>OY282414.1:1328333-1992500 GCA_958295455.1 Coleophora deauratella | reverse complement strand
CACCCTATATATAAGAGTCTTAGGGGTTGACACAAAGGATCCCTTTGGGTGGATGGAAGTGTCGCTGTATTGACAGTCCCTACCAACAAGATAAAAATAAAAGTGTTGCTAAGCATTTTACCGAGGGCTGAGGTCATATTTAGGGAGGGGCAGGGCGTGGCTATGTTTTATGAAAGTACCTACTGATGTCTGCGCTACCATCCGGGATTTAAAAAAAGCATAAAATGACTGATTGATCTCAGTCAGTCTTTTCATAAATCACTCAACAGCTTTACCCTATCAACTCTATTTCCATACTTCCTCTTCCTTTTAAAATCTACTCAAATTTCAACAAAATCTATTTAATAAAATGAACTCCATCTTTCATAAGCAAGTGATTTGAAAGTTTACAGCCAATATTTCATAATGGCAATAAAACCACAGAATGTAGGTTAATAGCTTAAAACAATTCCAGAAGCTGCAGCGCAGAGATGAGATTTATTGTTGTTTGTTGTTAAAGAATTTATGGCAACGTTAAAATTTTTGTGTGATGCCAATATGTATTTAGGGTATATGCAGTATGTGTATGTGTGTGTGTGTGTATGTGTATGTGTATGTGTATGTGTGTATGTGTGTGTGTATGTGTGTGTGTGTGTGTGTATTAATTTATATATTTAATTTGAATTAGTTAAAATTAACACGCCTATTGGTAAACTAAGTAAATAACTCTGTAAGAAAACGAAGTAAATTAAAAAAAAAATATTTGTTATAGAAGAAAGCAAAACGCTAAATTGAAGTGAGCATACGATTTAGAGGTATTTTACCAAAAATAGTGCTAACAATGGTAATTTAAAAATTGGCTTTTTTAAAAAATAACGCAAAATACATTTTGAAAACGTAATTCGTACAACAAAACTAACGAAATCAAAATAAGTTACTTCCCGTGATAGTAAAACTAAATAACTTGCAAACTACACTAAACTATGTATTATTTACATATATTCTTCGCTCACCAAACTTAGCTAAGCTAAGAACCACCGCAATAAAGATATCAAGTAAAAAAATCACATTGAAAAAGGTCCACCCTTTTTTGAGCTCAAGTAGGATGCTAAAAACTAAAAACAGACACACAGATAATAAAGACCCTCTTTTTCTTTGTTGGGATTCCAAAGTCCGTATTGGTAGACAGGACACTATAGAGAATAGGTAACTATAGTCCCCACATTAAAACACCCAGGTACTCCTAACAGCTAAATGATGCATAGCAGAAGCGCTAATGGAGCCTTGCCACAATGCATACTGAATGCTGATGGATCCCCTTGAACTAGTAAACAGGGGACTGGGTTCACCGATGCAATAGTGGTATACAACAAAATTCCAGTGGAAATAAGGAATTGCAGTGCTTATCAATTTAGGAGAAGACTAAATGAATTATTGTCGAAAAAATATGCTACTATACAATAAATGAATTTTTAAATGATAAATTGTAATCCAACCTTAAATTAATTTTGATTTTAATATGTATTTTGACTGCAGCTAATATTTTTGTATTTGTATGCTGCAAAGCAAACATGTAGAACACTATTTTAACACTGAGATGTCTGTATTTATTTTACTCATGTTTTTGACAAATAAATAAACTTATCCAGTTTTTTATGATACATACATGATACATATAAACAATGGATAATCATCTTGATCTAAGTCTATCTATGTATCTATCTATCAGCCGAAAGACGTCCACTGCTGGACAAAGGCCTCCCCCAAGGATTTCCACACCGACCGGTCCTGTGCGGCTCGCATCCAGCGGCTTCCTGCAACCTTTACCAGGTCGTCGGTCCACCGAGTCGGGGGCCTGCCCACACTGCGCCTTCCGGTGCGCGGTCGCCATTCGAGAACTTTACTGCCCCAACGGCCATCTGTTCTACGAGCTATGTGCCCTGCCCACTGCCACTTAAGTCTAGCGATTCTGAGAGCTATGTCGGTAACTTTAGTTCTCCTACGTATCTCCTCATTTCTGATTCGATCACGTAGGGAAACACCAAGCATAGCACGCTCCATCGCCCTTTGGGTGACTTTGAGCCTTCTTATAAGGCCCATAGTAAGCGACCATGTCTCGGATCCATATGTCATCACTGGCAACACACACTGGTCAAAGACTTTAGTCTTGAGGGACTGCGGTATTTTGGACGTAAAGATATTGTATCTTGATCTAAGTAGATAAGAATAATCTAACCAATTTAAAAAAAAAAAACTTAAATGTTTCCTTGTCAATCTAAGGACCAAGACAATTTCAATGAAATCAATTAATTAATAAATGACAAAATTCGATTTAAACTGTTTTACCTTATAAGTAATAAGTTAGTTTACAATTTTAGAAAACTTAATATGAACCTAGGTGTCTTTTTGTCACTATTGGTAAGTCCTTATAAAAACAAATGTACAAATATCACAGATATAAGGTGTTAACAAGCCCATCGTATACAGGGTGTAACAAAGTTGGTGTAGGACCCGTTTACTGGGGATTCTAATCATCGTACTGAACAACTTTTATTCTACGACTTTGCCCAAATCACAAAAAAACCTTGGACTTTTCATACAAATTGGTCAATCTGTTTTGCCATTTTTGTAAGGAGATTTTCGTTGTCCCAATTATTAGAAAACAGACACCGAGAAAAGCTACAAACAAGTCCACAGCAATCGGAAACCTTACTGAAGCACTGTTAATCTCGCTTACATAAAACCTCCATAGTGAACTCGGACATTTTGTCGTACGATAATTGAACGTGGGTGGGCGAATCCTAATTGGACACATCATCTTTGTAAACATTATGTTCAATAGGTGGTCAATGAATATGCCAATGTGTCCTGGAGGTGTCCTTGCGTGACTCCTTAGGCCCAAAATGTCTTATTGTAAAAGCAAAATCCTGGACGAAACAACAAAAAATAAATAGTTTGTTTGTTTTGTTTGTTTGTATACTCTTTATTGTACGACAAAATAACACAACAAAAATTAGTGAAAAAATACATGGATGCACAAAGGCGGGCTTATCCCTGAAAGGGATCTCTTCCAGCCAACCTTTCAAAATATAAAAGAGACTTATAATTAATAATAGGAGCAGAGAAACACGTACAAAATAAGAAAGAGAGACAACATTATCTCATATATATATATAGTTCAAGTTCAAGATGATGAGATGATGAGAAAAAATATGACGTTTTCATACGCGTAAATATTGCAGAGCCTGTGGTGAGGATACAGAATCAATGGAACATCTATATCACTGCGATGTACTGGCTAACAAATGTATGAGCCTCCTTGGCAATGCCTACCCAACGCCGGAGGAATACAGGCACCTACCCCTCATATGGAATCACTATATGGAACATGCTATACAAATATATTTTTAACTAGGTATAGGTATATATAGGGTGCTACTTTATTAGTGCCCGATATTTTAGTCAGTGCTTCTACTCCTGATTCTGATCAACTTTCCCCAAGGAACTCATAGTCAAATAGCAAAACATTTTTTGGAGTCTTCATACAAATCGATCAGCCGAGCGGCTAAATTAGTATGAAGAGTCCAAATTTTTTTTTGCGATTTGACTATGAGTTCCTTGGGGAAAGTTGATCAGAATCAGGAGTAGAAGCACTGACTAAAATATCGGGCACTAATAAAGTAGCACCTTATATGTATATAGGTGTAACATTCAAGGTGTGCAATATTTACGGAGGTGATTAAGCTTCTCAAACTGATTACAAATCACTAAAAAAGTAGGCATCTTAAAAAAATAAAATTTTCGAATGATTTTCAGAATAGGTAACTTTTTTCTATCGACTTTCGATAATAATCCCCCAACGGCGCGGCTCCGACAAGGTCGCGCGACTGCGCAGTGGCCCGTGGCGTCACAGAGCAGACACATTCAGTATTCTAATGCCACAGAAAAGTTAAACTGGTACAGAAAAAATTGGTTAATTAATTCAATTTAATTTTAATCATGAATTTGATAAATTATTCGCAATAAATAAATGCTCATACATCTTCTCAACAAATATTGCACACCTTGAATGTGACACCCTATATATAAGAGTCTTAGGGGTTGACACAAAGGATCCCTTTGGGTGGATGGAAGTGTCGCTGTATTGACAGTCCCTACCAACAAGATAAAAATAAAAGTGTTGCTAAGCATTTTACCGAGGGCTGAGGTCATATTTAGGGAGGGGCAGGGCGTGGCTATGTTTTATGAAAGTACCTACTGATGTCTGCGCTACCATCCGGGATTTAAAAAAAGCATAAAATGACTGATTGATCTCAGTCAGTCTTTTCATAAATCACTCAACAGCTTTACCCTATCAACTCTATTTCCATACTTCCTCTTCCTTTTAAAATCTACTCAAATTTCAACAAAATCTATTTAATAAAATGAACTCCATCTTTCATAAGCAAGTGATTTGAAAGTTTACAGCCAATATTTCATAATGGCAATAAAACCACAGAATGTAGGTTAATAGCTTAAAACAATTCCAGAAGCTGCAGCGCAGAGATGAGATTTATTGTTGTTTGTTGTTAAAGAATTTATGGCAACGTTAAAATTTTTGTGTGATGCCAATATGTATTTAGGGTATAATATGTAGTTATGTCATTTTGTCAAATACGGCCATTTTATTGTACCTATGTTTTGTTGTTTCGAGTATGTGTCATAATAAGGTAGATGACTACTAGTCACTTGAGTTATCAAGTATATTTTAAACTGACTTCAAAAAAGGAGGAGGTTTTCAATTCGACTGTATGTATTTTTTTTTTATGTTTGTTACGCGATTACTCCGCCAGTTATGGATTGATTTTGATGATTTTTTTTTTGTTTGGTAGGGAATACTTCAGAGGTGGTCCCATATAAATTTTATCAAAATTGATTTCAGTGCTTTTTGAAAAAATCAATAAAAACTAAAAAAAATCATTGCAAAATGGTAGTTGTTACGATTGAAGTCGGTTTTTTAACATGTTCAGCGTTGTCAATTATGTTCTAAAAATTTTGAAATATCTAGGCGCAATGTCAGAGTTATTCGACCACATTGAGCGACAAATTTTATAACTTTTGTTAATAAAAAAAAATGAAGATGTAATCAAAGATGTAGCATGCTGGCAATTATATGAACGTTACTGCGGTTGACACTTGCCATCGAGCTGTCACCGGGTGCGGTTGTCCAGGCAAACCTGTGTTTCATTTATTGTAGTTTGTGCATCTGTGAACTGTACAAAAGACAAAACGAATATCTAAGGTTTTTCGAAATTTTATTGCGAGATAAATTTAGTGAACAATACTTTATAATTTATTTTTCATGCAGTCATCATCCTAATTATTATAGGCACATGCTTAGGGTTTTCTGTAGAAAAACTGACATAGAATAAGCATGTTAAAGTGGCAATGGCAAGCTTCCAGAACTGGCAATGGATTTGGAAGGTTCTCGAGTAGCGACGGCAATGGCGTAGCCTTGGACAGCTCCCGCTAGGTTGACTGATAAATCTAGTAAAGGCTTCTCTCCACAAATATTGCTTAATTTAAACCAACCATTGGCATTCTGATTTCTAATTCTGGAAGTGACAAAAAAAATTTTGTTTGACACCCCATACAAGCCCGAAACAAAAATACATCTTACTTTATTATAACAATACTGCCTATGGTGTTTCCGAATACTTTGCAGCCTTATTTCTTAATAAGGCAGAATAATTATAAAAAAATTAACAAAAATGATATTACAAATATGCCAGTCATATCATCCATCTCATTGCTAACTGATGAGCTCGATTATAAAACACTGGAAGCAAACAATAAATAGAAACTCTTTGTTGGCTGAACAACAATAAACATTGCCAGAGGAGAAATTAAAAACTGATAAATATTTGGGGCTGTCCACATACACATATTGCACTAAAAAGATTTGCTGCACTGACTGACACAAAGACTGACTCGGTGGCTAAGTGGTTAGCGATCCTGACCTCTGATCCGAGAGTCGTGGGTTCGATCCCCACACAGGGCAAACTTTTCTGTGATGAGCAGAATTGTTTGCTCTGAGTCTGGGTGTATTATATCTATATATGTATGTATTTAAATGTATATGTGTATGTACATCAGTCTCTGGTTCCCAAGATACAGGGAATCCTAGTGTGGGGCCAGATGACCGTGTGTGATTTGTCCCGGTTATTATTATTATTATTATATTATTACTAAGTAATAAAGTCAAAATACATGTGTCGTTTTGAAATGTAACGATACACATACTCACTTGTAAGCACTATGTTAAAAAAATTGAAATTATGCATTTCCTCTACAAATTTAAATAATATCGACAGTGGAAATCTCAATTGACGTAAGGGACAATACGTTATATGCATATCCCTTGCGTCAATTAAGATTTCCACCGACTATATGTTCTACATACAAAAATATGGTTAAGTGCAAGTTAATCCGTGCAGCGTAAAAAAAACAACTTTTACCACAAGATGCTTAGTACTCAATCTGCAAAATAAATTTTTGGGCTCCTCATACAAATTAATCAGTGATCATAATATTGATAAGTGAAAGACTATTTTTATTAAGTGAGATTTTTGGAAATACTCAGGTCATTTTACAAATTATTCTTATAAAAATATTTTCTTAATAATATTAAAAATATTAAGGTTATCTTAATAATGAAAGAAAGTTCATTTAATTATTTAAATCAGAGCGGAGGTCTCAACCTCTTATACAACACATTGCTAAAAGTGACCCAATAAAGTTTTTTCTTTATAAATTATTAATTAATAATAGTAATTACTAAGAAAGTAATTTTAAAACAACCTGAATATTTACAAAAACGTTACTTAATGCAAATAGCCTGCCAATATGAAGTCCAAAAATGTTCTTCATGAATTAATATAGGTTATTTGGAGAAATTTGCTCCGATTCGATTACTAGAAAAACAAGGTTAAGTAAACTGCATACAATCTCCTTGTGCAGGACTATCCTATACATACTACTTGGACAGCTCCAAATAAAATTCAAAAGAAAAAAGAAAACAAGACACATACAGACAACATCTATACAGCCATCTAGCTGCTCACATTATGGCCGCACAGCATCCAACTATCACTGCATACTCCAAAGACTCTTCGCATATTTCTACAGTTCTATTTCACTATACACTTTTGTGAAGACACCATAGTTCATAAATCAAAATGTTGTCCAAGTGTTTTATAAAAAGACTTTTTGGTTGCCTATGTTGAAAAAGAAAATAACTGTTCTAAATTTGATTTTTTTCATAATCACTTGCACAAGTTTCACAAAGCTAGAAGATGTATGTCCAAAAAGATTTTATTATAAGTAAGAAGTTATGTTAGTTTAGTTCACAGTAAATAGTTACTTTATCAAGTTGGCACTGTATTTAGGACACGAAAGACTATTTTGTACTCAAATTGGCACCACGTTAGATAATGTTTCGAAAGTAAGAAGGTAATTATTTCGTCAAACAGTTCAACATATTTTCATTGCATTGTCCGATTTTAATTTTACGGTCCGTTGCATTGACGGCAAGAGTTCTGAATACAAATATAGGTCAATAAAAAAATATCAAACGTATGCGGCCAGTATTTCGACAGTAAAAACGATATTTTGTGCTTCAAAACTGGCAGTTCACAACAAAAATAGATTCACACACAAATGAAATCGAAGAAGTCTCGACGTCGTCGTCTTGTACGAAGGTTACATTTTGCACAATAATTTTGCGATTTGTAATAGTTTATTCACTCGCGAAAATTTGATTTATTGGTAAATTAATTCACAAAAAAAGCTTTTTCTTTACACTGAACACAATCCGTAGAGGAAGAAATTAATTTGATTTGACAGACGCCGCCCGCACTCCCCGCGATGCGGTCGATCACTGGGTTGCCATCGCGAGAAAATTACCCTAGAATGTGGGAGACACCGAACACTCTTCTCTGTAGTTTTCTTCAGCATTTCCGATCATTTGTGGGATACATCCAAAATAAATGTTTTTAAATGTAGAGTCTACAAAACAATAACCAAACATGTTTTGCATTTGGAAGACAATCCGTATATGAGATTGCACAATCAGGAATCTAAATACATACTAATTTCTCCCGCTAGAGGCGCCATACATGCCATTATCAACTTCAAGTCGCATAAAAGAGGTACAAATAGAAGGTCATTGGGTACAAACAAAAACAAAGTATACATAATCGTCTTTCGCAGATTAAAAAAAAAAACATTATCATTTTCAATAGTTGAAGAATTTTAATCACAGTAAGTGAACATTGTCAATGACCTAATATTACGATATGTATAAAACGAAAGTGATAATTAGTCACGATCGCACCATTCGACACGGCGAGGAAACAATAGACTGCATTCGGTCGGTATGAAGAGCAACAATTATGTTGTAAGCAACTAAGTAACAACATGTGATCCGCAGAACGGATAAAACAAGACACAAAAGAAGTGTTAAACTGATAAACCTGTACTTTATTTAACCTATGTTAATTTACTTAATTATAATATTTAATTAGTATTAATAAAAAAAACATTAATTAATTATTAATACCTAATTAACAATGAGGAGGCCTTTGCACAGCAGTGAGACAATAACAAAAAACGTCAAAAAATATTTGTCTTTTAATTATATTGTACAATGTGAGCAGCGGTAGGTAAAACGATGTCAAAATACGAATTTTTAAAATGGGGTGAATCAACGCGTTGGCACCATCATAGTTTTGTTCCATCTTATTAGCATATTTACGAGTACACACTTCAATGGCTCAGCGACTCCCTACAAATAAAATGTCTCTTACCCTTCAATGAAGACGCCATCGCCACCCTCGTCTAGCTAGTCCCCGTTTCATAAACTACTGTATAGTCGTAGAATTGTTCTTGTGATTTGTAAATTACAGTTTTATGATAAGGACCCTAGTTTACAGTTCACGCAAGTACTTCTGCACTTCGGGCGCTTTATTGTCATGCTGATTTGTGCCCGCATGCAGGCCGTGCCCGCATGCGTGCGGCGTTTCCAATGAAATGATGGGTTGCGGGCGGCACGCATGCGGGCAGAAATCGGCATGACAATAAAAGCGCCCTTAATCTCTATTTTATTAGGTCATCCATCATAGTTACAGAAACTTTTCAAATAAATAAAAACAAAAAACACAATTTGGTTTCATTTGGGATGCTGTGCTAGCATCTTTGTCAACTACAACCCCATTAGCAGAACCACATAAAGTACTTTTGCAACTCGTACTTTCGAAGTCATAGGTTATATCAGTGATATATCTAGACTTTCACATTCACAAACAACGCTTTCGATATATCTCACAATACCAGCTGAGGTGAAAATGCCATCAAAAAACAATAAGGTCCACTCCACCGCTAGTTTTTTTCGTGTTTCGCGAAGATCGACAGCAGTTTATATATAGTTTTTACTCCTTTATTTCAAGAATTACCGGTTGTTTTTTTTGTTTTCCGACTTCCGCAAATAAATTAGTATTATTAATATAAAGTGGCTTCGAACTTCGGTAAAGATTTCCCCTCATTATCAAGACATTTTTTTAGCAATGAGCCACACCACATTCCCTGTGCAAAACTTTGCTGAGTAAACTGGCCTTGAAACCACCTCCAAATTGTATATTTTAGTTCGGATTTTAAACCAAAGTCAAACAAAAAAATTTGAACGCACAAACATTTCTTCTGCATATTTTCAAAGGCAGTTAACGGACACTTAGCTTAGCTACGCAGCAAGCTTTGGATTAAAAAAAACATTTAGTCTGATACTGGACCACAGTAGTATTCGAGAAAATTGCAGACCTATGTTGTTGTATGTACGTATGTATGTACTTTACGCAAAAAAACGAAAGCTTTTTCTTTTTGAAATAGCTTTTTAAACATAAAAATATACATGCAACACATTAAAAAAAATTAGAAAACAACGCTGTTTCTCCCACAGAATAAATAAGGTCAGATTCACACAGCGAACGATGCGAATCCCTAAATCCTCGCCGCGCTACCCATCTGTTGACCATACGCTCGTGTATATGCTAATAAGAAATAAGGCCGCAAAGTATATGCAAATTCCATATACTTTGCGGCCTTTTTACTTATGAGGGCAGTATGACAGTTTATGGCTTATGACGTGCGTGATGTCACCGTTTATTATTGCTCATAACTTGTTTTTTTTTGTGGTCTAGTGTAGATTGAAGTACTAGGTATTTGAATGACTCTTGTGAGTTTTTTTTTAAGTTTTGTATTAAGGCAGCATCCTCGTGGATCCCTTTTTTTAGTAGTGGACGTAAATTGGTCCACGTCAATCTTTGAATGAAGATGAAGGCAGCAATGGGTTTACGACCCACCGATGGAATATGGGTACTGCTGCGCCTGATACCAGTCAGTAGTTAGAGTCTATTTAATCGCACTCCCCTCAGATTAAGAAGCACCCACCTTCATTATCCATCAGAATCCATATCCTGACTTATGTTCAATCATGAAAGTCTAGTAAAAGAACCGGACTTTTCAGTAACTAAAGTGTTAACCTAACATTACAGTATTATTTTATTATAATAAACGCGTGATTGTAACATTTACATCATAGAATTGAAACGAAATGCTAAGTAACGAAAACCATGATCGGATTTTGTCTTAAGCGATGCAACCATTACACTTGGGATATCACTAAAACTTGATATAATAGGTACAAGGTAATAAATAAGAAAAACAATGATTAAAAGAAAAGAAAAAAACAAGCAATTCACCGTCTTTCTATTTATATTATACCGTCTTACACAAATGTAACTGTTTCAACAGTTTTCTACGACCATTTATGTGTTTGTCCTAAACACACTGTGTTAACAACCCATTACGTCCCCACTGCAGGGGCACGGGTCTCTTCCCATAACTCGGGAAGGTTTAGGCCATACTCCACACACGGGGGCCAAGTCCGGATTGGCAAACACACTGAACTGTCACTTAAGTAACTGTGCCTCTAATTTCTACATCACGTAACTCTAAGTTCATCTTCTTCTTTATCTTAAGAGCTAGGCTCTTGTCGGTGGAGTAACCGCCATTCTTTTCTACTCCTTGCCAACTCCTTGACTTCCTGGTACGACACGACATTGACTTTGGCCTTCACTTGATCGATGTAACTTATTCTTGGCCTCCCTCTACCTCTCTTTCCTTCTATCTTTCCTTCCATGATGTTCGTTATGAAGTCATCGTGTCGTAACAAATGTCCAATCATATTTCCTCTTCTGTTCTCAATAGTGTCTATGATGTTTCTTTTATCTTTCACTCTATCCAACACTTCTTCATACATAACATTAATTAATATAATAATAATATAAATAATAATATAAAAGCAAACATCGCATGACTCATACGAATTAAGCATAATTGGTTATAAAAGTAATTAAAAAGTACTTAAACTATCCATAATTACAGATATTCTATACAATATGGTATGAAGTGCTACATTGCTAACGTGTTTTGTATGTTTATTACTGTCGTATGTATGTACGAGTATAATGACAAGTGGGAGGCGAAACACGTGTAAAAGAACAGGTTTTTTAATTACCTAACTGCCCCAAACGGAAGGTAATGTTTTTCGATGTATGTATCTATATACATATGTCTTTATTGCACACAGAAAAATGTTAAAATGAATAATCAATTGTATGAATAATTGTTTGACTAAGGCTCAGCCTACACTGTTTGACAGCTTGAAGTAAGAAGTGCTTTTCCTTCTTTCAAATCGTATCCCCTGGACTGGAAATCGTGACCACCATGAGGTCAAGTCCGTGAGAACTGTAGATTGGCGCCGAGTGAGATGTTTTTAGATTCGTCTTAATTCTCTCAGTGTCATAGACTACAATTATTAGACGGATCTTTAATTTCACTTTAAATTGGCTAGATAGTTTAATGGTGTCAACTCTTCCAATAAGATTTTGTGTTTGACACAGCAACAGCATCATCAGAAAGTACAACCTCTGGTATTCAGTGTTTACAGAGCGAAAAAGAAGACAGTTATCGCCTAAGACAGTCGCAGCCAACGACACAAGCACAAAACACCAACATTGCATAACAAACAAACTATTACAATCACTCTGCTGACACAATACCGAGCGGACGACTGCAAAAATACAGAGACAAGACAATGGAAAGACTGGTTCGTGTTAATAAACTTTCTCGCGAACGCTACCGGTTCGGGGAAATAGACGTAAGAAAGGCTCGGCTGTGTCGTATGAAGCGATACTTATTAGAAATTGACTGCGCATTTTTTTTTCTTTATTCCACAACTGTTAAGCCCTTGGCATTATCTCGCCTGATGGTAAATGATGATGGTGCTGGAAGATGGAAGCTTAACAAGATTTCCCATCGCATTGGGAATTGGCTGTCTTTTCTCCATGCCAGAACACATCAATGCTATTAACACTGATGCTTGGCAGCAAGACTTAGAATCTGTGACTTAGATAAGATGGTGGAAGCTAGCCAGGTGGGCTCAGAAAATGTCCTACCACCAACCATCGCATCCTGATGTGACGCAAGCGGACAAGCCACGTAGGCCACTGAGGCGGAAAATTCTCGTAAAAGGCTTCACAATCAGTTTTTCTATAGGAATTGATCAGTTTCGTGAATTTTAATGTACTAAAGATGATCTAACAAAAATAGGTGAAGGATCAACTTTCTCGTCGAGACCATGCCATATAAAATAGACTTAAAGCTCATCAATTTACGTGAAAAATACATTTTTCATTATTTCAGTAAACTGCCCTCATAAAGAAGAAGGCCGCAAAGTGTACGGAAAGTCCATATACTTTGCGGCCTTCTCTCTTATGAGGACAGTAAAGACGTATACAAGTTGATTAGTTTAATAAGCATACACTCCACTTAATGGTATCTACAGCATTTTTTAACATAAAAATCAGATTTTACTTTATCTATCGGTTAATTGGGGATAATTCTTGAGTATGATGTCTTATTGTTAGATAAAGTTAAAACCATTTGTATAATCTGCTTATAAACATTTTCATTGATAAACACAACACATCCACATAAAGAGCAAAATAGGCCATTAAGAATGCAAATGCCCGTTTAGATAGATGGGCAAAAATTGCAAAAAAAAAACTTGTTCGAAAATTATTAACACCATTTTTTAAACCTACTCGTGTCATTTGCATAACCCATTCTGCATGTCAAATCATTAGAATAAGAAAAATATGTGATACAACTAGCTTCCGCCTGCGACTTCGTCTGCCTGGACTTCAAAATTGGGTCCAGAGAGAAAGAAAATATTAAAATGGCGCCACCATCTAGTGATGAAGCGGAAATTTTGAGATTTAAGCATTCTTCTGGGAATCCTTAAGTTTCCGGGATAAAAAGTTCCGGAATAAAAGCGATAGTATACTTACCACCAAAAGGAAACATTATCCGCAATTACTACAAACATGAATTATATCTATAGATAGGAAGATAGCAGTATACTGCTAATTCATCAATTCATCATATTATTAACAAGCATATAAATTTGCATTTATATAGAAGTAACGTTGGAGTTCATGTTCATAGCGAATAGATAGGACCGTTAGATTAGTAAGCGAGTACAGTACGGTCGGCAACAAAACTAAAATTATTATAAACCTTTCTCTGAAGCTAGTCTCCTGTGCAATAATATTTGAAATGAATAAACTTTAATACATGTTAAGCTCACGTAAACAGGGCACAAAAATGTAGACATTGTATAAAGTTTAATATTAATGGTAAATATTTATTAAAAAATATTAACGACTAATAACCAAGGTTTTTTTTTAAATCAGTGTAACTCTGATTAACTTGACAATAAGTAAAGGCAGTTACTTATTATAAGTTTAAAATAATAGAACAGATGTAATTTAATTAAAAATGAAAAACTCAAATGCTGAAATAATAGCCTTCACTAAAAGACGAATGACAACTATCACTTTAAATTAAATAATCCGTTTAGACATATATGAAATGAAAAAATGCATATTGTATAAAAATACATACTCCTAAAAAAAATCTTTGTCAAGTAGTCGGATATTTAATTAATTTACCAAAATCAATAATTAACAGAGTAATATATTTTCTAGGTTACTTCGTCGCTAGATTTATTTCACTTTCTATTTGTTCTGCTGGCTGTACTTAAATTGGTATGGTATTGAACTCAACAGCGCGTAACAAAGTGACGTGGAAAAAAGTAAGTAAACAGTTAAAGCGATTCTTTTGCCGTTTCCGTGTTCATAACTACACAATATTTTGCGTTAGATTCGTGGTAACCAATGTATAGATTGTTTATTATATTTGGTGCATGTTGACACTTTCAACATTTCGTTCGTTTTAATTTTGGCATTAATTTTAATTAAGATCGATTTACGACTAGATGCGTCTCTATTTAATACTTTAGTTACATCTATTTGGCGAAAACTTGCTATAAATTGTAAAATATGTAGCAAAACTAAAGTTCTATGAAGAAGATCACCGGACTATAAGACTTTTTTGGCTTTGTCGTAAAATTGTCCTAAATCATTTACTAGAACATATTCCGTCTATCATCCATCTTTTAATATTAATTATGGAACATTATTCACTAAACAGCTATTTTTGATCAAAATCGCAGAAAATTCGCTCGATTGGACTTTCATTACAGGTTCAATTTTCACTTTTCAGTTTATGTATTACAATTTTTTTTAAACAATATTATAAACTACATTTGACCAAAAGTTCTTAGTTCAGATACTGCTCCACGTTTACTCCACTAAAACTCACAAAAAAAACAGATATTGTTGCCGATCTTCACATACCAGGCAAACGACCACGACATTTGCATAGTCGGTTTCCATTTATCCAATTGCCGTCGAAACTATTAAAATTCAACTTTATCGCTCACAGTTAGAAGTTGGTGTGAAAATTATGCATAGATTTGTGGGATAGTTTTTGCACGCGACTCACGCGACAATGCGCGGAAGTCCGCCGGCGTCACGCATGGCAACACATGCATACGTTCCTTCAGTTGTTCATACAGTTTTTGTTCATTCTCAAAATAATTTCTTCGATACACAAGGTAGGTACAAAAATACACTTATAATTAGACATACGATTCTTTTTCTGAATGTTGGTCAGGTGAAATGAAAATCATAATTTGTCCTACTAGGGTGTACGATACGATTATGTAGAAAGAACACTCTTTCTTTCTTGCCAAAAGCATCCGAAACGCAGGAGCGAAAATAATAAAAATCAGTGACAAGTATATAAAATTCAACAAACGAATCCTGTAATAGGCCTATAATGTTTTCATTTTTCATACTTTTTTAACATTGTTTTTTTTTTTAATATGAAATATACGATTATTCAATTAAAATAATAGTGCCGATACCCCATGAAGTTACTAGTCAAATTAGTTTCTCTTTTCCTCTTTTTATGTGACGCATTATCTTTATAAGAATAAACCTTTTTACTAAAAAAAGTCACACGCTTCACGTCCTCATCGACTCAAAAATGGGGTAATTTTCCCCATAACCTTGCCACACTCGAAATGCGTTCGGAATACGATATCTATTTCTCTCTTTGATTTCTTTCTGTTTTCACTGCCCATGCCCATCATTTTATTATCCACGCCCACGAAGTGGATGCATTGCGTCACCTCATCTTGCTTATAGAATAAAAGATGACATAACGGTTAATTCTATTATAGAAAGAAGTTCATTATTTGTTTACTCAATACAAAGACACCAGTAGTCATTTGCTTGTCGCCAAAGCCAGGACACATCCCGGATAGACCACTCCAACAAACTGACGAGTTATAATTACCCACTAAAAATGCACAAAAAGTATGACATTTGCACTGTACACGCGTAAATGTGTTGCGTGGTAAAGCAACCGTCACCGGATCTTCAGGTCGCCACACCGTGTGTGAGGTCGCCTTTAAAGAGGGGAAAAGAGTAGCCATCCCAGAGGGACAATTGTTCCTCTGTGGTAGCCATGCTTTGGTCGATCTTCTACAATTCTACGTCCTCTTACATATATACATACCACGCAGTAGTTACCTATTACCTTATACATTAACAGTTAACTTAACTAGATGATCTATTAAACAATTAACAATGCAACTTTCAACTTTCGAAATGTCAAAGCAAAGAGTTTCGCCGCCGTGCGCTGTGGTGATCTGTTGACAGACGCGTTTACAAATGAATCGAATTCGTTACTTTATTTGCAGTATAGGTGTTTGCGAAAAGTAGGGAAAGCAAATCAAGTCATACTTTAACCAGCAATTTTGGCTTAGTGCGGCTTGCGTGGTCGTGTCGATTACGCAGGATAATTGACAGACTAGAGACAGACACGGTCATAGCCTGGATGGGTTTTAGTGTTAGTAGAATCTAAAGTAGAATCTGTGGTGACATTTATACTGTTTCTGTGCTTCGCAAGAAATGTTAAGCTGTTGGTACCGTTTGCTATCACTTGATGGGAGTCATTAAATATGCTTAACACATTATGACAGTAGCCGGAAAAAATACGAAACAAGCAAAGATGTACGCCCAAAGCACGTTAGCATCTATAGTTCATTCCAATCAAAAGAAAGCAAAAGGTAAACAAACTTACTATGGAAATGACACATGTCAATGTCGTATGCATACTATCTTTGTTTACCTTTAGCTCTTTTTTTGATTGGAATGAACCATAATTAAACATTTACAAGCTGTCTTAATCTGAATTTTCCCCTTTCGCCAATACTGCACCTCCTATATTACAATAACGTACCTATACTGCGCACAACCGATGCGTTTAGCTAGCGCAGTATTCAATGACAATACTTACGCGATTCGGATACCGGTTTGACGTGTGCTTTCTACATTAACATATCGATATGTTCGTTCAGGTTTAAAAGCTGTTTAAACTTATGTCTCCGGTGAATAGGCCCCTCTTTCCCACTGGGCACTATGCCCCGCGATCGAATGGGGCCCCGTAGTTCCTGCCAGATCAGCGTTCGTTAACAGATAGTGCCGACACGACAAATATACCTATTTTGCGAGGCCTAACACTGGCAACTTTGCCCGACTACCTAATGTCATCTGAAATAGTCAAAGGAGCTGCATTGTCCTAAAGTGCCCAGGGCCTCCGATAGGTTAAAGATGGCCCTGCCAGTGAAGCAGGGTTATGGTTACGTATTCGTATTGTTTCGATCGCACTGTGATTTATAAAATTCTGAATATGAACATGAACAAGTATACATTTCTTTGTTTTAAGATACCAAAGTGACATTATTATTGCGCCCCTGACTCTCCTCTGTGCTCTTCGTCTCATATCAGCTGAAAGATGTCCTCTGCGGAACACAGGCCTCCCCCACAGACTTCCACTCAGCACGGCTCTGAGCCACACGCATACAGCGGCTTCCCGCAAGCCTTACTGGATCACCAGTCCACCTAGTGGGGGCCGGCCCACACTATATCCTCCAGCCCGCGGCTCTTTCCTTAACTCGGAAAGGTTAGGCCATACTTCACACACGGGGGCCAAGTCCGGATTGGTGGAGGTTGTGGGGCTAGTGGCCAACCCCATTGTCAGAAGCTTTCAAGCCGCCTATGGGGTCGCCACTCGAAAACCTTTCTTCCTCACCGGCTATCAGTTCTGCAAGCTTGTGTTCAAGTGTTCCCTTATACTTATAATTTACACTTCTCAAAACTTCCTTGGCGGTTACTCCACCGACAAGAAAGAAGAAGAAAACTTCCTCGCTCGTGACTTTCTCTTGTGATTTGATATGATGAAATGGAATACCTATAATAAATACTCAGCATAACTGACAATTCTGAGCCACTAGTACAGGGGTCACTAACTAAATGGCGACCTATTTTGTGCGGACCTTCAGTAAACAAATCAACTTAAGCAATTTTTTTACTGTGCAAATCGAGCTGTCAAAATTTACATAGAACAACGTTAAATTAATGTCAAATCACATACATTGTTTGATAGCTCGACATGCCAAGCCCCTTCATTATCATACAGTTGTTTTAATATCGAATATCGTGTTTAGAATTGTAAATTAAAAATAATAAAATTTGAACTTCAAAATTATACAAATTTTATGTAATTGACACACAAAGGTTTTTTAATACGATTTTAATGGAACTATTCCACTAACAATATTCAAGTATACAAACAAACAGCCATAACGTCAAACATTAAAAATACATAATAAATTCATCTAAAATTCAAGATATACGTTTCCGGTTCTTTATCTAGATTCGTCTGGATTTCCCCAGATACATTTTATACATTCAGGTATTTTGTCTCGTCAAATTGTCTAGGTTATTCTTCTTCTCATTTTGTGGCACATTTAACCGTTCTATCCCCACAAGGTCTAGGTTATTAAAAAGTATAAAATAATAAAACATCATTCTCCACTTGGACAGATGACAGAAGCGAAGGGTACAAAAAATGCTTGTTATCTTTTTTTTCACAACTTTTATATCAATAACATTTTATTTTATTCTAATTTCGTCACAGAATTCTAAATTATACTTATTCACAATACCATAAACATTACCTATACCAAAATGGAAAGTGGAATTCTAAAGTTATATTATAAGGTTAACAGAAAACTCGTGACGATTTCAAAATTGCTGATTAGTTAGAACGAGTTCGAAAGTTGAATTCTGTTTGTATCGACCTATCGATCCTTTACTATAGAGTATAGTCTTCATAAGAAAAAAAGGCCGCAAAGTATACGTAAAACTCCATACCGGCAACGCACTTGTGACTCCTCCGGTGTTGCGGGTGTCTATGGGCGGCGGTAATCGCTTACCATCAGGTGATCCGTCTGCTGGTTTGCCACCTATCACATAAAAAATATATATAGTTTGCGGCCTTCTTTTTTACGAGGACAGTATAACTATAATTATGTGCAGTTATCTTAGTACTTTTAACGTTTAACCTGTTAGAATTAGGTATTTAGGTTACAGTTACAGGTTATCACTTTAAAAATGCATTAAATTAGCAGCTGCGTGTTTTTTTTAATGTGATAGGCGGCAAACGAGCAGACGGATCATCTGATGGTAAGCGATTACCGCCGCCCATAGACACCCGCAACACCAGAGGAGTCACAAGTGCGATACCGACCTTTGAAATGGGATGGGGGGAAATAGGGAGTGAGGGGGGGCTTGGGCCTCCGGTACCGTCACTCACTCGGCGAAACACAACACAACTTCACGCCGGTTTTCTGTGAGGCCGTGGTATCACTCCGGTCGAGCCGGCCCATTCGTGCCGAAGCATGGCTCTCCCACGGTTAAAACTCTACAAGGATATGGAGTTTTCGTTGACAAAAGTCGTTCAGCTGACCGAAAGCCGTTCAGTTCCATAAGTGGATTACAGTATTATTATCTAATCTGTGCCCTTACTGGAAGATATTTTAAGAACATCCTGAAGGTATAGATCTGTCCAATCCAATATCCAATCCAATCCATTCTAATTCTTCATTTCTGACGGTATTATCCATCTTGAAATGCCTTTTTGGAGATGTTAACTATCTTTCGCCATAGTATGAGTATACTATCTATACTATAGAATTAAATAAAACATTAGATTTCCCTACAGACTAGGAACAGGAACTCATCTCGGCATTCCTCACTCCAGTCTAACTCATCACGTATTCACGAGGACTCTGAATGTAGACGCTCTGGGGCATGTTGAAAATTTCAATTCCCACGAGAGTGAAATCGCTGCGCGCGCCCATCATATAATTATGTAAATACAAGAGGAATGAGCCGTCCGGACACAAAACACATAGATACAGAAGGTCCGCTCAATACGCTCACAAAAATCCTAAGCATATACATGCTTATAGACGTATACGGTCGTTGTAGGCAAGATCACGTACTGTGCGATCGTGACCTTGCCTCGTACGACCTTATATTTCTATAAGCATGTATATGCTTACGATTTTAGTGGTTTGTATTGAGCGGACCTTCTGTGTCTATTTTGTGGTCCGGATGTTAAAACTAACCTTGTATACCTACGCAGGTTTTTTTCTCATTAGAGTAAAAGATATCAAATATGTATATCAGTACTAGCTTTCCGCCCGCGGCTTCGCCCGCGTTAACATCGTTTTGTATCACTGACTTAAGAAATTATTGGTTCCCCGTACTTTTCATCCCCTATTTCACCCCCTTCAAGTTTTATTTTCGCGACGAAAAATACCCTATGTCCTTCTCCAAGGTCCCAACTGTCTCCACACTAATATTTATCAAATTTGGTTCAGCGGTGTACGCATGAAAACGTAACAGACAGACAGAGTTACTTTCGCATTTATAATATTGTATTAATTTGGATAATTATTAATATACAAATAATAGTTGTATCAGTCGATGGTGACCACAATACAGGGAATCCTAGTTTGGGGCCAGATGACCGTGTGTGATTAGTCCTGAGATTTTTTATTTCATTTATTTTTTCTTTTGACTGATATCCGTTTGATCACGTCTTGGTGAGTTCTATCTTATTTTAGATTTATTTGTTCCTACCACTCGGAACTGCCGTTTCAGGAAGTGTTTGAGAAGCGCAGTGAGAAAAAAACTACGACAGGCCCAAAAACCTGTATTCAAAACATTTTGCAAAAAAGTTCTTAAACGCATTCAAATTCATTATTCTGTATAAAGAGTTTGAAATGTTAAAAAACTGCGTTTGAAATTTTAAGGGGTTACTCAGAATCAAGCACATAATAGAGGAAAAACATAAAAAACCGATCTACAAGTTTTTTTTTTCAGTTTCTCATACAAATTCTAGATTCACTATTCATATGCGAAATTGAAAAAAAAAGTTGTTGATCACAATTTTTTATTTTTCCTATACCTACTCTGTGCTTGATTCTGAGTAACCACTTAAAATCTCAAACGCACTTTTTTTTAACAACCTGTATAGTATATAATATAATAATAAAATAAGTGCATAAGTGCATCTATCAACACGTATTGTGCCGTTACACATTGTCCACACCAACTTGGCAGAGGGGTCACAAAAGTCACAATCTTGCATTAGAAGTCACTCGGTCGACCTCTAGCGGTACCACTATTCTACTCGAACCTGTCTTTGATACTCACTATTACTATGTACGTAAGTTGTGTTCAGAATAACTTTGTGACACTTCCATAGAAAATTGGCTAATTTCTTTATTAATAAGCGTCCCTTTCCACTTGCAGATTACGGCACAGGCAGATCGTGCTATGTAAAGAAGTAATGAACGTATCATATAACGAACGGTTCAAAGGGTCTCTAAATCATTTGAAATTCATTAAATTTACCGAAAGATGCACCTTCTCTTTCAAGGATAATTAATATGCCAGTTAATTCACTCACAACTCTGCAGGAAATGCACACATAAGCACAGAAAATAATCATCTGATAGCTCAGAAGCATGCCCACCGATATCGGAGCGGACAAGGTGTAAAGCAAGCACGCATTTCATTAATTCAATACCCGTAAGGGCCGGTTCACAACACTGCGTTGCGACGTCGCATCGTAAAAATCTGCGACGCAAGCAAAACACGTGATGTGCGGTTTATGTGTCACTAGAAAGTGAACTGAGGTTAACATCTTGTTTAACAAACAAGACCGTTAAAGAAAGAACGTTAACCTAACCATCAGTTGAGTTTCTGGTAAGACATAAGCCGCACAACACGTGTTCTGCTTGCGTCGCAGATTTTTACGATGCGACGTCCGTCCCTGGCCTGGCCCTAACTCGTCCCGATGTTGATGTCGGAGTCATGTATCGGATAGGACAGTTTAGTACAGCTCCGACTCCAATTGCAATCTGTAAAAGTCACATCGAGCATCGCGTCGTTCGTTCGGACGTTCGGTAATTGACAGGATGACAGAGCGACACACGGCCCAGGAAGTGACAATGAACTTGGCGGGAAACGGTGTTCTTAAATTAAAATTAACCTTTTTAAATTCCTCCGCGCGGTCAAGGAGACGCAGTATTGAATGATAAAACTGGACAGGTAGAACCATACAGCATAGGGTTTGAATTTTAAAGGGCTTAGCGTAAACACATTTACGTGCATACAAAACCAAATATTTTAATGTAGTACATAGTTTAGGAAATTACAACGCGACAGTTTGTTGCGAGTGTCCGTGGTGTGCCTTATTGCCTATACGCAACAGTGGACGTTTTCTGGCTGATGTTGATGTAACGTGGTGACACTTGGGGGTTACTAAGCCAATGTGACAGTTACTACCTTCAAAATAGATCCCGTTCCAAAACCAAGATAAAATTAACTGACAAGAGTCTGTCCCTTTTACACTAGAAGGATTTACAATAGGCTATCCTGCTGTCAGGGTAAAAAAACATTCAGCCGAAAAACGTCCACTGCTGGTCAAAGGCCTCCTCCAAGGATTTCCACACCAACCGGTCCTGTGCGGCTCGCATCCAGCGGCTTTCCGCAACCTTCACCAGGTCATCGGTCCACCGAGTGGGAGACCTGCCCACACTGCGTCTTCCGGTGTGTGGTCGCCACTCGAGAACTTTACTGCCCCAACGGCCATCTGTTCAACGAGCTATGGGGTAAAACGTGCGTAACCAGGGTAAACAATACTTTCACGAAATTGTTCTGGAACGCTTACTCTGTAACCACACATTATTATTTCCACAGTTTACTTAAATGTGATTCCATGCTTATAAAACATACGTATATCATCTACATATTTAATAATAATAATATCTGGGACAAATCACACACGGTCATCTGGCCCCAAACTAGGATTCCCTGTATCTTGAGAACCAGACTGATATATGTACATAACATACACATATACTTTTAAATACATACATAATTACTAAGATATAATACACCCAGACGCAGAGCAAACAATTCTGCTCATCATATAAAAGTTTGCCGATTTTAAACTAAAAAATCTATCAATGACTAACTGTATTAAATCTTTTCAAGCTTATAGTCGTTTTGTAGCAACAGTATTAACGTATAAATAATACACTCGGCATGATTTGTTAGACATCACTATAATTTGCTTGTCTTTTTGTTTTCAAAAAGAGAAATCATTCGAGCTAGTATCTAATTTGCAATTTGATATGCATATTACTTACATACATAATATGTATTGTAGGTGTATAGTCTGTGCGGAAATATATGAAAGGTCGTGGCTCAGTGCGACTTGCGTGGTCGCGTCGATCACACAGGTTAACTGTCTACAGACACGGGCATGGCATGGATGGGATTTATCTCGACCGACCGCAAAGTACGTTACGCCGTCGTTGGTGCGAGTTGCTATCATTAGATGGTTTCTTTTTAGAAGCCTTAGAAGCGGCTTGAATAGAAACTTCTGAGACTGAGGTTTCCACAAGCCCCACAACCTCCACCAATCCGTCTTGGGGAACCACCAAAGGATCAAATAAGTTTTATATCGTCGCTGAGCGCTGTGTAAGTATGTTGGTGTGCAAGTAAGCCCATTCCTCAGCATCAATAAACCAAAGTAAAGTACCTGCAGGTTCATTGGGGAAAGTTGTTCAGTTTCAAGTTTCATTTCTAGATCAAGTGTTCAAATGGACATAATAATTAATAACATGGAGACATTTTCTTATCTCTAATGTTATGTAACTTTTGTTTACAATATGATAGGTAGATAACCCAATTTTTGATAATTGTATGCTAATAAAATACCAGGTAATACACTCGACCGAACCACGACGTCTCGAGATCTCGAATTCAAGGAAACCGGTCGATAATTTGGGTCAACCGTCCACAGCCCGGCTAGCTCAGTCGGTAGAGCATGAGACTCTTAATCTCAGGGTCGTGGGTTCGAGCCCCACGTTGGGCGGAACGCTTTTTTAGTTTTTTGACTTGTCAAGGCAAACAGTATTCGAAGAAACACAATAATTCTAATACATTTTGATAAAAAGAAAAGATAGAGAAATAATAGTTTTTCAGTAGATGCGAAAAAGCATGATTATTAGTAACAGAAAAAACACAGCAATCTGCCGTGCTTACGATAAGAGCAGTAACTATATTTTTAAAAGCAATAACTTCACACATTTCATCATTTAATTATGTAAGAACAAATAAATAAGACAGATAAATGATAACGCAGTATAAAAATACAGAATCTGAGCTACACATTAAAAAAATTATATTTAAAATAATCTAAGGAAACAATTCGGAAAATGCAAAAATGTGACGAAAAGTCGAAAGTGTGTTTCACAGACTTATCGTAAGCACAGCAGAATTATGCATACAGGGTTATTTTTGGACCATCCACCAAAAAATCGCAGTGGCTTCTATTCACGAAACTGAACAACTTTCCCAAGAACGAATGGTATGTATTATAAATTTGAAAAAAAATTTTTGGACTAGTCATGCTAATTTAATCACGTGATCGGCCTACTTTATATGGAGATGCCCAAATTTTTTTCAGATTTCAGATATTTTATTGCCGGCAAACACGGTTATTGATTTTTGTGAACTGACCATTGATTATTGGGGAAAGTTGCTCAGTTTCATGAGTAGAAGACACTTTTCGGTGGGTGGGTCCAAAAACAACCCTTTATATGCAGCGAGCTTCTTCCTTTATTTGATTCACACCATTTACGACTTATTTTCGAAACCGGGGATGTTTCCCCCTTTTACGGCATTCTCAGAATTCTCTCTCCCTCCGTCCACGAGATATTTTTCGTTATACTGAATCACTCGACTAACATTGTTTATGGGGCGAAAAAATTGCCTATGGCGCGATATTTTTCCTGTTTTCAGCCCAAAGTTGGCAGCCATTAATTATAATCCCAGACAATCCCAGACAAATTAAAGTAATTGTTAAGGTGACAACAAAAGGGAATGAAAAATGATAATTTGACAATCGAATGGTTCTGAAAATTTAAAAAAACACTTTTTAGCAGTTTTAACCATCTATTAACGAAATGTATAAATAAATATCAAATTATATGACAAAAATTTATTAGTAGCGTGCTGGAACATGCTCCATGCAAACAAAGTTAGATATTATCTAATCTGTAGTTTGATTCTTATTTGTTTATTAATAAAACAAAGTTAATTAAAAGTTTGTAAACAAATGAAGGTATTTGTTTACAAGAAATTAACTTTGTTTGATATTATAATATTGTTGCTTTATATTTTCCTGTTTTAAGCTGTGCAATAAAATGTCCCATTAATTTATTCATTCATATTTTTAAGAAACCACAAATACTAATACTAATTTCTAGAACGTGTTCACAAAATACCATTACATTAGATTAATTAATATTCAAATAAAAAATAAAAATCGAACTTTGATTTTTTTGTGTGTATCGAGCGCGCTACTATAATATTTATATTTACGAAATGAAATAATATTTATTCGAAGTAGGTATCTCTGTACACTTTTCGAACGTCATATTTTTTCTACCTAATACGAAGTTCCTACCACTCGGCACTCGTATACCCAACGTTTCGGGAAGTGTTTGCGGAGAGAGAAGAAACGTCGGGCCCTAAAGAAACTCACTCCAACACATTTTTTTAAAATAAAATTCTTACATGCTATTATTACATAATTCGGGTATAACGATACAACAAAAATCGAGTTCCATTTGTCAAAGTTGAGTTGAAACTAGTTGAAAGGGACTTTACACACCATAAAGACGTTCCTCTTTTTGAATCACAATATTCACAATTCTAAAAGTAGGTATGCTCCCATGTACCGTCGCGTTGGCATTTGCTGTTATAAAAATACAACGGACGAAGGGCCAACACATGTTTCAAATATTTATTACTTACTCATTTATTTCAGGTTGTCTTTTTTGTTTTAGTAGTGGTCCGGTCCGCCATTGAAAGACGAAGAGCTAAATACTTAGGCTACATCCTCAGGTACGGAGAGTAAACATAACCACCTTGGAGGGTATAATATCGAAGGGACAAGAGGGAGAGGGCGCCCCAGAAAACCATACATGAGCCAAGTGAACGAACAGTGCTATAGTTTGTCATCATCATCATCCGAAAGACGTCCACTGCTGGACAAAGTCCTCCCCCAAAGATTTCCACACCGACCGGCACTGTGCTGCCCGCATCCAGCGGCTTCCCGCAACCTTCACAATTGTTTCCTCACTAGTTTATAAGACCTTTTGATTTATGTTTTGTTCTATTTTCTTTGTTTTGTTGCTGAATAAACTTTTTTTCTTTCTTTCTTTCCTTTACCAGGTCGTCGGTCCACCGAGTCGGAGGCCTGCCTACACGAAGTCTTCCGGTGCAGTTGTAGTTATACTTATCAAGAAATTAATACGATAGCTTTTTTTTTATGGCAGAGGTGGCAAACGAGCAGACGGATCACCTGATGGTAAGCTTAAATTAAAATAGGTTGGAATGGAGCATGCTGCAACGACATGGTCCAGCCAGCCCCTGGGCCTCTTAATAAAATGCATGATTTAAAACTAATAATAGAGATTAGGTAGTTGTCATATTATTATTATCCATACTTACGGGTAAACCCGGTCAGCAGCTAGGAATCATCGAAAGCGGATCTGAAAGAAACAATAAAACACAATTAAAATACTATATTAATTTACCTAAGTTACCGTTATACGTAAAAAATGAAATTTTTTGATATTGACTGACTTATCACTATAGTTATACGGTTTACGATATTTTAAAACTTGGCTGTTATCGATACTAAGTGGAAAAAGGTGGTATCTCTTCTTCCTTATTGCTAGGTTTACTTATACTAAGTAAGCGACTTCAATAGAAAAGTCAAAAACTTTTCGCGAAGTCTACGTGTTTCTTGAAAAAGTTGTTTAGTTTCATAGTAGGATTTTAGTGAGCGTATTGAGCGGACCTTCTGTTTCTGTGTATTTTGTACCGAAACCTTGAGTGTATACGTTCCGCGCGGGACTTTGTACAGTCTCGTACAACTGTACACAGCATTAGTGCAAGTAGTACCAAGATGGCACGGCTACCCTGTATACTATTACGTGCACGAGACCGTTCTAGCCTCGTAAGTCCCAACGTCCTATTTTTAGGACATAGGTTTAGTATTAGTTCAGACACAACTACCTAAAATTTGAACTGATTTTCGAACTCGTATTGCGATTTAAATATTGGCTCCATTTCTGAATGAACCACATTGGAATTCAAGCGTTAGGGTATTTTTTTTAGGTCGTTGGGCCGCAATGAAATTTGGCTCGGGCCTTACGAAGCTAGGTAAAAAATAAATTGCATGATTTTGAATAAGTTATAAAAGTGACAGTGAGTTGGTTTGCCCGGGTGTGGCGATGCGCAGTGCGGCATCCAGGGACCAGGCTGCGTTGGGTGCGCAGTATTTGGGTCAAGGTGGTTAGACCGACCGCACCCGTTCCTGCTCCATTACATTACGTTTGCTCAAATCTATCTATCTCTCTGTCTCTGTGTGTGTGAAATTGTTTTTTTATGGAATAGGCGGCAAACGAGCAGACGGATCACCTTATAGTAAGCGATTACCGCCGCCCATAGACACCCGCAACACCAGAGGAGTTACAAGTGCGTTGCCGGCCTTGGGAGTACGCTCTTTTCTTGAAGGTTTGAATGTTATGTTAATGTTAATAACCCATATCGTCCCCACTGCAGGGGGTCTATTCCCATACCTCGGGAAGGTTAGGCCGTACTCGACACGCGGGGGCCAAGTCCGGATTGGTGAAGGTTGTGGGGCTAGTGGCCAACCCCAGTGTCAGCTATTACTGCTTTACAAAATATTTTTCAATTTATTTTTCGAATCTTTGGATCGTGCTGGTCCAGAAGTATTAATGACACAGACAAACATACATTCAATCTCCAAATCTGTGCACTCGAAAAACATAACCCATAAAAAGAAAGAGCATTTATGTCACATATGTTAAAATTAAACAAGCTAAAATAGGTATAATTTTACGTTTCAGTAGAAACTTGCCCTAACCACAAATTGATATCTGTTGCAGCGTGCAGCGGTTTAGAGATCTAGGATCTAGATTGTAGACTACAATTTAGGTTACCTATATCAGATTACTAGCATCGCGCCCGCGATTTCGTCTGCGTCGATATCGTTTTTTCTCAACTGTCCAAGCGAAGCAGAGGATTGACGTATGTATGGAATGCATTTTATGATCGTATACGTAGTCTAGTTTTTTTTTAATTATCTACAACTAGCTTCCGCCCGCGACTTTTTTTAATTATCTACAACTAGTTTTGCCATTCCTCCGGAAACCTTCGAGTTTTCTGGGGATAAAAAGGGGATATTCAGTTTGTTAGCCCAGTGCTTTATCTATCTAACTACCAACAGTGAAACAAACAAACAAACATCCATTGGTAAGCCTTTGGCATTATCTCACCTGATTATAAGAGATGATCTTTTCGAAAAGAAGAAAGATTTTTTAGGTGGAAACTTCTCTTCATAGCGGAACCTTCTCCGAGAGTGCTCTATTCCCATTCTTGGTGAAAATCGTCAATCAGTTATCTCGCTCGCTCCTATGTGTTAGAAAGAGAGGTCGTACGTAGTAGACAAATAACTCGGACTGTTTGTATGGAGTCTCCGGAATATGCTATCATGGTACCCTTAGATTCTTCTATAAGCATCATCATCATCGTTAGCCGAAAGACGTCCACTGCTGGACAAAGGCCTCCCCCAAGGATTTCCACACCGACCGGTCCTGCGCTGCCCGCATCCAGCGGCTTCCCGCAACATTCACTAGAAAAAAAAACATATTTTAAAACTAAATACTATACGTATGTGTACAAGAAATGTTTGTTGTACGACTCGGCTAGTCCTTGCGGCGGCGCAGGCGCGGTTTCACTCCTCACGTACAGCTTTCAACTCTCGATCTAGTTACACCGCGCGAAATGTTCCGATCATGCGCGGTGTGAGTCATGAAAGCCTTCGGTAAAAACTTTTTAAATTACTAGGTATGATATGATAAATCATTATCAGGTGGCCGTGGTTCTTAGCTAAGTAGTTAGACAATCAAAACTACGTGGCGACAGTCCATACTGCATGTCAATAAAAAAATAATTGACCACGCTGAATACGTTAAAAACAACCGACTTCAATCGCAACAACTCCAATTTTGATATGTTTTTGTTGATTTTCTCAAAAACAGCTGAATCGATTTCGATAAAATTTATATGGGACCACCTGTGAAGTATACCCTTTTAAACAAAAAAAGAATTTTCCAAATCGGTTCAGGCGTCTTCGAGTAATCGGTGAACTTACTTAAAAAAAAAAAAAAAGATTCCGACTAATTGAGAACCTCCTCCTTTTTTTTGAAGTCAGTTAAAAATAGTAAACTCCCTTCAAATTATATAAAAAAATTAAACAATACTTTCTTTGTTTATAAAAACTTTAAAATCGTTTCTGTTAGAATAATTGACCACGCTGAATACGTTAAAAACAACCGACTTCAATCGTAGCAACTCCAATTTTGCTATGTTTTTGTTGATTTTCTCAAAAACCGCTGAATCGATTTCGATAAAATTAATATGGGACCACCTGTGAAGTATACCCTTTCAAACAAAAAAAGAATTTTTGAAATCGGTTCAGGCGTCTTCGAGTAATCGGTGAACATACATAGAAAAAAAAAAAAAAAACGATTCCGACGAATTGAGAACCTCCTCCTTTTTTTGAAGTCGGTTGAAAATGTTTTTATAGCGTAACCGAATACTTAAATGAATAAAAAACGGAAATATCGGCTCCTCTTACATTATTGCTGTTCCCTGCCGGGGTCATTTATGAGATGGATAATAATAATAAAGTAACAGATTACTTTATTATTATTATCCATCTTGTAAAACCATATGAATGCAATAAATAAATTGAAATTGATAACTACTTGGCTAAGAACCACGGCCACCTGCTTTAAATTAAATTTTTGCCAATCGGTCCACACGATTGCCAATAACCGATAACACTCCTTTTTTGGTCAACATCATCATTATTATCAAGCAAAAGACGTCCACTGCTGGACAAAGACCTCCCCTAAGGATTGCCACACCGACCACTCCTCCGCTGCCCGCTTCCGGTACCTTCGTGCAATGAAAATGAAAATCTATTCTATTTTTCTATTTGGCATTCCACATCTCATTCCGAGCGTGATTTTGCCAATGTCTAGTGAAAAATGGGAGAATCTTCAATAAAAAAAATGGCGAAACGCCAATGTCAAGTGAAAGTGACGACTCTAAGGGTGATGGGCACTTAAAGACGCTCCACGTGGTGGTTTGCTGCTGGAACTCGGAAAACGGAGCTGTCTCCTGAGTTAATCCTCTTCTTATTATCGCTTATCTCAAATCGGGATCACAGCTATTTCTCCATCACAAAAATAACGTTGAAACTATTCTAAAACGGTAATAATTGTAAAATTAACTTAACAGACGTGTGCTCGGTACAAGTCCCGGCAACCAACCGAAAATGAAAATCAATCTTCACCAGGTCATCAGTCCACCGAGTGGGAGGCCTGCCTTGCTTACGCTACGACTTCCGGTGCGCAGTCGCAGCGTGGATTTTGGTCGGGGTTTAAAAAGAAGATCGATGGCTCATGGTAGGATAATAGTGAATGGATTTCCTTAGCCAAAGTGTCAGGTTCACACCCAGTCAATTTTTTACCAATTTGTTTTTCGAAATTAGGAAATTTACATACCGTTTGCTGTGACGGTGAAGAAAAATCATCGAGAAACGGAAAGCAAGTCATGGGACAAGCAATGGTACCCACCCAGTTGGATCCTGCGTAGTAAGACAACTAGCTTGCTGACGATCAAATGAACGCATAATCGCTCCCGCTTGCGCTCAAGCTTTGTAACGCGTAGGAAAAGCGCGGACCGAGTAAATATAGCGTTTTGAACTCTCTCTAATTCGCAAACAAACGTATGCGATTGCTCATTTCGCTTCGTTTTGTAAGGTGTATGACTGGCTAGCGAGAATGTAGCAGTGGAGAAATAACTAAGCTACAAATAAGTTCGCGAATTTCAAAAAAAATGGTGCGAGGGAGTTTCAGACCAGCCGTTTCTCTCACTCTCACTTCAACACTTCCCGAAACGGCGGGTATACGAGTTCCGAGTGGTAGGAACCTCGTATTAGGTAGATAAAAGAATGACGTTCGAAAAGTGTACACTGCTACCTACTTCGAATAACAATATTTTCATGTCATTTCATTTCATTGGTCGAGGATATGAGCCGTGACGTGACGGTGCAAACAAGACAGGCAATGAAGATATAATGCAGAAAACTTGTGAAATTATATAGCTACTTAATAATACCACAATTGGCTTGCTGTGTACCAGATAACGGACATCATAAACTACTGAAAATAGAATTTAGGCAATAGGGTATTTTACTGTATACAAGATAAAATCTAAAACTGCTTATTTACTGTGGTATTTGTAATAAGTAATCAAATTAATATGATTTCTATATAATAAAATGAGAAAAAACATTTTATTTTTGATTTACAAAAATCTAGTTTTTTAATCTGTTATGCAAATATCTGAAACGACAGCCGCCATACTGGTTGTCATGTGACGTCACAATAGTGGTAAACGATGACATTTTGTTCGCAATATGTGTCAAAATTTTAGTACAGAGCCGTTTTGTTTACTCCTAAAATGACGTCACGACGTAAACATCATGGCGGCTAGCGTTTTCGCGCGCTAATTGGGAATGGTAATTTAAAATGTGTTTTTGGGGTACTTATAGGTCTCACAAAAAAATTTAAATTTTTTTTTGACTTTTTCCCACCTAATGATTAATTTGAGATACTTTTCAAAAAATGGTGAAAAACCCTATTATAAAATACATTCATTGTACATTATAGGGTTTTTTATCTCTCTTGTAAATATTTACCTTTATTAGTTTTATACATGTATTCCTTTTATTCCTTTATATGCGTAGGTTCTTAAGTTAGCGTTTATATTATCTTTATCTCGAAATTATTGTATTTACTCAAATATTGTTTGTTTTCGGTATAACTTCAATTCAATATTTTTTATGTTTGACATCTTATAGTTTCTATATTTTCTTATTCTTAAGGAGTTTGCATCAGTTTAATATTATTAAGGGAGTAATTAAGAACTACGGACTTTTTGGTTTAACACCTATTTTTCCTGGCGAGTCAGAATATTGATGACGAAGAATGTCAAATTTGAAATTCAAATAAATAATATCATTCTCGATAAATTTCTTTAAGGGGGCAGCGGGCGGATACTTCAATCTATCGCCGGACTTCGACGAATGAAGACCAAACGGAAGCCCGGGACCTCTCTCCTTCAAGTGTTCTTTCTTAGTCCCGGGCCCTCGTGCTGCCGTCTCACCGGACTTAAGGGTCTGGCTGCTGTTGCTCCAGCCGCCCTATCTGTCGCCGTTGGAGCGAGCCCCTCCAGCAGCCCGACGTATCGAGCCGCCCGCCGCCGCCTTACGTGACGTTTTTCTTTTCCCTCTTTACTTATAAATAGTGCAGTGCTACTTTTTAGTGATCACAGAACTGTGGACTCGGGGTCGAATTTAGAACGATAAGTTGTGTATAGGTTCCTTTTTATTTTATTATTTTATTAAATATTGTAAACCCCGGATGACCCGCTCTTCCTTTTTGTAACAAAGTCTTCAAGTCAAAGGTCGCAAAGTCTACCGCCGTGAACATAGCCGCCCCATTTCTTGAAACCCGCGTTTTTTAGCTTAAATCGTTAGTTCTTCATTAGTTCCGATTTGTTCAGGCCAAATTTCGTTTGTTCCGTCACGCGAAATAGCGATTTTTTTAAAATTAATATGGAGGCGGCTATGTTCACGCTAGCCGCCCCATTCCAGCTTTTTTGATTTTTTTTCGCTATAACGATAGGCATTCGTTAGTTCTGATTTGTTCAGAAGGAAATTCGTTTGTTCTAGTAACAGTTTCCGCGAAAAAAAATACCAAAGTGGGGCGGCTATCTTCACGTGAACATAGCCCGCCCCAAAGGATTTTTTTTAAAAAAAGTATACCATTCGATAGATATTCGTTAGTTCTGATTTGTTCTGAAGAAATTTTGTTTGTTCTAATAAGCATTTCTGAGAAAACAGCAAAAAACCCTCAGTTCATTTGCCAATTGAAATTAAACTCTATACACTGGAGATATGGCTCAAAATACTTATCATATGTGTCGACTCCTAAGATTTTGGTCATAGCAACGAATCAATCGTAGTAACAGTTCATGGATCTGAACATAACGTCAAAAATAACTATGTCACTTTGCTTAAGTAAGGATATTGATTCCTCACCAGATTAACAATACATAGGACGAAGTTGTAAAAAAATAATATAGGCTGAGGACAATACCCTAACTTTGTACCCACGCTCGAATTAAATAATTAGCAAAACATTTCGTTTGTTCTGGTATTCCATTCTAGTCCAGTGGCGTATTTAGGCTGAAGACGATTATCAAATACCACACCAAGAGGGGTGCGTTTGCTGTCTAAATTCTATTTGTTCTAGCATTGTGCCCGCTATTTATCTTCAAACACATGTAGAACTACCTATTGGCTAACGTCAGGCAAAATATTTCGTTTGTTCTATGAATAATTTCATGACCAGAATTTTTTAAACTGAGATACACGGTTTTCATAGAAAATTTCTATAAGGTAGGACTGTAGTTAAATTTATCATTTGTTCTAGCCTTGTGCCCGCATTTGAACCTAATAACCATGAAGGATGGTCTATTGGCTCACGTTAACCAGAATATTTCGTTTGTTCTACTATTCTTATCGTATCCAGAGACGTATTTAGGCTGATGGCGATTTTCAAATATCACAGCAAGAGGGGTAAGTTTGATGTCTAAATTCTATTTGTTCTAGTATGGTGCCCGCTATTAATCCTCATAAACATGTAGGACTACCTACTGGCTAACATCAGGCAAAATTTTTCGTTTGTTCTATGAATATTTTCGTGTCCAGAATTTTTTTACTGTGACTAACTATTTTCATAGAAAATTTCTATAAGGTAGGACTGTAGTTCACTTTATCATTTGTTCTTATAAGGTAGGACTGTAGTTCACTTTATCATTTGTTCTAGCCTTGTGCCCGCATTTGAACCTAATAACCATGAAGGATGGTCTATTGGCTAACGAAAGCTAGAATATTTCGTTTGTTCTAGCATTCGTTTCGTGTCCAGGAACGTATTTAGGCTGAAGATGATTTTTAAATACCATATCAGTAGGGGTAAGTTTGATGTCTAAATTCTATTTGTTCTAGCATTGTGCCCGCTATTGATCCTCATACACATGTAGGACTACCTACTGGCTAACGTCAAGCAAAATTTTTCGTTTGTTCTATGAATATATTCGTATCCAGATTTTTTTTACTGTGAGAAACTATTTTCATAGAAAATTTCTTTAAGGTAAGACTGAAGTTCACTTTTTGATTTGTTCTAGCCTTCTGCCCGCATTTCAATCTAATAAACATGAAGTATGGTCTATTGGCTAACTTCAGGCGGAATATTTCGTTTGTTCTAGCATTCGTTTCGTGTCCAGGGACTTATATAGGCTGAAGATGATTTTCAAATACCATATCAGTAGGGATAAGTTTGATGTCTAAATTCTATTTGTTCTAGAATTGTGCCCGCTAACGATCCTCATACACATGTAGGACTACCTACTGGCTAACGTCAGGCAAAATTTTTCGTTTGTTCTATGAATATATTCGTGTCCAGAATTTTTTTACTGAGAGAAACTATTTTCATAGAAAGTTTCTTTAAGGTAAGACTGAAGTTCACTTTATGATTTGTTCTAGCCTTGTGCCCGCATTTAAACCTAATAACCATGAAGGATGGTCTATTGGCTAACGAAAGCCAGAATATTCCGTTTGTTCTAGCATTGGTTTCGTGTCCAGGGACGTATTTAGGCTGAAGATGATTTTCAATTACCATATCAGTAGGGGTAAGTTTGATGTCTAAATTATATTTGTTCTAGCATAGTGCCCGCTATTGATCCTCATACACATGTAGGACTACCTACTGGCTAATTTCAAGCAAAATTTTTCGTTTGTTCTGTGAATACTTTGGTGTCCAGTTTTTTTTTACTGTGAGAAACTATTTTCATAGAAAATTTCTTTAAGATAAGACTGCAGTTCACTTTATGACTTCTTCTAGCCTTGTGCCCGCATTTCAATCTAATAAACATGAAGTATGGTCTATTGGCTAACTTCAGGCGGAATATTTCGTTTGTTCTAGCATTCGTTTCGTGTCCAGGGACTTATTTAGGCTGAAGATGATTTTCAAATACCTTTTCAGTAGGGGTAAGTTTGATGTCTAAATTCCATTTGTTCTAGCATTGTGCCCGCTATTGATACTCATACACATGTAGGACTACCTACTGGCTAACGTCAGGCAAACTTTTTCGTTTGTTCTATGAATATTTTCGTGTCCAGAATTTTTTTACTGTGACTAACTATTTTCATAGAAAATTTCTATAAGGTAGGACTGTAGTTCACTTTATCATTTGTTCTAGCCTTGTGCCCGCATTTGAACCTAATAACCATGAAGGATGGTCTATTGGCTAACGAAAGCCAGAATATTTCGTTTGTTCTAGCATTCGTTTCGTGTCCAGAGACGTATTTAGGCTGAAGATGATTTTTAAATACCATATCAGTAGAAGTAAGTTTGATGTCTAAATTCCATTTGTTCTAGCATTGTGCCCACTATTGATCCTCATACACATGTAGGACTACCTACTGGCTAACGTCAAGCAAAATTTTTCGTTTTTATCCAGAATTTTTTTACTGTGAGAAACTATTTTCATAGAAAATTTCTTTAAGGTGAGACTGAAGTTCACTTTTTGATTTGTTCTAGCCTTATGCCCGCATTTCAATCTAATAAACATGAAGTATGGTCTATTGGCTAACTTCAGGCGGAATATTTCGTTTGTTCTAGCATTCGTTTCGTGTCCAGGAACTTATTTAGGCTGAAGATGATTTTCAATTACCATATCAGTAGGGGTAAGTTTGATGTCTAAATTCTATTTGTTCTAGCATAGTGCCCGCTATTGATCCTCATACACATGTAGGACTACCTACTGGCTAATTTCAGGCAAATTTTTTCGTTTGTTCTGTGAATACTTTGGTGTCCAGTTTTTTTTTACTGTGAGAAACTATTTTCATAGAAAATTTCTTTAAGATAAGACTGCAGTTCACTTTATGATTTCTTCTAGCCTTGTGCCCGCATTTTAATCTAATAAACATGAAGTATGGTATATTGGCTAACTTCAGGCAGAATATTTCGTTTGTTCTAGCATTCGTTTTGCGTCCAGGGACGTATTTAGGCTGAAGATGATTTTCAAATACCATATCAGTAGGGGTAAGTTTGATGTCTAAATTCCATTTGTTCTAGCATTGTGCCCGCTATTGATACTCATACACATGTAGGACTACCTACTGGCTAACGTCAGGCAAACTTTTTCGTTTGTTCTATGAATATTTTCGTGTCCAGAATTTTTTTACTGTGACTAACTATTTTCATAGAAAATTTCTATAAGGTAGGACTGTAGTTCACTTTATCATTTGTTCTAGCCTTGTGCCCGCATTTAAACCTAATAACCATGAAGGATGGTCTATTGGCTAACGAAAGCCAGAATATTTCGTTTGTTCTAGCATTGGTTTCGTGTCCAGGGACGTATTTAGGCTGAAGATGATTTTCAAATACCATATCAGTAGGGGTAAGTTTGATGTCTAAATTCCATTTGTTCTAGCATTGTGCCCGCTATTGATCCTCATATACATGTAGGACTACCTACTGGCTAACGTCAGGCAAACTTTTTCGTTTGTTCTATGAATATTTTCGTGTCCAGAATTTTTTTACTGCGACTAACTATTTTCATTGAAAATTTCTATAAGGTAGGACTGTAGTTCACTTTATCATTTGTTCTAGCCTTGTGCCCGCATTTGAACCTAATAACCATGAAGGATGGTCTATTGGCTAACGAAAGCCAGAATATTTCGTTTGTTCTAGCATTGGTTTCGTGTCCAGGGACGTATTTAGGCTGAAGATGATTTTCAATTACCATATCAGTAGGGGTAAGTTTGATGTCTAAATTATATTTGTTCTAGCATAGTGCCCGCCATTGATCCTCATACACATGTAGGACTACCTACTGGCTAATTTCAAGCAAAATTTTTCGTTTGTTCTGTAAATACTTTGGTGTCCAGTTTTTTTTTACTGTGAGAAACTATTTTCATAGAAAATTTCTTTAAGATAAGACTGCAGTTCACTTTATGACTTCTTCTAGCCTTGTGCCCGCATTTCAATCTAATAAACATGAAGTATGGTCTATTGGCTAACTTCAGGCGGAATATTTCGTTTGTTCTAGCATTCGTTTCGTGTCCAGGGACTTATTTAGGCTGAAGATGATTTTCAAATACCTTTTCAGTAGGGGTAAGTTTGATGTCTAAATTCCATTTGTTCTAGCATTGTGCCCGCTATTGATACTCATACACATGTAGGACTACCTACTGGCTAACGTCAGGCAAACTTTTTCGTTTGTTCTATGAATATTTTCGTGTCCAGAATTTTTTTACTGTGACTAACTATTTTCATAGAAAATTTCTATAAGGTAGGACTGTAGTTCACTTTATCATTTGTTCTAGCCTTGTGCCCGCATTTAAACCTAATAACCATGAAGGATGGTCTATTGGCTAACGAAAGCCAGAATATTCCGTTTGTTCTAGCATTGGTTTCGTGTCCAGGGACGTATTTAGGCTGAAGATGATTTTCAATTACCATATCAGTAGGGGTAAGTTTGATGTCTAAATTATATTTGTTCTAGCATAGTGCCCGCTATTGATCCTCATACACATGTAGGACTACCTACTGGCTAATTTCAAGCAAAATTTTTCGTTTGTTCTGTGAATACTTTGGTGTCCAGTTTTTTTTTACTGTGAGAAACTATTTTCATAGAAAATTTCTTTAAGATAAGACTGCAGTTCACTTTATGACTTCTTCTAGCCTTGTGCCCGCATTTCAATCTAATAAACATGAAGTATGGTCTATTGGCTAACTTCAGGCGGAATATTTCGTTTGTTCTAGCATTCGTTTCGTGTCCAGGGACTTATTTAGGCTGAAGATGATTTTCAAATACCTTTTCAGTAGGGGTAAGTTTGATGTCTAAATTCCATTTGTTCTAGCATTGTGCCCGCTATTGATACTCATACACATGTAGGACTACCTACTGGCTAACGTCAGGCAAACTTTTTCGTTTGTTCTATGAATATTTTCGTGTCCAGAATTTTTTTACTGTGACTAACTATTTTCATAGAAAATTTCTATAAGGTAGGACTGTAGTTCACTTTATCATTTGTTCTAGCCTTGTGCCCGCATTTGAACCTAATAACCATGAAGGATGGTCTATTGGCTAACGAAAGCCAGAATATTTCGTTTGTTCTAGCATTCGTTTCGTGTCCAGAGACGTATTTAGGCTGAAGATGATTTTTAAATACCATATCAGTAGAAGTAAGTTTGATGTCTAAATTCCATTTGTTCTAGCATTGTGCCCACTATTGATCCTCATACACATGTAGGACTACCTACTGGCTAACGTCAAGCAAAATTTTTCGTTTTTATCCAGAATTTTTTTACTGTGAGAAACTATTTTCATAGAAAATTTCTTTAAGGTGAGACTGAAGTTCACTTTTTGATTTGTTCTAGCCTTATGCCCGCATTTCAATCTAATAAACATGAAGTATGGTCTATTGGCTAACTTCAGGCGGAATATTTCGTTTGTTCTAGCATTCGTTTCGTGTCCAGGAACTTATTTAGGCTGAAGATGATTTTCAATTACCATATCAGTAGGGGTAAGTTTGATGTCTAAATTCTATTTGTTCTAGCATAGTGCCCGCTATTGATCCTCATACACATGTAGGACTACCTACTGGCTAATTTCAGGCAAATTTTTTCGTTTGTTCTGTGAATACTTTGGTGTCCAGTTTTTTTTTACTGTGAGAAACTATTTTCATAGAAAATTTCTTTAAGATAAGACTGCAGTTCACTTTATGATTTCTTCTAGCCTTGTGCCCGCATTTTAATCTAATAAACATGAAGTATGGTATATTGGCTAACTTCAGGCAGAATATTTCGTTTGTTCTAGCATTCGTTTTGTGTCCAGGGACGTATTTAGGCTGAAGATGATTTTCAAATACCATATCAGTAGGGGTAAGTTTGATGTCTAAATTTTATTTGTTCTAGCATTTTGCCCGCTATTGATCCTCATATACATGTAGGACTACCTACTGGCTAACGTCAGGCAAACTTTTTCGTTTGTTCTATGAATATTTTCGTGTCCAGAATTTTTTTACTGTGACTATTTTCATTGAAAATTTCTATAAGGTAGGACTGTAGTTCACTTTATCATTTGTTCTAGCCTTGTGCCCGCATTTGAACCTAATAACCATGAAGGATGGTCTATTGGCTAACGAAAGCCAGAATATTTCGTTTGTTCTAGCATTCGTTTCGTGTCCAGGGACGTATTTAGGCTGAAGATGATTTTTAAATACCATATCATTAGGGGTAAGTTTGATGTCTAAATTCTATTTGTTCTAGCATTGTGCCCGCTATTGATCCTCATACACATGTAGGACTACCTACTGGCTAACGTCAAGCAAAATTTTTCGTTTGTTCTATGAATATATTCGTATCCAGAATTTTTTTACTGTGAGAAACTATTTTCATAGAAAATTTCATTAAGGTGAGACGGAAGTTCACTTTTTGATTTGTTCTAGCCTTGTGCCCGCATTTCAATCTAATAAACATGAAGTATGGTCTATTGGCTAACTTCAGGCGGAATATCTCGTTTGTTCTAGCATTCGTTTCGTGTCCAGGGACTTATTTAGGCTGAAGATGATTTTCAAATACCATATCAGTAGGGGTAAGTTTGATGTCTAAATTTTATTTGTTCTAGCATTGTGCCCGCTATTGATCCTCATACACATGTAGGACTACCTACTGGCTAACGTCAGGCAAACTTTTTCGTTTGTTCTATGAATATTTTCGTGTCCAGAATTTTTTTACTGTGACTAACTATTTTCATTGAAAATTTCTATAAGGTAGGACTGTAGTTCACTTTATCATTTGTTCTAGCCTTGTGCCCGCATTTAAACCTAATAACCATGAAGGATGGTCTATTGACTAACGAGTGCCAGAATATATCGTTTGTTCTAGCATTCGTTTCGTGTCCAGGGACGTATTTAGGCTGAAGATGATTTTCAATTACCATATCAGTAGGGGTAAGTTTGATGTCTAAATTCTATAATTTGTTCTAGCATAGTGCCCGCTATTGATCCTCATACACATGTAGGATTACCTACTGGCTAATTTCAGGCAAAATTTTTCGTTTGTTCTGTGAATAATTTGGTGTCCAGTTTTTTTTTACTGTGAGAAACTATTTTCATAGAAAATTTCTTTAAGATAAGACTGCAGTTCACTTTATGACTTCTTCTAGCCTTGTGCCCGCATTTGAATCTAATAACCATGAAGAATGGTCTATTGGTTAACGAGTGCCAGAATATATCGTTTGTTCTAGCATTTGTTTCGTGTCCAGGGACGTATTTAGGCTGAAGATGATTTTTAAATACCATATCAGTAGGGGTAAGTTCGATGTCTAGATTCTATTTGTTCTAGCATAGTGCCCGCTATTGATCCTCATACACATGTAGGACTACCTACTGGCTAACGTCAGGCAAAAGAGTGTAGCGGAATAAGCATGGGCCAGATGCCCCTCTGGAAAGTTAGGTTGATATTTTTACCTTCATCCATCAGCTTCTCAAGAGAAACATTTCCCTAAGCTATCAAACCTCAGCACGCGCTAGTTTTTGAAATAAAATTTTTTAATTGATTTTTGAAAAAAATATTTTTTTCCCTTACAACATAATTTTTTTTTGTGATCTTTTTGCAAACGCTAGATACAACAAAGAAGTATTAAACAAATTACTTTTTAGTGTTCGCAGTGATTTATATATCGAAATACACGAATTTAAAAATTTTCAAAAATTAAAATGTCACGAATTCTGTGCGACACCCTCACGATATTTTTTTTATAAATTACTCTTACTATGCTCTATAACATATATTTTTTTCAAAATTTTTGTAAGGGTAGAACAGTGTTAGAAAAAATAATATTTCTATCCATATATGAATATTAGAGCAGCGAAGTGAGTAATACTGCTCTGATTTTTAAATGTAATTTTAATAATAATATAGATATAATACACCCAGACACAGAGCGAACAAATCTACTCATCACAGCAATGTTTGCCCTGGGTGCGGACGAACCCCCAACCCTCAGATCAGATCCGTATGTCACAGCCACTTTTTTCCGAAACTATAAGAACTATACTGTTGAAACTTGGTAAGTAGATGTATTCTGTGAACCGCATTAAGATTTTCACACAAAAATAAAAATAAAAACAATAAATTTTGGGGGTTCCCCATACTTAGAACTGAAACTCAAAATTTTTTTTCATCAAACCCATACTCTATGGATATGTCTTCAAAAATGATATTGAGTTTTCTAATATGTTTCTTTTTTCTATGCTGAATAGTTTGCGCAAGAGACACTTCCAAAGTGGTAAAATGTGTGTGTCCCCGCCCCCTTAACTTCTTAAATAAGAGAATGATAAAACTAAAAAAAATATATATGATGTAAACTACCATGCAAACTTCCACCGAAAATTGGTTTGAACGAGATCTAGTAAGTCGTTTTTTTAAATTGGTTAGAAATCGTAAACCGGAACGGAACGGAACCCTTCATGGGCGAGTCCGACTCGCACTTGGCCGCTTTTTTATGTGATACGTGGCAAACTAGCAGACGGATCACCTGATGGTAAGCGATTACCGCCGCCCATAGACACCCGCAATACCAGAAGAGTGACAAGTGCGTTGCCGACCTTTGAAATGGGATGGGGGATGGGAGGAATTGGGGGGGAGGGGAGGTTGGGCCTCCGATGCCCTCACTCACTGTGAGGCCGTGGTATCACTCCGGTCGAGCAGGCCCATTCGTGCCGAAGCATGGCTCTCCCACGGTTATCGTCTCCACTTCCGGATTTCGACTTTAATCTTCATAATTCTTCAGTAGTTGCCGAAATCGCCTTTTTGTTTTGTTTGTAGTATGGATGTAGGTCTTCTTTAGCCAGTAATAAAAATAAATCATCGCAGAAATATTTGCCCTGGATTGGGATCGAGCCCTCCACTCTCGGATCAATAGTCTGGAGTGTAAATCACTGAGTCAGTGATAAGGGTTATTAGTAAGAATAACTGTGAAAATGTCGAAGTATCGACATCGCGCACACTACACCGCCTGCCGCAAACCGAGCGATCTCGCCGCTGCTGGCGTCAAGAAAGTTCCACATCTATCGCTCGCGCCGCCCCGCCCCGCCGCCGTACGTTCTGGCCGTGTCGCGTATTGGAGCCACAGAGTATTAGAGCGCACGATTAGGTACTCACAGGAAACAAATGTAATCAAACATTTTTTTTTAACTGGTTCGGTGACTTAATGGTGAGCGCTCCTGACTACTGATCTTGAGGGTCGGGGGTTCGTCCGCACCCAGGGCAAACATTGCTGTGATGAGCAGATTTGTTCGCTCTGTGTCTGGGTGTATTATATATATATTATTATTAAAATTACATTTAAAAATCAGAGCAGTATTACTCACTTCGCTGCTCTAATATTCATATATGGAGAGAAATAATATTTTTTCTAACACTGTTCTACCCTTACTAAAATTTTGAAAAAAATATATGTTATAGAGCACAGTAAGAGTAATTTATAAAAAAAAATTCGTGAGGGTGTCGCACAGAATTCGTGACATTTTAATTTTTGAATTTTTTTAAATTCGTGTATTTCGATATATAAATCACTGCAAACACTAAAAAGTACTTTGTTTAATACTTCTTTGTTGTATCTAGCGTTTGCAAAAAGATCTCAAAAAAAAAATTATGTTGTAAGGGAAAAAAATATTTTTTTCAAAAATCAATTAAAAATTTTTATTTCAAAAACTAGCGCGTGCTGAGGTTTGATAGCTTAGGGAAATGTTTCTCTTGAGAAGCTGATGTCATGGTAAAAATATCAACCTAACTTTCCCGAGGGGCATCTGGCCCATGCTTATTCCACTACACTCTTTTTCGTTTGTTCTATGAATATAAGGTGCTACTTTATTAGTGCCCGATATTTTAGTCAGTGCTCCAACTCCTGATTCTGATCAACTTTCCCCAAGGAATCCATAGTCAAATCGAAAAAAAATTTTTGGACTCTTCATACAAATCGATCAGCCGAGCGGCCAAATTAGTATGAAGAGCCCAAAAAATTTTTTGCGATTTGACTATGGGTTCCTTGGGGAAAGTTGATCAGAATCAGGAGTAGAAGCACTGATTAAAATATCGGGCACTAATAAAGTAGCACCTTATATATTCGTGTCCAGATATTTTTTACTGTGAGAAACTATTTTCATAGAAAATTTCTTTAAGGTGAGACTGAAGTTCACTTTATGATTTGTTCTAGCCTTGTGCCCGCATTTCAATCTAATAAACATAAAGTAGGGTCTATTGCCTAACTTCAGGCAGAATATTTCGTTTGTTCTAGCATTCATTTCGTGTCCAGGGACGTATTTAGGCTGAAGATGATTTTCGAATACCATATCACTAGGGGTAAGTTTGATGTCTAAATTCTATTTGTTCTATTACTGTGCCCGCTATGGATCCCTATACACATGTAGGACTACCTACTGGCTAACGTCAGGCAAAATTTTTCGTTTGTTCTGTTAATACTTTGGTGTCCAGATTTTTTTTAACTGTGAGAAACTATTTTCATAGAAAATTTCTTTAAGATAAGACTGCAGTTCACTTTATGATTTGTTTTAGCCTTGTGCCCGCATTTGAATCTAATAACCATGAAGAATGGTCGCTTCGCTATTGATCCTCATACACATGTAGGACAACCTACTGGCTAACGTCAGGCAAAATTTATCGTTTGTACTATGAATATATTCGCGTCCAGAATTTTTTTACTGAGAGAAACTATTTTCATAGAAAATTTCTATAAGGTAGGACTGTAGTTCACTTTATCATTTGTTCTATCCTTATGCCCGCATTTCAATCTAATAAACATGAAGTATGGTCTATTGGCTAACTTCAGGCGGAATATTTCGTTTGTTCTAGCATTCGTTTCGTGTCCAGGGACTTATGTAGGCTGAAGATGATTTTCAAATACCATATCAGTTGGGGTAAGTTTGATGTCTAAATTCTATTTGTTCTAGCATAGTGCCCGCTATTGATCCTCATACACATGTAGGACTACCTACTGGCTAACTTCAGGCAAAATTTTTTGTTTGTTCTGTGAATACTTTGGTGTCCAGATTTTGTTTACTGTGAGAAACTATTTTCATACAAAATTTCTTTAAGATAAGACTGCAGTTCACTTTAAGATTTCTTCTAGCCTTGTGCCCGCATTTCAATGTAATAAACATGAAGTATGGTATATTGGCTAACTTCAGGCAGAATATTTCGTTTGTTCTAGCATTCGTTTTGTGTCCAGGGACGTATTTAGGCTGAAAATGATTTTCAAATACCACATCAGTAGGGGTAAGTTTGATGTCTAAATTTTATTTGTTCTAGCATTGTGCCCGCTATTGATCCTCATACACATGTAGGACTACCTACTGGCTAACGTCAGGCAAACTTTTTCGTTTGTTCTATGAATATTTTCGTGTCCAGAATTTTTTTACTGTGACTAACTACACTCGGCTTCAAAAAAATCGCACCTTTTAAGAAATCTATTTTAAACATCTTTCAATCGTATTTGTATTATGAAATATTGGTAATGTTCGGTATCATTTGAAAGGTAAGGAAACAGAGAATGCAAAAACAATAATTCATTCAATGTTTTTATTGGAACTGAGAAAAATTTACAAAACAATAAAAATCCTTAAAAAACCCAAATGAAATCTGATTAATTTTTCAAAACAAAGTTGCTTAAAACTAACCTAAAACCTAGTGTTACCCCCCCTAGCCCTAATGACGTCTTCCATGCGCTCCCTCATGGATCGCACCAACTTTAGGACCTCTTCTTGAGGGATTCTGTCCCATTCCTTAATAACGGCGTCTTGGAGCTCCTGAAGAGTCGCGGGAGCGGGATCACGGGATCTAACCTTGCGTTTCAGCTGGTCCCAGAGGTGCTCTATCGGGTTCAGATCTGGACTTCTCGCTGGCCACTGCATGACAGGGATCCCAACCTCTTGAAGGTAGCCCTGCACAATTCCAGCAGTGTGCGCGCGAGCGTTATCGTGCATTAATGTGAACCCGTCGCCAATAAATCCAGCATAGGGGACCACATGTTCTTCCAGGATCTCTGTGATGTACCGGTGAGCAGTCATCGACCCTTGCCCGCGAGCACCGCCGGTCCGAGAGACGCAAGAAAGTTCAGTTTTGCCGTCGGCAGATATGCCGCCCCAGAACATGCAGGAACCGCCCCCGTATTCTACCGTCTCTTGGATGCAGGCTTGGGCAAAACGTTCCCATTGTCTTCTGTATACTCTTTTGCGTCTATCGTTGCAGAAAAGGCACACTCTCGTTTCGTCTGAGAAGAGAACAGCTCTCCATTGGTCCAGGGTCCAATTGACGTGGGCGCGAGCAAATTGCAGGCGTGCTCGCCGATGCGCTGCGGTTAATTTTGGACCCGTGGCAGGTCTTCTAGCCACAATATTTCTCTCCTTTAGTCGTCTTCTAACTGTAGAGACACTCACGGCCCTTCTACGAACTGCTTGAAGCTGCTGTTGCAACTCAACAGCATTAGAGAACCGATTTCTCAAAGACTTCGATACGACGAATCGGTCATCTCTCGCAGAAGTGCAGCGATTTCTACCAGACCCACGCCTTCGGACAAAGCCACCGGTCTGCAGGAACCGCTGGTACACTCTTCGAACAGAAAAGCGACTCAAGTGCAATTGCCGAGCAACATCATACTGACGTAGTCCTGATTGCAGTAGTGCGATAACTTGGGCGGCTTCAGCAGCAGTAGTGTCCATCTTCAAGGACGTTTTTCTGATGAAAGATATTCTTCTGTGTCTTCTTCGACAGTTGGTAGCAAATTTATCCCCCGATAAGCTGTATCGACCCTTTTATACCCACAAAACAAAACAATACAAACAAAATTTGAAGAGGAGAATCAGTTCCATTGTCATTCACAGTGACTTAAAGTGTCAAGCTTTTTCTTTAATCAAATGAAATGGATATTTTTTTAAAGAGTTTTTATAGGGCTCTCAAATGATACCAATATTGCTACGAATAACTGCTTGTCTTAAGGATTAACAGTGCTTGAAGCCTATTTTTACGGAGGTGCGATTTTTTTGAAGTCAAGTGTATTTTCATTGAAAATTTCTATAAGGTAGGACTGTAGTTCACTTTATCATTTGTTCTAGCCTTGTGCCCGCATTTGAACCTAATAACCATGAAGGATGGTCTATTGGCTAACGAAAGCCAGAATATTTCGTTTGTTCTAGCATTGGTTTCGTGTCCAGGGACGTATTTAGTCTAAAGATGATATTTAAATACCATATCAGTAGGGGTAAGTTTGATGTCTTAATTCGTTTTGTTCTAGCATTGTGCCCGCTATTGATCCTCATACACATGTAGGACTACCTACTGGCTAACGTCAAGCAAAATTTTTCGTTTGTTCTATGAATATATTCGTATCCAGAATTTTTTTACTGTGAGAAACTATTTTCATAGAAAATTTCTTTAAGGTGAGACTGAAGTTCACTTTTTGATTTGTTCTAGCCTTATGCCCGCATTTCAATCTAATAAACATGAAGTATGGTCTATTGGCTAACTTCAGGCGGAATATTTCGTTTGTTCTAGCATTCGTTTCGTGTCCAGGGACTTATTTAGTCTGAAGATGATTTTCAAATACCATATCAGTAGGGGTAAGTTTCATGTCTAAATTCTATTTGTTCTAGCATAGTGCCCGCTATTGATCCTCATACACATGTAGGACTACCTACTGGCTAATTTCAGGCAAAATTTTTCGTTTTTTCTGTGAATACTTTGGTGTCCAGTTTTTTTTTTACTGTGAGAAACTATTTTCATAGAAAATTTCTTTAAGATAAGACTGCAGTTCACTTTATGATTTCTTCTAGCCTTAGAACAAACGAAATATTCTGCCTGAAGTTAGCCAATAGACCATACTTCATGTTTATTAGATTGAAATGCGGGCATAAGGCTAGAACAAATCATTAAGTTAACTGTAGTCTTATCTTAAAGAAATTTTCTATGAAAATAGTTAGTCACAGTAAAAAAATTCAGAACACGAAAATATTCATAGAAAAAACGAAAAATTTTGCCTGACGTTAGCCAGTAGGTAGTTCCACATGTGTATGAGGATCAATAGCGGGCACAATGCTAGAACAAATAGAATTAAGACATCAAACTTACCGCTACTGATATGGTATTTGAAAATCATCTTCAGCCTAAATACGTCCCTGGACACGAAACGAATGCTAGAACAAACGAAATATTCTGGCTTTCGTTAGCCAATAGACCATCCTTCATGGAGTTCAAATGCGGGCACAAGGCTAGAACAAATCATAAAGTGAATTGCAGTCTTTTCTTAAAGAAATTTTCTATGAAAATAGTTAGTCACAGTAAAAAAATTCTGGACACGAAAATATTCATAGAACAAACGAAAAATTTTGCCTGACGTTAGCCACTAGGTAGTCCTACATGTGTATGAGGATCAATAGCGGGCACAATGCTAGAACAAATAGAATTTAGACATCAAACTTTCCCCTACTGATATGGTGTTTGAAAATCATCTTCAGCCTAAATACGTCCCTGGACACGAAACGAATGCTAGAAGAAACGAAATATTCTGCCTGACGTTAGCCAATAGACCATACTTCATGTTTATTAGATTGAAATGCGGGCACAAGGTTAGAACAAATGATAAAGTGAACTACAGTCCTTAAAGAAATTTTCTATGAAAGTAGCTTATCACCGTAAAAAAATTCTGGAACGAAAATATTCATAGAACAAACGAAAAATTTTGCCTGACGTTAGCCAGTAGGTAGTTCTACATGTGTATGAGGATCAATAGCGGGCACAATGCTAGAACAAATAGAATTTAGACATAAAACTTCCCCTACTGATATGGTATTTTAAAATCATCTTCAGCCTTAATACGTCCCTGGACACGAAACGACTGCTAGAACAAACGATATATTCTGGCATTCGTTAACCAATAGACCATTCTTTATGGTTATTAGGTTCAAATGCGGGCACAAGGCTAGAACAAATGATAAAGTGAACTACAGTCCTACCTTATAGAAATTTTCAATGAAAATAGTTAGTCACATTAAAAAAATTCTGGACACGAAAATATTCATAGAACAAACGAAAAAGTTTGCCTGACGTTAGCCAGTAGGTAGTCCTACATGTGTATGAGGATCAATAGCGGGCACAATGCTAGAACAAATAAAATTTAGAAATCAAACTTACCCCTACTGATATGGTATTTGAAAATCATTTTCAGCCTAAATACGTCCCTGGACACAAAACGAATGCTAGAACAAACGAAATATTCTGCCTGAAGTTAGCCAATATACCATACTTCATGTTTATTACATTGAAATGCGGGCACAAGGCTAGAAGAAATCTTAAAGTGAACTGCAGTCTTATCTTAAAGAAATTTTGTATGAAAATAGTTTCTCACAGTAAACAAAATGTGGACACCAAACTATTCACAGAACAAACAAAAAATTTTGCCTGAAGTTAGCCAGTAGGTAGTCCTACATGTGTATGAGGATCAATAGCGGGCACTATGCTAGAACAAATAGAATTTAGACATCAAACTTACCCCTACTGATATGGTATTTGAAAATCATCTTCAGCCTAAATACGTCCCTGGACACGAAACGAATGCTAGAACAAACGAAATATTCCGCCTGAAGTTAGCCAATAGACCATACTTCATGTTTATTAGATTGAAATGCGGGCATAAGGCTAGAACAAATCAAAAAGTGAACTTCAGTCTCACCTTAAAGAAATTTTCTATGAAAATAGTTTCTCACAGTAAAAACAATCTGGATACGAATATATTCATAGAACAAACGAAAAATTTTGCTTGACGTTAGCCAGTAGGTAGTCCTACATGTGTATGAGGATCAATAGCGGGCAGAATGCTAGAACAAATAGAATTTAGACATCAAACTTACCCCTACGGATATGGTATTTAAAAATCATCTTTAGCCTAAATACGTCCCTGGACACGAAACGAATGCTAGAACAAACGAAATATTCTGGCTTTCGTTAGCCAATAGACCATCCTTCATGGTAATTAGGTTTAAATGCGGGCACAAGGCTAGAACAAATGATAAAGTGAACTACAGTCCTACCTTATTGAAATTTTCTATGAAAATAGTTTCTCTCAGTAAAAAAATTCTGGACGCGAATATATTCATAGTACAAACGAAAAATTTTGCCTGACGTTAACCAGTAGGTAGTCCTACATATGTATGAAGGTCAATAGCGTAGCGACCATTCTTCATGGTTATTAGATTCAAATGCGGGCACAAGGCTAGAACAAATCATAAAGTGAACTGCAGTCTTATCTTAAAGAAATTTTCTATGAAAATAGTTTCTCTCAGTAAAAAAATTCTGGAACAAACGAAAAATTTTGCCTGACGTTAGCCAGTAGGTAGTCCTACATGTGTATGAGGATCGATAGCGGGCACTATGCTAGAACAAATAGAATCTAGACATCGAACTTACTCCTACTGTTATGGTATTTAAAAATCATCTTCAGCCTAAATACGTCCCTGGACACGAAACAAATGCTAGAACAAACGATATATTCTGGCACTCATTAACCAATAGACCATTCTTCATGGTTATTAGATTCAAATGCGGGCACAAGGCTAGAACAAATCATAAAGTGAACAACAGTCCTACCTTATAGAAATTTTCTATGAAAATAGTTTCTCTCAGTAAAAAAATTCTGGACGCGAATATATTCATAGTACAAATGAAAAATTTTGCCTGACGTTAGCCAGTAGGTAGTCCTACATGTGTATGAGGATCAATAGCGGGCACAATGCTAGAACAAATAGAATTTAGACATCAAACTTACCCCTACTGATAAGGTATTTGAAAATCATCTTCAGCCTAAATAAGTCCCTGGACACGAAACGAATGCTAGAACAAACGAAATATTCCGCCTGAAGTTAGCCAATAGACCATACTTCATGGTTATTAGGTTCAAATGCGGGCACAAGGCTAGAACAAATGATAAAGTGAACTACAGTCCTACCTTATAAAAATTTTCTATGAAAATAGTTAGTCACAGTAAAAAAATTCTGGACACGAAAATATTCATAGAACAAACGAAAATTTTTGCCTGATGTTAGCCAGTAAAAAGTCCTACATGTTTATGAGGATTAATAGCGGGCACAATACTAGAACAAATAGAATTTAGACATCAAACTTACCCCTCTTGCTGTGATATTTGAAAATCGCCATCAGCCTAAATACGTCTCTGGATACGATAAGAATAGTAGAACAAACGAAATATTCTGGTTAACGTGAGCCAATAGACCATCCTTCATGGTTATTAGGTTCAAATGCGGGCACAAGGCTAGAACAAATGATAAAGTGAACTACAGTCCTACCTTATAGAAATTTTCTATGAAAACAGTTAGTCACAGTAAAAAAATTCTGGACACGAAAATATTCATAGAACAAACGAAAATGTTTGCCTGACGTTAGCCAGTAGGTAGTCCTACATGTGTATGAGGATCAATAGCGGGCACCATGCTAGAAAAAATAGAATTTAGACATCAAACTTACCCCTAGTGATATGGTATTTGAAAATCATCTTCAGCCTAAATATGTCTCTGGACACGAAACGAATGCTAGAACAAACGAAATATTCTGCCTGAAGTTAGCCAATATACCATACTTCATGTTTATTAGATTGAAATGCGGGCATAAGTCTAGAAGAAATCATAAAGTGAACTGCAGTCTTATCTTAAAGAAATTTTCTATGAAAATAGTTTCTCACAGTAAAAAAAATCTGGACACCAAAGTATTCACAGAACAAACGAAAAATTTTGCCTGAAGTTAGCCAGTTGGTAGTCCTACATGTGTATAGGGATCAATAGCGGGCACAGTAATAGAACAAATAGAATTTAGACATCAATCTTACCCCTAGTGATATGGTATTTGAAAATCATCTTCAGCCTAAATACGTCCCTGGACACGAAACGAATGCTAGAACAAACGAAATATTATGCATGAAGTTAGCCAATATACCATACTTCATGTTTATTAGATTGAAATGCGGGCACAAGGCTAGAACAAATCATAAAGTGAACTTCAGTCTTACCTTAAAGAAACTTTCTATGAAAATAGTTTCTCTCAGTAAAAAAAATCTGGACACGAATATATTCATAGAACAAACGAAAAATTTTGTCTGACGTTAGCCAGTAGGTAGTCCTACATGTGTATGAGAATCGTTAGCGGGCACAATGCTAGAACAAATAGAATTTAGACATCAAACTTATCCCTACTGATATGGTATTTGAAAATCATCTTCAGCCTATATAAGTCCCTGGACACGAAACGAATGCTAGAACAAACGTAATATTCCGCCTGAAGTTAGCCAATAGACCATACTTCATGTTTATTAGATTGAAATGTGGGCACAAGGCTAGAACAAATCAAAAAGTGAACTTCAGTCTTACCTTAAAGAAATTTTCTATGAAAATAGTTTCTCACAGTAAAAAAAATCTGGATACGAATATATTCATAGAACAAACGAAAAATTTTGCTTGACGTTAGCCAGTAGGTAGTCCTACATGTGTATGAGGATCAATAGCGGGCACAATGCTAGAACAAATAGAATTTAGACATCAAACTTACCCCTACTGATATGGTATTTAAAAATCATCTTCAGCCTAAATACGTTCCTGGACACGAAACGAATGCTAGAACAAACGAAATATTCTGGCTTTCGTTAGCCAATAGACCATCCTTCATGGTTATTAGGTTCAAATGCGGGCACAAGGCTAGAACAAATGATAAAGTGAACTACAGTCCTACCTTATAAAAATTTTCTATGAAAATAGTTAGTCACAGTAAAAAAATTCTGGACACGAAAATATTCATAGAACAAACGAAAAATTTTGCCTGATGTTAGCCAGTAGGTAGTCCTACATGTTTATGAGGATTAATAGCGGGCACCATACTAGAACAAATAGAATTTAGACATCAAACTTACCCCTCTTGCTGTGATATTTGAAAATCGCCATCAGCCTAAATACGTCTCTGGATACGATAAGAATAGTAGAACAAACGAAATATTCTGGTTAACGTGAGCCAATAGACCATCCTTCATGGTTATTAGGTTCAAATGCGGGCACAAGGCTAGAACAAATGATAAATTTAACTACAGTCCTACCTTATAGAAATTTTCTATGAAAACCGTGTATCTCAGTTTAAAAAATTCTGGTCATGAAATTATTCATAGAACAAACGAAATATTTTTCCTGACGTTAGCCAATAGGTAGTTCTACATGTGTTTGAAGATAAATAGCGGGCACAATGCTAGAACAAATAGAATTTAGACAGCAAACGCACCCCTCTTGGTGTGGTATTTGAAAATCGTCTTCAGCCTAAATACGCCACTGGACTAGAATGGAATACCAGAACAAACGAAATGTTTTGCTAATTATTTAATTCGAGCGTGGGTACAAAGTTAGGGTATTGTCCTCAGCCTATATTATTTTTTTACAACTTCGTCCTATGTATTGTTAATCTGGTGAGGAATCAATATCCTTACTTAAGCAAAGTGACATAGTTATTTTTGACGTTATGTTCAGATCCATGAACTGTTACTACGATTGATTCGTTGCTATGACCAAAATCTTAGGAGTCGACACATATGATAAGTATTTTGAGCCATATCTCCAGTGTATAGAGTTTAATTTCAATTGGCAAATGAACTGAGGGTTTTTTGCTGTTTTCTCAGAAATGCTTATTAGAACAAACAAAATTTCTTCAGAACAAATCAGAACTAACGAATATCTATCGAATGGTATACTTTTTTTAAAAAAAATCCTTTGGGGCGGGCTATGTTCACGTGAAGATAGCCGCCCCACTTTGGTATTTTTTTTCGCGGAAACTATTACTAGAACAAACGAATTTCCTTCTGAACAAATCAGAACTAACGAATGCTCTTCGTTATAGCGAAAAAAAATCAAAAAAGCTGGAATGGGGCGGCTAGCGTGAACATAGCCGCCTCCATATTAATTTTAAAAAAATCGCTATTTCGCGTGACGGAACAAACGAAATTTGGCCTGAACAAATCGGAACTAACGAAGAACTAACGATTTAAGCTAAAAAACGCGGGTTTCAAGAAATGGGGCGGCTATGTTCACGGCGGTGCAAAGTCTTTTTCAGGGGGTCGCGGGTGCAAGAAAGAGACAAAAATACGATTTCACTGAGAAAGCTGGACCTGTTAATTTTTTAACAATTTGTAAAAATGTGGTTCTTTTTTGGATAGTTTAAAATTAAATCATTTTCTAATTGAAGAAAATTATAAACATAAGTCTCTCAAATCACTAACATTTTGTATGTTTATGGCCGTAGGGGTCGCAAGAATTTTTTTACTTGTAAAGGGGTCGGGTATTAAAAAAGGTTGAAAAACACTGCTGTAGAGTAGCATCAACAAAAGTTTTTTTTAAGTATCTATCTCTAATAGTTTTAAAGTTTTTATGGAAATTTCTAACAACTTCATAAACAAATTACTACATAAAAAGGTCCATGATTCCCCTTCTTTCAAACTCGCTGAACTACGCATTTTCGAACAAAATGGCCGACTATCGCTCCCTATGGGGTAAGCTTATATTGTCACTGAAATGTCGCGACATTTAGGGAGGGGGCTTTTGTCTATGGCAAAGCGATGGGGGGAAAGTATTGCGTCAGCGATGACGTCATCCAACTTGCATGAGACTGCATGGATGAGTCAGATCGCGTATTAGCGACTGATCCGCTGCGTTGATAAAAATATATAATTTTTTTCAAGCATACAATACAAAAGGACTTCCTCTATTGCTGTGAAGACATAGAGTTCTGCCCAAACTTAATATTTATAAATAAATGCGAAAGTAACTCAGTCTGTCTGTTGTCTGTGTCTGTTTTCACTCCTAAACCGCTGAACCAATTTTGATAGAGACAGATGGGACCTTGGAGAATGAGATAAGCGAGATACTTTTGTCGTGAAAACAAAACTTGAAGAGGGGGCAAACAGGAGATGAAAGTTTGTATTGGGAACCAATCATTTCTCAAGTTATTAATATAAAAACACATCATATTTTATTCTTACTACGCAAATGAAGACGCAGGCACTAGCTGGTACCTTACAAAAAACTAGGTTAGGTTAGGTTACGTACGCTGCTGGAATCCTTGATTTACTATTCAGATTTAGTATGGGAAACTGAAAAAAATAATTGTGCTTAGATGGGATTTCTTCAATATTTTTCCTGTATTCCATACTTCATTCAGATTCGGAGTTACCCCTTAAAATTTCAAACGCAGTTTTTTTAACATCTTGTTTAATGGCCCCGCTCACTGTTTTGTCGGAGCCTCGACGATATACATAGCCAGTTATTTCATAATCTGACCAATTCACGACATAGACATAGTCATCAACATCATCATCAGCCGAAAGACGTCCACTGCTGGACAAAGGCCTCCCCCAAGGATTTCCACACCGACCGGTCCTGCGCTGCCCGCATCCAGCGGCTTCCCGCAACCTTTATCATAGACATACTATACAGCCAAAACCTATTAACCTTATTCCACAATCAAGCAAATGACGCAACTCTGTTAGGGCGCGTTCCTTAATCCGTCCGCTAGTCATTACTGTTATTGCCCTCAATTACCGCTTGCACCGCCACACGCGAACCCTTTGGACTATAAATATCAAACTAATCAAATTAGTATACAGCATGAGAAAGAACTGCAAAATCCTAACTAAATCTCATTTATAAATGCGAAAGTAAGTAAGTAACTATTATGTTTTCCGTGATAAAAAGTATCCTATGTGTTAGCCGAGTGCATTATCTATCTACCTACCCAATTTCATCCAAATCCGTTCAGTAGTTTTGGCGTGAAAGCGGAAACTTTCGCATTTTTAAGTGAGATACCGACACTTATCTTCAAAAGGCATCACACATCCCGAGGAAGGTAACTTTTACTATGTAATACTTAAATAATAATAATAACTTTTATTACAAAAACATGGTGTACATGTATGTATGTATGTTCGCTTCATTGTTACCGCTAGCAGCCAACATATCTTGAAAGATTTTGGAGTACGAAGTCTCATAAGATTTATCTTGATTACCTAAATTGAGGTTATTATATTATTTAACCGAACATGTTCTTTACTCGGACAGAGTTGTGAGTAACCACCAGTTAAGTTTAGTTTACCGCCGCCGCAGTTAAGCTCTCTTTAACACTTGACAACGTTAACTGCTGTTAACAGAGCGTCTAAATAACTAAACAGGCCAACTTCCGCATAAGCAGTTACAGAGCTAACAATAAGTAATGTCGGCGAATGCCTCACTTAACCATTTTCGGATTATGAGAATAAAGTAATAAAGGTAAAAAAATAAAATATAAAAAAGCTAGCAATCTCGTATCTAAAATGTTTCTTTTTAATTTAAGTAGATGCTTTACACATGCTTTTAAATCTTCAACTGTTTCTACTTAGTCTAGTACAAAGTCACTACCACGCGGAACTTGTACAATCAACCTTTCGGGAAGTGTTTGCGAAGCCTAACTTATTGCTGTTACAATCTACTAGCTTTTGGCCGCGAATTCCTCTGCATGGACTTCAGAACCAAGGTTCGGAACCGGTTAACAAATACCGGTTAATTTCGTTCGAATTTCGGTTAACGATTCCGTTCAGGTTAAAACCGGTTTCCAGCTTAACCGGTAAATTTGAATAAAATATCGGTTAATCAGGAAGCGGTTTTCTAACCGAAATAAGAACTAAATTAACCGGTTAAAACCAAACTTAGTCAAGTACAGGCGCGTCGCGCGGGTGCCACTGCCCGAGTCTTCTGCTCACTTTCTCGCACGCTTTCAATTGATTGCACGCGGCAAACATGCCTACAAAGTCGCATAATCTTCAAATTAACCGGTTAATTCCGTTCGAACGAAAAAATATCGGTTTTGGTTAAACCGGTTAAATATACCGGTAACCGAAACCTGAACGAAACCTTAACCGAAATTATTTCGATATAGGGGTCAATGACCGAAACCGGTATTTTCAAAAAACCGGTTTCCGAACCCTGTTCAGAACTACGCGTTTAAACCTATAAAAAGGTAAATTGACCGAGATAATAAAAATACATCCTATGTGTTAATTTATAAGTTATAAACCATGTGTGTGCCAAGCCAAATTTCATCTAAATCCGTTCAGCCGTTTCTATTTAATTACTTAGCGTTCAAGGAATAGTCATTATTAGATCGTAATTTGTAAATAATTTCGGTTGTATGTCTTCCGGAGCGGAGCGGAGTCAGAAACATAATGGAAACATACATCAATTTCACATTCATAATTCATTTAACATTAGTAGGTGAAAAAATGGACCTTCAAAAATATAACCTTTATTTTTCAAACTTTTGGCAAATGGAGGAATGAACATGCCTGAAAAACGTTAGCCCCCGCATGGACAGTCGAGCACAAAAACCGTCTCATTTACAATTTCGTGTCTATGACTGTACAAGTTAAATACAGTTATACCTAGGTCAAGAGAGACTTTACTGTCAGTTCTCTGAGAATAAACTATAACCGACACTATTAAATGAAACTACTCAATAAAAAGTAACACAAAAACTTGAATGTTGTAAAAAGTTACTTTACTTAACTGAATATTTTTGCACAGTTATTTGGTAGCCGCAACACACGACCAGAGTATTTAAAAAATTAAGAAATCTTTATGTGAAGTGTAATTTTTAAACGACACTGACACTACTCGGCTTTTACGCATGAAAATGAGCAACTTTCCCCAAAAAAATCATAGTCGATTCATGAAAAAATAGAGTTCTTTAAAGAAAGAATCGATCGGTTAAACCATGAAAAATCGATTGCGATGGTTGCCTGATCCCTTGATCGCCTCCTACGACACCTGCGGTAAGAGATGGGGTGGTGCTATTCGAGAGCTAGTGCACTGGGTTCCCATATGTCAGGAATATAAAGTCTATCTCATTTTGAGTATTATCTCTGTTTCAATGCTCTACTTGGTTACATGTACGTAAGTTTTCGAAAAACTTCTTTAGCACTAATATCACTAATATCATGTATGTACGTAAAAAATTGCACTTGTTTCGTAATGACCACGCTGAATACGTTAAAAACAACCGACTTCAATCGCAATAACTCCAATTTTGATATGTTTTGTTGATTTTCTCAAAAACCGCTGAATCGATTTCGATAAAATTTATATGGGACCACCTGAATTTTCGAAATCGGTTCAGGCGTCTTCGAGTAATCGGTGAACATACATGACGAATTGAGAACCTCCTCCTTTTTTTGAAGTCGGTTGAAAACAGTGACAGGCACAATTTTAATCTAAGAAATATTAATAACATTGATGTTGCATATTCGAGACTGAGTAAATTTAAGAAGTCATTTATGGGGCAGTGTGTAGGATTCTATAACAAAATACCCGAAAATTTAACTAGTTTGCCAGAAACGAAATTTAAATTGCATGTGAAAAATTGTTTATGCTCTAGAGGGTATTACAAAATACTAGATTATATAAATGACAATGATATATGGACATGTATAGATCCTCCAGCTCACAATTTTATTGTTGACATGAATTGTAATAGAATTTAAGATTTTATTTAAAAAATGTGTTGAAGCGAGTTTCTTTTGGGCTCGACGTTTCTTCTCGCTTCGCAAACACTTCCCGAAACGTTGAGTGTACAAGTCCCGCGTGGTAGGGAATTTGTACTAGGTAGAAAAAAAAAAATACGATTTAAAAGCATGTGTAAAGCATCTACTTAAATTAAAACATTTTGAGTTTGAGTTTGCACTTGCGCCATTCCAAAACCCGAACTGAAGCGCCGCACAGTGGATCGAGTCTATACAAGCCTTTTGACATAGGGTTCTTAATATATGGCTTCTTGATTTGAGTAAAATAAATGATGCCAACGTGTTCTCCTAAACAATACAAGCCGAAAATACTCTTGCACTTTTTGCGATTAAACTTCAATTTTCAAAGATACAAGACAAAAACCAATTTCGTTGTATGGGAAACCACAAACAAGAGTATGTTTCTGCCGAGTCCCGCATGTTTTTTCATTTTGACGTTTATTATGACTTTATTCGAGTTATTAGCTAAATTCTGTCCAAACATACTTGTGTCCCCTGTAGTCCCCTTTAGGAGCTATGGAGGAAATTATTATTTTTCACACTTTGTTTGATATTTCGCATGTTTTTTCAGTTTGACGTTTATTAAGACTTTATTCGAGTTATTAGCTAAATTCTGTCCAAACATACTTATATCCCCTGGGGTCCCCTTTAGGAGCTATGGAGTAAATTATTATTTTTCAAACTTTATTTAATATTTCGCATGTTTTTTTTAATTTTGAAGTTTTTTAAGACTTCATTCGAGTTATTAGCTAAATCTGTCCAAACATACTTATGTCCCCTGGGGTCCCCTTTAGGAGCTATGGAGTACATTATTATTTTACACTTTCTTTGATACTTCGACTGCTAGTGTTTTTATTTTATTACAGACTTTAGTTTTTGACCATGAAACATAGAAGTTTTTATTATTGATATAAGAAGTACCTTTTTTCATGCTGAAGTCTCTTAAGGTTATGTAGCGCCATTTAGATAGCTTCATTTATAGAGCCAGTGCTTTTATTACAGGTAATTCTGTAAGTGAATTCTGTGACTCACTATCAATGGTTTCCTTTATTTCGAGGCTGCATCTGGATTTTCTAGCATGTGTTTAGAAACCTCAGCAATTTCTTGATTCTCAGTTGCCTTAAGCTGCTATTGTATAACCTAGCTGCTATAAACGTAAACGCAAGCTCTGTGGCTTCACTTTTAGTACGAACTCGTCCTCATCACCCCATCACCTCGTACACCCTCCTCAGTGCGTCTTCGTTTTTGGCGTTCACTGAGGTCTTCAAATATTTTTCGAGTAACTTTTTGAGTTGAGGCTCAGCTTTTTGAGTTGAGCATCTATTTTGGAAGGTTTCTTATTCGAAACGAGTTTGATTTTAACTGGTCGAATAAAAACTAATCGTCGCCCCGAATCGCCTCGAATATCCTCGAACTCCTCAGTGCGTCTTCGTTTTTGGCGTTCACTGAGGTCTTCAAATATTTTTCGAGTAACTTTTTGAGTTGAGGCTCAGCTTTTTGAGTTGAGCATCTATTTTGGAAGGTTTCTTATTCGGCACGAGTTTGATTTTAACTAGTCGAATAAAAACTAATCGTCGCCCCGAATCGCCTCGAATATCGTCCCGGTTGCGAAAACAACATAAATGTCTAGGTACGTAGTGAAACCGTAGAAACACATAATAACAGCGACGCTCGCCGTAGTCGGTTCAAATTGAAACTGATTTGGATGAATTTTTTTTTCCTATTTTATACTTTTGAGTTAATCTATATACCTGTTTACTAATGGGGGCAATTAGCTGTAGTTGGAACACAAGCCACATTACAAACTAGCGAGCCAGAATACGTTATTTTCACCTTATGTTATTCTTGGCCCTTTATCTAACTAAAGTCTGTTGACAATTTATATACCAAATATTACCAGATATTACCAAAAACCAATATATTATTAACATAAAGCGTATGGACATGTTGGTGAACTTCACATTTCCCACGACGTTGAACAACTGCTGTTGATGAACTCTGCAATTTCTGTCGTTGTGTCATTTTAGTGACACGAGTTTAATTTTAGTCTTAGTTTTAGTGTCTTAGGAAGACATAAGTTTCGATGGCAGCCATCGGTATGTTTAGATAATAATTTATTAGTAGCCCAGCTAAGGTCACAGTAAACACTGAAATAAGAAAACACGCGGAAACATTACAAAACAATGCTATTTATAACTATAACTACTAAACTAATTGTCTGGATGTATACATATCAATAATGTGTATGTATTTTAAAAAAAATATTTACGTATATCAGTCTCTGGTTTTTATAATACAGGGAATCCTAGTTTGGGGCCAGATGATCGTGTGTGGATTATTCCCGGATATTATTATTTAAAAAAAAGGACTTAGTTAGATAAAGGGCCGAAAACATCATAAGGCAGTTTTATTCCGAAATTCTCATATACTAGCTCGCTAGCCGTAATGCGGCTCGCGTGCTGCTAAAAAGTCGGTCGGTTAAAAACGACTTCTATGTTGATAGATTCCTGGTCAAAAACTAACGTCTGTAATAAAATAAAAACACTAGTAGTCGAAATATCAAAGAAAGTGTGAAAAATAATAATTTCCTCCATAGCTCCTAAAGGGGACCCCAGGGGATATAAATATGTTTGGACAGAATTTAGCTAATAACTCGAATAAAGTCTTAATAAACGTCAAACTGAAAAAACATGCGAAATATCAAACAAAGTGTGAAAAATAATAATTTCCTCCATAGCTCCTAAAGGGGATTATGTGTTTCTACGGTTTCACTACGTACCTAGACATTTATGTTGTTTTCGCAACCGGGACGATATTCGAGGCGATTCGGGGCGACGATTAGTTTTTATTCTACCAGTTAAAATCAAACTCGTGCCGAATAAGAAACCTTCCAAAATAGATGCTCAACTCAAAAAGCTGAGCCTCAACTCAAAAAGTTACTCGAAAAATATTTGAAGACCTCAGTGAACGCCAAAAACGAAGACACACTGAGGAGGGTGTACGAGGTGATGGGGTGATGAGGACGAGTTCGTACTAAAAGTGAAGCCACAGAGCTAGCGTTTACGTTAATAGCAGCTAGGTTATACAATAGCAGCTTAAGGCAACTGAGAATCAAGAAATTGCTGAGGTTTTTAAACACATGCTAGAAAATCCAGATGCAGCCTCGAAATGAAGGAAACCATTGATAGTGAGTCACAGAATTCACTTACAGAATTACCTGTAATAAAAGCACTGGCTCTATAAATGAAGCTATCTAAATGGCGCTACATAACCTTAAGAGACTTCAGCATGAAAAAAGGTACTTCTTATATCAATAATAAAAACTTCTATGTTTCATGGTCAAAAACTAAAGTCTGTAATAAAATAAAAACACTAGCAGTCGAAGTATCAAAGAAAGTGTAAAATAATAATTTACTCCATAGCTCCTAAAGGGGACCCCAGGGGACATAAGTATGTTTGGACAGATTTAGCTAATAACTCGAATGAAGTCTTAAAAAACTTCAAAATTAAAAAAACATGCGAAATATTAAATAAAGTTTGAAAAATAATAATTTACTCCATAGCTCCTAAAGGGGACCCCAGGGGATATAAGTATGTTTGGACAGAATTTAGCTAATAACTCGAATAAAGTCTTAATAAACGTCAAACTGAAAAAACATGCGAAATATCAAAGTGTGAAAAATAATAATTTCCTCCATAGCTCCTAACGGGGACTACAGGGGACACAAGTATGTTTGGACAGAATTTAGCTAATAACTCGAATAAAGTCATAATAAACGTCAAAATGAAAAAACATGCGGGACTCGGCAGAAACATACTCTTGTTTGTGGTTTCCCATACAACGAAATTGGTTTTTGTCTTGTATCTTTGAAAATTGAAGTTTAATCGCAAAAAGTGCAAGAGTATTTTCGGCTTGTATTGTTTAGGAGAACACTTTGGGATCATTTATTTTACTCAAATCAAGAAACCATTTATTAAGAACCCTATGTCAAAATGCTTGTATGGGCTCGATCCACTGTGCGCCGGTAGCACCACAGATGACACCCTTAAATTAATATCTGCATTTGATCTTTCAAATGCGCCATACCCTTCTCAAACATTACCTCAAACGTTCTTAGAAAGGCACGAGGCAGCGGCAGCACAATGCATGTTGACTGTACGGACCAATTGTTATCACAGACAATCGACCATTCAAAACATTGGTAGCAAACGCAATTCTGGTAACTGGGTAGTGTTTTGAACTTTCTTTGTTAGACAAGGTCCTTCTAAAATACCTGAAGAAAAAATTAACAGTAGCTTCTACTCATGAAACTGAACAACTTTCCCCAAGGACCCTATACTCAATTCGCAAAAAAAATTTGGACTTCCCATACAAAATTGGCGGTTCAGTTGATCAATTACGGTTAGTATGAGGACTCCAATTTTTTTTTGCGAATTGAGTATAGGTTCCTTGGGGAAAGTTGTTCAGTTTCAAGAGTAGCAGCCGTGGTGAAAGTTTTTCAGGTATTTCATAAAGCTTAAGGACCCTATACAGGGTGTAACAGAAGTGTGTGACAATACTTCAAGGTTGGCTTTTACCCATCAAACTGAACAACTTTTGTTCTACAACTTTGTTGAAATCGCAAAATTTTTTTTGGACTTTTCATACAAATCGATCAGCTGGCGAACCAAGTTTGTATGAAAAGTCCAAAAATTTTTTTGCGATTTCAACAAAGTTGTAGAACAAAAGTTGTTCAGTTTGATGGGTAAAAGCCAACCTTGAAGTATTGTCACACACTTCTGTTACACCCTGTAGATAGAGGTATAGTTAACTGCGAATTCTGCATGCTTGTGCGTGTGTGACGTTACAGAGAAATAATCGACAAGGCTGAACACGTTAAAAACAACCGACTTCAATCGTAACAACTACGATTTTGCTATGTTTTTTGTTTTTATTGATTTTCCAAAAAGCGCTGAATCAATTTACATAAAATTTATATGGGACCACCTCTAAAGTATTACCTACCAAAAAAAAACATCAAAATCGATTCATAATTGGCGGAGTAATCGCTTAGCATACATACAAAAAAAGCAACATACAGTCGAATTGAGAACCTCCTCCTTTTTTGAAGTCGGTTAAAAAGAAGCACGCTCCGTTTCAAATAGGAATAGACAGAACGAAAAAAAGGTTTTTAAGATGCTCACTTTTACAAATAATTTACATTTTTGGACATGTCACTGAGTTAATGATGTTACCTAAACAAAAACGTATTGAAAAATATTAAAACAATTCAAAAACAACTATTTATTATGCAAGACATCTTACATTACAGTAAGACATAAATAAAACAATTTTAAAAGTATAATTTAATTCGATGTCAAAAAAGTATCACCTATAAAAGACCTAAAGAAGCAGAGGTATGCGTAACACGGCACGTAATTTGAATAATATTATATATCCAAATAAAGGTACTTCAGTTTTTTCTTTTTTCATGGAATATTTTCCTTTATTTATCCTAAGTCTTTAATTTCTAACTCTTTTATTATCCCACCCAATCGATCTTCTCAATCCTTCATATAGAGCGTTTCAACAAATTGTTCCTATGCCGTTATGTTGGCAGCAATGTTTTCCACACACACTACATAGAACTCAGACACACACTACATAGAACGCAGACACACACTAACAAAATCGGTACAAGCGTCTTCGCGTGTTGATGTCGTTGATAGACAGGGGAGCCAACATAAAAAGTCAAGTGGATTGAAAAAAGATTTTCGATAGCTCTCTGCGCGGATCCTTGTGATAGTGATTCAATATTTTTTATTTATTTTGGTTGCTGTTTTCGTTTCGTTAAGAATACATTTCAATTACTATGAGTGAGAGTGACCTTTGGGCTGGTTTTAGCTGTTGGCTCCTCTTCTTATGACCGCTTATCAGTGAATCGGAATCATAGCTATTTCCCCATCACAAAATAACGTTGAGACTACTCTAAAACGGAAATAATTAAAACATTAACTCAGCAGACTGAACTGCGGCTGCGACCGATTTTTAATATGGCCCATGCCGTCGCCACCGCCGCACGAAGATTGTTGCTCTGCAGAACTCGCATATAATGTTCCTCTCTGTAGTGCCATTACTTGTAGAATATGTGTGGCACAAAGAAATACATTTTCATCAGTATAGCGACATTTGAAATCTGTGGCCGAATGTTTACTACCTCTGCTTCTTCGTCCTTCTTATGTCTATTGCTATCTGAAACGGAGGTAGGTACAGCTTTCTGACATATTTTATGAAGTGTCGAAGAGAGTAGTTCTCTACAAGGTCTAGAGTCAACTATTATGTAATCTGTGATTTTAGACTACAGAGCAATTATACCAGAACATAGTCTGGCAAATGAAAGCGTAACCTGGAATTTTATTAAAAGTTTTTACATGGCAACAAAAAGAAGCTGTCAGAGGCTGTCAAAGTTGAATGTTAGTATGACTGTCAATTATAATTATTGATACTTGTTGGCTGAATATTTATATTTATTATTTATTGTAATGTTGAGCGTAAGAAATGATATTATTTGTAATGGCCAATCGTAAATGATAGATTTTATGGTAATTTCAGATTTTTCAGTGCAGAACTACACTGCAGATTATCAAAATCAGTTTATGAAGTTGACTGTTTTTATGTTTATAGATAAACAAGATGTGCAAGGAGTCAGTAAAATTGTAAAAAGCTAATTGTAAATTGTAATTTCAGCTAGTATACATATATTATAATAAAGATTTATCACACAAGTATTAAATCTATTTTTTCCTGCTATAGGTTGGTGATACCACATGAATATTATTTAAATTTGCCGCGCTTTCTCAGGTTACGATTTCGTTTGCCAGACTCTAGCACTCTTGAAAACTTGACAATCTTCCAGTCATCTTCAATTATTGTTCCAGTTATGAAACGCAACGTCAGTTTGACTCTCAGATATAAGATAGCGCATGCGCAAAAGCAAGATAGATACAGTGAGTGGTCACGGAAGATGTTATCTGATTCAGTTCACCGGGAATCGAACCCTGACAGCACAGTTATGAGGCGAGTGGGTGCGAGTTAGCAAATATATTTTAGTTACCAGGCCTTCATAAATCTTGTATTATACATTTTAATCGAGTCTGAAGTCAAAAGGCACCATTCAATCAATTTTATCAGAAAAAGGGTGACTACCAGATATTGCCCTAACAGCAGGAAAAAAAAAGGAGGCTCTCAGTTTGACCTGTATGTATGTATGTATGTTTGTCCGCGATTATCTCGCGTTTGGCTGGACCGATTTTGATGCGGTTTTCAGAAAAGAATTTGTTACATTTAAGAGAAGGTTTAAGTATTTTAACCGACTTCAAAAAAGGAGGTTCTCAGTTTCACCCGTATGTTACGCGATTGAAGTCGGTTTTTTAACGCGTTCAGCGTTGTCGATAATTTTATTTTCTAAATGGTGGTGGAGGACATATATCAAATGTATTTTTTTGTCTACCTAATACGAGATCCCTACCACTTTGAACTCGTATTTCCGCCATTTCGGAAAACATTTGCGGTGTGCGAAAAACTTCGGACCCAACCCGCAAAATATATTTTTTTAATATGTTTTTTTGTCCACTAGAACTTTAAAGACAATCAAATATAAACAACATATTATCTATTTAAAACTTGCAGCATCACACCTCATTATTTTAGCACTGCACACTAACCCATTTACACAGATACCTGATTAAATTTGTGAATTTGCGAAATGCGATGAAAAAACTGTGCAGTTTCAACACATAGTGAGTCAGTCTGTTCATTAGTAATGTTAATGAAGTTAGCGATGTAATGTAAGGTCCGATAGAAAGCGGTATGTGATTTATTAACTTTGGATACATAATTAATATTTTAGGCGCATAGTAATAGGCAGCTTAAAGACTTCTGATACTGGATCTGGCCACTAGCCCCACAGCCTCAACCAATCCGGACTTGGCCCGTGTGTTGACGATGGTCTAACCTTCCTGGGAAGAGACCCGTGCCCCTGCAGTGGGGATGATATAAGTTGTTAACAACTGGCAAGCAGAAATTGTGTGCATTGCTTGTGATTTTTAATAAGACGTAACCAAAGTTAAACACCTCCTTCACGTAGTGATTAGGCCACTCGTTTCGCATCTGGAGGTCGCGGGTCGATTCTTGGCGGGGGCAAACTTTGTAGGACTCGGCTTGGTTAGTGGTACGGTGGTAGTTGGCGGTGGACATTTTCTGATCCCACCTGGCTAGCTACTAGCTTCTGAGTCTAGCCGCCAAACATCAATGTCAACAGCACTGACATGATCCGGCATGAAGATACCTCCACATACAAAGAGCTGGGAGCCCCCTTCTATCTTCGCTTCGGTATCATCATCACTTACATTCAGGTGAGATGTTGCCAAGGGATAAAAAAGGCCCCAAAGTAAGTGGCTAGGTTATATTGGTGGAGGTTGTGGGGCGAACCAACCTCAGTGTAAGATTTCTAACTGTCTCTACTTTAGGCCTCTGAAATGGTTTAACAACTATCATCTAGTGATAACAAATGACACCAATAGATCATTGTGCCGTACGAAGCATAAAAACTGTAGAAATAAATGCCACTAGCAGTGAAACCCATCCAGGTCTGTAATTAGTTAACATGGTGTGATAGATAAATCCACAAATAAATAAATTCTTACCAATCACAGAACGCACTGCATATTGAATATATAATACCTTACCTATGACAAAAATAGGAGACACGCCATAGTTCCAAATCCATAAACCAAACGTTAGGCTACAGATTCAGCCTATGAAGCAGACAAATGCGCAAGAAAAAAATTCTCTCCTGGAGAAAAATTCTTAGTTTATAAGTAGTTCCTATATATTATCATGATTAAAAAAATGGTAAAGAAGAGTGACATAAGCATAGATCGCATAAATAGGTCCTCCTTTAACAGAAACTTCACTTTTCCCATAACAAAACTAGACAAAGCTATTTTTAACCACAAACAAGATTGAAGCATATGTGTTACATGAGTCAGTGGTATTGTAGCTGTGAAACCGATTTGATTGTAAATTTCGTCACATTCGAATTTAAGTAAGTATTCGTTTTTTTTATCCTTAATTAGTAAGCCCTTGGCATCATCTCACCTGATGGTAAGTGATGATGATGCCGAAGATGGAAGCGGGCTCACCAAGATTCCCCAACACAATGAGGAACTGGCTATCGTATCTCCATGCCAGAACACATCAATGCTGTTAACATTGATGTTTGGCGGCAAGACTTAAATAAGATGGTGGTGGCTAGCCAGGCGGGCTCAGAAAATGCCTAACCACCAACCACACCAAATCCTACAAAGTTGAACCCCGCCGGAAATCGAAACTGCAACCTCCTGACGTGAAGCGAGCGGACTAGCCACTAGGCCATGGAGGCAGTCAATGGAATCCTATTTCCATATTTAGACTCCTATTTGGACCTTTATATGTGCAGGTGTAGTTGACTAGCAGTCAACCCAGCTACTTCCAGAAGCACAGAATTCTCCTGGGACATTCACAGGCTTCTCGGAGCGTCTTTACATCCTGAAGGATTTTGTCTGTTGTTCGGCCACACCAGTGCATTCCAGGATCATATGGCTGACTGTTGCTTGTGTTTGGAGATAGCCTCTGCATAACACTGTCCGTAAACCTTTATTTTAAAAATAGCTGCTTTATTTGCAGTAGTTCTTAACTATTGTTTGCTGAAAATCGGTTCAATATTGTTTGAGTTACTCTAGCTTTACTCATTACTCTTAGGAATGGTAAATTTATTTGATGTCATTATCATGTGTTTCCAGGGCTGATTCAGTTATATATAACACTGCTAAAAGGTTACTTAGGTACAAACTAAATAACATTATCGTCACATTATAAAAAGTTTAATATCAAGTCATTATAAAGACAACAAACTGAGTGGGTTTCACAGCCAATTTTTTTTTAAAGTGTGAAATGAGTCGTCAAACGTCAGGTAAAGGTACTGAAAACGAGACCCTAATAGCCCTAATAGTAGGTACCTACTCAATAACATAATATAGGGTAACGGGTACAATGATTGGCCCTTTAAGCAAACTTTTTACTTTGAACCCATATAACTCTGAATATTGGCTAACAGTTGACTGCTGAATTGTATGTTACCATTCTGTAAGGGCCTAAGAAGTAAATTAATATGATTTGAACCCTAAATAATTGCATTTAAATAGATATTTATGGAATTTTAGTAAAAACCACCCAAAAGTAGTATTATTGGCCCCCTTGAGCACAGTGATTGTCCTAACGATTTGATAGTGAATGACCGGGCCAATCACTGTATACGTGGTGTGCCAATGAATGTAGCAAAACGAGCAATAGTGATGGGAAACAAAGAATCAAATAAAATAAAATATGTTTAAATCTTTTATTTTATTCTTTTATTATCTCAGTAGAAAATTACAAAATAATAAAACAACAAAAGATATAAAATGGTTTTCGTTTTCACTGTATCTCATTACTAATGTAAGGTAAGTAAATTAAGAGATTAGGCATTTATTTTTTAGGATTTTGTATATCTAGCTAGGTAAATAAAATAAATTTGTTAAAATATAATAAAATGCGCACATCACTGTCGTGTTCTTTGAGAAACGGTATATTGATTGGCCCTAACAAAATACAATGATTGGCATTGCCAATCCCATCAAAAACACAGTGATTGGCCCGGCCAGTTTTTGTTTAGACAAGGGCTATGATGGTTTATGCATGAATTTAATAAATAACTCCGTTAACACAGCGCAAATAAAGTTCAAAATCTTATTGTATTTTATAAAACCGTCTTTTAGTGATTGGCCGCCATGCCATTCAATTGGACTTCCATATAAGGCCTAAGTACAGTGATTGGCCCCCTAATATTTCTGAATTATACGTTAGAAACTAGTTACTTTTGCGTTATTTAACATCAAATCGACCTAATAAATGAAATAAATAACTCTTACAATGTAACAAATCACGATACAATAAGAAACAAAGCAATAAACCTACCTAGTCTTAACAAATTTTGATAAAAATCTGCAGTACATTGAAATGACTGCGACACACGAACAAAAAGACTTTAGTTTTCAGTGTTGCTAGAATCGAAATCAAAAAAGCTATTATAAACTATATAAAGCATAAAATGCTTATTTTTACAAAAATATAAGACGATATTTTTAGTAGCGGTAACCCTTAATATTGTGCTATAAAGTTCAAAAGGCCATTCACTGGAGGGGGGCCAACGATACTACTCGTTACCCTATTATCGTTATAATTAGAGATGGGTTTTTGCCCGGGCAGTTTTGGGCATTTTGAATAAATGCCCAATAAACGTCCATTTACGCCATACAAATTGGGCATTTATTGGGCGTAAATGGACGTTTATTCTCTAGTTATAATCACTTGGACTTGGTAGTTTGTAATTGGAGTCTATCCAAAACTCCTGTCATGTGCGTAAATAACAAAGTATTTTTGTTTCCAAGGCTTCGGATCTGGTTAACGTATAAATAATTTGTTTATTTTTGTAGGTACTTACCTTCGAAGTAAAAGGTGCTATGTCCAACGAAACGAGACGAATTCCATATTTTCTTTCACACCTATTCACAAGTTGGAAAACACTTCACAGTGTTTAGGAAATATTTACTGAAAACTACAATAGCGTTTCTCACATCAGATAACGCGTTTTAGTCAAAGAAAAAAAATGAAAAAATCTCAGGAAATCAATTTTAGAAAAACAAAACCACGAAATACTTATATCAAATGACGGATTTCGCACCCACACCCATTTATTCCACCAAAATAACACAAAACACTTTAAGTTAACCGTTTTTAGCACAACACTTTTGTGTTTTTCGTTACACAAATTCGCCAATTTTTTGTTTATTTATTTGATCAGCAACGAGCTACCGATAACCCGTCGATCGTTGCGATGGCCAGACGCAAACAAAGTCAATAACCGATTGACAACTCGCTACGCAATCGCCATTTTGAATTAGTATTGCTATAAGTTTACTAAAATCTCCCCGTTATTCATGGCAAAAGATGGCAAACTGAAAAAAATGTGTATTTGTGAAAGGAAAGTCCTAGAAATGAGGTGAAGTATAGTATAAATAAATAAAAAAGATTATTTTGCAAATAAAATTCTCAAAACATCGTCTGTTTAAAATAAAATACCTTTTGTACATGTCATTTTGCTTTACTTTTCGGTCACACTCTCTTTTGTGATTTATTAGTTTCACTACCGATTACTAGATGTCGCAACAACTTTAGAAAAAATAAGTATAACAAAAACAACAATATGTATAAGTAATAAAGCTAATATACAAATTATTTAACAAGGTACGTAGAAATTAATATAATAAAATAAATTATTTTTATTAAAGCTATCAGAGATCACAATATAATAATAGGTAGGTTTACTATATTTGTAGACTACGACGAGTATATAAAGCGCCATCTATGTCACTGAATATAAATCAAGCACACAGACTGATTTCAAGGCTGCAAGCATCTACGCTTCAACCCATTCTAGTATTTCTACTTCACGCTAGATAGCGCTATATTTATAATTTGGGCTAAAAATGTACATTAGTGGGCATCGAATTGAGCACCCAAATATTTCTTTTGTGAAAGGTCTATGCCTAACTAACTCACATGCAAAGTTACAAGTTGCGGAAACTTATAGTTTTTTATAAATTAATTTTTAAATTTTCACAAATTTCATACATTTTTAGGTTAGGTTAGGTCACTTTGAGTATCAGATAACCCCCCCCCCCCCTCCTCCTCCTCACCCAAAATCCCCCTATCGAATGCCAATTATTGTATATTTTTAGCATTATTTGTCTTAATATGTCTGACCATAAGTCGGTTTTTTACTCGATAACTAAAGCCATGAGCATAGAGGATTTTGTATCCTCCTCAATGCCAGGAAAGACGAAGCCCCTCTTCGCCAGTTCTTCATAAGTTATCTCAGAAAGAACCATGAACCCCGCTTTCTTGGCCACGGCCTGCGAAGCACCAGCTGTGAAGACGGTTGCCGTTACTTTGATGCCTAAAGCCTTGCAGAGGGGAATTCTGAAAAAAGAATGTTTGGGTTTTTTAACCACAACTGGTAAGCATCATCGTCAATAATAATAATAATAATAACCGGGACAAATCACACACGGTCATCTGGCCCCAAACTAGGATTCCCTGTATCTTGGGAACCAGAGACTGATATACATACACATATACAAATATGCCATCATCTCATCTGATGGTAAGTGATGATGATGCCGAAGATGGAAGCGGGCTTACCAAGATTCCCCAACGCAATGGGGAACTGGCTATCTTATCTTCATGCCGGAACACATCAGTGCTGTTAACATTGATGTTTGGTGGCAAGACTTAGATAAGATGGTGGTAGCTAGCCAGGCGGGCTCAAAAAATGTTCTACCACCAACCAACCGAGTCCTACAAAATTGGACCCCACCGGGAACCGAACCCGCGACCTCCTTAATTTAAGCCTTCTGGCTTTAAGAAACTGTGGTTTAGTAAATTACAATTTGTTATTTGGGAAAACTGGACTGTCCCCCAAATGAACTACAAGCCATGCCTAGTGTGGGGTCACTTGGTTAAATTTCATAACTGTATATATGAGTTTTTTGCAATAAATACAGGGTGTAAAAAAAGTGCGTTTGAAATTTTAAGGGGTTACTCAGAATCAAGTATAGAATCAATCAATTATAGAATCCAGGAAAAATATTGAAAAAATCCGCTCTTCAATTATTTTTTTCAGACTCTCATACTAAATCTAAATAGTGAATCGAGAATTTGTATGAAAAACTGCAAAAAAACATTGAAGAGCGAATTTTTTCAATATTTTTCCTGGATTCTATAATTGATTGATTCTATACTTGATTCTGAGTAACCCCTTAAAATTTCAAACGCACTTTTTTAACACCCTGTATATATTTCATTTCATTTCAACTAAGTACAGTCATAGTAAGTAAAAAAAAACATGTTTAAACTTCCCATACTAAGTTCGCAAATCGTCTATTCAATTATAGATATTGTACTTTTTGTATTCTCAAAAAAAACGATTCTTAAAAAAGCAATTTCATAAGCAGCATCTACCATTTCCAGCTAAGGCGGTTCTAGGGCGGGCGGGTGGTGCGAACTGTGCGATCGCACTTGGCTGGGGCGCCTTTTATTTGGAGGGCAAAAAAAATCCAAAAGATGTGTTTCACGATTTTAATACGGAGTATACTCGTCGAGGAATTAGGGAGTACAAAATTATTCTAAATGTAACCTTTGTAAAAGAGCATGTGTTAACAATCCATATCGTCCCCACGGCAGGGGCGCGGGCGCACGGGTCTCTTCCCATACCTCGGGAAGGTAAGATAAAACGAGGAAATAATTGACCACGCTGAATACGTTAAAAACAACCGACTTCAATCGCAACAACTCCAATTTTGATATGTTTTTGTTGATTTTCTCAAAAACCGCTGAATCGATTTCTTTAAAATTTATATGGGACCACCTGTTGAAGTATACCCTTTCAAAAACAAAAGAATTTTCCAAATCGGTTCAGGCGTCTTCGAGTAATCGGTGAACATACATAAAAAATAAAAATAAAAAAAAGATTCCGACGAATTGAGAACCTCTTCCTTTTTTTGAAGTCGGTTAAAAAACAAATGCATCGAAGCAACACATATCTCGCACTATCTAAAAAAAATGCTAGGGCCGACGCTGCCATCAGTTATATTTAGGTACCGTCAAACGGGGGAACTTGGGACATTTTTGAACTTTAACGTACAAAAAATAATATTTAAAATAATCAAATGAAGTTTTTAGATTTTCGTAGACTTCAGTGCCGATATATAACAAAATATTCATAATACGATCACTCAATATTTCCATGGGTTCCTTCTTTTTTTTAAAAAAAAAGGCCTTGTCCCAAGTTAGCACCTATAGTGGGGTAAGATGAGACATACCTTTGTTGACCGTTTTAATCCAAGTTAGAAACGATACGGGTAACATGAACACAGAAATTTCGAAAACACTATTTTTTTAAGGTAAAATTATCAAGTTCTACAATTTTTCAAATATTATTTTGGTCAAAAAATTTGGATCAGTGTGACCAACACTAACTTTTTTAAAGGCCTCTTTTCTTTACCTTTCAAATGATTTATGGGTGCGTTCTTTATTTACTAAAATGTTAAATTAAGAAAAATAAAAAATACCATTATTTATTAACCGCTTATTTCAGTTTACAATTACTAAAAAAAATCTAACAATATAGTTATTATCACACGTAATCAGTCTTGCTCAGCGTTAATTAGGCTCGACCTAAAACTTTTCTTAAATTCTAATGACATAAAACAAAGAAACAAACTATCAACGAAAAACAAAATAAAACAAACAGCGCCTTGCAAAAGTGAATAATTGAAATTAAGAACAATTAAATTTTAGAATATAATTAGAGAACACGTGACGTCCTCTTGAGATTTGGCGCGGAAAAACTTTTTCCACCACTTGCTCAGGTCTAATAAGCTGATCGTCTTCTACTTGGGGAAAAACGAAAGTGTTATCCATTTTTGTTGACTTTCTCATAAATCTTACGTATAGATGAGTGTCTGGTGACTTATCCAGGACTTGGCCAATGAATCTTTTCTCTACGCATTTTTTAGTTCCTTTATTATATATGAATCTGGCAATTATAAAGTCCCCTTTACAAAAACCTTGATTTTGATCGGTTTCTCCATAAATAAGTGCAGCCTTTTTATGGCATTCTTGTAGTTTATCAGTCTTAGAAGTACTTGGCAATGGTTCACAATTTTCTTTATTCCATATTTGTAGTGACTGTGAGTTCAAAATTGATAAGTCCTCATTATTATCATGTAAAGGATCTGTTTCTCCATAAATAAGTGCAACCTTTTTATGGCATTCTTGTAGTTTATCAGTCTTAGAAGTACTTGGCAATGGTTCACAATTTTCTTTATTCCATATTTGTAGTGACTGTGAGTTCAAAACTGACAAGTCCTCATTATTATCATAATCTTCCCCTTCGTCAATATCCAAGAACTCAATCAAGTCTTCGTCATCATCTGAATCCCTTAAAGATATAGTTGCATCAGTATCTGTTTCTTGATCGGACTCTTTTGGTTTAGTTTTTCTCTTAGCAATATTTTTTTCTGATTGCTTGTCTTTTTCTGTAGGATTTTCATTTTCTGTATTGACCACGCTAGATCCCGGTTTTATATTTAGCCTCTTCTTTTTTATAATACGTTGTGGTTGCGTCTCTTTTGCTCGTGTTTCTTTGAGATACTCTTTCAAGTAGTCTACCCATTCTTGAGGATTTTCAGCGCTCGTTGAGACAACAGTTTTTGGCAATCTTTTTAATACTTCATTACGGTTAAGAGGAACTAGACCAGATCCCTTAAAGCCAGCTTTCACATTATCTTGCATTTTGTCAGTCATCTCATCTAGACATTTCTTGAGTAGACGGGGAAAGGTATCCTTCGGAATCACCCCGCGATTTTTGGTCTTCCAGTTTAGCAAAACTTGACTCCACTTAGTTTTAAGGGGTTTGAAGAAAGCTACGTCAAGGGGTTGGCACAAACCAGTGCTGTTAGCAGGCAAAAAAACAAATTTAATATTTTCTTCGAGACATTTTGTTATTACCCAGTTGCTGATATGGCTCGCTAAATTATCACCGATCAGAACCTTGTGTTGCTTCTTATCGAACTTTTTAAAATATGGCAAGGCAACGCTTTTGAACCAATCCTCGAAGGTTTCCATAGTAAACCAACCACTTTTAGTTCTATTGTAAACGGTTCCGGAAGGTCCTCCTTCGGTCCACGTATTGTAAAGATGTTCGGCTTTATAATTAATGTATATGGGCAATACGTGACCATTTCCAGCGCATGAAAACATCACAGAGGTGCTGGATTTAGAACAATCTATAATTTTTTCAGGATGTCGACAAGATCTACGGACAATAACACGTTGGCGTTTTGGGTCGTCACATAAATTCGTCTCGTCATAGTTGACTATATGCTGAGGTTCTACATTTTTAAGTGACTTTTCGAGATTATCGAAGTATTCATTTATCGTATCAGCATCGACAGCAGCTCTGCACCTTTTTATGTTTTGGCTAAGGCGCGATGTAAGACTTCCATGATGCCTTCTGATAAAACATTTCACCCAATCTTCGCCAGGAAAATTATTTTTAAATCGGCTCTCTGTGACTCCCTTGCGATCCAAGTGTGCTTTTACTAGGCACCGAATATCATACTTTGTAAGTGGAAAACCCCAGTCTCCAGCAACCGCTATGCACTCAACTAGAACTAATTCGTCAGCTTCTGAAAAAACTGGAGGACGGCCATATTTTCCAGTATTTTTGTTGTTCATATGCCTGGATAGTGTTGAACGTGGAACACCATATTTTTCAGCTACAGACCGTAGTTTTTCACCATTACGAATGGCTAGTAGGGCTTCATTCAACTTTTCCTTTGAATAATAAGCGTAAGCCCGCTTTCCGATGGCTCGAATATATTTTCGTGGCATGGCATCTGAAAATTTTATGAATTTTAATAAAAATGTCAAACTTGGGACAATATGGGTAACTTGAGACATGTGTCCTAATTTACCCCGTCATGAACGCATCCAAATGTTTTCCAAATTATTATTTTTGTAGTTGGCAATACTAAATTAAGAAAAAAACACAGCTATTGACAATAAATTGAGGTTATGTTTCACTATTATATCAAATTATTTTGTGTAACTGATACTCGTCTAGAATGAAAGTTATTTGCAAGCAATTTAAAAGCTTTTTAATAGAATATTTTAACGTGGTAATTTTGTTAAGTTTATTGTATAATTACAGTTTTTTACTTACCTGAGGTAGGCGTTGTTGTTTTCTTCTCGAGATGGCAGTACAAAAGGCTCGTAAACACCGCTGGTGTTGCCAATATGAGTAGTTAAAACACTGATACATCTGTGTCCCAAGTATTACCCTAGTCCTAAGTTCCCCCGTTTGACGGTACTGTAGGTACCTCCTTAGCACAAGACAGCACTAGTCGTTTTGACACGATGGTATTGTTTAAAAGACACTTTAAAAGACCCAAGGTTCTACCAGGGGTATTGCCAGGAGTACGGTGGGTCCGCAGAGACCTACAGCTATTAGAGGAAAAGTCACCTGTATAAATAAGTATGTAGTTTTATTGGTAAAATTACACAGTAAAACAAACTTAAGATGCCTTCTAATTTATGAACTCAAATAAACAAAAAAAGTGTGAATGTGTTTCGTGTTACAAAAAGGGCGTTTGAAATTTTAAGGGATAATATTCTTGATTCACTATTCAGATTTAGTAAGGGAAACGGAAAAAAATGTAGATAGGCTTTTTTCTATAACTTCCTGTATTCTATACTTGATTTTGACTAACCCCTTAAAAATCTCAAACGCACATTTTTAACATTCTATATAAGAAATATACTTACCTACATAATTCGTGTAAAAGTGTGACATTTGCATAAAAAATGTGAAAATACGTAACCTACGTACTCACCTGAATTATTTAGGTATGGTTCATTCCAATAAAAAAATAGCAAAAGGTAAACAAACATATAGTATGCAGATGACATTGACATGTGTCAGTTCCATAGTAAGTTTGTTTACGTTTTGCTTTTTTTTGATTGGAATGAAGTATACATATGATCTCCTAAACACCTATTAAACATTGTTTTAAATCATAGCTGATAGTTATGAAAACTAAAGAAGTTTATGAAAAATCTCAAACTCTGTTTTATTTTGTTTAAGATGTTTTAAATATTCTTTTAAAACGTTTTTTCTAACTTTTACCATTATATCGTAGAATACCTAAAGGTATCAAACATCTAAAAAAAACTGCAGCATATAATTGCAAACTGTGGAACGAATTGTCGCCTGCGGTATTTCCGGACCGATACGACATTCAAACCTTCAAGAAAAGAGCGTACTCCCATATCAAAGGCCGGCAACGCACTTGTGACTCCTCTGGTGTTGCGGGTGTCTATGGGCGGCGGTAATCGCTTACCATCAGGTGATCCGTCTGCTCGTTTGCCACCTCTGCCATAAAAAACAAACCTAATAAATTAGAAATGTTCTTTATCAGTCTTGTGAAGCTTGTGCCTCTGTTCGCAATCAACCATAAATTTTATAGACTCCTCTATTTTGTTTCTCTTTATATGGTAAATCGGTTGTGCACATCCCAGGTCTAATTCACAATAATACAAATGCTTATTCCTATCCGCTGGATTCGGGTAATAAGCAGCGTATAGAATATCGTCGACTTCATATATTTTGACGTCAATTGTATGCTGAAATAACGTTCCGCTATACAGCATTCGTTCTATAACACGGCAAGTTATATCTGTGATTTTATTGCCCCATATATTGAGGAATCTTAGGAAGAAAGGTTTCTTTAATGTGTTCAAAATATCTAAGACACCTCGGTCAGTTAGCTTGTTATGTGACATGTCCAAAGCTCGTAGCTTCGAATACGGCATACCGAAGCTAAGCGCTCTAGCTCCAGTGTTCTGTATGCCGTTACCAGTTAAATTCAAAAGGATTAATTGAGGTTTTTCAGCCAAGTACTTCCCAAGCAACTCTGCACCGTAATCACCTATTTTGTTATAGCCTAAATCGAGGTATAGAAGCGTCGAGTTTCTGCGAAGTCCGCGAACGAAATACTCAACGTCGTGACTTATAAATTCGTTTTTTTGCAAATGTAACTCTACGATACTTGAGTTTCTTTCAAGTAAGTATTCTATGTGATAAGCCAGCCATTTAGTTTCATACGAATATCTGTTAAATAATGGTATTATTCTGCTAAAATCTAATACTTTTACAGTCGAATTGCCGCCATGATCGCTTCTCAGAGCTGTTATAATATGCGCAACGCTTGATAGAGTCTGCCCAGTTTCACCGATATCGACAAACTCTACTGTACTGTTATTCTTCAAAAAATCTGCGAAATATTCTCCACCGTTTGTACCGAAATCATTGCCGTTCAATCTTAGATACTTCAACCTGACAAATTTGGCGTATTTCGCTAGATACTCAACAGATTTCTCAGTTAGATTATTGTTCATTACATTTAAATTTGTAATCCCAGATCTGCCTTTTACGAGAAGTTTTTTCATTAGTTTATAGAATCCAGCATCGGTTATTTGGTTGTAACAGAGGTCTAGTTTTGTTATTCTTCTAGGTAATTCCTTTATATAGGTAGATATGGCTCTAATATCGGAATCTTTAATTCTTTTCTTGTACCTATCTTGTAAATCTTTCCCTCGAAGCACAAGGTACCCAGTTCCATCCGAATTTCTTTCCGTGAATAAGTTCAGTCTTATTTTGTTTATTTCAGTATCTTCTAACGGTTTTGGTCTGAATGTTATTTGTTCTAGTACATCTACGACGTCGCAAATGCATTTTTTTTCTTTCTTCGGGTGCTCGTAGACCATTTTGAATATATTTTAGTAAACCTGGAGGTTGTTATGTGAAATACCAGCCAATCGCCGCCTATCCCATGGGACAGCACGGGTAATTTTGCCACACGAGGTTACTCGTACCTTTTACACATCAGTTTTTAAATATTTGTAATGATAATGTGTGTAAGAAAACAAAGTAAAATAAATTTGCAAATTAAAATTATGTTGTGACCAACAATGTTCTGTCAATGTTTTTCTGACAATTGAAAAAGGAGTTTTTGTTGTTCAAAAAAGTATAAGTACATAAGTATTGGAAGTGTATTGAAAAGTTTGTTTTAAAGTATTGTTTTTTTATTTAATTACTTATCATAGTAGAATCCTAACTAAAAAAAAGTTGGAGTGTTCAGTTTCATTTTAATTTCGGTGGTGTATCGATTATTTTTTACTAAATTGATTAAACCTAGATAGCTCTAGTAGGTCGACAGAAGGTCGACAGACATCGTCGTTCACCTCATTTCGATTCCCGCAATGCTGGGAGTGACAATAAGGCTGAAATGCCCCGGAATTCCCGCAATAAAATGGATTCCGCGGGAGGATAGAAGCGCAGGAATGTCCGGGCTACGGGAATTTATCCCGGGCTCTCGTTAACAGAATTAATTATGGCATTAATGAGATGGGATCGAGTTCGTTTTGAATTTTAAATGACATTTTAAAATTAAATAGGAAGGAGGAAAGCATATATTCCTGTTGCAAGTCCGGATGAATGGAGATTGTCGGAGTTTATAACCAACCCCAATATATTGATACGATTTTTTGCGATTTGACTATAGGTTCCTTAAATGAAAATGAAAATGAAAATGAAAATGAAAAATGAAAATGAAAATATTTTATTCGATGTAGGTAGCAGTGTACACTTTTCGAACGTCATTCTTTTATCTACCTAATACGAGGTTCCTACCACTCGGAACTCGTATACCCACCGTTTCGGGAAGTGTTTGCGGAGTGAGAAGAAACGGCGGGCCCTAAAGAAACTCCCTCCAACACATTTTTTTTTTAAGTCTTATATTCTATAACATCTTAATGCTAGATCAATAAATGAATTATACAATGTCATGTCTGTAAATAAAATATACAAAAATAAGAATAAAGAAAGGATTCAAAAGAGATAAAAGTAAAAATTGTTTGTAGCTAATGACTAACAAATTCCAAAAAACCAATGACAAGAGCAGGCCAGTTTCCTTAAGGAAAGTTGTTTGTTATCATGAGCATATGCATAGCCTTTCGTATCAAGAACTAATTTGAAGTCATATATGTATACAGGGTGACTTTAAATTAGTTCTTGATACGAAAGGGTATGCATGTGCTCATGATAACAAACAACTTTCCCTAAGGAACCCATAGTCAAATCGCAAAAAATTTTTTGGACTCTTTATAGTAGTTAATTTGACGGATCAGTTGCTCGATTTGTATGGCGACTCAAAAATTTTTTTTACGATTTGACTATGGGTTTCTTAGGGAAAGTTGTTTGTTTTCATGAGCACATGCATAGCCTTTCGTATCAAGAACTAATTTAAAGTCACCCTATATTGGGGTTGGTTATTAACTCCGAATAAATAAATAAATAAATATATGAAATTATGAAACCACCTTTAAGGCCTCTAACATGGCAAACGACCGTCTCACCTAGCTAGAAGCATCTCCTTCCCGATCCCCAGGCCTCTCCACTCTGGAGGCACTACCAGCCCGTAAGCGTTGAGGTACTTGTCGACCTTGAACCGCTGGAAAACGTCCACGCTGCGGCTGACCGCGTCCACTGCGCCGAAGAGTGCTGCCCAGGTCTTGTCAGAGCTCTGGGGAAAAAACCGTCGTCGAATTTCTTAAATAATTTTTAAAGTGTTCATTTTAGAATGATCAAAAACAGATATTTGACATCCTTAGAATACTGGAACCCTTAGAATAAGCCCTTTCATTTGATATGTAACACGGTACAGTTTTCAATTTTCTGATTTTAATGATAATGTGATAATAAATAATTAAATCAAAAGGAAGTCAAAATTCATCCGTTTAGGTTAAACGTCCGTGTTTTGGTCTCAAAAATCGATATGTATTGAGTTTCAACTTAATCGATCCAGTAGATTCGAAGCATATTGACAGACGGACAGACAGATAAACAGACACACGGGTAATCCTATAAGGGTTCTTTCCTGCCCTGTACCCAGTCATTTGGGGTCGGCGCTACATGTCTTCTTCTTCCATTCATCTCTTCAAACTGTCATCTCAGTGCTCACTGCTTTCCTACTCTTATTTATCATCCTTAACGACTGACTCGGTGGCTCAGTGGTTAGTGCTCCTGACCTGACTACTGATCCGAGAGTCGTGGGTTCGATCCCCACCCAGGGCAAAAATTTCTGTAATGAGCAGATGTGTTTGCTCTGTGTCTGGGTGTATTTTAACTATATACATATGTATGCATTTAGTTATGAAATAGTTTATTTGTAATTTTAAGCAATAAAAAATATATAATTTGGTTAAAAAAAAAGTATATGTGTATGTATATCAGTCCCTGATGGTTTCCATAGTACAGGGAATCCTAGTTTGGGGCCAGGTGACCGTGTGTGATTTGTCCCAGACATTATTATTATAACTATAATAAATAAGCTGTAAATCATGCTAAATAAGTGGTAGGTAGAAAAATGGGTTAGTATCGAAAAAAATGTTCTACGAATTTGCACGGATCGCAAAAAGTTTTGGGAAATCTCCATAAAAAAAATTATAAAACAGCTGATTAATTTGCATGAAGAACTCATTTATTACTACTACTCACATGGAATACTTCGTCAGGATCTTCCCTGCATGCCACTTTCAGGACGTTGACCCCCACCAAGGTAGGGTAGGTCTCGTCTTCCAGTAAACAGACCAGGGAGAGCTGCTCCTTCGCCGTGTCCCTCCATAGCTTCTTGAGCTCTGCTACAGCTGTGGGGTGGCTGTTGATATCTGAGAAATAATATTGTGTTTTTTTTATGTGATATGTGGCAAACGAGCAGACGGATCACCTGATGGTAAGCTATTACCGCCGCCCATAGACACCCGCAACACCAGAGGAGTAACAAGTGCGTTGCCGACCTTTGAAATGGGATTGTACAAAATCTGACTTTAATTAAAATGATTATTTTAAAGCACAATTCGTAAGCGTTTGGCATTATCTCTTAGATGATGCCGATTTTTTTATCGACAATTGGCCTGATGGTAAATGGTGATGATGCCGAAATATGAAGGAAATATGAAGCAATGGGGAACTGGCTATCTTATCTTCATGCCGGAACACATTAATGCTATTAACATTGATGTTTGTCGGCAAGACTTACAATTAGATAAGATGATGGTATCCAGGCGGGTGCCAACAGAACCGAGTCCTACAAACTTGGACCACGCCAGGAATCGAACCTGTGCGCGAACACCTGATGTAAAACTAGCCACCGGGCCTCGGAGCCGGTTGAAAAGTATGGCAAGACATATATTTTTTAATAATTATGGGTTCTTTTTCTTTTTTATCTACACTTTGTTGGTCTTTGGCATCAACAAAATTTTTCCATAGAAAATAATGTTCTTTTTAATGCGTAGAGTACAGTCTACACTGTATATTTGTATAAAGTGTATCTATCCAGCGGCTTCCCGCAAGCTTCCACGAGCCACACAGGACCGGTCAGTGTGGAAATCCTCGGGGGAGGCCTTTGTCCAGCAGTGGACGTCTTTCGGCTGATAGATAGATAGATAGTACCTGTATAGCTGTATAGCTGTATAGCCTACATGGTGACTGGTAGTGTAATAGGTGTCAGGTGTATTCATGAAGCAGAATAATAAGAACAACCTGTAAAAACTCCAGCAGTCCAATTTGTTTCTTGCGAATTAACTTGAAGATGGCTTCCTTGTGAAATGTTGTTCAGTTTTATCAGTTGAAACCGAAGTCAAACGGAACGTAACACTCAACTCATATAAAAATTTCATTCTGTATAAAGAAATCCATACCAATATACTTGCAAGGAGGCTCGTGGACGGTAAAGTAATCGGCCAGCATTTGCAAGGCCGGCTCCATCAGATCCTCGGTCAGGTCTTGCACCCTGAAATCCAGGGTCTTATCTCCACGTATCACGGAGAACCGGTGCCATGTGGACGGGAGGGGAATGTGAGAGGGACGGGTGAAGACCATACCCTGGAAGAATATCTAATGATCAGACATCTGGAGTCACCATCATCATCATCAGCCTGTATCAGTCCACTGCTGGATATGGCCTCCCCCAATACCTATCTTCGGCCATGCGCAGCTGTCACCAGCAACCCTGCGCTAATCACATCGCCCACATCCCCCACCTAGCTGGGGGGCGTCACACGTTACGTTTGCCCAAACGCTTGTTTGCAAACAATGCTTGGGGGTTTTTAACATGATCTTATTCGGAATGAGAAAAAATCAACATAGGATAGGGCGTAGAATAAGCAAATTAAAGAGGCAATGGGCAGGCTATATAGGGTGACTTTAAATTAGTTCTTGATACGTAAGTTTATGCATGGACTCGTGATAACAAACAACTTTCCCTAAGGAACCTATAGTCAAATCGCAAAAAAAATTTGGACTCTTCATACTAATTTGGCCAGTCAGTTCATCGATTTGTATGGAGAGTCCAAATTGTTTGGGGCCAGATGACCGTGTGTGATTTGTCCCAGTATTATTATTATTATCAAGAACTAATTTAAAGTCAACCTATATAGCTCACAGAAGTGATAAACGATTGTTAACAAGCAACCCCGTTACCGGGGACGATATGTCCGCACTGCAAGGACACGGGTCTCTACCGATACATCGGGAAGGTCAGGCTACACAGTCCACACACGGGGGCCAAGTCCAGATTTATAACTCTTTTTAACCGACTTCAAAAAAGGAGGAGGTTCTCAATTAGTCGGAACCTTTTTTTTATGTATGTTCACCGATTACTCGAAGACGCCTGAACCGATTTGCAAAATTCTTTTTTCGTTTAAAAGGGTATACTTCACAGGTGGTCCCATATAAATTTGATCGAAATCGATTCAGCGGTTTTTGAGAAAATCAACAAAAACATAAATTTGAATTGTTGCGATTGAAGTCAGTTGTTTTTAACGTATTCAGCGTATTAGTCAATTATTCTGTTTGGTAGACCAAAGCAGAATCAAGAATAAAGAATACCTTTAAAAAAATTTGTCACTAAATCACAATCAACTTTTTATAGTATGTGAAGTGAATAAACAAATACGCAGAGTTTTTTTTTTCGACTAAGTATGTTAAATTTTTAAAACTACCGATTTTCATCAAACACAGCTAACACAATAACGAAATCAGTTTTCCAACCTGACACCAGTAAGGCGGCTTTAAATTTAATTATATCTAAAATTAAATTAAGTTTATAAGAACTTACGTCAATTAAAAGTTAAATATGGGGTAAGCAAACACAGCACTTAGAACTGTTGGAACCCTCCAGTTTAGGAGTCTGAGCTACACCGCAGCTTCTCAGCGAATGAGATGTCCAGGGTGGTTATAGGGTGGAGACACACCGACGCACTCCGGACCAATAGACCCCTCAAAAATATACTCCATCCATTTACACTTTCCAGAATAAAAATGTTAAACTGTAGCCCTTACTACATGTCAATTAAAATATTAAATAAACTGCCTTTTAACATTAAAAATTTGTATAAAATCGTCATCATCATCATTGGCCACAACATCTTGTCAGATGATCGTTGCAGCAGCTACGGGTATCATTTCGTTGTGGGAGCACCACATCTTCGCTTGTGACTGTATAGGCCGATGGGGGCGCGACATTTCTTGCCACATTTGTCACAGGTAAAACGTGAGTCTAAGGGTTGGTGGTTCGTCTATTAAGATTTTCTTGTTTCTTTCTTTTAGCAGGTGATTCTAATGCTCATCATTGTGACAAACAGTGTGACGTATCTGCTGCTTCATACACCTATAGAAGCGCAAGATGAGGGGCGGGCAAGTACCTTAATGGCTGGGGGCTGCCCGGCTTGAGGCGGGCGATAACTTGCCAGTTAGTCGCGATGGACTATCCCACCGTCGAGAGTCACCCTTGGCGTCCGCACACACGCCCATTAGCGCAGACTTATCACCGGTGACTGCGACTCCCCGTGTTGTTTCATGCACCTTTGCAGGCGCAGGCGAAGTGTCCTCTCCGCAGACGCTGCATCGCCTGGACGCTGGGCAAGTTCATAAAATCGTAGTCTTTAGTAAAAAGCTTAAGGAACACTTTATTCATAAAAAATCTTTTATAAAGTCAACCAATTTCTGAATGAAACATTAATTAATAGTCGCTAGTCCCACAACCTCCATTAATCCGGACTTTGGTCCCGTGTGTGCAGTATGGCCTAACCTTCCCGAGGTATGGGAAGAGATGAATATGACTTTCCTTCTAGGGCTGCATAAGGTAGCGGAGTGCTTGAACTTTCATTAACTGACTTTTTTGGATTTTATGAAGATTTTATCCAGGTTAACCAGGTTCGTCCGCGTGGACTTCAGAATTGTGTCCAGAAAGAAAGAAAATGTTAAGATAGCGCCATCTAGTGACGAAGTGGAAATTTTGAGTTTTTAAGCATTCCTACGGGAACCCTTAAGTTTTCCGGGATAAAAAGTATCCTATGTGTTAGCCGAGTGCTTTATCTATCTACCTACCAAATTTTATCCAGATCCGTTCAGTAGTTTCGGCGTGAAAGCGGAACAAACAAACAAACTGACAAACAAACAAACATCCATACTTTCGCATTTATAATATCATATTACAAGTGAGATGAGATGAGATGAGTTGAGAAGTGAGATGAGATAAGATACAGGGTGTTAAAAAGTGCGTTTTTTTAAGGGGCTACTCAGAATCAAGTATAGAATACAGAAAAAATGTTCAAAAGATCAGATCTTCGGGTGTTCTTTGTATCGCATAAAATTTTATATCATAACCAAGTTTTTTTTATGCCAAAATACAATATTTGATGCAAAGTCCAAATAGCATAAAAAAGTTATGCTATATTATAGAGACCCGCAATTATTTTTTCAAACAAAAGTTGTTCAGTTTGATGGGTAAAAGTCAACGTTGAAGTATTATCACACCTTTCTGTTACACCCTGTATAGATTTAGTATGGGAAACTAAAAAAATAATTATAGATCGGGGTTTTTCAGTATTTTTACTGTATTTTAAACTTGATTCTGAGTAACCCCTTAAAATGTCTAACGCAACACCCTGTATTAAAGACATCAACGTGCCAACCAGTACTACGCGACTACGACTTTCCCATATTAAAGACATCAACGCGCCAACCAGTACTACGTGACTACGACTCTCTCATATTAAAGACATCAACGCGCCAACCAGTACTACGTGACTACGACTCTCTCATATTAAAGACATCAACGCGCCAACCAGTACTACGTGACTACTACTCTCTCATATTAAAGACATCAACGTGCCTAACAGTACTACGGGACTACGACTCTCCCATATTATCATATTAAAGACATCAACGCGCCAACCAGTACTACGCGACTACGACTCTCTCATATTAAAGACATCAACGCGCCAACCAGTACTACGCGACTACGACCCTCTCATATTAAAGACATCAACGAGCCAGCCAGTACTACGCGACTACGACTCTCTCATATTAAAGACATCAACGCGCCAACCAGTCATCAACGCGCCAACCAGTACTACGCTACTACGACCCTCTCATATTAAAGACATCAACGCGCCAACCAGTACTACGCGACTACGACTCTCTCATATTAAAGCAGGGTTCGCATGATATATATCAATTGATATATATCGGATATATATCATGATATATATCAATTGATATTTATGCTTGATATATATCAATATTGATATTTATATTTTCCTAGCTTCTAAGAGCTGCTTCTTACGAATGAATGTGCCAAATGCAAAGAATAAAGATATGATTATCACAATAATAAATAAATGTGTTTAGTTTAATTAACTATCTTCAAATTTGCAAAAATAAAATATACATGTTCGCGACAAAACTGTAAATAGTGTTCGTTTAGTGTCTGTGCAATAGTGAAATCGTTTAAAATCGTTATTGAGTTATAGTACGTATAGTTATGTTGTGTTTATTCGTTATATCGTAAGTGTAGCTCAATTCGTGTACGTTTCTTAAGTTAGCTGTAAGTCGTTTTATTATCGTTGTATCGCTCTTTGTATGTGTCTTTTATCGTTTTTCGTATGTTGTTATGTCTGTACTTGTGTTTAATAAAAGAATTTACGTGTTTGACTTTCATTTGGGCGGTCTAGAGGCAAAATAGGTCGAATAGATTAACGGGGAATTAGTTAGGCTAGAGTAGAGATCGGTGTAAGCGGTCGTCCCCGTGGTATTGCTCCGAGGTAGTTAAGCTTACCACGGGGGCTATCGCTATCTCGCTCGCACACCGATCTCTCACTCATACGGCGGGGGTGGCTGCCGTGTTGGTATTGCTCGGATAGGGTCACCTCCGCCGTAGGGATCGTGCCGTCTCTCTCTAATGGCCTTGAGAAATGATATAAAAAGAGGCCAGTTTTCTCTCCGATCCTCCCCGTCTATTCTCTCCGATCCTCCCCGTCTATTCTCTCCGATCCTCCCCGTCTATTCTCTCCGATCCTCCCCGTCCATTCTCTACGATCCTCCCCGTCCATTCTCTCCGATCCTCCCCGTCTATTCTCTCCGATCCTCCCCGTCCATTCTCTCCGATCCTCCCCGTCCAAGCAACGTCCTAAGCCGAGGTCCGTGCCCACCTGGGCGCCCTTAGGCAGTTGCATCTTTTGCTTAGGCTGAGTACCCTACGTACTCGCCTTCCCTGTCCGGTGAAGTAGTAAAGGCCCAACGGCCAACTACAAACAGTCCTGTCGAAAAAAAAAAAAAAAAATCAAGAAAAAAAAAATAGTAATCGTGCTCAGTTCGAATCAGTTCGTCTTACTAAACGGATCAACTCGTCAGATCATAGTTTCTTGGTGTGCCTCTGTCACCGTCCATCTGGAAGCCAACCACCCGCTACTTTGTACCTCCGAAAGCAAAGTGTTTCTCTCCCTCCAAGCCTGCTCCTAAAAGAAATCGGCCAGTCACAACCATAGTTGGCGTTCGTCATCGAAAGAGGAAATACAGTCCACATCGTTCGACGCTTATGTGGGTTGATCGAAGGCGGCCCACAATACATTTTAGATTCAGTTATTTCGAAAAAACATATCAGAGTATAAAATTTGAATGTTATTTTAATAAAAATCTTCAAATTATCAAACATATACCTACATTTTAAATTCAGCTATTTCGAAAATCATGTATTAAAGTAAGAAATTGAAATTAGTATGTAATTTTGATAAATATCAAAAATATCAAAGATATCGAAAATATCGGATATATATCAAAAATATCTGATATTTTGATATTTATTATAAATATCGGATATTTACGAACCCTGTATTAAAGACATCAACGCGCCAAACCAGTACTACGTGACTACGACCCTCTCATATTAAAGACATCAACGCGCCAACCAGTACTACGCTACTACGACTCTCTCATATTAAAGACATCAACGTGCCAAACAGTACTACGCGACTACGACTCTCTCATATTAAAGACATCAACGTGCCAAACAGTACTACGCGACTACGACTCTCCCATATTAAAGACATCAACGCGCCAACCAGTACTACGTGACTACGACTCTCTCATATTAAAGACATCAACGCGCCAACCAGTACTACCTGACTACAACCCTCTCATATTAAAGACATCAACGCGCCAACCAGTACTACGCGACTACGACTCTCTCATATTAAAGACATCAACGCGCCAACCAGTACTACGCGACTACGTCTCTTTCATATTAAAGACATCAACGCGCCAATCAGTACTACGCGACTACGACTCTCTCATATTAAAGACATCAACGCGTCAACCAGTATGTACTACGTGACTACGACCCTCTCATATTAAAGACATCAACTCGCCAACCAGTACTACGCGACTACGACTCTCTCATATTAAAGACATCAACGCGCCAATCAGTACTACGCGACTACGACTCTCTCATATTAAAGACATCAACGCGTCAACCAGTATGTACTACGTGACTACGACCCTCTCATATTAAAGACATCAACTCGCCAACCAGTACTACGCGACTACGACTCTCTCATATTAAAGACATCAACGCGCCAATCAGTACTACGCGACTACGACTCTCTCATATTAAAGACATCAACGTGCCAAACAGTACTACGACTCTCTCATATTAAAGACATCGACGAGTGAGTCAGAACAAATAAAATGTTTTCCTATCACTTTAATAATTTAAATATTATTCAATTTTTATCCAGTCATAGATAGCCGGGATCTTGCGAACATCCGCATCCGCATTCGCAAATGCGGAGCTTCCGCATCGATATTGATCCGATATTGATTGATATTGCATCTGCATCCGTATCCGCATCGTTAAATGCGGATTTATTATATATGCGGATGCGGATGTAGGGCGGTATAGCTAATAATTGTAATATTTCGGTTCAGAAATTTAATTTTGCACATTAATTAATTACAAAAAGTATATGAATAAGATTTTTTTATTCAATCTAGTATTTTCAAGTAAGTACCTAAGTACATCATTAGACCAAAATGCACCAAAGTTCCTTTTTATCAAATATAATGCTCCAGTTTTTAACTTTGATTACTAAGTATTTAATTATTTAATAAAAAAATAGGGATTAGTATATATTTTTTTTAATTTATGCGCTCCCATACAAATTTTCCTAAAAAAATCTTAAGATCCGCATCTGCATTCGCATCTGCGGATATGTGCCTTTAAATATCCGCATCCGCATCCGCGGATGTAAAACAAAATCCGCCATTGTTGCGGATGCAGTTGTTGCGGCAACAACCCTGATAGACAGTGGGTAGACTCATTTAAAATATATACGTATACAGAATGTCAAAAAAGTGTGTTTGAAATTTAAGGGGTAATTCAGAATCAAATGCAGAATACAGGATATATATATATTAAAAAATTCCGATCTTCATTTTTTTTTCAGTTCCTATAAAAATTTTTGATTCACTATTCAGATTTAGTATGGGAAACTGAAAAAAAAAGTTATAGATCGGATTTTTTCTATATTTTTCCTGTATTCTGTACTTGATTCTGAGTAACCCCTTAAAATTCAAACGCACTTTTATAACAGCCTGTATAGATACTTACATATTTATTTTATTTCATACCTTTATTGTTTTCAAAATGTCAGGCCACACGCTAAGAGCAAAGAAGGAGTATAATTCACGCTTGGTGTACCCACTTCTTTAACACAAGCCCCTACTAAGCAGATTCTAGGTCGTTAGAGCGACATTAAGGCGGTCGCCCGAGAGATATGCTAGCTATGTAGATCATCATCAAATAACTGATCTAATTTAGCAACAAAAACTCATCTGGGGGATTTCCCATCTGGGTATCAAGAAGAATGTTTTCCGGATTTCCTCGTTTTAGATTCGATAGCTTAATCACCCAAAGCAAACTCAAAAAGACTAAAAAGTTTTTGAAATTAAAACTTCTTTAGCCGCTTTTACAGTCTTTCTGAACACTGGACCTCAAGCAAACCAGGCGCGGATCCAGGATTTCGTTCAGAGGGGTTGGGGGGGGGGGAAATTTTCATTGTACCTGTATTTATGAAACTGTCGATACCATTAATATGAAAGGTCGCATGCGTAGCGAGCGCGAAAATTTTTAATAATTAAGAAACACCTCTATTTAATTGTATTTTATAGAAGTTTTAGTACTTCGGTCAGGCTTCAGGGCAGGCTTCAGGGGGGGGGCAATGGTTGCAATTCCCCCCCCCTGGATCCGCGCCTGAAGCAGACGGACACCTTGCATTAAAATCTTTCAAGCCGTTTTGGAAACGGTCTCGCAAACATTATCTCGACCAATCCAATATTACACTTCGCTTCAATCGGCTAACAACAGAAGACCCCTCTTCTGAAATTAATAGAAAAATAAAACTGGATTTCTACTCGTGAAATTAAACTTTCCCAAGGAAGGAAATAGTTAACCTTACAGGCACAAGAGGCATTTTATCTTAGCCCTCTAGGTTGGCAACGCATCTGCAATCCCCTCCGGGGTTGCAGGTGTCTATGGGCAGTGGTGATCACTTACCATCAGGTGACCCACTTGCTCGTTTCTTATACCAGTTTTTCAGCTGTGTCTGCGAATGTTTTGCTCTTCTTTGTTTGTTTGTTAACTCTTTATTGCATACAATAACACATAACACAGAAAATACAAAACAAATTAGGTATAGCAAAGGCGGACTTATCCCTTTGCTCTTTGGTTGTAGTTGTTCAAATTGAGGAAAAGAAGCCATATTTTTTGTCCTAATATATTATTATTATTCTTCATCTTATTTTTATCGTATGGCACAATTTCATCAATTTCAATACCGTACTTTCATAAAGGATTGACCGCAGTTGCCTAGTGTTGCACTAAACATTACCTGCGGTCACGGGTAAGAGCATTTAGATTTACACCGACGAACGTGTGCATCGCGACCATCATACACATCTAGTAATCAGATATGCAGGTTTCCTCACGATGTTTTCCTTTACACGATGTTTCCTCATGATGTTTTCTGAAACGTTGGTTATACGAGTTCCGAGTGGTAGGAACTTCGTATTAAGTAGAAAAAATATGACGTTCGAAAAGTGTACAGAGATACGTTCTTCTTCTTCTACTTAGCGTTATCCCGGCTGGAGCCAGGGTCCGCTTTCCTACTTAAACTACTCCACTTTGCCCGATCTTCAACATCCTCTTCAGTGAGGTCATTTTCTCTCATGTCCGCTCTCACAACGTCAAGCCAGCGCTTCCTGGGCCTTCCACGGGATCTAGGGCCATCAACGATAAGTTCAAGGCATCTTAGATACCTACTTCGAATAAATATTATTTCATTTCATTTCATTACAATTGGCTAGAATTTGAACCCGAGACATCTGTTTAGGGAGGTCCAGTGGTAGGAACTTCGTACACAAAGCACAAATAAATAAATAAACGCAGGTGGTTTTTTAGAGTCGTCCACATCTAAGTAAATTTCCTGAAAGCTCATCAAAAGGGTCATTGCTTCATCTTTGTTCGCGAAAGGTACAAAGACGTTAGTTTAGCTTCCATATTGTGCGTTTTCTTTTTGTAAGGTGTACTGGGGTAATAGTGTCAGTGGCTCATGCTCTCACGCATCATCTATCTATAAAAACTCAAAATTCAAAATGTTTTTATTTAAGTAGTTGCTTTACACATGCTTTTAAATCGTATTTTTTTACTTTTTTATACTCAAATGAATCTGTCAACAACGGATCTGTCCCCACTGCAGGGGCACGGGTCTCTTCCGATACATCGGGAAGGTTAGGCCATACTTCGCACAGCAAGAGCCCCGTGTGTGTAGAATAAATCCTAATCTTCCCTAGGTGTGAGAAAAGATCCAGTACAGTCCAACCCATCTAGGTTATGGCCGTGTCTGTAGGCAGTAAACCTGCGTGATCGACACGACCACGCAAGCCGCACTCATCTACGACCAATTCTTTATTTTATTTTTTATCAGAATTATGTTAAGCGAAGGCAAATAAACAAAAACATACTGGATCACTTACCCCCTGCTACCTTACTCTGTCCATCTTCGTACTTGGCAAGACGCCATTTTGGCGCAAATCCAGACTGCTTCTTGTTCTAACATCGCATGAAAACAGTTCAACTTTGACTAGAAAACAGTACGCACGTACATTTTGAGTCAAATAACTATTTGTCTATGAAACAAACTGTTATATTTGCAAAAAGTATTAAATTTTGATGTTATAAAAAGCTTTTATTTGCGGAAATCCGACGGCGCGGGAGAAAAGCACGCGCATTTGTTTTTTTTTTTATTTCCGGTTCAAAGTCTTTGTGTGTTACGTGTTACTGCCAGTAGCTGTTGGATTTTGTTGACGAAAGTAAATAAAGGTATGTTAGTAAATATAAGGGTATGACATAAGTAAAATATAATTAATTCTGAATTCTACAGACAGTTATGTTTTATTTATTTATAAATTTATTGCAAACACACATGATTACATATTTATCATTTCATTTTTTTCATTTTTTTTCTGATTCCTTTGTTATAAATTATAATGTCATTTTAATCTTTAATGTTGAGTTTTTCCTTTACGTTTTTTAGTTCTCGTTTAAAATTGGATAAAATTTAACTAAGCAAATTGCTTAGGTATACACACAATTATAGGTTTAAAGGGTGTTAAAAAAAGTACGTTTGAAATTTTGTATAAGGATTATTATGCAATTTTTAAAATGTATCTAGGGTGTATATAGGGTGTAACAGCTGAGATAATAGTCTGGAATAATTCTTACCGTAAATGTGAACTTTATTTTCTTTTGAAATCACACATTTTTAATCACACATTGGATTGAATTCTGTGTAGGAAGTAAAAAAAAAGCGGCCAAGTGCGAGTCGGACTCGCCCATGAAGGGTTCCGTAGCAGCAAGTAACATAATATAAAAGTTTTTGTAGTTCGTTGTAACTTGAATCAAAGGTAAATTGCGGTTTACGATTTTGGACGTATTAAAAAAAAAACTACTTACTAGATATCGTTCAAACCAATTTTCGGTGGAAGTTTGCATGGTAATGTACATCATATATTTTTTTAGTTTTATCATTCTCTTATTTTAGAAGTTACGGGGGGGGGACACACATTTTACAACTTTGGAAGTGTCTCTCGCGCAAACTATTCAGTTTAGAAGAAAATGATATTAGAAACCTCAATATCATTTTTGAAGACCTATCCATAGATACCCCACATGTATGGGTTTGATGAAAAAAAAATTTTTGAGTTTCAGTTCTAAGTATGGGGAGCCCCCAAAATGTATTGTTTTTTTTCTATTTTTGTGTGAAAATCTTAATGCGGTTCACAAAATACATCTACTTACCAAGTTTCAACAGTATAGTTCTTATAGTTTCGGAAAAAAAGTGGCTGTGACATACGGACAGACAGACAGACAGACAGACATGACGAATCCATAAGGGTTCCGTTTTATGCCATTTGGCTACGGAACCCTAAAAAAACATAAAAAAAAGTTTTAGAACAAAATATTTTAGTTACACTAATTTCTCATCGTTCATCATCATTCTCACACAAAACTTCCATCTAACATAACATCATTTCTATCTAAAAAAAGTTTTAATCCAGTTCGTTTAGAAGTTTTCAAAAACATCGCGGACGTATACAAAACATATCTACGTAACTCTCGAAAACATGCAAAAACAAAAGCTTCTTCTTTGAAGTCGCTCAAAAAATAGGCAGGTGTAACTTTTTCTACCCTAACAAGGAAGACTTTCTAATTAGGATTCAAGGGCGAGGTTAAAGCTCTTTGCCGCGCTATTTTTGGACGCCATTTTGTTTTTATTACCGGCCATTTTGCGGCGTCTGGTTTTTCAAGGAGTTTTAGTGCTAAAACGCAGCTATTTATGGCAAGGCGAGAGTGAATGCACGTTTTGTTGATAAACTTTAAATTGTTTTGACGATTTATTTTTATACAAAGTTTACCTACCGGATGAAAATATATTTTTCAGTGAATCTCTTTAGGTGAAGGTTCGATATTCTCACTTCGCTAATACTGTCCAAAACATTGAGTACCTTGAGTACCTCTGGACTCTAGTTTGACTCTACTACGACTTAACTTTGATTTTTTTCTATTTCATGTTGAATATTTCCAAAATAAAGATATTTACTAAAATGATTTTGGTTAGCTAGTGTACCTTTGTCAACTGTATGACATCGAATTAAAAAATATATACTTACAAGTTGACATACGTAAGGCACTTTACCCCTCTATAGCCTTAAAACACTCAATAATAATAATATCCGGGACAATATCCGGGACAAATCACACACGGTCATCTGGCCCCAAACTAGGATTCCCTGTATCTTGGGAGCCAGAGACTGATATACATACACATATACTTTGGCGTATGGCGTATGCGTCTATTACAAACGATTCACTGTAGTATGTTTGCGGGTGGTAGGACCTTGTGCGAGGTCCGTCCGGATCGCTACCACCATCTTACTCGCTAATCCTGCCGCTAAGCAGCAGTGCTTGCACTGTTGTGTTCCGGTGTGGAGAGTAAGACAGCCGAGGAAATTACAGGCACAAGAGGCATTTCATCTTAGCCCTCTAGGTTGGCAACGCATCTGCAATCCCCTCCGGGGTTGCAGGTGTCTATGGGCAGTGGTGATCACTTACCATCAGGTGACCCACTTGCTCGTTTGCCTTCCTTATCACATAAAAAAAAAAAAACGCTTTCGATGACTTAGGTAACAGACCGATGCGAGCGCGACAGCCTCGCCAACAGTTTAACGAAATAAATGGAACCAAAATAATTAATTATTGTATAACTAGACACGTGTAAATAGGTTAAATATTGTACATTCTGGTGTCAATCGATTCCTCGATATCCTTCATTAAACCATATTTCCTTTTTTTTTGTGTTCCTCTGTTTCTGATATGATAATAACACTCCATCCTGGTCACACCTACCACCCGTGGTAACATCATGATTTCAGTCATGCACGTGCATTTTCTTATAAAGTAGCACCGTTGTTAAGTATATTACACGTTTTTTTTATTATGTATGAGCAAAGCTAAGAGTTTTGGTGCAAATTATAAAATCTAGAAATCTGCTTTATACCAAATTCAGATTCAGAATTCAAAAAACGTCTTGTAAGAGCTAAGCAGTATTGGTTCTCCTTGGGCGCTAAGATGGATTGCCTCGTATGCCGGTGTATGCGCTGGCTATCTCGCGCCACCCGCCAGCACAGCGCGTTGCTGGCGGCAGGGTGTAGAGCGAGCAGTGGCACCCAGTCGAACCCACAATATAATCAACCCAAATTATTATCATTTTACTTGATGCTTCTGCCAATATCTAAGCAGTTGTCTCAACAAAATTTATTGGAACGAAAGAGATGGATGAACATCGGTATTTTATCATGGTATAAGACATCCGGTTCTTGAAAAATTGGAACTGTATCTTAGTATCATAGCCAACCGGAAATAATTTGAATTGTGTAACGACAGAGCATTTTTATGACAGACATTACGCAAGAAAATTGTTGTTAGGTGTTGATATCTACTTTAATATTTATAGTAGCCTCTTATAAGCAACTGGGTGGGTGCCACTGCTCACTCTACCCTGCCGCCATCGCCAGCATCGCCACAAAATACACAGATACAGAAGGTCCGCTCAATACGCTCACTAAAATCCTAAGCATATACATGCTAATAGACGTATACGGGCGTTGTAGGCAAGGTCACGATACTGTTGTGATACTTTGCCACGTGACCTTGCCTCGAACGACCGTATATTTCTATATGCTTACGATTTTAGTGGTTTGTATTGAGCAGACCTTCTGTGTCTATTTTGTGTCAGCACGCTGTGCCGCCGGGTGGCGCGAGATAGCCAGCGCGATTGGGTTTTCCGGCATAAGAGGAATTCCATATTAGCGCTCAAGGACCGGAAAGGCACTGATAAATTCCTCTAAAGTTTCAAAAAACTATCGTCACAATTTTAGACCCTATCTAAAAAAGATTATCATAACAAAATTCAAAAGTTTGCTACCGAACAAAAAAAGTCAAATGACTCGAAAACCTAATAACAGATTTTTACCAAACATAGCCAAAATTCACCGAGATTAACCTGCTTACAAGCAAAAAAAATTTTTTGAGCTACTTTACCATAGACTAAATCGTAGAATTGGCCAAATCCTGAAATGTCTAGCTGTTTCGATGAGGAGCTTCGAAAAAAAAGGTTAGAATAGAATAGAAAAAGTTAAGTTTAAAAACGGTTTCTGGTGTTACCGGATAAAGGAGCCCCGGTTCGCTGACTCTATTTTATCGGAGCTCGACGATATGGCTAGTCACTTAATTATCTCGCCAATTCCTATGATCTTATATTTGTAATCCAAAGTTTCAAACTTATCCTCATCATCATCAGTGGAAAGACGTCCACTGCTGGACAAGGGCCTTACCCAAGGATTTCCACACCGACCGGTCCTGCGCTGCCCGCATCCAGCGGCTTCCCGCAACCTTCACCAGGCCATCGGTCCACCGAGTGGGAAGCCTGCCTACACTCAAAATTATAACCCAATCTAATCTATACCTTTTTCAGTAGAATCCAGCAATTCTATTGAAAGAAGGTATACCCCTCTTGTCATTGAGGGGTTTATAAAAAAAGTTTTTTGTCGGCCATGTCTCCAAAGTCCAAACTCCTTAGAAGCTTTCTGACCTAATTTGACCAACAGTGAACAGATCAAGGCACATGGCCGTATAAGGCCTGACATGTTGTTTCACGCATGGCTAGTTAAATTGGCACTAGATAGGAGTTCGTCTTCCAACTGTCAACGTTAACCTCGGAGTGACGACCGGTCCATTTTGTAACGTCATTTGTGATTCTGTTTTTGATGCCACTAATTTGATAGAGATCTAAATATCATCGTTACCCAGCGGGAAGGGTTCTCCACTGCTGCTGGGTACGGGTTTTTTTTTATGGCAGAGGTGGCAAACGAGCAGACGGATCACCTGATGGTAAGCGATTACCGCCGCCCATAGACACCCGCAACATCAGAGGAGTCACAAGTGCGTGCGGGTGTCTTTATATATCTATAATAGGGAAGGTTACTCCACACCAAGGGGGGCAAGTCCAGGTTAATAGGTTGTGGCACGTTAAGCCGTAGTTCATGCAGTCGCACTGTCATGCTTTCGCACTTCCGTGATTCGATTCAATGTCACGCTCTAGTTATTCGCACTTCGGTGTTGTCGAAATTCAGGTATTCAAGATTCAAATTTTTCGCTCTTCCGTGATTCGCTCCTTCATTGTTCGCACCTGAGTGGGAACTTAAGGTGTTGGTTGCTATCAAGATGGCAGTCGTTAAGCCCTGTCGTAGGTCTTAGAGTCGGCTTGAAAACTTCTGACACTGAGTTTAGCATGAGCTTAGCCATTAGCCACTTACCTTCACCAATTTTGAAATCTATCATCTATGTCTGTAGGTATGAAATATACTGGACGATTTGAAGTATGACCTTAATTCGAAAAGTGTACAGTGATACCTGCTTCAAATAAATATAATATTATTTAGATTTTGAAGTACTTGGAGGAAGAATCAGAACTAATTGCTAGTTAGCCAAGCGTGCTAGGAAAAATTTCCTATAAATATTACCTACACATTCGGGTCCTGCAAAGATGGACCGCGCAGGGGCTCGAACCCGCGTCCTCCTGATGTCAAACGTGTGGAATATTCGCTACGCCACGGAGAAAATTTAAAATGGCGCCTTGGAAGGCGCTTTTAAACTTTTAAACACTTGAAACATTGTTTTGCTGTAAAGTGGACCCAAAAAACGGGCATCATTTCTAATTTTCTTCGTTTAAGTTGTTTGAAAAATTAAACACATTTAGAGACGAAATCTATAATTATTAATTAAATACATTAGAATAAAGTGAGAATAAATGTTAAAAGGATGGGTAGATAACCTACTAATTTTTTTCTTGAATTGTTTTTTTTTTCTAGTTTGCTAGACCTAAAAAGTATGTAATCACTACGCCTACGTTTAAAGAGTCGAAAGTTTCGTACTTTGGAACGGATTTTTCTGAATGTATGATTAGATTAGATTAGATTTATTTATTTCATATTATCAATGTCAAGTTTACAATAATACAATATTACAAAATTGTCAGAGGATAATATGATCGTCAAAGCAATAATTAAATAAATAATAAGATAATTTAAAATGTCACATATAAAAAATATATCTAAATATGTCAAATTTAAAAATAAAGTACATTTCAAAATGTATGTCAAACAAAATATGAATATCAAATTAAAATACATGTCAATACTACAACTTGTAATAAAGTAATAAAATGTAAATAAATTAAGTCATCTTAATAACAAACGTATGGAACGTACGCTGTATAAAAAATTGCCTTTCATGACAGTTTCATACATTACATACAACAATGTTCATATTTAAAGTTGTGTCAGCCTTTTTATTCTGAGCGTCAGCCTGACTATGCAAATTCCATGGAAAAAACGTAAGCAAAGCAATGAGACTGTCAAAGTGGCTGACTCCTAGGGTATTTATTAAACCAAGGACCTGCAGAGAAGATAATTAATATGTTCTACAATTACACCTGTGTAAAAAGTGTATCACCAAATCACATCAAATGTATGAATCTGATCTCATCTCACTAATATTACAAATGCGAAAGTATGGATGTTTGTTTGTTTGTCAGTTTGTTTGTTTGTTTGTTCCGGTTTTACGCCGAAACTACTGAACGGATTTGGATGAAATTTGGTAGGTAGATAGATAAAGCACTCGGCTAACACATAGGATACTTTTTATCCTGGACAACTTAAGGGTTCCCGTAGGAATGCTTAAAAACTCAAAATTTCCACTTTGTCACTAGATGGTGCTATCTTAACATTTTCTTTCTTTCTGGACACAATTCTGAAGTCCACGCGGACGAAGTCGCGGGCGGAAGCTAGTAATGAATAAAAACAATATGCTCAACATAAAACAGGAAAAAAACAGTATTGATACATGAAAACAGGTGTCGGCGTAGGCGTTTTTATGTCTACACCACACTATAGAGCGATCTCTTCCAGACAACCTGGATTTGACGGTTACCAATCTAATCATCATAGAATTCACTGGAGCTTCAATAGAAAAATTACCAATAAATTCAGGCAAATTTTAAAGCGTTCCAGCAGTGATCCAACGTTTTTCAAAACATCCTTCAAAAACAAAAACATTTTTATTTTCACATCGGAAACTTCCGATCGATCTAGATTCAAGGAAATTAACGTTATGCGAATTTTTACCGATATTGGCGGAAATCCAAGTGTTATCGACCAGCCAGGCCAACCTGACCTATGACGTCTCATAATACTTCTTTGTTTTCTCACGATTACAAGAACTGCGTAGATCATCTTGTGTTGGACAATGATATAGGACAATGACCTTGATCTTATTGGGTGCTATTTGGGTCGATTTGCTAATAAAAGATGGCGCCACGTGGTTTTTTGTTTACCAACATGTTTTTGTTCCTTTTTACGCAGTTTTCTTTGTTGTTCACACGAGATATTGCTACGCCTTTTTGATTCAATGGTGGCGCAGTACTCTGTAAGTGACTCTTCATAGATAATTATGTCACAAGTTCGATTTCTAGCAGGTTTGCCATGTGGCATATTTGATGCTCCTGCGGATACAGATTTTCTTATTGCGCTGCGCACTACTTACCCCTAAAATATGTTTTTTCGAATTTGCCTCTACCCTTGAGTTGTCTGGAAGAGAGCGCTCTTTAGCGATAAGCCTACCCGTACAACTTATTTTCCGTATACTATTTTTTCTGTTTTATGTTGTGCAATGAAGTGCTTTCATTTATTCATTCGTTCGTTCATAGAAGCTTCTGTGTTTATTTCTATGAAAACCAAAATAAAAAGGTATATTGAATTGGGTAATCAAGCTGAAAATAGGTTAACTGATGAAGTCTATGCTTTGACCAGCGCCTATCCAGCTCCAGAAATGTGAGAGCTTTCAACTCGACTTGCAAAATAGGTATCTTCGAGTGCCTAGGAAACTGCAAAAAAGTGGACGATTATAACGACAGGTTTTTGGAAATTGTTGAAGCGGCTGGGAATAAGGCTTTTAAAACTCATCGTTACAAAGGAACCTCAGAAGATCTTAGACATCACTAAAAATCCATAGAAGAAAGATATACTTAGTTGCGTCATGCAGTCCTTTGCAGATGCTGCTCAGTATCGGCACATATTAGATCGGTGACCGCTAGTTACGCCAATTTATTTTGACAGCGATGAAAAACAGAAAATTTTGGAAAGTTCATTAATTTTTATTGTACGATATAATAGGTATAGAAAATCCCTTGCGTCATCTTGAAGAGAAATTGCGCCAAAACCCCTCCGCATGTAGCACTTGGACGGCGGCCATTTTTGTTACGTTCCTTTTGAGAAAATAGTCATGTGGGTAAAACGCCTCATTATTTATTACTCGTGTTGATCGTCAATGAATACGGATTGGGCAATGACTTTGTCTGGCCTTTGAACTACACTCGCCATTGTCGTATTTTCTTTCAAAGCAAAAAATATAAATACTTTTTTAGTCTGACAAAAGTTATAAAGACTTTTTTTGAGAGACTTTTTTCTCAGATTTAAGGTAATTTATCTGTCAGATTACATTGCTGTCATGATTTTTGTATATTTGTAAAATACATTTCCAAAACCCCAAAAAAATATATACCTAAATATTCTAAAAAAATGTTTGAAATGAAATTTCGTGCGCAAAAACCTTCTGATCTAAACAGATTGGAAAGAATCCTACAAAACACCAGCCATGTGGCGATATTCTTGATTGAACACTTAATATTTTTGTTCGTGCCGTTGTATTATGGGCTTTTCATGTTTTTCATACGAAAACCAGTCGTCGCCAATGCTTCAATATTGAGAGAAGTTATCGAGATACCCTTATCGCTGATCTGTTTTGGAAATGTCATCGGTAACCTCTTTATGTTGTATACTTTTAGTTATGTGAAATCGAAAGTTTATAATGGAATTCTTGAAGGATACTCTAAGATTTTTAATGTTGCCACACTAAATAATACCAGTAAACGCCATGATGAAAGCGAAGATTGCTATGTTTGTATTGTGAATCGGGAACTGAATCCGGAAAAGACGAATTACCATTGCTCAAAATGTATTGAATGCTACACCAAGCGTTACATTATCCTATCTTTGATATACATTATTATTTCCGTATTGTATACTTCATTCTATGGCGTAAAGTTCTTAAACAATTCCTATACCGACAATTATTTAAAACTACATACTCTCAGAACTTCATTTCACGGCAAAATTATTCATAATATGTATAACGAGAAAATTTCATTTCTAATATTTAATTTTGCAATATTAATTATATCAATGATTGCTTTGATTTCTGAACTAAAACCAGTTTTTAATAATGAAATTTACGGTTGTTACAATTCAAAAGATGACAGTAGAAGACTGTTGAGGAAAACGGATAGATTTGAAAGGGGATCCTGGAAAGATATTATGGAAGGTGTTTTTGGCGCGAAATGGCGAGTGGCGTTGTTTTGCCCTTGCGTTCTAAGTCCTTTCACTGCAGATAATTTTGAGAACATAATTGAAGTCTAATACCTAAAATCAGTGTGGAAACCAGCGTAGTGGCAAAATATATTGTTTTTTTTACAAAAATAAAAAAGTTGAATAAGAATATAACTTATTGAAATAAGTACTTCTTTTGTTTTATTTTAAAAAGCTTTAGGTGCAACCTTACTATTATTGTAAAATTGGCAGCATACGCCCCTCAGTCCACTAGGATCCCTTGGATGGTTCCATTGCTGGATCCACGAACACTTTTTCCTCGTTCTGTATCGTTTTAGTACGGAGAACGGCACTTTTTTTCTCGTTTTGTACCCGGGGATACGCAGGTACAATATAATGTAGTTAGAAATGACTTCACACCACTCGAAGAGCCAAAAAACTTCATAGCGACTAACTAGATTTGGCACCAAACGTAAATGATTTAATTGGTGACAAGATTTCGTGGAAAATTGTAGAGTCGCTAATGAGCAAGTTTTGTCTCATGTCTGAGCTTTGATGAGTGACGTGGAGAAGACGTTAAGATTTGTAGATTGTGATAGAATTAGATAAATATATAAAAGTTGTAGCAAAATAATAATAATAATAATCCGGGACAAATCACACACGGTCATCTGGCCCCAAAGTAGGATTCCCTATTCTTAAAATAAACTGACTCGATGGCTCAGTGGTTAGCACTCCTGACTACTGATCCGAGAGTCGTGGGTTTGATCCCCACCCAGGGCAAATATTTATGTATGTGATGAGCAGATTTGTTTGTTCTGTGTCTAGGTGTATTATATCTATAATTATGTATGTATTTAAACTTATATGTGTATATATTCTCTGGTTCCCATAGTACAGAAAATAGGTACCAGTTTGGGGACTGATTACCGAGTGTGATTTGTCCCGGATATTGATGTATGGACATGTATAGATCCTCCAGCTCATAGCTTTAGTAATGACATCAATTGTAATAGTTAATAAGTATTTATTTCAAAAAACGTGTTGGGGCGAGTTTCTTTTGGGTTCGACGTTTCTTCTCGCTCCGCAAACACTTCCCGAAACGTTGAGTGTACAAGTTCCGCGTGGTAGGAACTTTGTACTAAGTAGAAAAAAAGACGATTTAAAAAGTATGCGTACAGCATCTACTTAAAAAAAAAATTTTGAATTTTGAATATTTATCATTATTATTATAAATAGGCGCAGGACTCATTAACTGAGGTTTCAACTCATCTTTCCTTTTATAACTTTAGTGAAAACGCAAAAACTGATTGAACTTTCAATACAAAATTAGTCAAATAGTTGATCCATTTGTATGAAGAGTTCTTTTTTCTACGATTTGTGCAATTTTGTGTCGAGTGGAATCCCTAAAAATCATGATGTTAAATCAAATAATTACAGAATTAAAAGTTTCGCCATCCTCGTCCAGTTAAAGTCGTAAAACTTGAAAACCACTTAACAGATTTTCATTAAACATAGCTAAGAACAACCACGTAAAAACTAGCTTTTAATTTAAAAAGTTGCGTTGAAATCGGTCCGTGCGTTTGGGAGCTACGAATCTACAAACTGCAAACCTTAATATAACACCGCTAATATTTTATTGCAGATGTTAAAAAATTAAATCTTTCATTCTATAACTACTCGAATCGCAAGCAATAAAATCTTCTTGAACAATTGAAAAAAAATTGCTGTTTTTATTAAGGTTCACCTTCTGAACATGAAATTGAACAACTGTTTTGATCACATGATTTTTTTGCTGTTTTTCTCTCTTATATCATGAGGCGTAGAAAGGTTATTTATTCTAAGTCATGTTCGCGTTGATGTATTAACTACGATTATCATATCGCGTGGGTGCCGTTGCATAAAAATAGGCCATCACAGTCCAAAATTTATGATACTGACTTCGAATCGAACCCGCGACCTCCTGATGTGAAGCGACGGGACTAGCCACTGGACCACGGAGGCAGTTAAAAACAATGGAGTCCTTTATATACGGTAACACCTGCAACTTTTTTTACGTGGGGAAATCCTACGTGGATACCCAGACACTGCAAGGGCAGCGACTGGGTTTTGCCGGACTCCTACCGGCTAAAACCCCACGGTGCCGACACAAAACACATAACTACAGAAGGTCCGCTCAATACGCTCACTAAAATCCTAAGCATATACATGCTTATAGACGTATACGGTCGTTGTAGGCAAAATCACGTACTGTGCGATCGTGACCTTGCCTCGAACGACCGTATATTTCTATAAGTATGTATATGTATGTTTACGATTTTAGTGATTTGTATTGAGCGGACGTTCTGTGTCTATTGTGTGGTGCCGATGTTCCTTCTCGTCGGCGTCTCCATGTGCCGGAGCTGCGGGATCGCCGCAGCATTCAATCGCTGCTCCGACGGAACACCAGCAACCTAACCTAACCTAGAGTTTTTACGGAGATCCTCAAGGATATGGCTAGTCATTTCGTGATCTGGCCACCATATACAGGGTGAAATGAAATCGCGGACCTAACTGTGTTTTCTGCTAATGAAAGTGAAAAAACCTAAGGAACCGATTCGATCGGAGCAAAAAATATTGGACTCTTCATTCAAATCTATGACCGCAATAGCCAACTATGTGTGGAAAGTCCAAAATTTACTTCGATTGATTTGGTTTCTTAGAGAAAGTTGTTCAGTGTCATGCATGACTAGAAGCCACGGTTTTTTGGTCATTTGTGATATATTATTTTGTACGTTACAATTATCAAAAATCACACTTCTTTAACCATATTTTAACTTCACCAAACGTAAACGGTAAAATGAATTTATTTTCTTTTCAGATTAAAAATGCCTTCGGAAGTGATATCGGAGAAGACCCTGCAGAGGGAGTTGGCTGACTCCATCATCAGGATGGTCCCCCTGGACGAGATCAGGATCCTGCTGGCTTGTGGCGCCAAGGTTGGGATCGAGATTTTCTAGCATTTTCTGGCTTTTTACGCTTTTTGGATATTGTCACACCCGCCGTGGACTCTGGAACAAACTGTAAACAAATGACGTTTGAGTTCACGCGTGTGCGTCGAGTGGCATGCGCTAAGCAACCGACACCGAATCTTACCTGGGCTTTAGACAGGGGCAGAGAGTTGCACATACATAAACTGTTTGGTACTCACTTATTTTTTACTTCGAAATAACTTCCTTGTTACTGACGCGAAAATTTGTTGGTTAGCGCTCTTGTCTACTGATCCGCGGTCGTAGATTCGATTCCCATCCAGCACGGATAGCATAAGACGTAGACAAAGCTGTTCGAGAAAACAACTTAGCTGTCTCTTTCATTAGCTTAAATTAGCGTTAGAACGGAACAAATGCTTTTAAAACTCGCGTCGCGCGCGAGATATGTCGCCATGCTGCAAGGGTTGGTCCAACATTTCTGTAATGAGTACATTTGTTTGCTTTATGTCTGGGTGTATTTATATCAATTTATGTATATAAGTATTTAAACGTATCTACGCATGTATTTCAGTCTCTGACTCCCATAATACAGGGCATCGAAGCTTGGGCCAGATGACCGTGTGTGATTTGGTCCGGGCAATTCATTAATACATCACCATCATAATCAGCCAAAAGACGTCCACTGCTGTAGAAATGGTCATCGGTCCACCCGATGACCTGGTGAAGGTCAAGGGAAGCCTGGATAAATAAATCCATTACTATTATAAGACTAGCTTCCGCCCGCGACTTCGTCTGCATGGACTTCAGAATTGGGTCCACAGAGAAAGAAAATGTTAAGGTGGCGTGGTTCAATGTAGTGATGAAGTGGAAATTTTGAGTTTTTGAGCATTCCTCCGGCAACCCTTAAGTTTTTCGGGATAAAAGTATCCTATGTGTGAGCCGAGTGCTTTATCTATCTACTTAGGTACCAAATTTCATCCAAATCCGTTTAGTAGTTTCGGCGTGAAAGTGAAACCAACAAACAAACATCCATACTTTTGCATTTATAATATTAGTGAGATCCTTATCACGTCCAACGTCTTCTTCGGCAGGTAAACGAGCCAGTGACCCAGGGTCTCCGCCCCCTCCACTACGCGATCTGGCAGCGCTACCTGGAAGCCACCAGGCTTCTCCTGGTGCGGGGCTGCGACGTGAACGCGAGAGATGACTGCGGGTACAGCGCCCTTCATTTGTCTGCTGAACATGGGTTAGTACACCGATAGACAGATATACCTTGTTCCAATCAAGAAAAAGCAAGAGGTAGAAAACTTACTGTGGAACTGACACATGTCAACAGGCGCGAATCCAGGATTTCGTTTAGGGGGGGGGGGGGCAAATTTTCAGTGCACCCGTATTTATGAAGCGGTCGATGGCATTAGACCATTAATATAAAAAGCGAAATTTTTTGAATTGTTAAGAAATGCCTCTATTTATTTGCATTTTATAAAAGTTTTAGTACTTCGGTCAGGCTCCAGGGAGAGCACTTGCACCCATTGCCCCCCCCCCCCCCGATCCGCGCCTGCATGTCAACGCAATGATTTATAATGTTACTTGCTCACTGTGTCAACGTCAATTGCGTACTAAGTTTGTTTACCTTTTGCTTTTTTTTATTGCGATGAACTATAGGAAAACTCATTTATTCCTTGACAAGACACGTCATGTACAAAAAACAATACAAAGTTGTTCAGTTTGGTGAGTAGAAGCCCACCTTGAAGTAACACCATACCTTTTTGTTACATCCTGTATAAGTATATGCTGTTTGATGTTAAGAGCAGTTAAGAGTCTCACTCTCTTGCTCCAGATACACGGAGCTGGTGAAGCTGCTGCTGGACAGCGGTGCAGCGGTGGACTACCGCCCAGACACCGGCGAGGAGTTCCCTCGCACGACGCTCTGCGATGAACCCCTGAGATTGGCTATCAGGAACAAGCATTACGTAAGGATCTTATTTCCCCTAATTGGGTGCTGGCAGGCAAAATACCTTTCTTATCCATATCTTCCCGATGTATGGGAAAAGACCCGTGCCCCTGCAGTGGGGTTTGTACCAACCTGCAGAAACCTATCTACGTACGTAATCTAGAACGTGCAGATTTTTTTAGGAGATTAGCACATATGTATACGATTTCCAAATTTTCCAATCACCATCCTCCAGGGATATCGCCTGATGAAGCTACTGAACTCTAAATTTTCTGAGAGTTGGATATCCTCACAATAAATTAGGTATAATGTTTATAAATAATTAAAATCGAGGGACAAATCAAACTCGATACGATCATCTGGACTCCCTATATTCCCTGTATTCCCTGTATTATAAGAAATAGAGACTTGAAATACATAATATAAGTAGATAATTTACACCCAGAAAGAGATCAACTGAATCTGCCCATCACTCACACAGATATGTTTGTCCTGGGTGGGAATCGAACTCACGACCCACGGATCAGTAGTCAGAAGTGCTAACTATTGAGCCAACAGGAGCCGAATCAGTCCTTAATGTTACCATCATAATTCCAGGAGGTGGCCCGTCTCCTCCTGGAGCATGGAGCTGACCCCAACAAGCGATACTTCTTCGGAGCGGAGATCAACCTGGTCTCCGATCCTGAGTACCTGGAGCTTCTGCTGACCTTCGGCGCTAACCCTGACTCCAGGGACAGGGCTGGACTCACGCCGCTCATGAAGGCTGCTCGGCAGAGGAAGGTAAATAGAGATTTAGTTAACATACCATATCGTCGCCTCATACCACCAGGTGAGATGATGCCAAGGGCAATTGTGGATTTAACAAAAGTTTGAATCCTGTGTGTAATCTAAACCGCTTTGATCACGTCGACAACGTTTTCTATCAATTTGTGTGATAAGGATGTTTATCTTCCAGGGTATTGATGCTGTTCTGCTCCTGATCAGCTTCGGAGCAGATGTCAACGCGATGGCTGACGCGAGAAACGATTACAGAACCGTCATGCACTACGCCGTTTTGGGTGGTGAGTTTTAAACCTTCCTGAGATACATGACTCACTTAGAGCGCTTTTATAGTCACGCGGGTTCTGCCCGCGTGCGTGCCGCCCGCAACCTATCGTTTCAGTACATTTTTTAGTTCCCTTTTATTGTCATGCGTGTTACCCGCGTGACTATAAAAGCGCTCTTAAGTTCCATCTCTTTAACTGGTTTTCAAGAGAAATTACTACACCAGGAAAACTTGCTCATTCATTATCTTTCTTGCATTATTAATAAACATAGGTTCAGACATGTTACTCTATCCGAGTGAGGATTAAAAAATACGCAGGTATATTCATCTCCTAGAATAATTTGAACCCTGACCAATTGGTAGGGAAACCACGACCGCATTTTTTCCGTATCAGAACGCAAAAGAAAGACTTTTTAAGCGACTTCAAAAAAAGGAGGAGGTTCTCAATTCGTCGGAATCTTTTTTTTTTTATGTATGTTCACCGATTACTCGAAGACGCCTGAACCGATTTGGAATTTTTTTTTTGTTTAAAAGGGTATAACGTCACAGGTGGTTCCACATAAATTTTATCGAAATCGATTCAGCAGTTTTTGAGAAAATCAACAAAAACATAGCAAAATTGGAGTTGTTGCGATTGAAGTCGGTTGTTTTTATCGTGTTCAGCGTGGTCAATTATTTCTAAGTCGATTACCTAGTCTTCTAATTAGTATGGAAAGTAAAAAAACTTGACGATGGGTTTTTCGGGGAAGTTCTTTAGTTTAATCTTACATGGCTGCAATCTTCAACCATCCTCTTCTCTCCCCAGGCAACACTGAGGTGGTAAACCTGTTGATCAAGCAAGGAGCCCGTGTCAACTACGAATGTCCAGAGCTGAGTAAGCCTAGTCCACTCGACTTGGCCATCCTGAAGGGTGACGTCCCGATGGTGCAGCTGCTTCTAGATGCCGGTGAGATTCTCACTAAAAATAAAATATTCTTCTTCTTATCGTGTGGCACATTAACCGTTCTATCCACAAGGTATAGACCACCTAATATTAACTGAGTCCTACAAAGTTGGACCCCGCCGGGAATCGAACCCACGTATTTCATGTAAAGCGAGTGGACTAGGAGGCGGGTAATCCTTACCTCTTCTACCACGGACGATAATTCATATCCTCCAAGAACAGTCACGAGTGAATCGGTGGGACCACGAGTAAACAGTCAATGACTCGTCGACCCACCAGTGGGTCAACGCGGTGGGACCACGAGTCGGTAGCCAAATATTTTTTAAAGCCTTTTTCTTTATCTTGTATAAAGTTAGGGTCTTTATAATACTTTTTTAAATTGACGTCGATCCTTTCAAATCCTGTATGTTTACTTTAACTGACTTGCTGGGTCGATGGCTCAGTGGTTAGCGCCCCTGACTTCTATATCTCGAGAGTCGCGAGTTCGATCCTCACCCAAGCCAATAAAATTAGTAGATTTCTTTTGTTTTACTCTGTTCCTGAAACGTTAAGAGGAATATAAGGATATACAGAGTTTAATAAAATTGGTGTAGGACCCGTTAACTGGGGACTCTACTCATCGTACTGAACAACTTTTGTTCTACGACTTTGCTCAAACAGCAAAAAAATTTTGGACTCCATACAAATTGATCATCAGTTTTGCCATTTTTTACCGCTTTTGTATGGAGAGTCCAAAAATTTTTTTGCTATTTGAGCAAAGTCGTAGAACAAAACTTGTTCAGTACGATGAGTAGAGTCCCCAGTTAACGGGTCCTACACCAATTTTGTTACACCCTGTGTATATCAGTATCTGGATCGCATAGGACAGGGAATTTGGGGCCAGACGACAGTATGATAATTCGAGTATTGGTTTATTTATTAATTTCAGGAGCTCAAGTGAACGCATCGAGTTCGGTAATTGGATCACCGTTGCACGTGGCTTGCTCCGATAACATCACCAATAGGAAAGAAATCATTAAAGTAAGTATCATTCCCCAGCTGTGGGGAACGATTAAGTTAGATAAACCCTCAATTTTAACGCAAGTTTCACCATCATGGAATAAAACCCTCAATTGGTTTCATTTCCCAAAAAAATACTATTTCTCGAGCAAGAATGTTTTGTATGTCGACAAGACGCAGTGTGGGCAGGCCTCCCACTCGGTGGACAGATGACCTGGTGCAGGTTGCGGGAAGCCGCTGGATGCGGGCAGCGCGGGACCGGTCGGTGTGGCAATCCTTGGGGGAGGCCTTTGTTCAGCAGTGGACGTTTTTGTCACCTGATAACGATAATGATTTATATTGTTCTTCAAAATTAAACTCTCGTCACTTTAATTTCTAGATCCTTCTAGAAAGCGGAGCAGACCCGAACTTGAAGGTTTACAACGAAGACGACGCGGCCCAACTGAGGCCGGCCCTGGCGGAGTACCTAGCGAGCAACACCGAGCCCAGCGCGGATACTGTGGCGATGCTACTCAGATACGGAGCTAGGGTGAGTACTGTGTAGAGACCGGATAGCTTACTAGGTCTTCATAGGCTGGTGTGAAAACTAAATAGACGTTTTTTTTGTAATATTTGAAGGACCGGAACAGAAAACAATGTACTGACAGTCAGTCCTTCGACCCAGAAGTAAGAGTAAAGTAATTACAGTACCTACATTAAAACACTCCAATCATCGCACAGTATCGTGACCTTGCCTACAACGACCGTATACGTCTATAAGCATGTATATGCTTAGGATTTTAGTGAGCGTATTGAGCGGACCTTCTGTTATATCTATTTTGTGCTCCAACTGTGGCATTATAATAATCTATAGATCATTGAAGTGGTCGTGGCTCAGTGTGGTTTGCGCGATCGTTTCGCTCACGCAGGTTAACTGACTACAGACACGGTCATAACGTGGATGGGTTTGAGTGTTAGTGGTATTTATCTCGACCATTTCCGTGAGTCACAAGGCACGCTAAGCCGTTGGTGCCGGCTGCTTTCACTAGATGGAAATCGTTAAGCCAAGTCGGACGCCTTGTAGGCGGCTTGAAAACTTCTGACACTGGGGTTGGCCACTAGCCCCACAACCTCCACTAATCCGGACTTGGCCCCCGTGTGTGGAGTATGGCCTATCCTTCTCGATGTATAGGAAGAGACCCGTGCCCCTGCAGTGGGGACGATATGGGTTGTTAACTAACTATACAGGGTGTTAAAAAAGTGCGTTTGAAATTTTAAGGGGTTACTCAGTATCAAGTATAGAATCCATGAAAAATATTGAAAAAATCCGCTATTCAATTTTTTTTCAGTTTTTCATACAAATTCTTGATTCACTATTCAGATTTAGTATGAGAATCTGAAAAAAATAATAATAAAGAGCGGATTTTTTCAATATTTTTCCTGGGTTCTATACTTGATTTTGAGTAAACCCTTAAAATTTCAAACGCACTTTTTTTAACACCCTGTATACAGGTGACGATACATGTTGTATGGAACGGTCTGCATTAAGTGGGCAGTCTAAAAAAATTTTTATTTGGTAACTATTCCAGTAACAAGCTGATCAATACTTGACTATTGTACTCGACTATTGTGGTTTCGTAGGGTTGCCAAAAGCCCGGTTTCCGACCGGACAGTCCGGTTTTCCTTATGTCTGTCCGGTCAAGAAAACCTTAGTAAACCGGACAAAAGATTTTAAGTTTTATTGTAATTTGGTAATTTTGTTAAATTAATAAAAAAAAAACTTGTCCGGTTTTTTTTGCACCACACCTGGCAACCCTAAGTGTAGGTAGTACCATATTAAGGTAGGCAGTAACTATGAGGTATGAGACGTAGTGGCTTGTTTACTCTCTTAATGTCGAGGGCTTAGAGTTCGATTCCGGGCCGATGTAGGACTCATTTTGATTTATAGTAGGGGCATTGTCTCAATATTCTGTTCCATATCTAAAGCCATATAATGTTGCGGCATGAAGATAGTCAGTTCCCATTATTCTTTATGTTTTTTGTATCTTGATAAGATCTGTTGAGAGTCTCAACCCAGAGAAAAAATCTCAACTTGAGAGACTCATGTGAGACGATGCTAAAAACATAAGTATTTACCTATTGTTTTTTTTTCAGGTAATTATGAAAACCCAGTTCCGCGATCCAGATGGCATACTCAACCACCTCCAAAACGTCACTCTAGAAGAATACGAACACATCTTCTATCTCCTTCTAGAAGCAGCGGAGTCCTTTGACCTTTGCATGATAAAAAGAAACACTGTCCTCAATGCCGCGCAAAAAGAAGCCCTTATCAAACGAGCTAAGACACCTATTTCCTTGTTATCACAAACGAGGATATTTCTGCGTAGATTTTTCCGTACAAGGCTGATAGATATTATTCCTAAGTTGGAAGTGCCCAAAATTCTGCACCGCTACCTTCTTTTTGAATGCAAATAATTTAAGTGCCTTCCAAAAATTGGTTTTACAGTTTTTTTGCCTTGGCTGAATGGAGGTAGTGTCCTTAGCCAGATGTTCGTGAAAAAAGTTATTGGTGTTGTTAGCTCAGATTTGTTTACCCTATTTTTAAGGGATTTACGAAAGAGCGTGAAAAAATGAATAACGTTTAAATGTACGTTATCTTTTTTTAAAGCATTGTAGGTTACATAATTTTAAGATTTATGGTATACTTTATTGTAAGAAAATTTTGATATTTTTTGTATGGAGCGATTTATCTATTTTCTACCTCTATACAAAAACATATTTTTAAATAAGTAAGTGCCTAAAAATATTTATCTAATTGATTTTGATACATGAAAATTGTTCATAGATATTTTATAATATAAAAAATATGTTCGAAGTTATGTATAGCTACTACTCAGTGCTTTTGTCAAGAGTACTAGTTACTTAATTATATCTATATTCTTCTTCTTATCGTGTTAACATTTAACCGTCCTATCCACAAGGCATAGACTATATTTTTTTCTATTATTATTAATATTGCAGCATTCACGATATATAGAGACAAGTTTTTGATAATTATTATTATTGTTTCACATTTTTGTCACTTCTTTAATCATGGTTTTCTGAAAAATAATTGACATGAAAGTTGTCCTTACTTTTTCATTATTTTAGTCTGATTACATGACAAATATGTGATATATTTTGTGATATTCTTAGCAATTAAGGTTTTATTCTCATGGGAATAAAAATCTCATTACAAAAATGATGACTGTATTAATTTTAAGTTGATTAAAATTAAATGTGTGTTAATGATTTTACTGCTCTTTAATTTTGACTATGGTACAAAATATTTTTTACGTCGAGGCCATTTCCAACTATTTACACTATAATCTATACAGAAAAAGTGAAAGTGGGCTAAACAAGATTTTCCAACGCAATGTGGAGCTGGCTACCTTTGTAAATCTATGTTGGTATTATAATAGATTAATAACTGGTAGCAAGACAAATAAAATGATGCTATAGTACATAGCCAAGTGGACTCAGAAAATACCCTATCTCCAACTAAGCCGAATCCTGCAAAGTTTAATCACGCTGGGAATCGAAGACGATCCTCCGGATATCAAGGCTTGGCAACTAAAAAACAAAATCAAAGCAAAAATCTGAAATTTACAGTTTTGAAAAGAGGTAAAGAGCTAACCTTCGTAGCAATTATACAGGGTGTTAAAAAAAGTACGTTTGAAATTTTAAGGAGTTACTCAAGTCAGAACAGAATCAAGTATAGAATACAGGAAAAATATTGAAGAAATCCGATTTTCAATTATTTGAACATACAAAATTTGAATTGTGAATCAAGAATTTGTATGGAAAACTGAAAAAAGATGTATATCAAATTTTTACTGTATTCTATACTTGTTTCTGACTTGAGTAACCCCTTAATATTTGAAACGTATTTTTTTTACACCCTGTATAATTACTACGCAGATCAGCGATGCAATTGCCAGACTAAATCTACTAAAATCCGTTTAAAATAAATTCGTAAATAAATCACTTTTGTTTTTTCTGGCCTCTTACCAGAAGTAGTGACAAGATAATATTAATTTCTATATACGACAGCGCCATCTAGCAAAAAAGAAAGAGTAGGTAGTCCGTTAAATGCCAGACGAGAAGAAGATGCGCTATCTTCTTCTCGTACACATAGGCTTTAATAAGCCCAGCTGAATAAAACTCTTTGACTTGAAACGTTCGGTTCGGTCATTTAGCCTGTGGGGGCTTTGGTTCCGTCCTCCGACCGATCTCTCCCTCTTCCAATCCTTTTTAAGGGAGAACATTTTATATTTGTGGCAACACTGACATGAATGTCATTGTCATGTCAGATCTCAGTGTCAATCAATTCGTCAAATTACAAGTTTTTTGGGTAGCGATAAGTTTATCTGCATTTTTGCCGATTTCTCAAAAATTTCGATAAACTTGTCATAAAAAATGACAGAAAAACAGAAAGTAGACCTTGGCCTCTTGGAGGAGGATGACGAGTTTGAAGAATTCCCCACGGAAAGTAAGTTAATATCAGAAATGCTGCGTCATGGTTTTCCATTGTTGTTTGAGAATGATTTTCACAATTTTTGACTGGAATTTCTTTGTTTTTCGCCAGATTGGGGCACAGAAGACGCTGATGACGAGGACGTGTCTGTGTGGGAGGACAATTGGGAAGATGACGTCGTCCAGGACGATTTCAACCAGCAATTGAGGTTAGTTTTTTGTGGTTCGAGATTTTTCTTTTAGGGGAATTGAAATATTTATTCCGTTTGGTTGGCGGTAGGTCTATTTCCTAAGCCATTTCGAGTAGCTGACCCATCCTATCGATTTCATGCAACCAAACTTCAATGTTTATAGTATTGTTCTGTTGGAGATAGCCAGTTCCCCGATGTTGGTATCTTGGTCTATTGGTCTTGGTTTCTATCTTTCGGCATCATCATCACTTACAAGAAAAAAACTTTTTTGTTATACTTACTGAATTTAGCTCTATAGTAATATAATGGGAAATCGGTTCAGTTGATTCTTCCTTAGAGCATTTCTTTATCATATCGCTTTATTGTTTGGTCTTCATTCCCTCATTGAAATATTAGATCAGATATATTTTTACCCATATACAGGATAAAATGTAGGTATGTGTAGTCACCAGTGATCGAAGTAGGTAGATCGATTTTTGCTACTTGCATCGTGATTTTATAACATGGACAATCCTTTTTTCCGGAAGGTTCCGGTATTTCCGGATTGAGTTGAGTATTATTAAAGTGAATCTGGTTCAATCAATTGGTTCTGAAGTAAGCAATTTATTTATATGTAGAATAACAGAATTAATATTCGTTTTTGTTTGCTCAACAATTTTAAACTCTCGGAATCCGAGCGGCATGTCCATATTAACATACACGTTCGCGGTTGTTGACTCTAAATCAATCTACCTACTCCGATCACTGGTAGTCACAGAAATATTGTAGGTATCTGGTATCTCGTGACTCCTCTGGTGTTGCGGGTGTCTATGGGCGGCGGTAATCGCTTACCATAAGGTGTTCCGTCTGCTCGTTTGCCACCTCTGCCATAAAAAAATAATAAAACCAACTGAAAAAGCTGTCATAGACGCAGTAGTTCAACATGACAATGATGATACTGGATAAAAGCTTAGGAATAATTGAAACTTAAATTAAATCAGAATAAAACTCTCTTCAGTTCATGGTTCATTCATTCTTGTTTTTCTCTTCTTAGTCTATGGTCTATTAGGTTTTAGTCTGTTAGGGAATGGAATTCCTTGCGGCATTGGTGTTTCCCTAGTCTTAACCTGGGGATCTTCAAGGCGAGAGTGAATAGGTTGTATTTGGAATTGCTTTTTCCACCATTGACATTGTCACTTACCATCAGGTGAGTTTTTTTTATGTGGTAAGTAGCAAACGAGCAGACTGATCACCTGATGGTAAGCGATTACCGCCGCCCATAGACACCCGCAACACCAGAGGAGTCACGAGTACGTTGCCGACCTTTGAAATGGGATGGGGGGAATGGGGGGGAGGTTGGGCCACCGGTACCCTCACTCACTCGGCGAAACACAACGCAAGCGTTGCTTCACGCCGGTTTTCTGTGAGGCCGTGGTATCACTTCGGTCGAGCCAGCCCATTCGTGCCGAAGCATGGCTCTCCCACGGTTGGAAATCGATCGGAAATCGATTGGAGTCAAATGCTCCTAAATCGTGAATAACAAAAAAATGAGACAGGCACCTGTCGTTGCACTAGCCACCATTTACAACTGGTTTTTCAATGTAAAATATTTTGACTATTTTTCTTTTTGATTACAGACAGCAACTGGAGAAACTGAAGGAGCAGAACAAAGCTTAATTTTAGTTTTAACATTTAGCTTATAAGATTTTTCAAAAAAAAGTATAGTTTTTTTTCATTTAACTACAGTTTGTACTAGGTATATGAGAAATGTAAATCACTATTGCATTGCTATTATATATGTATATCAATATTATCAATAGTTTTTCTCATACTAATAGTAAATATTGATTATACAGGGTGTAACAGATGTGTGTGACAATACCTCAAGGTTGGCTTTTACCCATGAAACTGAACAACTTTTGTTCTACAACTTTGTTGAAATAGCAAAATTTTTTTTGGACTTTCATACAAATCGATCAGCTGGCGAACCAAGTTTGTATGAAAAGTCCAAAAAAAATTTTGCGATTTCAACAGTTGTAGAACAAAACTTGTTCAGTTTGATGGGTAAAAGCCAATCTTGAAGTATTGTCACACATTTCTGTTACACCCTGTATATGTATATCAATAGACTTGTTCTCATACTAATAGTGAATATTGATTATAATATAGTATGACTATATGGAAGGACGAGGTTTCTGTTTTAATCATATAGGTTGAGAAAAAAATACTTGTTTCATGTGAAATTTTTCATTTATCATTTTTCATCCCAAACTGTAGAAACTTTTGCCTATACGAAATATTTTTCCAGTACCTTAAGTTTCATTAAAATCCAACTGTATTTAATATTTATGTATGTATTTTGGTAATTAAAAATGTAAAACTTCTACCTAAATGTTTCATTTTTGTCTTGAATGATGTTTATGTATTAGGTAACTCATTGCGCTCCTTCCTTGAAAAAGCTTCTCATTTTTCTACAAAAACATTAAAAAAAATGCCTCAAATGTCTAACTAGCATTAATAGAAGAGGTACTTAAAGTTTTTGTGAGATTTTAAATACAGGGTTATTTTTGGACCCCCACCAAAACTTCACAGTGGCTTCTTCTCATGAAACTGAGCAACTTTCCCCAAATAACCAATGGGCAATTCGCAAAAAAATTTTTGGCATCTCCATACAAAGTGATCACGTGATCAAATTAGTATGGAAGGTCCAAAAGTTTTTTTGCAAATTGACCATTGGTTACTTGGGGAAAGTTGCTCAGTGTCATAAGAAGATGACGTATTATATTTGACTACTAGCTTCTTGTTCTGAGCTACTAGCTTTTCTTAACTATCGAATTTTGATAGAAAGTTTTTGATTAAAGTATGCCACAATTTTTTTGAGAAGGGAACACTTATGAACATTTAGGAACAGATTTTTCTTATGAAATATACGCAGCAATGTGAGGCAGGTGCCCCTTAAAAGTTTTTTCGAATTCAAATATTCTGTGTTCAAAAAGTGAATAAATAATAAAAGAAATAGTTTAAAAACATTACTTTATTTACTATATCTTATAAAACTCCATGATTAAAACTTACAAGCTAATAATGATTTATCAAAACATCAGTTGTTGAATTTCAGTAGTAATATTATTGAGAACTCTGGATCACACAGACAACCAACGCGATGACATCGCACTCCGTTCGTCGCGTTCGTTGCATTCAGGCGTGGATCTGGGGGGGGGGAGGGGGCACTGGGTGCAATTCCCCCCCCCCCCCCGAAGCCTGACCGAAGTACTAAAACTTCTATAAAATGCAGATAAATAGAGGCATTTCTTAACTATTCAAAAAATTTCGAGCTCCCTACACTCGCGACTTTTTATATTAACGGTCTAATACCATCGAGCGCTCTGATTTGCTTGGTTGCGTTTGTGATCCAGAGTTCCCAATCATATTACTACTGATAATTACATTACTGTGAGCTCATAATAAATAAAATACTACTCTAAACAGGATGTTAAAACTCCCGGAAACATATATATAGGGTGGGTTCTAACTTCCACTCAGCAACTTTTTTCATGTTTTAACAAACAAATTGGTTGATAAGCCGTTTTTTTTTATGAAAACTTGTTCAGTTTCATCAGTGCAACCCTCTGTTTCTAGGAGTGGTGTGTTCACAGAGTTCACACCCTGTATACTTTATTTACTTTGACCTGTGCTTTGATCTTTGAGCTATATTGGACTAAATTTATGTTTTTTAAATAAAAATTTCAAGACCAGCTTGGGAGTGATTCTAGAAAAATAAATAAAACTATGATTATTGACACTAAGGCACATTCTATCAAGGTTCGGAACCGGTTAACAAATACCGGTTAATTTCGTTAGAATTTCGGTTAACGATTCCGTTCAGGTTAAACCCGGTTTCCAACTTAAACGGTAAATTTGAATAAAATATCGGTTAATCAGGGAGCGGTTTTGTAACCGATTATTTCGGAACGAAATTAACCGGTTAAAATTTAAACCAAACTTAGTCAAGTTCAGGCGCGTCGCTCGGGTGCCACTGCCCGAGTTTTTTGCTCACCTTCTCGCACGCTTTCAACTGATCGCACGCGGCAAACATACCTACAACGTCGCATATTCTTGAAATTAACCGGTTAATTCCGTTCGAACGAAAAAATACCGGTTCTGGTTAAACCGGTTAAATATACCGATAACCGAAACCTGAACGAAACCTTGTCCACAATTATTTCGATATCGGAGTCAATGACCGAAACTGGTTTTTTCAAAAAAGTTTTTTTTTTAAACCGGTTTCCGAACCCTGCATTCTATACAGGTGATATAACAAAATAGTTGTAGAACACTAAAATGGAACTTCTACTAATCATACTGTGAACAATTTTTTTTCTAAAACTTTTAAGTAGAAACGCGGATTTTTTTTAAATTTTGAAGACCAATTTTTTTTTTTAATTTTTCATACAAAAACCAACAATTTAATCAGTTTCTTCCTATACAAAACTCCAACTTTTACTGGATATATAATTATTTGTGTATAGTATTTTAAGTATAAAATGTATATCGAGGGTTCACGGGCGACTTGTATTAAGCGACATTTTTGGAAACACAGGTAACCTCTACTTTAAAAATTAATTTCTTACAAAATACCTCACAAAAAATTACTTCTGAATAATATTTAAAATATTAAGAATATTGTGAGTCTATATAATACTAAGACGTTAAGTTTTAATGATTATTTTTCTATGAATTTTTTTTTTAAATCAGTCTCCTGAACATTTCTAAAAATGTCGCTTAATACAAGTCGCCCGTGAACCCTCGATATTATTGTATTTGTTATATGGGCCTCGTCGCCTGAAATAAATGTATAAATAAATAAATAAAATTGCGATTTCAACAAGTTGTAGAACAAGGTGTTCAGTATGATAAGTAAAGCACCAGCTACACCGATTTTGTATGTATAAGGGTCCAAACACAAAACTGCATTGCGAATACGCAACGCGTCGTTCCCAGTTTTGTCTGGCTGGACCCTTATTATAAAGTACTTACATAAGATCTAACAAAATCAGTTGAAACTATTTAAACTGGGGCTTCTACGCATGGAACTGAACAACTTTCCCCGAACAACCCATAGTCAATTCGCGAAAAAAAGACTTTTCACCTGAAAAAAAATAGAAAAATGAAAAAAAAATGCCATTTCGATTTTCGATTTTTATTTTTTAGATTTGTCAAGCCGTTTCACCTGATCGGCCAACTTAGTATGGGAACTCTAAATGTTTTTTTTAAGGTAAATGTTAATTGCAGGGACCGCGGAAGTAGTCCGGCACGGGGGGGGGGGGGGCAAACTTTTTTTAAACAAAGTGGCGCGAACATACTTAGTACCCATCACGGGGGGAGGCAAACTTTTTTTGAATCAAAGTGGCGCAAAAATAGTTCTCCATCGCGGGGGGCAACCTTTTTTTAAACAATGCTACACGCAATGCCGAAGCGGTGGCGGAGCTTGCCGAGTCGACACGCCGACTTGACGGGGAGCGAGAGAACTTCAGTCGAAGTAGTCTATCTTTCTTTCTTTCCTACCTCCCTCGCTCACACATGCAAGCATCTAATCTAGAATTTTTTATTTAAGAAAAATGAAATCTCTGTTAAAGATAGCACAGAGAAACCTTTATCAGGTAGTACAATAAATTTGGAGGGGGCGCGGCCCCCCCTGATTCATTTTGGGGGCATTTGGCCCCCTCTGCCCCCCACTTCCGCAGTCGCTGGACTATTGGTTCCTCAGTTTCATAAGAACAAGCTGCAGTTTTAAATAGTGTCAACTGACTTTTTTAGATCTTTATTTAATAACTTGTAAGTAAATACAGGGTGACTTTAAATTAGTTCTTGATACCAAAGGCTATGAATGTGCTCACGATAACAAACAACTAAAAATAACCCATAGTCAAATCGCAGAATTTTTTTTTGACTCCTCATACTTATTTGGCCACTCGGCTGATCGATTTGTATGAAGAGACCAAAATTTTTTTGCGATTTGGCTATGGGTTTGTTAGGGAAAGTTGTTTGTTATCATGAGCACATGCATAGCCTTTCATATCAAGAACTAATTTAAACTCACCCTATATAATATGCCTACTGGTAGATTTCAAAAGTTAATATTAGCGGGCTGGTTGGAGCCAAACTGATACTCGTCTTCGGTCTGCACGGGAGCATTCTCGTCCTCTTGCTCAGCGAAGTAAGTGTCCAAAATGTGTAAAGACTTCTTGTATATCTGGAAAATAAATATAATAAAATTTATTAATATATGAATATCCGGGACAAATCACACAGTCATCTGGCCCCAAACTAGGATTCCCTGTATTAGGGGATCCAGAGACTGATATAGATATCAACTTTTAAACATATTTAAAAATACAACCAGACACAAAGCAAACAAACAAAACTGCTCATCACAGAAATGTCTACCCTGGGTGGGAATCGAACCCACGACTCCCGGGTCAATTGTCAGTCACTAAGTTAGTCAATATCATAATAACAGTTAAATTTATGTAATAAAATAACTGAAGCACCCGTTAACTGAAACTTTTCACTATTCTGAACAACTTTCCACAAAAACCTATCCAATACACCCAGACCAGAGAAAACAAAGTGCTCATCTCAGAAATGTTTGCCCTGGGTAGGAATCGAACCCACGACTCTCGGATCAGTAACCAAAAGCGCTACCTACTGAGCCATCGAGCCAGTCAAAGGCAGAATGTAATAATAATATGTCAGATATGTTTGCCCTGGGTAGGAATCGAATCCACGACCCACGGATCAGTAGTCAGGGTATGTTTATAAACAGATAGTTAGTATTAATTTGTTTTTACCTGTTCATTCTCATGCTGTTGTAATCCTTCGATGCGATCCAGCGCTCCGATTTCTTCCAGCTTCAAGCAGAGAGCCTCAATTTGACCGTATTTTAGCGCCGCCTGGAACAATAATTTTAAAAATAATACAAAATTAATTGTAAAAAACTATTTTTCAACACACTTGCTCATAAAGTGGCTCTATGGTCACCGCAATTAGGCACAGAATGACACCCATAATCAAACTGTGACTTTTTCATTGCTATAACTCACTAGTGAGTTATAGATTTTTTAAAATTTAATTGGTTGAGTTGCTTTGTTCTTAAAAAAGTTTTTATTCAAAAAGAAAGATCGTGTTCAATAGAACAAATAAATTAATGTTCCTATTGCTTGCTCATTTCATGCAACTTCTTATTTAAATAGATAATTTTAACTCGTACGTGTTTAATAAATAAAAGTTTCACTCAAATATAACTTTTGTTTTCTCTGTAATAAAAGAAAACTTTAAATTCCCCATTTTGTACGTGGCAGAATAGGCGCAAATCCTATGCGCCGAAAATAAAAAAAAAAACCTCATCCCTTTAGTCTGTGGCCGATCGCAATGCGCGCGCATAGGAAAACTGATTAATTTTTCCCGCCATAACGAAACATTTTTCACAACTCGTTTTCACTGTTGAAATAAAATGAGTTTTTATTGTTATTTTATTCACAAGTGTGTTGAAAAACGTCGTATGATACTCGTGTGTATTAATGATTACCGTCCTTGGCTCTCTTAAGACCCTCGCCTACGGCTCGGGTCTCAATGGCGCCTCGACGGTAATCACCAATGTTACACACTAGTACCATAATGTACTATTTTTTTATTAGAGTATGTAAATGTTTTATGGGAGTATGGTCTAACCTTCCCCAGTTATGGGGAAAGACCCGTGCCCCTGCAGTGGGGACGATATGGGTTGTTAATAATGGTAAACAATAAAAATACTTTATACTTTAACTTCACGTTCAATATACAGGTTTTAACAGGAAAGTACTTTCCACCATATACTTAGGGTCATTCTACCATACCTGAAAAAAAAAAAATGTGAGCTGTGGTTTTTGACTCGTGAAATTGAAAAACTATCCCCAAAGTATCCATAGTAAATTTTCGAACAAATGTATGTTTTCCCACACAATTTTTTAAGGCTATTATAAGTATCTATTTTATACATAACGGTGTCAATTCAGTAATTTTTTAACCGACTTCAAAAAAAGGAGGAGGTTCTCAATACGCCGGAATCTTTATTTTTATTTTTATATATCTATGTTCACCGATTACTCGAAGACGCCTGAACCGATTTGGAAAATTCTTTTTTTGTTTAAAAGGGTATGCTTCACAGGTGGTTCCATATAATTTTTATCGAAATCGATTCAGCGGTTTTTGAGAAAATCAACAAAAACAGCAAAATTGGAGTTGTTGCGATTGAAGTCGGTTGTTTTTAACGTATTCAGCGTGGTCATTATTATGTGTCTAAGAACAGTTTTTGTCAAATCTAGAAAATCCCCCTTGGCACACTGTGCCATACGGTCCTAAAGCTGGCTCTGATGGCAATTTTTACTACACAATGAGCTAGAGAAAACATACTAAAGATACAAAACTATATGAAAGTAGAGTGAAGATTTACGTTCTTGTCTAACCCCACACACACACACACACACACACACACACACACACACACACACACACACACACACACACACACACACACACACACACACACACACACACACATCGTTATAACTTGTAATTTGTTTGTAATATTCTTTGTTAAAATACTGTCTCCTACATAAATAAAACATAAATTGTGTAAATTATGTACCTAAACTCTTAGGCTAGTACAGATAACTTGTATAACTTAGAAGAGCACTGAATGCTGAAATACAGGTCTTTGTGCCTAGTTCGGCAGCAGTTGTTCCACATTATATGTGAATTAACTGGCCAAAGTCATGTAACTTATAACAGAAGCACCAAACTGGTTTATGAATAAATTTATTATTATTATTTTCAAATAAAAATTTGGGGTACTCTGACCACTTCGCGCTCGGCGAAGTGGCAGGAGCTACTCCAGCAGAAGCACAGTCGGCTGGAGGTCAGGGCGACGAGGAGAGAATTATTATTATTATTATTATTAACCTACAGTTCTGTCCCTCTTACTGGCTCATTATGGCCCATTGTACAAATGAGCCTTTACATCTTTGTTAACAACCCATCACGTCCCCACTGCAGGGGCACGGGTCTCTTCCCATACCTCGGGAAGGTCAGGCCATACTCCACACACGGGGGCCAAGTCCAGATTGGTGGAGGTTGAAGAAAACTTACCTGCAACAAATGAGTAAGTCCATCCAGCACTACGGTGACAGTTTTCGTGTCTTGCGCAGCTAACAGTGCGCAGTACGGTTCGAGGAAGCCACATTGAAGTAAAGAGTCTAGTTGCTCGGGAGTTCCCCCGAGACACAGGTTGGTTATAGCCCAGGCAGCCTCCTTTTGACATCTGCAACATAAGGAAGTTTAATAATAATATATCCGGGACAAATCACACACGGTCATCTGGCCCCAAACTAGGATTCCCTGTATCTTGGGAACCAGAGACTGATATACATACACATACATTTTAAATACATACATATATAGATATAATACACCCAGACTCGGAGCAAACAATTCTGCTCATCACAGAAAAGTTTGCCCTGTGTGGGGATCGAACCCACGACTCTCGGATCAGAGGTCAGGCTCGCTAACCACTTAGCCACCGAGTCAGTTTATCAGTAGTATCAGATATTATACACTGTCATCTGGCCCCAAATTAGTTTTCTTTATACGGAAGTAGGCATGGTGCGATCGGAAGTATGTAGTTATAGGCATGTTGTCTTTGTGCTACAGATTCTATGAAAATATTGAATAAATCGGCTAAGTGCGATAGTAGGCATCCCGCTACGAAATCAACTAGGATTCCCTGTATTAGGGTGCGTTTCCACTGGAGCGGAGCGGAGCGGAGACGTGTCGATTTGACCAATCATATTACTCAAAATCTCCGCTCCGCTTTATTTCGTGCATTCACAGTTTCGTTTCGCCTCACTGGAAACGCACCTTATGGGAACCAGAGACTGATATACATACATAGATACGTACGGGCTTTGAGCAGAGTAGCTCGTACAAAAAAGGGAAAAAGGGACTAAAAATTTTAGGAAAAGGGACCAAAAAGGGACTTGAAATCCAAAAAGAAATCATTTTTATTTAATAAAACCCTAACCATCAGATTGTTGCCAGATAAAAATATACCCAAAAATATGTTTTTAGGGTTCCGTACGTCAAAAGGGAAAAAGGAATGTTGTCCGTCTGTCTGTCTATAAAAATCTTTTTTCGCAGGAATGCGAAGACGTATCAAGTTGAAAATTATATCAAATACTCAGGCCTACAGTCCCTTGAAACTATAAAAATCAAACTTCTATGCCAAAGCAATCAAGAGATACGACCGTTTATGCCGCATTATGTCCAAATATGTGGCAGAAACAGTCATATCTCTTGATTGTGTTGGCATAGAAGTTTGATATTTTCACAACTTAATAGGGCCTTCATTATCATATTTTTGTCAATAATTCATCACTGGGGCCGCGCTGATCACTTGGGCGGGCGGTAGCATATCTCAAAAAAGGGATTAAGAGACTAAATTCTTAAAAAAAGAGACTTTCAGGGACCTATTGAAAATAAAGAGACTTAAGAGATTAAGGGACTACCACTAAAAACCCTGGTATATTTACATATTTATTGGGGTAATTCGCAACAAATTACAAGAAACATCTTTTCTGTTTTAGAGAAAAAAAAATGGAAAAAAACATGCTGTATGACCGCTGACAGTTTCTCCAACGCCCCACTATCCACACCTCGCTGTATTTGACGCGGAGTCCCTTTATTATGGATTAAAAGGACTTTTTCTTAAAAATATCTGAACTTTTTGAAACAAGGATACTATAAACTTACTTGCTATCCGCATCCTGTATGACCGGTGTTAGTCTCTCCAGCGCCCCACTATCCACAGCTTACTGCATCTGATGCGGGGTTCCAGCGAAGATGTTGCTGCAAGCCCACGCAGCCTCTTTCACCAGGGAGGAGGACTTTCTATGGATTAGGAGGACTTTTCTTAAAGAAGACCATAAACTTACTTGCTATCAGCATGCTGTATGACCGCTGTTAGTTTCTCCAGCGCCCCGCTATCCACAGCTCGCTGTATCTGGTGCGGGGTGCCCGCTAAGATGTTGCTGCAAGCCCAGGCAGCTTCTTTCACCAGGGAAGGTTTCTCCCCGGATAGGAGGCAGTTAAGGGGTTCTAGACAACCTGCGTCTAGGCAGCGGTCGGTCTGTGGGGTAAATAATAATAAAAATAAATCATTTAATTCAGGTATAAATAAAAACTAAACTCAACGAAGTAATAAGGCAAAACAACTGATAGTAATTTAAGTTATATACAGGGTGTAAGGGACAGGTTTCCGAAAACTTTAAGGGCTGGCTCAGTAGACGAAACTGAACAGCTTTCCACAAGAACTTTTTTCAGGAAACGAAAAAAAAATTGGCTCCTCCATACAAACTGTCCAATCAAATTTATAATTTTGTATGGAGAAGAGAAGCCGATATTTTTTTTCGTTAACTTAACATACATTAACTTGACATACTTAATATTTTTTATACTTGCCACCAGTGTGCCACCAGTGGGCACAGTTACCAAGTCGATTAATTACCACCATAGTAAAATAGATGTACGACACGTCAGCACGTTCTATAATTCGACTGGCGCCATCTTTCAGCGTACGGCAGAACTACTATAGCTTTTGGCTTACCTGTTCATCAGACCCAGTGAGCATGTTCCCCAGGGCCCTAAGCGCGGGAGTCTTCACCGCCGCCGCCCTGTGAGACAGCAGGGATACCAGCCTAGTGAGAAGTTTAGGTGTGGACTGAACGCCTTCTATGCGCTCGTTTGGACCGTCGGTTAGGTAGGATAGGGCCCAGCAAGCGTCCGCTATGGATGAAGGAAAAAAATATTTGTGAAGGCATTAAAGTGGACGAGGTCCAACATGTCGACTTACACGCCGATTCACTTTGTCATGTGTACAAATTCTTAAGTTTATATTTGTCTCATTTAATGTCTAACGCTCGTGTAAAATAATTATGTTTTTAGTATATTATGTTTTAATGTTTTTTAGTATGTTTTAGTATATTTTCTATTTTTGATACTGTAAGTGTAACAAAGTGAATGTTTTGGTTTAGACTGTAAGTTCATTTTTGTAAATTGACCTAAATAAAATAAAGAGTTCCACTATCCACCTCCTCATTTATCATCAGATCAGCTCAATGGAACAAAATTATTGTATGTTAATAACCCATTACGTTCCCACTGCAGCGGCACGGGTCTTTTCCCATAACTCAGAAAGCTTAGGCCTTACTCCACATACGGGGGCCAAGTCCGGATTGATGGAGGTCGTGGGGCTATGGCCAACCCCAGTGTCAGAAGTTTTCAAGCCACGTATAAAGCCTCCGACATGGTTTAACGACTGCCATCTAGCGATAGCAGCCGGCACCAACGGCTTAACGTTCCTTGCGAAGCACGAAAACAGTCAAGATAAATGCTACTAACAGTCAAACCCCTCCAGGTTATGACCGTGCCTGTAGTCAGTTAACCTGCGTGATCGACGTGACCACGTAAGCCGCACTGAACCATGACCGCTTAGGAGTTGGTCAAATTCGACTTCCAAGATTTGTTTGCATACAAAGTGAAGCAAATAACATCGTGTTAAATACAATATACAAAAATAGTTAATATCACAAAATATTTCCAGGGAACCCATATTGGATTCTCAAAAAAGGGTTTCCATACAAAAGTTGCTGATAACATTATTTATTAATAAGCATAAAATAAGTACTAAACAGTGACAAACCTAATACATCTGCGTCCGGCATTTCCAGCAATTCTGATATGTACGGCAAAGCAGCGGCCACCAGGTTAAAGTCCACTAGGGGGTTCTTGTTTCTGAAATGAAATGCAATAAATGAGCGGCTGAGGGGGTGAAATGAGACAGCTATGTTCTAATCTATCACAGTATACATATATTGAGGGAGATCTGTGAGATGTGCCGCCCTTATGTATGGGGTAATCTGTGACATACCGACCTACGGGGCGATCTATCTGTGACGTCTGCGGAACTCTTGTATGGGATAATGTGTGACATGTAGCGTCCTCCAGTGGGCTGTATTCTATTAAGGTCAAACAAATACCAACCTCTCGTATGGGGAGTAATCTGCGACATATGCCGACCTCACTTATGGCATAATCTGCGACATAAACCGACCTCTTCCATGCGGGTCTACTGGGTGAATCAGTGACATATACGGACCTTATGTATGAGGTAATCTGTGACATGTGCCGATCTCATGTATGGAGTAATCTGTGACATATACCAACCAACATATATATGGGGGTAATCTGAGACAAATGCCCTCGTGTATACTATATTTACTGCACGACGTACTTTATTTATGGTATCTAATAGGGGTAATATGACATAAACCGACCTCTAACATGCTGTATCTATTGGTGGTTATCTGTGAAATATACTGACCTATGTATGAAAGGTGATCTGTGACATGTATAAACCTCATGTATGCTGTATTTACTGGGAGTTATCTGTGACGTACATACACCGACCTCCTGTATCTAGAGTGTAACCTATTTCATTTCATTTAATCATTTGCATACCACATGGTTACATTATAAGGTGTAATAAATAATACAATCCAGTACTTAAAACATGTGGCACCCCGTAGGGGTACCGCAAACCTATGACCACCAACCTGCAGAAGTTACTATAAGTCCACACAGCAGTCCTTAACTGAGCCGGCGCCGTGCCAGCAGCTAAGAGCGGCAGCAGCGCCGGCAGAGCCCCCGCTTGCAGCACCACGTCACGGGGGGCCGCGCCGTCGCCCGCTATGTTGCCTAGCGCCCAGGCAGATTGCTCGCCCACGTTCCCGCCCCGGGCTAACTGGGTTATCAGTTTGGGTATCGCTCCACCCTGCGTGAAGAAGGTGAATGAATGAATGAAAAAACTGAAGAACACAGGTGAATATTAAAGATAACAATTTTTTTGCCGCTTCGGGCCAGCTTGGTTATGAGTTTGGGTATTGCTCTACCCTGGATGAAGAAGGTTGAAGAAGGAAGAAATTAATAAAACACTGAAGAAGTCTGGTGAATATGATAGATAAGAAATGTGTTTAAACAGTCAAGTTAGTTTAGGTATCGCCCTGCTTGGGTGAAGAAGGTGTGGCGACATCTATCGCACCGCCACAAACTAATCCTAGAACGCGATATCGAAAGTTTCTTCGTACTACGCATATATACGACTTCCAACCATCAACGGTTGGACCGCGGCCGGTCCCCAGGCATACCACCTCGCCTGGCGGAGGCACCTCCCTTTTCCTCCGAAGAGTGGGAACACATAGTTCCTACAAAGGTAATAGATAAATGAATGAAAATACTAAAGAACACTGGTGAATAAGAAATTTGTTTATACAGTAAACAGAGAGACTATCTGCATCGCCCGCTATGTTGCCTAGCGCCCAGGCTGATTGCTCGCCTACGTTCCCGCCCCGGGCTAACTGGGTGGTCAGTTTGGGTATCGCTCCGCCCTGGGTGAAGAAGGAGAATGAATGAAAACACTGGTGAATATGATCAGATAGTTTAAACAGTAAACAGATGGGTTATCTGTGTCGCCCGCTATGTTGCCTAGCGCCCAGGCAGATTGCTCGCCTACGTTCCCGCCCCCGGCTAACTGGGTGGTCAGTTTGGGTATCGCTCCGCCCTGGGTGAAGAAGGTGAATGAATGAAAACACTGGTGAATATGATCAGATAGTTTAAACAGTAAACAGAGGGGTTATCTGTGTCGCCAGCTATGTTGCCTTGGGTATTGCTCACCTACATTTCCGCCCCGGGCTCACTGGGTCATGAGTTTGGGTATCGGTCCGCCCTGGGTGAAGAAGGTGAAGATGACAGAGAACTTTTTTTAACCAGTAATATGGCCGTTGCGAGCGTTAATGGCGACCGCACACGGGAAGTTAGAGAGATTTGATCCTTATGATTAATGCCATAAAAGTGCAGGATATTATTTTTCCGTATTTTAGCCGGTTCGATTCCTGCGTGTAACAAAAGGCTTGTGTTTAAATGCCTACCAGAAATGCACTTATATTAATTCTAATAAATTCGAAATACCTGCCGAAACGGATAAATGCTCACCAAATTGTGTTTCATGAAGTATTATAGAAATGAAGCTAATTTCCTTTTTATTGCATGCCATAAAAATTGATTGAATTAACTTTAGACCAAATATTTTATATTATCGCTAAATAGATATTACCAATATTTTATTTTATGACTTTCACTTAAGTGATCTTTGCTGAGGCAAAAAACTAACTGTTGACCGTATATTTTTTTAAATACCAAATATAATATTGCTTACTCCAAATACAAGTTACTTGTTTATTGCTTTATGAATTTAATTAAAATATAATAAAGTAGTTAAATAAATATTTCATTCTCAATTACTGCAACTCATAATGACTAAGGTAAACGAATCATTGGTGGGAAAATAAAAAATCAAGAGTAAAATGAAGTTTCATATTTATAGGTACATAAATATAAGATTAATTTGTACTTAAGAATAATCAATGGCACACGAAATATCACAAGGGGGGAGGGGGTGTACTGAGATATCACGTGTATTTATTTCTAGAGTAATTTCCAAACGTCGGACTCTTGTTGTTATGTTGTTTTTAACTCTTCCCAACGTTCGAAACGGCTTCAGGCAGTCAGAAACAACCTGCAACCTTAATGTCTGTCTGGAAATTTTTATCACGGTATTTAATTTTCCAGAATAAAATTACGTTATACCTGTATTTAAAGATATTATTTTGTACCAATAAAATACACGTGATTTGGGTAGGGGGTGGGGGGGTAGTCTAAAATCTCACCACGTATCACCAGGGGCAAGGGGGGGTCTAAAAAGTTGCTAAAAACATCACGTGATTAATGGACGGCCCCTAGCCTTTACGCCTCCACAAAGACGACTGAGAGAGGAGCGCGGGGTTGCGGCTCGGCCTGAGCGCCGGCCGTCTGCCGGTGGCGGCCGTGCGGGTTGCGGGGTAAAAAAATAAAGGGAAACTATTGTAATCTTAGTTTGACAATAATATATTTTGGATTAAGGTTGGATAATTTGATCACACTAAGGCAAATTAGAACTTTAGTTTTTGGTATAAATGTTACTGTTTCAGTAAAACAATATTTGGTGAGCATTAATCCATTTTGGCAAGCAAATATACATACAAAAAATACAATTATTCTGATGTGTATATTTATTTTGGACTTTAAAAGGTTTACTTTAGGGACCTCGGTATAAGATCGGTTTAATTTATATAGAGTTACTTTATTTTACTTGGTACTTAGGCTAAGGGTATAAAAATTATTTTGGTGAGCACTTAAATTGTACCCGTGACAAAAATGTTTTGATCCTTATGACTGACCCTATCGATTTTAAATGTAGTTTTTCTGCATATTTAGAGTACTTCACCTCTAGGTGAGGTAACAAAACTCCACCCAGTATAATATGTCTTTTTACCAATAAAAATTAACTTTTTCCTTAACAACCTGGGTCTTAAATAAAAAGAAGACTTACGTCTATGACAGCCATGGTGTGCTCGTGGGTCCCTGAAGCTATGTTAGTGAGGGCCCATGCAGCCTCGAACTGAAGATCATTGCTAAAACAAAAAGATACAGTGTCCTATAGACAACATAAATTTAATAAGAAAGGCTATGCATGTACTCATAATAACAAACAACTTTCCCTAAGGAACCCATAGATAAATCGCAAAAAAAAAATTAGGTTGATCAATTTATATGGAGTCTAAAATGTTTTTTGCGATTTGACTATGGGTTCCTTAGGGAATGTTGTTTGATATCATGACTACATGCATAGCCTTCCGTATCAAGAACTTATTTAAAGTCACCCTATATAATAGCGTTAAGCCATGTCGGAGGGATTAAAAGCGGCTTGAAAACTTCTGAGCCTAGGGTTGGCCAATTACTAGAGAATGTGTACAATACCTACTTAAATAAATAACATTTTTTTTTGTTTTTTTTGCCCCAAAAACCTCCACTATTCCGTACTTGGTCCCTGTGTGGAGGATGGCCTAACCATCCCGAGGTATGGGAAGAGACCTGTGCCCCTGCAGTGGGGATGATATGGGCTATTAACGATAGGTATAAAAAAAGGAAAATTGCCTACACAGAGGCTTAGTAATTCAGTTTCCATCATTTTTTTTTACCCTTAATTGGTTAGCCCTTGGCACCATCTACCCTGAAAAAAATTAAAACAATTTGGTAGTCAAATCTCACCAATCATCCCGGTCCAGGGCTTCAACCAAGGGTCTGATGACGCCAGCCTCCACCATGACGGAGATGGGTGGGTTCTGCTCTCGCGATAGCATCCGGCGCGCCGCCCTTGCTGAAGCAGTCTTCACCGCTAGGTCTGGTGATTTGAGGCCTGGGGAAGAAAAATAAAAGGGTTTTTTACCCTCAATTGGTAAGCCCTTGGCATCATCTCACCTGATGGTAAGTGATGATGATGCCAAAGATGGAAGCGGGCTTACCAAGATTCCCCAACGCAATGGGGAACTGGCTATCTTATCTTCATGCCGGAACACATCAATGCTGTTAACATTGATGTTTGGCGGCAAGACTTAGATAAGATAGTGGTAGCTAGCCAGGCGGGCTCAGAAAAAGGAAAGTACCACCAACCAAACCGAGTCCACAAAGTTGGACCCCGCCGGGAAACAAACCCGCGACCTCCTGATGTGAAGCGAGCGGAAAGCTACTACGCTACGAAGGCGGTTAAAAATTGTTCCAAAAAAGGTGTGTAATGATTTTGGGGTTCATGGATATTACGTATGTGGGTGAGTTTATTTATTCCACCATAACTTTTAAATGGGTGAACCGATTTGGGTATAATAATAATAATATCTGGGACAAATCACACACGGTCATCTGGCCTCAAACTAGGATTCCCTGTATCTTGGGAACCAGAGACTGATATACATACACATATACTTTTAAATACATACATATATAGACATAATACACCCAGACTCAGACCAAACAATTCTGTTCATCGCAGAAAAGTTTGCCCTGTGTGGGGATCGAACCCACGACGGATCGCTAACCACTTAACCACCTGGTCAGTCGAATATTTGTAGTATCATTGAAATCCTTGGGATAGCCTGAGCAACACAGCTCAGATGACCCTTTCATTAGCTTGGTGTTAGAATGGAAAAAATGCTTTTAAAACCCGCGTCGCACGCGCGATATAGTACGCGTCACGTAAAAAGAGCGCTGGCTGGCGTTCCGAGGATGCACTCTGACAGCAATTGTGTAGAACCCTCTCTTTCACACTTACGCGATTTATATTAAGTTATCCTTGTGACGATGATGACGTCACAAGCCCGCGTTCGCCTCACACGCGAATCTAGAATGATCGCGGGGATCGAGGAAGTAAGAGACGGGCGGGCATCTCCCCCCGTACCTCAACCCGCTCGCCGCGCAACCATATATAAGGCGCCGCGCGGCGAGCCTCGTCAGTTGGTGCTCGGCGGCGGTGCGACACACAGCGCGCAGCCTCCGGTGCTAACTCCACCGAGTTAACCCTCGGTCAAGCGGTGCGACACATTGCGCGCAGTTTCCGAGGTTAACTCACCTGGGCTTCGTAGCCCATCCGCCAGCGGTATACCGACGTGGCGGTGCGACACATAGCGCGCAGCCTACTCTGTATACCGGCTGGACTCGCGGGGACACTAGGTCCACCCTCCGTGCCAGATTAGAACTGGCTCCGTAGAAGTAGCTGAGCTCGTAAAGCTCCACCCCGAAGGGCGGTGCGACACATCGCGCGCAGCCCTGAGGGAATCCCAAGACGATCAGCAGTCGGACTGCATCATCTAGGGTTCCGTGGGGTCCGTAGTAGAAATATTTGTAACCGTTAGTGTTTATAGAATAGTTAATCCTCGTTCCCGGTAATAACGCGAGTATGATAAGTAAGTGATAGTATAGAATAAAAATAGTTCTAGCGAAGTGCCAGTATCCTGTAAGTTCACTCATTGCTTAAATAAATTGCTATTATAGATTTATCGTGTGTTTCCTTCAACAATCCTCTATAATATAAAAGCCCTCAGCTTTTCATAGGCAGGGTGATATAGCAAAGCTGTCAGGCACGAGCTAGCCGAAAGCCAGCTTTGTTGCATTGGCGCCCAACTTTAAAACTCACACAAATTATAAGAGGATTGATTGTTGAGAACAAAATAGAAATCATAAATTCATGTCAACTTCGTGGATATATGATCTTAGGAAAGACGGCTTAATAGCTGCCTTAAAAATTAGGGAACTGGAATTCGAAGGCAAAACCGTAGAAGAATTAAGGAAAATTCTTGTGCAATATACACTCGGCTTCAAAAAAATCGCACGTCCGTAAAAATAGGCTTCAAGCACTGTTAATCCTTAAGACAAGCAGTTATTCGTAGCAATATTGGTATCATTTGAGAGCCCTATAAAAACTCTTTAAAAAAATATCCATTTCATTTGATTAAAGAAAAAGCTTGACACTTTAAGTCACTGTGAATGACAATGGAACTGATTCTCCTCTTCAAATTTTGTTTGTTTTGTTTTGTTTTTTGGGTATAAAAGGGTCGATACAGCTTATCGGGGGATAAATTTGCTACCAACAGTCGAAGAAGACACAGAAGAATATCTTTCATCAGAAAAACGTCCTTGAAGATGGACACTACTGCTGCTGAAGCCGCCCAAGTTATCGCACTACTGCAATCAGGACTACGTCAGTGTGATGTTGCTCGGCAATTGCACTTGAGTCGCTTTTCTGTTCGAAGAGTGTACCAGCGGTTCCTGCAGACCGGTGGCTTTGTCCGAAGGCGTGGGTCTGGTAGAAATCGCTGCACTTCTGCGAGAGATGACCGATTCGTCGTATCGAAGTCTTTGAGAAATCGGTTCTCTAATGCTGTTGAGTTGCAACAGCAGCTTCAAGCAGTTCGTAGAAGGGCCGTAAGTGTCTCTACAGTTAGAAGAAGACTAAAGGAGAGAAATATTGTGGCTAGAAGACCTGCCACGGGTCCAAAATTAACCGCAGTGCATCGGCGAGCACGCCTGCAATTTGCTCGCGCCCACGTCAATTGGACCCTGGACCAATGGAGAGCTGTTCTCTTCTCAGACGAAACGAGAGTGTGCCTTTTCTGCAACGATAGACGCAAAAGAGTATACAGAAGACAATGGGAACGTTTTGCCCAAGCCTGCATCCAAGAGACGGTAGAATACGGGGGCGGTTCCTGCATGTTCTGGGGCGGCATATCTGCCGACGGCAAAACTGAACTTTCTTGCGTCTCTCGGACCGGCGGTGCTCGCGGGCAAGGGTCGATGACTGCTCACCGGTACATCACAGAGATCCTGGAAGAACATGTGGTCCCCTATGCTGGATTTATTGGCGACGGGTTCACATTAATGCACGATAACGCTCGCGCGCACACTGCTGGAATTGTGCAGGGCTACCTTCAAGAGGTTGGGATCCCTGTCATGCAGTGGCCAGCGAGAAGTTTAGATCTGAACCCGATAGAGCACCTCTGGGACCAGCTGAAACGCAAGGTTAGATCCCGTGATCCCGCTCCCGCGACTCTTCAGGAGCTCCAAGACGCCGTTATTGAGGAAAGGGACAGAATCCCTCAAGAAGAGGTCCTAAAGTTGGTGCGATCCATGAGGGAGCGCATGGAAGACGTCATTAGGGCTAGGGGGGGTAACACTAGGTTTTAGGTTAGTTTTAAGCAACTTTGTTTTGAAAAATTAATCAGATTTCATTTGGGTTTTTTAAGGATTTTTATTGTTTTGTAAATTTTTCTCAGTTCCAATAAAAAACATTGAATGAATTATTGTTTTTGCATTCTCTGTTTCCTTACCTTTCAAATGATACCGAACATTACCAATATTTCATAATACAAATACGATTGAAAGATGTTTAAAATAGATTTCTTAAAAGGTGCGATTTTTTTGAAGCCGAGTGTATAAGAGAGCACGAAGTAGACGAAACGATGGAATCAAACGATACCAAAATGGCGGGTGTCAAAGAAACTGACGTATGGAAAGAAATTAATGAATGGAAAATAACTTTCAATGTAAATCAGGATGCGGTAGAATTTATAGAAAGAATAGAGGAATTAATAGAAGCTAGCGGTATAAGCGAAGAAAAAGTGCTAAAATGCATACCCAAATTGCTCAGAGGGAAAGCATTATTGTGGTACAGAAATAATAGTTCATCATGGACAAACTGGAAAGAATTCCTAGACGAGTTCAAACTATATTATTACCCTAAAAATTATGAAGGAAAATTAGAAGACGCAATATTTAGTCGAAAACAAAAATATAAAGAAACGTTCATCGACTATATAACAGAGTTGCAAACTCTTATGCGAAGATCTGGGAAAATGACAGAAATTGAGAAGCTAGAAAGAATATATACAAATATGAACGTAAATTACAAGTCATATATACGTAGACAAGATTTTAAAAATTACAGAGAATTGATAGAACTAGCGAACAATTACGAAGAAATTTTAGAAGAAAAAGAAAAGATTTTTAGATCTTGAAACACAACAAGTGTGTTCCAGAATAGAAAACCAATAGAAAATGGAAAAATAAACCAACAAATTTCAAAGGTCAACAAGTTCTATGACCCCAACACATGCTGCTGGAATTGTGGAAAGAAGGGACATAATTCGAAAGAGTGTCGAACAAGACAAATAATATTTTGCAGTTATTGTGGAAAACTTGGAAAATTAAGTAAAAATTGTTGTCGAAGACATAACGACTCGCAGAAAGTCAAAGCAATACTATCAGGCTCCAAAGAGTACAAAAGAGAATGGGATAATAGGCCCTTCGTACCGGTGAAAATACAGGGTCAATCCTTTAGAGGTCTCATTGACACAGGCTCGACACTCACGTACGTAAACAAAGAAATATATGAGACGTGTCTGAAAAATGGATCAACTCCATTAAACGCAGAAAAAGACATAAGTTTGGCAGATGGAACCAATGTAAAGATAAAGAAAGGTATTCTAGTAGATATGGAAATAAATGGAAAGAGAGTAAGACATGCAATCTACCTATTACCTTTATCAGTAGACATTATCTTAGGAATGGATATTATCAGTAGATCGGGAATCAAACTGTCATGGGAGGAAATGACAAAAGAATACAGCGAAAAAGATCCCAGTGAAAATGTGAAAATAACACCTACTGGACTGACAACAGGTCAACAGAAACAACTGCAAGATTTGTTGAACGAAGAATTTGAGAAATGTGATAAAACTCCAAAAGGAAATACGTGGATAAAACATAAGATCAAGTTAAAACACCAAGAACCAATAAAACAGAAATACTTCCCAAGAAACCCAAAAATACAAGAAAAGATTGATGAAGAAATAGAAAAAATGTTGAAAAATGGGGTGATAGAAAAATCTAATAGCCCATATAGTTCGCCAATAGTGATGGTCAAAAAAGGAAACGGAGAGTATCGATTTTGCATTGACTTTAGAAAAGTCAATGAGATATCGGAAAAAGATGCCTACCCCTTACCCCAAATTGATGACACACTGGAAAAACTAAGAAACGGCAAGTACTTTTCAAAAATTGATCTTAAAAATGGATATTGGAATGTCAAGTTAGAAGAAAATAGTAAAAAAGTAACAGCATTTACAGTTCCTGGTAGAGGACTATACCACTTCAAGGTAATGCCATTTGGTTTACATTCGGCAGGTGCCACATTTCAACGATTACTAGACACAGTAATTGGACCAGATTTAGAACCTAACGCATACGCTTACCTTGATGATATAATCATATGCAGTGCCTCGTTTGAAGAACACCTAAAACACTTGAAAGAAATATTTAGAAGAATTAGAGAAGCCAGACTTGAAATAAATAAACAAAAATCAGAATTTTGTAAACAACAAATAGAATATTTAGGAAATATAGTCACAAAAGAAGGAATCAAAATGGATGAGGGAAAAATAAAATCAATAAGAGATCAAAAACCTCCAAACAACATTAAAGAAGTAAGACGTTTCATAGGCATGACGTCATGGTACCGTAAATTTATCAAAAATTATGCAGAAATAACAGCACCAATAGTAAAATTATTAAGAAAAGATGAAAAATTCAAATGGGGAGAAAAACAAGAAAAAGCCTTTCAAAATATTAAAAAGAAACTAATAGAAGAACCGATATTAACCAGACCGGATTTTACGAAACCATTCGTGTTGCAGACAGATGCTAGCGACTTAGGATTAGGAGCCGTTCTAACTCAAGAAATCAATGGTCAAGAAAAAGTTATACTGTACGCCAGTAGATCATTATCTACAGCGGAAACGAAATACAGTACCTCAGAAAAGGAATGCTTAGCAGTAGTGTGGGGTATAAGAAAAATGCGAGGATTCTTAGAAGGTTACCATTTCACAGTAGTTACTGACCATCAAGCTTTAAAATGGCTAAACAAAATGAAGAATCCATCAGGACGTCTAGCGAGATGGGCACTAGAACTGCAACAGTATGATTTCGATGTGAAATACAGAACCGGCAAATTGAACAAAGTTGCTGACGCATTATCAAGAAATCCAGTAAACACAGTGACAGAAAGTCACGATTGGTATGATAGAAAAAAGATAGAAGTAGAACAAAATCCGTCAAAAAGCACTGATTATTGCATAAGAGATAATAACTTATACAAGAGAATAATCAATGCAGCTTATGGAGTTAAACTGGATCCGAACACAGAATGGAAACTCTGTGTAAATAAAGAAGAACGAAAGAAGGTGTTAGAACAGAACCATAACGTCCCAAACGCAGGCCACTTAGGTACAGCAAAAACATTAAAAAGAATTGCACAAAGGTACTACTGGCCCGGGATGTACCGAGACGTGTCTCAATACATAAGTAAATGTACAGACTGTCAAAAACACAAACCGTCTCAAGAAAGAAGACCAGGTTTGATGCATATTCAAAATTCAGAAGAACCATGGCAAGTCGTATCAGTTGATCTAATCGGACCTCTACCAAGATCTTCGAAAGGTTTCTGTTGGATAATTGTCTTTCACGATACGTTCTCAAAATGGTCAGAAATAAAACCATTACGAACAGCAACAACAGTGAATGTGTTCAAAGCATTAAAGGAATGCATAGTCATGCGCTACGGTTGTCCCAAGGTACTGCTTTCTGATAACGGAAAACAATTTACTAGTAAACAGTTCAAAGAAGAACTGAAGAAATTGGGAATAGAACAAAAATTCACCGCACCGTACTCCCCACAAGCAAACACCACAGAAAGGGTTAACCGCACGTTGGAAACCATGATATCAACATATATCACAAATAATCACAAGAAGTGGGATGAGTACCTAACTGAATTCAATTTTGCATTGAACACGTCAGTACAAGAGTCAACAAAATACACACCCGCATTCCTCATGTTTGGAAGAGAACTGAGAATACCAGGAGACAAAAATACCTTCCCGACACCCGCCATACAAAAGAAGACTTAGTTAAAAATTAAGATTAAATGAGATATACGATTTGGTAAAGCAAAACCAAAATACCGCATCCCGCCGCCAAAAGAAATATTACGATGAATCAAAACGAGGATGGGAGCCAGAAATGGGTAAACTGGTCCTAAAAAGAGATTTCCCTCTATCCTCGGCTAGTAAGAATTTCTGTGCGAAACTAGCCCCAAAATATTCCGGTCCCTACAAAATAGTGGGACAACAATCTCCCGTAATATACTTGTTACAATTACGGGAAAACCCTAGAAAAACGGTAACGGCACATATAAAAGACATAAAAAAATATACAGAATAAACATTATTATCATATCCAAAAACAGTAACGAATGATACAAGACGGCGACGAATTCATACATAAAAGCGAAGAAACATACGGAACCCTAGGTTACGTATAAATTACCCAAATTTTCATCGATCCACCATACATAAGATCGATTATTTTCAAATTCCCGTTTATATTTAAAATCAGCAACTATTGCTATTGAATAAGAATCTTCTCGATCAGTGATCGATTAAATTCATTCTTAAACGAATCTGGTCATTAAGGAAAATAAAACAAAAAATTATTACAAAATTAATTTACAAAAAGAGGGTACTTGGAAAATTATTAAAATCCCAAAAATGAACTTAATCATCCGCCGCCGTCGTCATTCCCGCCGCCGCCGCTCTTAGTACGAGTCTCCGACGCTCCCAGCGACCTACAAAGCCGCCCCCGCTCTCGGGGCCTTTCACTCAGCCGCCATCACTAGATGCCAAGGCAGCATGGAGGAAGAAGGAGAAGAGACAACGTGCAAGAGAAAGAACAGGAGCCGCCAATTAAAACGTCTCCAGAAGTAAAGATATTAAGAAGTAAGATAAGTTATAATATTAAAATAGTTAATATAAAGTGTAGATTGTTGAAATTTAAATAATATTTTTGGTGTTTTATTATGTGTAAAAGGAAATCAGTTGTACTTTTCTTAAAATGTGTTACTTTCTAAATGCAGTTATGAATAATTATTATTTTAGTGTTGAATGGCCATTCAACCACCTAGCATAACAAATTTTAGTTCCTATAAGAATTCTAATAAGGTATCAATATAGTCGTTATTGCAATACCCACCGTATACTAAGAAAACATAATGTGTAAAAGGTATCAGCTAACATATGTACGATATGCATAATTAGAGAAATATCTATTAAAATAAAACATAATGTATGAAAAGTATCAGCTAACATAACTATGTATGATAGTCAAGATTAGAGATATTTCTGTTGTTGAATAGAGTTTGTATTTACGGTGATTTTTGCTTCGCAAAAATCTCCCGGGAAGGAGGGGAATGTGACGATGATGACGTCACAAGCCCGCGTTCGCCTCACACGCGAATCTAGAATGATCGCGGGGATCGAGGAAGTAAGAGACGGGCGGGCATCTCCCCCCGTACCTCAACCCGCTCGCCGCGCAACCATATATAAGGCGCCGCGCGGCGAGCCTCGTCAGTTGGTGCTCGGCGGCGGTGCGACACACAGCGCGCAGCCTCCGGTGCTAACTCCACCGAGTTAACCCTCGGTCAAGCGGTGCGACACATTGCGCGCAGTTTCCGAGGTTAACTCACCTGGGCTTCGTAGCCCATCCGCCAGCGGTATACCGACGTGGCGGTGCGACACATAGCGCGCAGCCTACTCTGTATACCGGCTGGACTCGCGGGGACACTAGGTCCACCCTCCGTGCCAGATTAGAACTGGCTCCGTAGAAGTAGCTGAGCTCGTAAAGCTCCACCCCGAAGGGCGGTGCGACACATCGCGCGCAGCCCTGAGGGAATCCCAAGACGATCAGCAGTCGGACTGCATCATCTAGGGTTCCGTGGGGTCCGTAGTAGAAATATTTGTAACCGTTAGTGTTTATAGAATAGTTAATCCTCGTTCCCGGTAATAACGCGAGTATGATAAGTAAGTGATAGTATAGAATAAAAATAGTTCTAGCGAAGTGCCAGTATCCTGTAAGTTCACTCATTGCTTAAATAAATTGCTATTATAGATTTATCGTGTGTTTCCTTCAACAATCCTCTATAATATAAAAGCCCTCAGCTTTTCATAGGCAGGGTAATATAGCAAAGCTGTCAGGCACGAGCTAGCCGAAAGCCAGCTTTGTTACATCCTATTGTCAGAGTGAACTGTTCTGCCCTCGGAACGCCCGCCAGCGCTCTTTTTACGTGACGCGAACTGTATGTCGCCATGCACTAGGGCTCTGGTGTTGCTAATGCCATAAGCGGCGGTAACCTCTTTCCATCAGGTGGGCCATCAGCCTTTTTGCTACCTTCTCATCTCATCTCACTAATATTATAAATGCGAAAGTATAGATGTTTGTTTTAATTTCACGCCGAAACTGTTAAACGGATTTGGATGAAATTTGGTGTAGATAGTTAAAGTACTCGGCTAGCACATAGGATACTTTTTATTCCGGTAAAGGTTCCCGGAGGAATGACTAAAAACTGAATTTTTTATTTAGATGGCGCTGCCTTAACTTTTTGTTTCTCTCTGGACCCAATTCTGAACTCCACGCAGACAAACTCGCGGGTGGAAGCTAGTAGACAATAAAAATAAAACTACTATACCCTTGACAATCTCAGCAGGTGTCATAACGCGGTCATCATGGACTTCCCCCGCTTCCGGAGACAGGGCCCTTCTCTTGAGAAGCTGCTCATCCCTAGCTTGCTTCCGGAGCGCCACGCTGAGTTCAGCCCGTTTGCGGCGGAGATCCTGAGAGATGTGTTTAGATTTTAGATTAGGGATCGACAATAGGATAATTCGTTGCACCAAAAAGTAATTATGAAATATTATTTACTACATAAGTAGCTCTTTTATTGAAACAGTAGAAAAAATAGATTTACATTTTTTTGAGTGTTATTTTTTAAATTGAAAAAAAATCATAATAAAGTATGGGGACAACTACACAAAACAAATGATGACATAATTTTATTCAATTTCAGCTTAGCTGAAATAGATTAGAAATAATCTGATGATAGAGCCAGTAGGTGGATAGTGGAACTCCTCATAAATACAATTCTTAGAAGTCGAATTTATTTATTTAATCCTGAATGAGAATCCCATTGAAAAATACAATCCATTTTTTTTGTAATTGTTAGTAATTACAATTTACGAGTACTTTTACCTCTTTGGAGTTGTCTCTTTTTTCTTTTTTTTACAGATATGACATTATATAAATCATCTCTTGACCTTATAAAGATGTAACAGAATACATATAAGAAGTTTCAAAAAAATGGGAGGGAGATACAAGTTTCGAGTGGAAGGAACCTCGTACTAAGTACTAAGAATGACATTCAAAACCGGAACTGATACCGCGCTGGCACTGGTACAGGAATGGCGGGTGAGTGAGTTGGGGACGCGAGAGGCGAATTATACCGTACTGACCTGCCTTGCTATGAGTTTTAGCATAGGTATACTAGATGGCGCCCAGAGTTCAGTATTTTGTCTTTGCACGTTAGGTAGGCATAAGTTTACAAAGCTATCTGATCTGATAATAAATGAAGTATTATGAAACTATAATTATGATTCTAAATAAAATGAAAGAATAAAAATAAAAACGAATAAATAAATAATACACATAAAGTTTTTTTCTATTCTATTCTATTCTAAAGATTTTATTATTAAACGAATCATGAAATCTAATGTCAAAACTTTCTTTGCTGATTATATCAAATGGCTGTGATTTTACTAGTATCTTGTTAATAAAATAAATTTTGCAAAATTCTTTAAAAATGCTCCTTTTTTTCATTTATGAGTTCTGCTTCCGCAACACAATGGTGCAATCAAGTTTGGTCTCCCTACTCAATCCTTTCATCTAAAGACTCGGACCCAAATAGGTCCGGTCCGGAACTGATACAAGAAAGCAGGTCTGCTGATCCCGTCAATCCATACACTCTACTAAGGACGCGGACCTATACAGGTACGACGGAACTGGTACCTAGAAGCAAATCTGCAGAGCTGGATGTACATCCGGACCCGAATCCTTTAAAAACTCAGACCTACACATCTCTAAAGTGTACACTGCTAGCTACCTACTTCAAATAAAATATTATCATTTCATTTCACCTAGGAATTCATGAAATTGTGGGTAGGCATCTAGTAGAATAGGTAATTTAGGTAGGTATTTTGCAAAGTAAATTTTTCTTAGTTGATAATAATTTTCAATGAATAATCTATTTTGAAAGAAACTTTAACTGCAGGTAATAAAAAATATCTCTTACTTACTTGGATTATAATTTTGAAATGAAGGTAAGTCGTCATTTTCAATTATTAACTATATTTCTGGATTTCTCCTCAGACTTAAGATTCTAGTGCCTGCGTAGTTTACTTAACTTTCCATTTACTTTTAAAGAAACAAATGAAAGCAATACATTTTGATTTAGAAACAAAAGAATAAAATAGTTTGGAACAAAATTTGTCCAAAATGTATAAAAATATTTAAAGGTAGGTACTTACATTAGTTCCATGTCCAACATTTTTGTATGAGGACAAACGGGACGCGTGCGTTTTGTCTGCCATTATTATAATTATTTGATTTTAATATCAGAAAACAAGAATAAAATAAAATAAAAACTCTCAAACGTGAACGAACAAAAGAACTTCGATTGATTCAAAAAATCTCAACGGAAAATAGTGACAGCTTCCAGCTAGGCCGCGTTCAGAACCTGCATCTGACAGCACAGCAACCGTTTATTACTCTTGACTATAGATGGGCAATCTACCCGAATATTCCCAATATCTACCCATAAATACCTTCCCAGTGGGTATTTATCAGGGTATATAAACTTATGAGCATTATATTTTTTTGTTTTAAATTTGACTTCAGAACTGTCAATTCTATAATTTGCTTAAGTGAATCTTATGTAATTCAGTAACTTGTTACATTAATAACAGTTTAAAAAATATATGTACATATTTTCAGTTCCCCATACTAAATCTGAATAGTGTTTATTTTCACACATGTATAACAAGTCTTGAGTATGATATTTTGAATTTCTGAGTTATATGATGTTATGTTCTAGATAAGAAAATGACATCTATTATCTATTATAAAATCCAACATGGCGGCCATGCATTTTCGAAAAATATCGATACGGGTGTCATTTTGTGGTGTGATAATTAAAAAAAAACGATGTGGGGGGGTAAAGGCGCGGCGTTCCGGAGGCTGAAGTGCGGTGTGCGGGGTGGTGTGGTGCGGGGTGCGCGGGGTGAGGAGCGGGGTACGGGGGAGCGGTGTTCGAGGGGTGAGGCGCGGGGTGCGGGGGGTGAGGCGCGGGGTGCGGGGGGTGAGGCACGGGGTGGGGGGAGGCACAGGGTGCGGGGGGTGAGGCACGGGGTGCGGGGGGTGAGGCAGGGTGCGGGGGTGAGGCACGGGGTGCGCGGGGTGAGGCACGGGGTGCGGAGGGTAGGCGCGGGATGCGGCGGCTGAGGAGCGGGGTGAGGGGGTGAGGCGTGGGTGGGACTGCGGGAAGCCTCCTGCTCTTTTCACGGTCATGTATACAGGATGGAATTTTGTAACGTCACCTGGAGGGAAAGTACTTTAAATATTTACTCAAAGGAAACATTGCTTTATTTTTAAAGAGAAGTAAAACTACATTGAAAGATTTTTGAAAATACGCTTGACACACCCAGACATCAAACCGGCTAAAATCCGAAAACATAACATCCTGTACTTTTATGGAACGACATTTTTTATAAATGTATGGCCGCTATCTTGGATTAAAAAATAGATGTCATTTTTCATAATGAGAACCTCAAAAAAGTACATTTCCGTCACTTTAGGTTCTAAAGTGGATGAAATTTTCGTAATGAGCACTTAGAAATCCTCACTAACTACACCCATTTCATTTTTTTTTTAATCATGGCCGCAACCTTGGATTTAAAAACAGATGTTTTTTATAACGTAATCAGCACCCCACAAAAGTAATAAAATAACAGCCATATCGATATGATAAGTAGTGATCGGAAATTCGGATGCAATTATACCTAAAATTGGGGAGCTATCATAATATGGACATGCCGTTTTGAATAAAATTGGAAACTATTGGCCATACATATGTAGTTTTAAATGTTTCACATTTTAACCCCCCTATTACCTCCTAAAAGGATTACCGGTAACCCTGTGTATATAAAATAAGTTGAGGATATAAACACATAATAGCATACATACAATTTTCAATAATATCAACATTCACTACAATTAGATCATTACAATTAAGAATCCCACCGCTTTTTACGATCCCGGTATCCCGAGAATTTTTTCTATGAAATCTATACATTTATTGGGAAAGGCATATCCATACTATTCTTTCTAAAAACGAAATTGCATCCGAATTTACGATCACTAATGATAAGTCAGTTCCTGCGCTTCAATCATGGTTATCTTCGAAATATAATCAATTTTGCTTTTTTCTCGATACTGAGGTAGTTGATACTTACTTCAGAATTTCACTAAGTAAAAGCATATAAAATTAAGACTTTATTTTTAAACGACAATTTAGTTTTATATACCCAACGATAAATACCCAATCTACCCTATAAATACCCTCCCGGGTAGATAGGGTATGGGAAGATTGCCCATCTCTATGCATGTCACATGACTGACGGAAATGCGTAAGTTACAGACTCAGACAGAAGTTGACAGACAGAACTGAACATACCCCGCCGGACACTTCATTCATACGCGCCATTGTTTACTCCATATAGAGCGTTTCAACTGGTTTCAACAAATAGTTCCTATGCCGTTATGTTGGCAGCAATGTTTTCCACACACACTACATAGAACTCAGACACATATTACATAGAACGCAGACACACACTATCAAAATCGGTACAAGCGTCTTCGCGTGTTGATGTCGTTGATAGACAGGGGAGCCAACATAACGGCATAGGAACTATTTGTTGAAACCATGGACGTACTATTCAAACTGGATTGAGTACTCTCAAAATGCTTCTATAGGAAACTAAACCCTAACCCATAGTAATAAAACACATAATACTTGTAATGTGCCCAAGTAGAGAAAACGTGCCAAGTGAAAGGATCAAACTAGAACCCTGTGTCCCGCTCGCACAGTTGATATTACGCAATAAAATTACGGAATGGTAGGTTACAATATCAGAAGTAACTTTACATAAATTAAAATACATCAATATATTTTTATGAAATTATAATAATTCGACTATATATTTGACGCCTTTACCACTGTCACATTATTTAGTTCTTAATTAACCACTGACACTGTGTTTCAAAATAATTTAGTAGTATTTCATACTGTTTTACTGGCATCCCTGGTGATTGCATAATATGGCGTAATAATGGTGACCGATTGCATGCTCACTATATTTTCGTAAAATGTGAAAAAAAAGTGTAAAAATGGTGAAACATTGGTGTGTAAAAGGTTGCAAAAGTGAGAGTTATGTTAACTGTGGAATATATTTTCATAGTTTAAACGTATTTCTAATTTTGACGATGAATTCTCTGATCGCAAGAAGTAGGGTAACCACATGTACACAGTAGCTAGGACTGAAAGTGGATAGCAATAGAGTGTGAAAGTAGAAATATATAACTATTTCATTCGATAATTGATTCAAAAAACAAAAGTTATAAAAAGAACATGATTTTTTTATTTATCTGTTAAAATAACGAATGATAAAGTATAAGAAGTATTAGAATACTTAGGAAACAGGCTGACCCTTGACTACAATAAGATTTATAAAGCTGTATGATTGTTGTTGTTAGCCTAGAGATGTAAAAAAATGGATTTTTTTCTGAGGTGAAAGAAATCGGTTTTTTTTCAAGCTCAGGTTTTTTTCAAGTGTATGAAGAGAAAAATATCCTTAGATTCATCCTTTAATAAGTATTAGTTGATATATCAGTGTGATGTTTATTAATTTTGAATATTTGGAGCAAACGTTTTTATTTTTTATAGTAATCAAATAGATGAAAGTAGTTCTCACTCACTGGTGTTTAATGATTATTGAGGGACAGGATTTATCCAATCCTTGTTTGTTTAAAATTATTATGAATGTAGAATGGTATTGATTTTATCAATTTAAGAGCATCTAACATATCTATTTGTATGAAGCCTGGCATACCTAAACTTCATGGCGGTCACCCAGCCGGGCCCCACTATGGGAAAATAAAATTTTGACGGCCAATGTAGAAATATGCTGCAATCGACGGATAATAAAAATACAAAACGAAAATATTCTTTGATAAATTGTCGAAAGTGATATACAGGGTGTAACATTCAAGGTGTGCAATATTTACGGAGGTGATTAAGCTTCTAAAACTGATTACGAATCACTAAAAAAGTAAGCATCTTAAAAAAATATATTTTCGAATGACTTTCAGAATAGGTAACTTTTTTCTATCGACTTTCGATAATAATCCCCCAACGGCGCGGCTCAAGGTCGCGCGACTACGCAGCGGCACAAAGTATAATACAGAGTGGCCGCTCAGTACAAACCACTAAAATCCTAAGCATATACATGCTTATAGAAGTATACGGTCGTTCAAGGCAAGGTCGCGATCGCACAGTCGCGAGTGTTACGCGGCAAATACCTACCTATATAGAACGAGATTTGTTTGTTTTAACGGGAACGGAACGGAATCATTATGACATCGAGTGAACAAAAATATTATAGAAATTGTTCGGTATTCGGCTGTCTCAATAGTAATAGAAATAGTAAATTATCTTTTTTTTCGTTGCCAGCTGACGTGGACAGGTAAGGAATTAACAATTACCTACCTATGTCCGTGTATATTTTTTTGGGTATTTTTACCAGACTGCGTGGCCTTATTTTTTAATAATAATTAAAGAAAAATAGGTATTATGGTATTACATGAAATATGTTCAAAATGCATATGATATGATATCGAGGGTTCACGGGCGACTTGTATTAAGCGACATTTTTGGAAACACAGGTAACCTCTACTTTAAAAATTTATTTCTTACAAAATACCTCACAAAAAATAACTTCTGAATAATATTTAAAATATTAAGAATATCGAGAATCTATATAATACTAAGAAGTTAAGTTTTAATGATTATTTTTCTAAGAAATATTTTTTTAAGTCAGTCTCCTGAACATTTCTAAAAATGACGCTTAATACAAGTCGCCCGTGAACCCTCGATATGATAGCGAAGAACGCGCTAAAGCAAAACAAATAGGTACCTATTATTTTCAAAGTTTCATTCAAAAGCAGTATTTAAACTCAAAATAAGTATTCAGACAACGCGCATTAAGCAAGCATTAGGTATTTAATTTCTAAATATTACAGTAATAATTTGGAAATAGTCAATATTAATTTCATTAAAAGGTTCAATTGAATTCAATTAAAAGGTTGTCTAGAAGAGATCCCGTTAAGAGATAAGCCCACCTTTGTGCATCTATGTATTTTTTTCATAAATTTTTGTTGTGTTATTTTGTCGTACAATAAAGCCTACATACAAACATAACTTCTCTTTCACTGTTTTTTTATTCATCGGCAATGTCATAGGTAAAATACGGCGCCGTCTCACATACTGCTTACATAGGTAAATATAGGTAAACAAGATATTTTCATTTCGTTCCTCATTTAAAAACATGCTGAGATTCCATACACTAATAAAATAAATTTAAGGACTTCGGTCAAAAAATTTAACATTCGGATATGTCCATGAACTCCGCAATATTCGCGCGTCTGAACAGTGTGACCATTTGTGGCAGATGTCTGCTATTTGGCAGATTTGGCTATTACATTTAAACTGGCAGAATAATGTAACGATTTAAAAAAGTGGCAGAATTTGCCAGATTTCAAGGGAACTCTTATATTTTTAAACATAATTAACATTATGACTATCTTTTGAATTGCCTCAAAGATGGTCCGATGACATCAGAATGTTGCGGGTACACTGAGGATATCCAGAGAAAGAACAGAGTGGAAGGAGTTGGAGGAGGCCCAAGCAAAAAGGGTCCAATGGTCGGCATTTAGTTTCCGAGATATACGCAGTTTTGTAAAGTTGGATGAAATAACGGCTTTTCGACGAGTTCAATTTGTTATTAATTATAGCTCAATTATCTGAAAGTTCGTATAGTAAATACTATAATATCTACCACACGATCTCATACCAACTCCCTGAGCGAAGCCGGGGCACACCAGCTATTATGAATAATAATGAAACAGTAGTAAGGTTTGTTTTCTCATTAACTGATCGAGGTTCCAAATATTTTAGGTTGGATAAATAAATTCCTTTGAATAAGTATATGTATTTTATTTATTATTTCCCTTCCGCATGTAATCAAGACAATAATAATAATAATATGATTTTGGCATTTTCTGGAGTCGACTTAGGTAGTTTTTTTACCGGTGTCTGGCAGATTCGCCGGTTTTAATATGATCACCTGAGGAGTCGCGCGTGACCCGCAGCGCGGCGATCGCGATGCGGCGGTGAGGACGATCTTTGATGTCGCACACACTTAAATATTTTGATTAGGTTTTTAATGGTTACGTACCTACTTACTTTAGCAGAATTAGGTACTCGTACCTAAAATATGGAAGGATGGTGGACGCAAAGTGAACGTCATTTGGCTAATGATAATACTTATGATAAGAATAAGACTTAGAACTTCTCCTCGTACCGTACCTAGGTATTGTATTTCTTGGTTGATTTCTCTCTTTAGTGACTGTCTGTGCGCTTAGTCTCGCAATGCCTATGTTATCTCGACGAGTTCAGTCTAAGTGATTTTGATTTTAAAAAATGTGAATGTTGTGATAACCCTTGCGCGAGCTCAGCAGTAGGTACCTATATGCCGGTACATACATGAGCGGCTCTTCTGTGTTTATTTTGTGGCAGCGGCACAGGCAGCTGCCTATGCGCTCGTCACAGAGCAGACACGTTCAGTATTCTAATGCCACAGAATTGTTAAAATGATACAGAAAAAATAGATTAATTAATTCAATTTAACTTTAATCATGAATTTGATAATGTTCATGTATTTTGTATCTTCTCAAAAAATATTGCACACCTTGAATGTTACACCCTGTATTTTCGGAGATATTTAGGTTTGAAAATTAAAAAAAAAATGGTTTAGTAAAAACATGTATTCTTCGTTTTCTATACACAGTTCGGTAAATAGTACCTATTTACGCAATTCGAAAGCCTTCATAATAATCACAACACTACTAGCATTCCGCCCATCGCTTCACCTGCGTTAACATCGCTTATATCTGAAATTAGGACGAAATTTATTTTTTCTAGTTGCGTACCTTAACAATACCTCAAAAATGTTAAATTGTTTATTAGGTAATAACGCCTTTATAGCCTTTACGCCTTTGTGGCCCTTGGGGCAGTAAAGTTCTCGAGTGGCGACCGCGCACTGGAAGACGCAGTGTGGGCAGGCCTCCGGTGGACCGACGACCTGGTGAAGATTGCGGAAAGCCGCTGGATGCGAGCCGCACAGGACCGGTCGATGTGGAAATCCTTGGGGGAGGCCTTTGTCCAGCAGTGGACATATTTCGGCTGATAGACAATAGATAGATAACGCCTATATAAAAATCACATACTTATGTATTTTTTTTACTTCAGTTGTGTTTTCCGTTCTCTGAAAAAAAAAACAAATTTAGAAAAAAAAAGACGGTGCTATTTTTTTCTTTTTTTTTCTTCACTAAGTTGGCAACTAGCCCCACGACCTCCACTAATCCGGACATGGCAATCGTGTGTGGAGTATAACGCGAAAAATACTTCAATAAATACTTTTTCATAAATCTGTATTAATTCGTATCAGAATATTTATAGTCGTGATTAATTATTCTTAACGTCATCTTGAAAATTATATTACAATAGTCTCTAGCTAGGATACGTACCTTCCAAAATAAGAAAACTACCTTTTCGGGTGGTTTATTATTATATTAAATCTTATTCCCTAAACGTACAATAGTTTGGTCACCCTACTTAGAAAGAGATGCAGGGCTCTAGTTGAACGTCTTTGTCGTCACGTTTTTCCTGCAAACTGCTCAGTCCAGTTTGAATAGTACGTCCATGGTTGAAACGCTCTATACATAGACATTCATGTTTGTCACATGTTTGATTCCGGCCTTTCACCACCTGCCAAAAGATCGTAGACAGACTGTACATAGAAGTTGTTGTCTTGGATTGATAGGTAGAGCGAATGGGCGCTGTCAGATGTATTTTCTGAACGCATCTGTAAAAAAAATCACAACACACACGCGACTAAAAAATCCCAGAAGAATAGGGCGGGTCGCTATTATTAATTATCGGTATCTGAGATCGATTACAAATATATCGATTATTAATTAGCATATTGACTATTTTTTGCAGGTGGTAACTTTCATTATGGCTTGTACTCTTGTACAGTGTACTCGCCTTTTTCAAATATTAGGTTTTTTCTACTAAAGTGGAGGGGGTGGAATCACACCCGCACGACACACGGCCACCTGGGCCCAAACTAGGATTCCCTGTATTATGGGAACAAGAGACTTATATACAAAATGAATGAAAAGATGAATTGTAATACATATAAGAAAAATTATAGTTGTTCTACTTTTTATCAAATAAGAAAACGAAATTTTGTTCTAAAATTTTTGAAGTAATGAACTGAGACGTTTTCATTCGTCGATTTTATATTAAAAACTATTTTTTAATTAATAAATAAATGAAATGAAGATCCAAGTGAGTAAATTAATGAAAACATTTTAAAAGATACCTATTGAATAAACGTCTAACTAATTTTCTTTCTAAAATATTCAAATCATCCCTTAAAACTAATCTTAATTTGGCCTACAACAATCTAAATAGTAATAGTAAAACAGATGTGTTGCTGTGAGATCGATCTGAATAAATAAAATAAAACTACTATACCATACAATAAGGTACAAGTATACTAAGACTGTCTGGAAGAAATCGGTTAAAGCGATAAGGCCGCTATAGCAATATTTTTATTTATTTTATTTCTGTTTGTCTGTTGTGGAATACAGAATATTTACAGTTTTATCAATTATAATTTTAAAAAATGCGGTCAAGTGCGTATCATACCAACCGCAGTGTAGGGTTCTGTAGTAAACAATTGTAATTGTAATTGTAAGGACGGGCTGGTTTCCGCAACCAGGCGACAGGCGCGCCCATTTTGCGTGATGCGGCTGGCCTCACTGCCAGCCCAGCTCCTCCAGGAAGCCCAGTAGCCCCCGCAGGTTGCCGACGACTTCCGGGAGTGTCCTCGGGTCCTTGAGGTGTTTGACCCTGTATTCTGCTACCTCTTTGCATTCCAGAAGAATGTGAGCAGCTGTCTCTTCGGTCTCCATACACGCTCGGCATAGGGGACTGTCGGTGATACCTAGAGTGAACAGGTGTTTGTTGAAGTAACCGTGGCCAGTGATGACCGCTGTCACCCTCCGGAGCTGGAGCCTCCCCAGGCTCAGGAGTTTTCTGGACAAGCTAGGGTTGGTCGTCGGCAGTGCTTGTCTAGCCTGTCTACAGATCTCCAGCTCTGTCCAGTACCGATTATGTGCTGACCTTGTTCGTTGGCGCAGAGTGGTTTTTAGCCACCCTGTGGGTAGGGGTATGACCGGTTCTGGTCCCACAGCGATCATGTCCGACCCTCTCCTAGCCAGTTCATCTGCCGCGTCGTTGCCACGGGAGTTGCTGTGTCCCTTAATCCATTGTAGAGTTACGTTGCTATGGTAACATACCTCTGTCAGTCTTTGGTGACACTCGTAAACTAGCCCTGAAGTGATAACATTACCTTGAAGGGCCTGTAGGACCGACCGACTATCAGATAGAATACGGATTGGGTAATCCTTTACTCCTCTGGCGGTGATTGCATTTGCAGCCAATATGATGCCCATACACTCTGCCTGAAAGACCGTGTTATACGCACCTAGTGGTGTTGCTATTTTTATGTTTAGATCCTCCGAGAAGACGCCACAGCCGGTGCCTGAGCCTGTTTTGGAGCCATCAGTGAAAATCCGAAGGTCCCTCAGGTTCTGGCCTTCATGAGGGTCTTCGTAGAGTTGTATTTTGTATTTCTTATCAAAGATGTACTGTTTTGGGATTCTGTCGTTGACGGCCGCGAACAGCGGCTCCTCTGCGACAATGCCGTCCAGAAGCTCGACATGAGGGATCCTATCCTTACTCCACAGATGCAGCAGTTTCAAGCGAGTGGCAGCGCTGGCTGCTTCCTGCTGGATGAAGAGATGAAGTGGTGGGACATCCAGCATTGTCTCGAGAGCCGCCGTCGGAGTTGTGCGCATGCAGCCCGCGACGGCCATGCATGCTGTTCTTTGGAACCGTTGGAGTTTACTTACGACGGTTGAGAGTTTGGTGCGTGGCCACCACACTACAGCGCCGTAGGTCACCATTGGGCGAATTATCACTGTGTAAAGCCACCGCATTATCTTGGGGGTAAGTCCCCACTTCTTACCCACCATCCTGCGGCACTGCCATAGGGCGATAGTTGCCTTATCCAGTTTGTTGTTGAGGTGACTGCTCCAATTCAGCTTGCTGTCAAGTATTACCCCTAAATACTTGACCTCTTGTGAGAGTTGGAGGTCTGTGTTGAACAACTTCGGTAGATTGTAGTTACCTAGGTTCCGTCTGTTTGTGAACAGTACTAGTTCTGTTTTCTTGGGGTTCACGGATAGTTCAAACTCGGTGCACCATCTTTCCACGATGCGTAGTGCTGCCCGAGTTACGTCGCAGACAACGTTTGTAATGTTACCTGATACGAGGATGGCCAGGTCGTCTGCGTATCCCACCGTGAAGTAGTGGTGTCTGTTGAGGGTGGATATCAGGTCATTCACCACCATGTTCCATAGTAGCGGTGATAGTACGCCTCCCTGGGGGCATCCCTTCGCGACTATGGCTGTGCTTGCTTCGCCTTTACCTCTGTCGAGTTTGACGATTCGTTGACTTAACATGTTCCCGATCCATTTGACCATGGTCGGGTTCACACCGTGTCTGTTGAGTGCTGCCTCTATGCTGCGGAAGTTTGTCTTGTCGAAGGCTCCTTCAATATCGATGAAGGTGCCCAGGCACATAGACTTACTCTGTAGCGCTGCCTCTATTCTGCTCACGACGGCATGAAGGGCTGATTCTGTTGATTTACCTTGACTGTACGCATGTTGATTGCGGTGCAGCGGTATGTCTTTCAGCGCGTTCTCCCTCAGCTCCCTGTCACAAAGCCTCTCCAGCGTCTTAAGAAGGAACGATGTGAGGCTTATGGGCCTGAAGGATTTGGCGTCTGTGTAGTCACTCTTACCTGGTTTAGGTAAAAATATGACTTTTACTTCCCTCCACTGATGTGGTACATACCTGTGGGCCAGGCACGCCTTGAGGATGTTGGTCAGGATTGTGACTATAAGATCTCCCCCCCATTGTAAGAGTGCAGGGAAGATCCCGTCGCATCTAGCTGCTTTGAAGGGTTGGAAGCTGTTCAGCGCCCACTTTACCTTGTCTGCTGAGACGACCTTATCAGCTGTGAGCCAGTCTTCACCGGTTGCACAGGTGGTGTCGTCGTTCCATCTCACCTCTTGCACTATACTGCATTCGGGGAAGTGCGTTTGTAGTAATACACACTCCGCTTCAGCCGGCGAGGAGGTCAGAGTGTTGTCGGGTTTTCTAAGCGATCCCATTTCCCTGTTGGGGTCGCCGGAGAGGACTTTTCTAACCCTGTTTGCTTCGGTGCAGGTTTCCACCCCGTCGCAGAACCTGCGCCAGGATGCTGTGCTGCGGTACCGTATTCTTATTTTGTATTTGGACTTGGCGATTTTATATCTATCCCAGTCCTGGGCATCGCAAGTATTCATTGCTCTGTTAAAAAGTCTTCTAACCTTAGTTCTGAGCCTCTCCAGTTCAGGACCCCACCAGCTCACCTGCTTGCTACCATTAGCCGGTGGATTTGTTAGAGGACATGTTTCTTGGTAGCAGTCTTTTAGGCAGCCTGTTAGGACTCCTACCTGTTGCTCAATTTGACCAGTGCTCTCCAGTCGTATCGGGATACGTAGACCTTGCAGTTGTTGCTCCACCTTAGTGCGGTAGGCAGCTCTGTCTGTCTTACGAGGATTCCTATGGGGCGGTAAAGTTACCGTGTTTACCTGAAGGTCGAATCGGATCCACCTGTGGTCCGAGCAGGAGGCCTCCTCGGATACATGCCAGTTGGACACCAGAAGCGATATACCCTCTGTTGCCAGTGTGATGTCTATTATGGTCCTACACCTTCTTGTGATGAAGGTAGGTGCCGACCCCGTGTTCAGAATGTTGAGGTTTGTGGTGAAGAGGAAGTCCGCTAGTGCCTTACCTCTGTTGTTGCAACTCGTCATTCCCCAGAGGGTGTGGTGTGCGTTGCAATCTGTTGCCACGAGCAGCTCCAAGCCGTTCCCCTCGCAGTAGGTAATCAGCCTCTCCAGGTCCTGCGGTGGTGGGTCCTCGCCCTCGGCCATGTATGCCGATGCGACCACCATCTCTGGTAGGCTGTTACTTGAGGTGTCCTTTAGCAGCTTGATAGCGCTGAGGTCCCTAGAACAGAATTCCGTTAAGGGTTGTGCAGTCACGTTTTTTGTGATGTATATTGCAGATCTAGGACTCTCGGGCCCACTGTGAAAGTAGAGCTTACCTCCCGTGTTGGAGAGCCCACATATCCTCCCCTCTCTAACCCACGGCTCCTGGATTAGAGCTACGGCTGTTGGTTGAACCTCCAACCACTTCCGGAGCTGAGCCGTGGTGGTTTGGCTGTGGTGGAGGTTGATCTGGAGCGCGCTACAGAGGAGTGAAGGGGACGCCATCTTGAGATAGCAAACCCTCCTCCTCATCAGACCCTATGGCGAGGTTGTCCATCCCCACGGCGCAGTCGTCCCCGCTTCCAGAGAGATCAACGGTCTCCGGAGAGCTAGGCCGCGTACCCCTAGGGGACCGCCCGGAGTGCACAGGTGTGCTCTCGGGCTGTGCAACCACTTCCATAGGCTCCTGTCTAGCCTCTGTGTTGGTGGTCTGGTCGGCAGATGTTGTTGGTGGTCTCTGCGGGTCAGTTACGTTGAACTTCCCCTTCGGGCCTTGGAATTTTACGTAGATTTTGCCCAGCAAAAATGCTAGGCGACGTCCACGCTCTACCAAGGCCTTCACCACGTCGTCCGGGATACTGACCACAATGAATGTGCCATTCTGTTGTGGATCGACCCTGTGAATGCGCCACCGGTTAATCTGCGCCCAAGGATTTTGGTGGTTCAACGCCCGCCCAACCTCCTTCATGTCGGTCCAGTTCCCAGGTAGCACGATGCCGCCAAGCACTTTGCGGGGCACGTCTGTTTGGCTCTTCACCGTAAGCCTCTCGCCCGATGCAGTGGTGATGTCGTTTACGGCTCTCTTGAGCCATTGGAGAGTGTGCTGGTTGGCGCACCAGAGTTTGAGGACGCCCCCGGTGTGGATGGGTCTCCTATCGAACTCCGGTCCGCCTCCGACCGCGCTCGTAGACGCCTCGCTGAGGAGTCGCCTGTTCAAGGCGTTCTGGACCAGCTCCGCATCCTGCTGTGTCAGATGCCCAGTGTTTGCTGGGAGGACAGCCGCGGCAAGGTCTGCAGTCACAGCGCCGGCGTAGCTGGCACGCTGAGGCTTGCTAGGGGAACCCACCCGCAACTGTTTGTGTTCGCCTCTCGGAGAGATAGTCTCGTCGAGGCGAGCCCTTTTGGTCGCGGCCGCGGTCCCCTTGCCACCCGCCTTGCCTGCTAGCGATGTCTTGCCCTTGCCTATTGTGGTTGTGGTCACAGGTGGACGCGAGCCAGATGGAGCAGAGCTCCCTGTCCCACGTCCACCCAGCCCGACAACCGTCGTCGTTTGGGTGATGTTGCCTTGCGAAACAGCTGCTGCAGCGGCTGCTGCCAGCTTATTCCGTTCGGCCTTCCTTTTCCTTTGACTCCAACGTTTGTGTTTCGGCTGGTCCGGGTTAGTGGCCCTAGCTGGAGGTGTCGCTTTCTTGTTTTTGCGGCTCTTCCCGGGCACCAAAGTCCTAGCCTCGTCAATGTTCTTCAACATTGCCGCCGTCTCCGGGTCTCCAGTTCCCTCCATGGGCCCCCCCCCTGTCGGTCGCGGATTGCTCTGCGCCCGTGGGTGGGGGAGTCTGGGAGGAAACCGAGTCCCGAGTCGGTAGGCTAGGTGGTACCCGCGGTGGGCCGGTCGGATCCTCAGTGACCACTCTTAGGCTGGCCTGGGTGGTCGCTGCATTCGCTGCGCCCAATACTGCAGGAAAAGAGGAGGTCTGAGTATCCGTTGTCGCTATAGGGGAGGCGGTCTGAGAAGGAGTCCTATGTTTCCCCTTCTTCTTCTTCTTAGCCGCCTTCTTCCCTAGTGGTGGGTTGGTACCGGGCTGCCGGTCCCTAAGCCACTGCGAGATATCTTTGGTTCCCGAAGTTCCCTTCGCTCCCGGGGTAGTCACAGAGCTCTCTGCGCCTCTCCGCGCAAGTGCGTAGGGGTTCGGGACCCTAGGTGGGAGGTTCGAAGCGGTCGCATGAGGGTCTCGCGCGCCCTGCTTGTCCCCTGTAGTCTTTCCTACATCTTTGGGTTGCTCCTCCGATGTCGGTGAAAGTTGTGGTGTTTTGGATCCTGAATGTGCCATGGTTCCTGTTGTAAATAATTCATCCTCTCTGCTTCCCACCCTCCACGGAGCCCGCACCTGGGGATGCCTCACTGAGACACCAGGATTACAGAGAGAATATAGGCGTGTTGAGTTGGAGCTCCTGCGCGACATCGAGGGCTCGAGAAGAGAAGGCTGAGCGGCATATTGGATCCACCGCTCAGATGTGTCCCTCACTCTCTTGCCCCGTCAGCATGGCCGAGTCCATCCCTTGCGGGACCCCCCCACGCCTCGCCAATGTGAACCCTGAAGGGGGACACGAAGCCCGTTCCCCACGGGGTGGCTAGTCCCGGGGATACCGTTTAGCCTGAATCTCGGGCCAAAGAGGGCGTGTTGCCGCCCAAGGGTAACACCCTGACCCCCGGTTGGCTCAACCCCCCAGGATCCCGTTCTCCCTGCGTACGGCGCTCAACTGCACAGGGCCTAGTGCAGGTAGATGCAATGATAGTCTACCGGGCCCCACCTACTAGACCCGGCAGAGCCAAGCCAGATAATCGGTTATGGCGCCGATGGTTCGCCTTCGCCCTTCATACTTAGCTGTTGCAGTCACGAGGCAGATGGATTGTGCAGAGCTCGTATGACTGACTACAACATTTCCGGGAGGGACGACCCACTGGAGTGTGGGTCCATCACCAGATTGCGGCGGCACTCTGATAATGGCGTGGACGTGGTATGAATAGGACTTTACGGTGCGCGCCAATAGTCTAGCCCTGCACACCTAGACGTACGCATGGTATCACTCAGCATTTTGGCGTGTGTTCCCTGGCTAAAGAGCACCCGCCACCGAGACCAAACACCGACTTCCCCCCCAGGGTTCTGTAGTAATTCGACAGATAGTGCTTCAAGGGGAAAACCTCCCGTCTTACAAAATTGACTACTACTTGTTAACTTGTAAAGCTTACTTAGCTTTGATAGTTTTCCTTTTAACTTCGTTGTATGTACTACTACCGTGAATTTTTTCTCACATTTCTGGTAACGACCGTTTAGCTGGCAGGGGGGGGGGCACATGACTTTAACAAAAAATTGCACTTTAAAGCTTAATATTTTGAAAACGGATCCCTGAATCGAAAAATGGTTTTCGCATCTACACAACGGCACCCCACACCATAGGATAGTCGAGAAAAAAAACATCCCTACTTCTCGTGCAAGGGAGGTACCCGGTTTTTTTTTCAAGATTTTATTTTATCACTTTTTCGGTGTGATTTATATGCATATCCGTGCCAAATTACAACTCTCTAATACTAAAAGTATCTGAGCTAAGTCGCGGACAGACAGATGGACATAGCGAAACTATAAGGGTTCCTTGTTGACTACGGAATCCTAAAAAGGAAAAGTAAACTATAATTATTACTCAGCTCATCGAATCGGTTACTATTACGTGCTATTATCAATACTTAATTATTTTCCATATTCAATACTATCTAAAATATTAATAAAACGTAAAACTAAACTTAGCACGATATAAAACAATGCTGTTTTTATTGGCAAAAAAGTGCGTTTTTTTTTCTTAATTTTAGCAAACATTGCAGATAATATAATAAGTACCTAGTAAACTGCGAATATTAAGATAATTTAATTAAACGCGTTTAATGTTCAGTAAAACTGTTACTGATGAAAATTGTCCAGGTCCTACTTCTTAAGTACTTGTGCTTATACATAACTTTAAGTAAAAATAAAAAGTTAGTTAGAATTAAAAAAAAACTTGATGTGTAGATCAATAGGTCGAGACGAATCTAACGACACCTCTCACTCCAAAATCTTACTTTACTGCGGCAGATAGATAAAAATAATGTAAATGTCTTTAATTATGAAAGAAAAGTAAAACTAATTAAGTGGGTACTGCATTGATACTGCAGATGAAGTGAACCATGAGAACAGAAAATTAAGTTAAACTTCATTATTAATCAAACTGCATTGCGACTGCACCAGTAGCATGGAATTAATGCAGTCCAGATGAACATCCTGAAAAAAGGTCCTGAATAAAATAAGAAGAAGTAGGAGGCGCTCTTACGACAGATATTGAGTGGGGGGACGGGCCTAACATGCGCAAAGACGTATTACCCCAAAATAATTCTACATTACACTGTAATTATCCAACGCATTGACCGACACTTTCATATGATGGCCTTTAATTCCAAACGATCGTAAATTAACGTTATTAAAACCAGTTTACAAGCGATCAAGAACGTATAATTACGCAAAACGTTACGCCGCTGGGCGTGACATCACAAATCAGTCCGGTCAGGCCGAAGACAACACGTCGGTAGCCTGTCCTTGTTTAATTCTTGGGATAGACAGAGAGGGGGATAACGGGCTGGCCGGCGCTGATCGTATTCTGTCGAGGGTGTCGCCATTTTCATTTTGACGAATATTGACAGCACGGCAGACAGACAGCAGCGCGGCCGTCGACGCAGCGTCTACCAGACTATTTTTATTTTGATTGTACAAATCATTTAACGAGACTTGAATTACTCATTCATTCAGTTTGTTTGCAATAAAATCTTTATTTACTATCCGGTTTATAGTGACGAGTGATAGACAACCTTTTGAGAATCGGTTTTTCGTGCTAACCTATAGACTTTTTTACTTGTGTTTTTTGAGAGAACTGCAAGACTGTGATCGATATGTGCAAGATGTACTATAGATGACTCTGCATTATTATTCGACTGCGTGTTATTTAACTCTGGTAAGTGTTCTTTTGTGTAAAATAGCTAATTAAACCAAATAAGAGTCGATAATCGTGACGCTATTTAGTAATGCAGATCTTTCTATATCTGTAGTGAAGTGGCTGAGGTTAATATTTGAGAAGAGCGTGGTATATAACGCGTGAAAATAACATTTATCATAAGTTGCGGTAGCTCCAGTTTGTTTACGAACTGTCACGGACAGAACACGGCCTAAGATATATTGCCCGGGTTGGCGACTATGCGTGGGCCTTGAATGTAATGGAAATTCCACCTTACCGTTCGAGTAATAAGGTGAATATTCGCAGTGCGGGTATTGCGATAACGGCCTGTAGAATTAATTTATCACACGCCGCGCTTGACAAGTTGAAAACATAAATTCGACCTTGCCGCTCCACGTGGTTTGGAGTCGTTGTGCTTTTTGCTATTGGCTATTAAAAACAAAGAGTTTTAAAAATTTTTGGTAAATAAAAAAAAACTATTTAATCGATTTCAGCGTTGATCGAAAAATATTTGGTTTTTGTCTATGCACAACACTATTTTTTGATTAAATGTCATGTTAAAATTTTTGTAATGCCATTGAAAAGGCAAAGAATTTATTGTGTTTTGTATTTGATTGGCCTTGTTATTTTTGTTGGTGTTTTGCTATTGAATTATATTTTGTAAATGGAAAATTTTGTAACAAACTGTTTTGTCTAGGAAATTAAAATTTTTGCAGTTACCAACCAGGTAGGAGAAGAGAAGATTTGTTTCCGTTTTGAATTTTTCACATTGTTTTTGGGATTTATTTATGTAGTCTGTAGTAGGTACATATTATAATCCAAATTTACCACTTCGTCTTCATAATATGCCGTGTATTTATTCACAAGAGGTTTTCTTACAATGCAAATTCCTTTCGCTGCTGTTTTTGCTATAAATATTTGATTCCATTTCTCAGTTTACTATCCTTGATCTACTCGAAACTTAATAGCTACACTTTGGCCCATATCTCTTAGTTCTGAAAGTTTTTATTGTCATTTTTAAGAAGCTCGTAAGACTCCAATTTCCTTTTAAATCTCTATAGAAACATATGCTCATTCGTTACCAGCGCATTATCTAAAAGAAACCAGCTCCCGCTTGTTCAGAAGTTTGATTTTTAAGAATTTATTATTTATTTTATTTTATCACATTAAGATATTTACACAAATAGACAGCTGAATTATATTTAGGACTGCAGAATATTAAGAATACAAAAAAAAAGGATAAAAATTAAAATAATGAAAATAAATTATAATAGGCTGAGAGCCGCACAGGACCGGTCAGTGTGGAAATCCTTGGGGGAGGCCTTTGTCCAGCAGTGAACGTCTTTTCGGCTGATAGATAGATAGGCTCTGAGCAAAGGACAATATTCTATTATTGTACAATACTTTGTCCATTGAAGAATATGTCCATATTTAGTGGTCATCGGGTCATGCATAGAGAGAAATTTAGCATTGAATAAATAAATAAAAATAACTATTAAGAGGAAGCCAACAGTCCAGCACCTCTACCCTTTTAAAATGATTTCTTTCATTTAGAGCAGTGTTTTTTAAACTTTTTTAATACCCGATCCCTTTACAAGTTAAAAAATTCTTGCGACCCCCCTAGGGACACAAACATACAAAATGTCAGTGATTTAAAAGACTACGTTTATAATTTTCTTTAGTTAGAAAACTATTTAATTTAAGGTATCCAAAATAGAACCACATTTTTATAAATTGTTAAAAATAAACAGGTTCAGCCTTAGTATTTTTGTATTTTGCAGTGTAGGATACTTGACTTTTTCTTTTACCCGTGACCCCCTGAGAAAGGCTTTGCGACCCCCCACAGGTTGAAAAACACTGATTTAGAGGAATGTATATGTATTCCTACATTTCTGTATGTGTACCTTTTATGAATAAATAAAAAAAAAAATTGAAATGAGATTTTAAATAGTAGTATGTTGGACTCTTTATGGTCATTAGCTCTGTAAGTTCAGCCATACAAAATAATATGAAAAATGTATTTTGCATATTTTTTGAAGCAAGTGCTAGTGAGGTGATAGCACTAGGGGACCATCACCACCCTCTTGACGACTAAATTATTTTAGAAAAGCAATATTCCAATATTAAAATTTCCAAATAATTTCCAAAGCGATATTCCTTAATTAAGTTTTGAGGTAGGTATGTTAACATTTTTAGTTCACCCTTTTATTGTAAATCACAGAATGAGTTAGATAGAAGTACTAGACATGTCATCTAGATTGTTGAACTGATAACAGATGGGGAGGAAAGGTTGAGTGGCAACAGTGGGCCGGAAGACTTAGTGTGACCGGCCCCGCCAGGTGGACTGGTGAGCCAGTCAGGCTTGCGGGAAGCCGCTGGATGCGTGTGGCTCAGAGCCGTGCTGAGTGGAAGTCTGTGGGGGAGGCCTGTGTTCAGAAATGAACAGTTTTACTTCTCAATAAATATGCCTTTACTTGCTTCATATCATTTTACAATTAACATTTTTATTATACCTCACATCTAGTGGTTAGTATATTTTAATAAATAAGACTTATATAAGGTGCTACTTTATTAGTGCCCGATATTTTATTCAGTGCTTCTGCTCCTGATTCTGATCAACTTTCCCCAAGGAATTTTTGAGATTTCTTGAGAATCGATTTGTATGAAGAGTCCAATTTTTTTTTTGCGATTTGACTATGGGTTCCTTGGGGAAAGTTGATCAGAATCAGGAGCAGAAGCACTGAATAAAATATCGGGCACTAATAAAGTAGCACCTTATATATTTATTTTTTCCTTATTATAAATGACACAACTTAATTATTTGATTTGGTTGGAAAAAGCATTGAAACAGGATTTATTAAGGTGTTTTTTTTTATCATAGATATAGTGGTACGTATAAGAAATCTAGGTAAATATAGGCTTAAAGTTTAAAAGAAAAATGCAATGGATAGGGACAATTACTTTTCTAAAATAAGAACAGTTCCTTTTCTGAGATAACAACAAATTCTTTATCTGTGATAACAACAATTTCTTTTATTTTTTGTCCTTAACATATAAAATGGGTGTCTAGCTAGTACAGCTTGTTCTACATTTTTGGTTACTTGTTTTTTTATACAGGATGTTGGTTGACAACTCCATTTCAAAGTTTTTATTTTTGTAAAATTATTTTTTAAATTATTGTTTTTTGGCATCTCGGTATCATGTTTACTGTAACTCCTAAAAAATCTTTCCAGAATTAAGAAAGCTTTATGATGACCATGTTATCCTCTCTCTTTGAGCCAAACCTTATTAATATACAATATATTCATTAATAATAATAAATATCCGGGCCAATCACACACGGTCATCTGGCTCTAAACTAGGATTCCCTGTACTATGGGAACCAGAGACTGATATACATCCATACACATATACATTTAAATACATATATAATATATTTATTTATTTTATTTTCAACCAACAGCAACAGCTTGAAATCAACAGCTTCTATAGTGTTACATATAGTTGATGAAGACATATAATACACCCAGACACAGAGCAAACCAATCTGCTCATCACAGAAATGTTTGCCCCGGGTGGGGATCGAACCTACTACTCTCGGATCAGTAATCAAGAGCACTAACCACTGAGCCACCGAGTCAGTCATTGGTTTTTATATTTTTATGTGCTGTGCCTGAGTTACAAACATCCAAACATTTTTTGTAATATTATTTCCAAGTTTACCGAAAATTGTAAAATATTCAATATAATAACAAGATTTATTAAAGCTTTGACCTTTGATAACTTAATAAAAAGTAATGATACTAGGGAGTTGTTGTGTCCAAAGACCTTATTTACTTAGTAAAGAGACCCAATATATATATTTTTACGATGACCTGGTAAAGGTTGCAGGAAGCCGCTGGAGCGATCAATGTGGAAATACTTAGGGGAGGCCTTTGTCCAGCAGTGGACGTCTTTCGGCTGATGATGATGATGAATTGCTAAGCTCTTGGCATCATCTCACTGGAGGTGGTTATTATTAAAAGTGGAGTGTTTTTGTTGAAGCCCAGGTGGAGCCAATAGTTGTCAATAAGTGTTTTTGACATACCATATCTTATTGTTTTCTTTTCTCGGTTTGGTTGGGGGGGGTAGAGCATACATTAGGGTTGGCCACTAGCCATACCAACCTCCACCAATCCGGACTTAGCCCCCGTGTGTGGAGAGTCCGGCGAAATAGTGTGGATGCTATGGGTTTTTAACGAAAGGTCGTCAGGTCATATTATTATATCTTATTCACAATATTCCATCAGCAAAAACGTCGAGTTTTGAATAGACGTCAAACGCTGTATTAAAAAATGCCGACGTACGTCTAGTCTAGGCAGTAGAGAAAACTCGATACTCGATAAACAAGACACTAGAATCGAAGGTCGCGCTGGCGTGGCGTAAGCAACGTCCCTAGTCAATCGAGTTCCCGAATTTAAATTTCACATTCCGAACGAACCCTGTTCGGTTTTTCGTTTACGCAGAAAATGGCGGCGTTTTCTTTGCTAAACGGTTTTTTTTTTAATACGCTTTTTTAGGCTTTCTTTAGAGTCATTATGTAACTTAAAAATTGCTTTAAGTAATGCTTGATATAGTAGGATAATTGATATATTCTAACTACAATTAATTAATAAATATTACGCCTAACATTTACTGATAAGAACATATTCATTTAAACCCTGGCGGGAAAAAAAAAAAAAATTCTTTCATTCAAGGAAATACCTATAGTTTTATGTGCACCATGACCTTCCGTTATAAAAAAATATTATTTCTCCAGTCAAACATATCCAAGACATCAGAATCTCTTGGCGCAAAATAATTTTCAACTCTTCGTGCTGTTTTACGAAAATGTATGTCTTACATTCGGATAATCTCATACTCGGATTGAGACAGTTGTTTTGTGACTTCTGTATTAGAATAGAATAGAATATTCTTTATTGCAATAAATGTGGTAGACAATGATGTTTACATTTTTCTTATATGTTAGGCTCTGTTCACACGTACCACAACCACACCACAACTACAACTACACCACAACTACAACTACACCACAGCGACAACCACGTGGGCGGGCGCTAATTTGTATGGAAATGCATAGTTTTATTCATACGGACCACATTTAGCCGTCAAATTCAACCACCTGTATGATACCGACCCCACGAACAACTTCAAGGAGCTGCAGCGAAACTATTTACACGTAACCACTGCTTGACAGCATTTTGTCGCTGCGACGTGGTGTGGTTGTGGTACGTGTGAACAGGCCCTTAGTAACACACATTTAGTCGTTACCGACATGCAATATTCAAATGCATTGAGCAACATCATTACTAAACAATAATATTAAAATTAACACCAATACTACAACGTGCAAGTCTAAGTAATTTGTTATTATTTTCTATAATTATACAGGGTGTAAGGGACAGGTTTCCGCAAACTTTAAGGGCTTGCTCAGTAGACGAAACTGAACAACTTTCCACAAGATTCTTTTTTCAGGAAACGAAAAAAAATCGGCTTCTCCATACAAACTGTCCAATCAAGTTTATAATTTTGTATGGAGAAGTAGATTTTTTTCGTTTCCTGAAAAAAATCCTAGTACTCGTCACTTGAACCATTATCTGTGACCGAGTTATTCGGCCGAGTACGATAATTAATAAAAGTGCCGAGTACACCGAGTACCGAGTAGTAAACGAGTACTCGGCACATCTCTACTCAGAATCAAGCATAGAATACAGGAAAAATATTGAAAAAATCCGATCAACAATTCTTTTTTCAGATCCCTTACTAAATCTGAACAGTGAATCAAGCAAGAATCAAGAATTTGTATGGAAAACTGAAAAAGTTGCAGATCGGATTTTTTCAATATTTTTCCTGTATTCTATACCTACTTGAGTCTGAGTAACCCCTTAAAATTTAAAACGCATTTTTTAAACATCCTGTATAGGATGGTTGGGTTCAAGCGACTTTGACTACAATACCATAGAAAAAGTGCACATTTTGATCTCAATCAAGTAGTACATTTTATAGACATAGACATATGTTTATTTTTGACACAAAAAACAATATACAAACAGTAATAATACTAGATAGTACTACTATAGTCTGCATCCCGTTTTAGAAATACTTTAAATCTGTTTTTCTATGTTATTGCTGTGTCCATATTATTTGGATGGGGACAACCCGACTATTCGGTCGTCGACATTGTCTGATTGTATCCACGGGGACAGAAACGTTCTCTCTTACTTTCGCCTGCTTGCGCGTCCTAATCAACACCTTTGTGCTTGTTGTATGGTATGTCTGTGGTCATTTGTTTTAGCCCAGTTTTAGCCTATGGTATCATCTTCATCAGCTAAAACACGTCCATTGCTGAACAAAGGTCTTGCCCGAGGATTTCCACGCCGACTGGTCTTGCGCTGCCCGCATACAGCTGCTTCCCGCTTAGCCTGTGTCTAAACTTATGTGTCGAGTCTGCTCAATATGGATTCTCCATACGTAATATCACATGATATCTGAGGGAGAGAATACAGTATATATAACAACGATGTTACAATAAATCCATGCTACGTATATTATTCAGTCGTGCCACCAAAGAGTCTTGTGAATGGCTGTCGTCCATCCATAGAGGTTTCTCTGTATACATATTTCTTTAATCAAGAAGGTAGGTACTTGAAGTTTTGACACTTGACCGACTAAGGCCCTAAAATTACTAGTCCTAGTACTAGACCTGACGTCACAGATACTTGGTAAGTTAGCACCAAAATCGCATATTTTTCACCGAAGCCGCCATCGCTACTCCTCTGCGCCTCTAAATATACAAGTAATAAACCGAATCTGTTGTCTTTCTAAATAAATAAGACGAACAGGCCATAATTCGTGGTTGAGCGTTATTAAAATCTGTCCATAGCACCTATATACGCCAATTATATAGACCAAGGAGCGTCACTTGTACGGAATGGCGTCCGTTCCCGCCTTTTTCGCTGTCAAAGCGGTTTTTTCGCGGGAACGCTGCGCTGAATTTTCGTTCAGTTTTCTGCAGTCGCGACAGAATCCTTTTGGAGTTATTATTTCTAGTCTGTCTTTTAGTTTTCGGTCTGCCGCACTCGATAAACCATTTCTCTATTGTTCATATGAGAGTTTTTGCCTAATATAAAATTGGAATGGAAGAAGTTTTGTTAAGAGCTAGAAATAGGAAATACATAAGATGAGAGGAAAGTGGCTATCCAGTGTATATAGGGTTGCTGGAAGTCCGGTTTCCGACAGGATAGTCCGGTTTTCCTTATGTCTGTCCGGTCAAGAAACATATCTAGTCATATAATGTGGTGTCACTGCATAATTTTAATTGGTTTAAATACTTCGGTGTTTGACAGTAGTAACATCGAGTAGGAACTCGCTTGAGCTGTTTTTTATCAATTTAACCTCCTTAAAATTTAGTCTCCGTGGTCTAGTGGCTTGTCCGCTCGCTTTACATCAGGAGGTCGTGGGTTCGATTCGCGGCAGGGTCCAACTTTGTAGGACTCGATTTGTTTGGTGGTACGTCATTTTCTGAGCCCGCCTGGCTAGCTACCACCATCTTATTTAAGTCTAGCCGCTGTTGCATGTTAATTTTGCAACATGTTTTTTTTAGAAACGGGACTCATTGGGGGTGTATTTTGCCTTCTACTCCCAGGACGTTCCGCAGGGTTCGTGCTGCGTGGCTTATGCCACCAGTGATGCCAAGAATAGAAGACAGAATACATCGCCAACTGAGGTTATGTTCAGCACATATCTTATCTAGTTTTCCAAGTTGATTAAACTTCTCACGCACTGGCATTCCATAGAATCAAACAGTTGCATCGCACATAACCATCCTACGTCTTTTCCAGCACTCTAACATATTGAGAAACACCTGATTTTAAATGTTTTCTTCATCAAAACAATCTAATGTTGTTCACATTTCAACATTGTCGATCTGTCACTTTTGACGTTGACAGGTTTCTCTTTGGCCGGTATTGCCGTTCACAGGTTACTTACGTTACTTTAATAGCTTCGGAGAGCGTTGAGTTTTTTTATGGAGAATTAATAATATAATTTAGCTTGCAGCCCGTTGGCAATATTTTTATTATTGCTGAGGAATAGATATTTTATTTAAACTTGTTTTGGTAACAATCGCTTTCATAAAACCGTTTTCGAACGCACACATTTTTGTGGGTTATGGCAACATATTAAAAAGAAAGTTAGCCAATGGTCTAACCTCAGCTGTCAGAATCGATGTCGTCGTCGCCTGAGTGCTAAATTTGAGAAGTAAAAAAACTTGAGAAAGTAATCCGTTTTCATCTTCGAGGTAAATATGTTTTTTGCGTATTTCTTCTGACATTGAGTCACATTTTGTACGCCCTCGCATCATATCTGTGTTAAATGTTTGTTTTAGAAAAGAAAGAAGTGCCGACATGCGTCATCGGAGTCGTCATCCCTGGCTTTGGCCATTTAAAACACATCATACTTGATGTTTTTATAAAACAAGAGCGGCAGGTAAGACTCCCCTCATCTTTATCAGAAACCTCCTCTGGCTGTATTCAAAATTCGAGAATTCGTCAGCATCTTGTGATGACATTACAGTGTTGTATGTTTTGTTGCAGGATGCCGCTCTTAGTTTCATCTCTTAATTTGATCTTTTAGTTTATTTTAATTTACTTAAATTTATTCCAAATTTCGCTCTAAAACTACGCTACAAAATGTATCTTCGTCTTTTTGAACGTTGAAAACACATGGAAGCTGCATTCTCCAGCCGAGTCTCCCGGCATCTGTCGTCTTCGCCTAGTGAGAACCAACGATAAGTAGTGCTGTGAATGTCAGAAGACTTTGGTATGTGATTTTGACTTTTTTAGAACGAACCAGTGCCATGTGAGACAGTGTTAATAGACTATTATATACAGAAACGTGAAGGCTGAGTCCGTACGATAACGCTTCAATAATTTTTCATAACGAGAACTATACACATAGAAATAAATTAAGAATTTTGAGAACTTAGTTTAAGAATTAACATAATAAGAACCTCGGCTTCGTGTGGAAGGGCCCGTCCACACGTTGTCTATTGATGGAATAACTTTGTAGACCTAATTATTTCATAAGCAGTTTCACTGAACCTTGGTCAAGCGAGAATCGTTTTTCATACCCTAAGGGAATTTCATACCTTTTTGATATAATGTAAGAAACTTATTTTATAAGTCGATATAATACTTCTGAGTGGTAATAGAATAACCTCTGACAAATAAATAGGAATAAATATATTTTTTTTGTGTGAATAAATATTTAGGGAATTTCATACCTTTTGCCCGAAATTTCAGAAAGTGCCTCTATAGGCAATGTATTAGCATAGAAAATAATAGAATAAATTTAAGTAAATTATTTCATTTTTTATTTAAGAATATATTTCCAGTTTTAAACTGGTGGCGCCCAATAGAACTTAAGAAATATCCTAATATAACTTTCACTGGAAGTAACAGTCATTTAGTGTAAACGGACCCCACCTTCTCTGAGCTAACCGAACGGTAAGAAAACACTTTGCAGATTTTACCGTAACATTAATTTGGCGCCCAACGTGGGGCGCGGTAACACAGGACGACATGAGCACTGATTAGTTGTCGATAGTGTGTTGCTTGATATTCCAGAGTCGTACTAGGATTGTTGTTTTTTTGTTGACAGAATATATACTAGAAATAGTTTAAGATGTCTAACATCAAGCTGAATCTCTACCACTTATTAAGTGATGAACTGAGATACGAACTCCGTATCAGAGGACACCTGAATATAAGGACAGTCGCAGAAATGAGAAAAAAGTTTTCCGCTTTGGTTAAAGGTTCTCGTTTATCCATCACAGTCGATCCTAAAGAATTGAACATTGAGTCAGAAATAGAGACTTGTGAGAACAAACTCGAGGATATAACCCAATTGGTCACTGCGGGATCACTTACTCCTTCTCAGGAAGATAGGCTTATCTCAAGACTTATCCATATCCAACTTAGACTTTGTCGCCTTGTCCCTGATGATGAAGTGACCTCAGATAGTATTGCCTTGCTTAAGAGAGAATGTGAAAATGTATTAAAGAAATTAAATGTCGATGTCTCAGGGGATGTTGGTATCTGCTACGCCGGAGTGACCGGTGAAACGGGCGAGCAACTTCCAGCGACGAGCTGCGACAACCCACCTGCTCCACATACTCCAGCTACAGTGACGGCTCCACTTACCACAGGTGAGCTCCAGATCACCATAGACCCGACACGCAGCGTTTCTAAGTGGCCTTTTAGATATTCAGGCAGAGAAAGTAAACTTGGTTTGCACTCATTTTTAGAAAGGATAGAAGAACGTAGAACTTCCAAAAACGTTAGTACTGCAGAACTTCTTAGGGGGATATCTGATTTGCTAGATGGAGAGGCATTAGAATGGTACCGCTTTTACGGCAAACAATTCACAACTTGGAGTGAACTTGTTGGTGCGTTAAAAAGTGAGTTTTTACCTCTTTCGTATAATAGAAAAACTTTAAAAGAAATCTATAATAGGACACAACATCCCACAGAGAACGTAACCTCGTATATCTACACAATGAAAACATATTTCAGTAGGTTAGATTCAGAATTACCAGAATCAGAACAGGTAGGAATTATTAAGGATAACTTAGCCCCTTACTACAAATCAAAGGTATACTGTGACACATTTAGAACTGTAGAGGAACTGAGGTTGAAATGTAAGGGTATAGAAGAGCTGAAACTAGAATGTAACACTCACGTTAATCCCCTTCCCAACACCAGTGGTTCTTTACATCCCGACTTGTGCTACAAAACTAAAACCTTTTTTAATAGAGGACCACAGAGTCAGGATAAGAAGGTGGATTTAGTTTCACAGAACGATCATCCGAAGATATACCGCATAACCTGTAAGAAATGCAAAAGACAGGGCCACATTGACACTGATTGTAAATTTAACAGGACGATACATTGTTACGGCTGTGGTAGAGAAGGTGTTGTTAGACCTGAATGTCCGAACTGTAGTCCGACGAACCATTTAAACGAGGACGGGGCCTCTCACGAGGATGTGACATAAGTCATACTCATGACAGGTACCCAAGAACACTAGACGTGATGAGAAAAGAAGTAGGGTTTAATAATTCTGTAACTTACAAACAAGCGAAAGCAAATGTAAAACCTGAACCCCAACTAAATGTAGATAACAGAAAGGATGACAGTGTGGTGCCTGAGAAGAGTCAGAATGATGAATGTACGAAGGAATCACAAGAGGTTCAGGAGGCATATTTTAACCCCATGCCTGGCGAAACTAGACCATTCCTAAAAGTGTCCATTTTTGGCAAAGAATGTAGGGGCCTCCTGGACTCCGGCGCCATGTGTTGTTTGATCAATGGCTCCGCTTTTCGTACATTACAACCGTTTGGAGCAACCCTCAATACATCCGAACGTATACCCATTATAACAGCTAATGGATCACAAAGCACATCCCTTGGTCACACACACTTGCTTGTGGAGTACAATAACCTCATATACAAGGTAAAATTTTTAGTAGTTGAAGAACTTAAAACACCAGTAATTTTCGGAATAGACTTTTGGAAAATGTTCAATATAGGCACAGAAATATTGCAATTAATAGAAATCGATACTTTAACAGAACATAATTTTGTAGAATCAGGTAACCTTCAAACTTCAGAAGATTTGACACCAGATCAGATAAAAGAATTAAATATAAGAATAGAAAAGTTCAAGGATTTGACCTTAAAATATGGTTTGAACAAGACGGATCTAGTACAACACTCTATCAACACAGGTGAACACCTACCTGTAAGACAAAAGTGTCACCAATTTTCGCCAGCTATGCTCGAGTTAATCCATAAGGAAGTTGACCATATGCTGAAGATAGGAGTAATAGAACCGTCTAGTTCACCATGGAATAGTCCATTAGTAATAGTCAAGAAATCTAATGGAGAACCTAGGGTATGTCTAGACTGTAGAAAACTTAACTCCATTACGAAGTTCGATAGCTACCCTCTACCGAACATCGATTTCATTCTAAACAGCCTCAGGGGTGCACGTTATATGACATCCATTGATCTTAAATCCGCGTATTGGCAGATAGGGCTTGACCCGGCTTCCCGCGAGAAGACCGCATTCAGTGTGCCAGGACGAGGGCTGTTCCAATTTAAAAGAATGTGTTTCGGTTTGAGTACAGCCGCTCAAACGTTACAGAGGCTCATGGATAGGTTATTTACCGCAGAATTTCAGAACCGTGACTTAACCCTTTCAGTTTTTACGTATCTAGACGATATTGTTATTGTATCGAGAGGTGACTTCGCTAACCATTTAGAACTCATAGATCGCGTCTATACTAAACTTAAAGATGCGAATCTCACTGTGAACATAGAAAAATCTCATTTTTGTCGAAGTGAACTCGATTACCTCGGATATAAAATAGATAGAGAGGGATTAAGGACAAACCCCGAGAAGACGAGGGTGATAGTTGAATTACAACCCCCAAAATCTACAAAAGAAGTCAAAAGCTTCCTAGGGATGGTAGGTTGGTATCGTCGTTTCATTAAAGATTTTTCGACAGTAGCTGCTCCACTAAATCGCTTAACGAGCAAAAAGCTTAAACATTTTGAATGGAACGACGATGCACAACGCGCTTTTGAAAAATTGAAAGAATATTTAGTAACATCCCCCGTTTTGTCCTGTCCGGACTTTACTAAAGAATTTGTTATACAATGTGACGCGAGTGACAAAGGGATAGGTAGCGTTCTCACACAAAATTTCGATGGAGTAGAGAAAGTCATTGCTTATGCCTCCCGAAGTCTGAGTGGTGCCGAGAGAAACTACTCTGTTACAGAGAAAGAATGCTTGGCGGCCTTGTTTAGCGTTGAGAAATTCAGGTGTTACGTTGAAGGCCACCCATTCACTGTTATAACAGATCATGCATCATTGCAGTGGTTACTCAGTATAAAATCACCCAGTGGCAGGTTAGCTAGATGGGCAATGAGATTAATGCAATACAAATTCGAAATAAAACACAGAAAGGGACACCTACATGTCGTTCCAGATGCACTCAGTAGGCTCAATATAGAACTAGTAGAAGAAATTTATTACCCATCTCAGGACACTTGGTATGATAGGTTGTATGAGAATTGTCAAAAACACCCGCATAAATATCCCAAATTTAATATAATAGAAGGTAAATTATACAAACTTATAAAAAGTAAATATGTTTTAGAAAATGATACTTCATGGAAATTAGTAGTTCCATTTCAGAAAAGAGAACAGGTTATCTCAGAAAATCATGACAAACCCACTGCGGGACATTTTGGAATTAATAAAACTTTAAAAAGAATAGCGCTCAGATATTATTGGCCCAAATTACTCAAAGATGTAAAAGGTTATGTCAAGAAATGCGAAACGTGTTTAGCGAACAAGTCTACGAATCGCGCTAGGCTCGGTTTAATGGGGCAACCAAAAAGAGTACACAGACCTTTTGAAACGGTATCCGTCGATCTCCACGGTCCTCTTCCCAGGTCCAAGAAGGGTAACACCTTCGTGTTAGTAGTAGCGGACTATTTTTCAAAATATGTGTTTTTGTTTCCTCTACGCAAAGCCGTGACTTCGAAAATAATCGAGAAATTAGAAGAATACGTATTTTTGGCACATGGCGTACCAAAGACGTTGATCTGTGACAATGGTAGTGTCTTTACTTCCAAAGAATTTAGAAAATTTATTATGGAGTATAAAATTCCTAATCTGTTTTACACGACAGTCTATACGCCACAGGTAAACCCTGTGGAGAGAGTTAACAGAGTTTTAGGCGACGCAATATCATCATTCCTTAAGAATGACCATAGAGAATGGGACGCACATCTACATCACATCCAATCCGCGATGAATAACAGCGTACATGAAGCTACAGGTTTTACCCCCTACTTTATTGTTCATGGTAGGGAAATCGTGTTAGATACGGACCATTATAAATTTCACAACGGCGATGACCTAGAACTCAGTTTTCCAGAAAGAAAAGAGTATACAGAAACTTTAATGGAACTAAAAGACGTGTTCCTTAAAGTGAAAGAAAAATTGAAAGTAGCGTATGAAAGAGGAAAAAGAGAATACGATAAAAGGAAAAGAGACGTATGTTTAAGGGTTGGGCAGGTAGTTTGGAAAAAAGACTTCCTACTTTCAAAAGCAGGTGACAACTTCGCTAGTAAGTTGGCTCCTAGAAACATTAAATGTGTGGTAGAAGAAAAGATAAGTCCTTTAGTGTATCGTTTGAGGGCGCTTAACGGCAAGAAAGTTGGTTTGACACACATCAAAGACATAATTCACATTGAAGGTTAAGGTTGACATTTACACACTAGCATATTAACCCACTAACTCCTACTAACTCTACTAATGCCACACACAAATACGTACTCACCCACACATTAACATACTAACCCACTAACTCTCATTTACCCTACTAACACACACACACACACACACACACACACACACACTAGTAAATTAATACATTCGATACTTTAAGAAGTTATGAGCATTTATGGCGCTAAATTCAATTAGAAGGAAAAAAAAAAAAAAGTTCTTCCACGCTATTTTCCTAAACATGATGTACGTGTTAAACAAGGGTTTATACCCTTAAGGTATTACCACTCAAAAGAGGGTTAGTCTCTAAGAATGGAGGAAAGGAAACTAGTAGCTCCCCAAGAAATTAGAACAGGACCTCGTGCCTGAGAATAAAGAAAAGGTCACTAGAACTTAGGAAACAGAATAGGACGATGTTCCTAAAATTTTAAGAATATAGAATTGAGAAGAACAGCTTAACTATAGTTGAAATTAGAATAGAACAAGAAGAGAAATAGAATCATAATATAGTTACATAGGATGTATAGAATAGAAAGTAAATAATATATATATTAAACAGAATTAAGAACATTCTAACTCAGGAAATAGAATAGGTTTAAGGTAGAATCTTTAGAAATAAAAGAATTAGCGTATAATTTTATTAAAATATTAATTAAGAAATTAAAGTAAAGATAGGGTATAACAACGCGAGCGTGAGAAAGAGGTCTGTGGTGATCTGCTGCTCATACTGTGTTGGAGTAGTAATAAATATAACTATGTATTTTAACTGTATTTTGCACAGGGGAGCAGGTATCGACGTTTTTGTTCCAGGCGACAGCTCTCCTTTGTTTTTGTGTGTCTCAGGTTTCGTGTCTCGCGAAATCGTCTTCGTTCTTCTCCCCAATTTCGCTTTTGCGATGGGGGTAATGTTGCATGTTAATTTTGCAACATGTTTTTTTTAGAAACGGGACTCATTGGGGGTGTATTTTGCCTTCTACTCCCAGGACGTTCCGCAGGGTTCGTGCTGCGTGGCTTATGCCACCAGTGATGCCAAGAATAGAAGACAGAATACATCGCCAACTGAGGTTATGTTCAGCACATATCTTATCTAGTTTTCCAAGTTGATTAAACTTCTCACGCACTGGCATTCCATAGAATCAAACAGTTGCATCGCACATAACCATCCTACGTCTTTTCCAGCACTCTAACATATTGAGAAACACCTGATTTTAAATGTTTTCTTCATCAAAACAATCTAATGTTGTTCACATTTCAACATTGTCGATCTGTCACTTTTGACGTTGACAGGTTTCTCTTTGGCCGGTATTGCCGTTCACAGGTTACTTACGTTACTTTAATAGCTTCGGAGAGCGTTGAGTTTTTTTATGGAGAATTAATAATATAATTTAGCTTGCAGCCCGTTGGCAATATTTTTATTATTGCTGAGGAATAGATATTTTATTTAAACTTGTTTTGGTAACAATCGCTTTCATAAAACCGTTTTCGAACGCACACATTTTTGTGGGTTATGGCAACATATTAAAAAGAAAGTTAGCCAATGGTCTAACCTCAGCTGTCAGAATCGATGTCGTCGTCGCCTGAGTGCTAAATTTGAGAAGTAAAAAAACTTGAGAAAGTAATCCGTTTTCATCTTCGAGGTAAATATGTTTTTTGCGTATTTCTTCTGACATTGAGTCACATTTTGTACGCCCTCGCATCATATCTGTGTTAAATGTTTGTTTTAGAAAAGAAAGAAGTGCCGACATGCGTCATCGGAGTCGTCATCCCTGGCTTTGGCCATTTAAAACACATCATACTTGATGTTTTTATAAAACAAGAGCGGCAGGTAAGACTCCCCTCATCTTTATCAGAAACCTCCTCTGGCTGTATTCAAAATTCGAGAATTCGTCAGCATCTTGTGATGACATTACAGTGTTGTATGTTTTGTTGCAGGATGCCGCTCTTAGTTTCATCTCTTAATTTGATCTTTTAGTTTATTTTAATTTACTTAAATTTATTCCAAATTTCGCTCTAAAACTACGCTACAAAATGTATCTTCGTCTTTTTGAACGTTGAAAACACATGGAAGCTGCATTCTCCAGCCGAGTCTCCCGGCATCTGTCGTCTTCGCCTAGTGAGAACCAACGATAAGTAGTGCTGTGAATGTCAGAAGACTTTGGTATGTGATTTTGACTTTTTTAGAACGAACCAGTGCCATGTGAGACAGTGTTAATAGACTATTATATACAGAAACGTGAAGGCTGAGTCCGTACGATAACGCTTCAATAATTTTTCATAACGAGAACTATACACATAGAAATAAATTAAGAATTTTGAGAACTTAGTTTAAGAATTAACATAATAAGAACCTCGGCTTCGTGTGGAAGGGCCCGTCCACACGTTGTCTATTGATGGAATAACTTTGTAGACCTAATTATTTCATAAGCAGTTTCACTGAACCTTGGTCAAGCGAGAATCGTTTTTCATACCCTAAGGGAATTTCATACCTTTTTGATATAATGTAAGAAACTTATTTTATAAGTCGATATAATACTTCTGAGTGGTAATAGAATAACCTCTGACAAATAAATAGGAATAAATATATTTTTTTTGTGTGAATAAATATTTAGGGAATTTCATACCTTTTGCCCGAAATTTCAGAAAGTGCCTCTATAGGCAATGTATTAGCATAGAAAATAATAGAATAAATTTAAGTAAATTATTTCATTTTTTATTTAAGAATATATTTCCAGTTTTAAACTGGTGGCGCCCAATAGAACTTAAGAAATATCCTAATATAACTTTCACTGGAAGTAACAGTCATTTAGTGTAAACGGACCCCACCTTCTCTGAGCTAACCGAACGGTAAGAAAACACTTTGCAGATTTTACCGTAACACCGCCAAACATCAATGTTAACAGCATTGATGTGTTTCGATATGAAGATTAGATAGCATCATTTCACCTGATGGTAAGTGATGATGATGCCGAAGATGAAAGCGGGCTTACCGAGATTTCCCAGCGCAATAGGGAACTGGTTACCTTGTCTTCATGCCGAAACACATCAGTTGCAATGTTAACAATGTTCTAATGCCAGTTCCCCATTGCGTTGGGAAATATTGGTAAGCCCGCTTTCATCTTCGGCATCACCATCGCTTACCATCAGGTGAGATGATGCTAAGGGCATACCAATTTTGAGTAAAAAATAATAATTGACAAAAATAACAGGAGACGATATACAGGGTGTAAGGGACAGGTTCACGAAAACTTTAAGGGCTTCCTCAGTAGACTAAACTGAACAACTTTCCACAATAACTTTTTTCAGGAAACGAAAACAAAAAATCGGTTTCTCCATACAAAATTATAAACTTGATTGGACGGTTTGTATGGAGAAGGCGATTTTTTTTCGTTTCCTGAAAAAAAATATCTTGTGGAAAGTTGTTCAGTTTCGGCTACTGAGTAAGCCCTTAAAGTTTTCGGAAACCTGTCCCTTACCCCCTGTATAGTATTTGACGAACTTATTGATTAACCAAATAAATATACAGGATGTTAAAAGACTACTCCCGGAACAGTAGGTTCCACTCATGAGACTGAACAACTTTTGAAAAGGAACCCGTACGGAATTCTCTGTTTTTTTTTTGTATTCTTTTTTATATAAAATATTTAAATGATTAGTAGGTTTTTCTGCTATTCTAGGAAAACTGTATTGAGTCGAGAATTTTAATAAAAAAAATAAATACATGAAAAGCACAAGAAAAAATGTTTATCTTTCGCTTATTATACATGTTTACAGCAGTAAGGCTTACGAGAACCACTGATTTAAATTCTAGAAAATACGAAAATTACCGCATTTTAAAACTTTTATGCTACGTATTTGTAGTTTGTACTTATTCCCAGATGTTTTCCTTTTTGCTCCCAATTTTTTTTCAAGGAGAACCAATCTATGAGCCAGCCCAAGCCCGATCTGTTATTCTTGAGACGGCCTCAGTATTCTGTGGAGACGGCATGCAACTCAATATTTGAACAGATGTGTTTGGGGGCGCGAGCGAAAATGTTATTTTTATGCGACCTACATGGAAATGCCGGGCTGGGCCTTGTGTAGGGCTGTGGCGCTGTCGAGTTTTCCAGGGACGATGTCGATAGTTTGACCATCGATGTTTTTAACCGTAGATGCAGACAATTTTTGAAGCCAATATACATAATAATAAAATGATAATGAAAATGAAAATGAAAATGAAAATATTTTATTCGAAGTAGGTAGCAGTGTACACTTTTCGAACGTCATTCAACATAATGATAAATAAATAATAAAATTATAATAGAAAATTAATAGAAGCTGAGACATCCTTTTAGGTTTTTAATTCATATGTCTGTCTGTGGTATCGCTTAATGAAATAGTTACCACAGCTTAAAAAGTATGTTTTTTAAGGGTGTTCCAGTACTTTTAAAAGCATCCTACATATATTTGTAAAATACTACGTGCAATATTAACGCTTTGCTCATCCTACAAAAACCTTTCCAATATCGTATTAAAATTATAGAGTTAGTGCTCAGAAAAAACCGATGTATGACCCTCGTTTAAAAAAGCATTTGTTTTGGTTAACAACCCATAGCGTCCCCACTGCCGGGGCACAGATTTCTTCCCATAGCTTAGGAAGGTAACGTATATCCAAAGATACGCAAGACCGGTCGGCGCGTCGTGGAAATCGTTGGTGGAGGCCTTAGTTGAGCAGTTGACGTCTTTTGGCTGATGATTATGACATTGTAGTAAGTGATATTTTCCCTACGTCGATACTTTTCCATCGACTGTAACCCGTCCCGCGGAGAAAGTTACCCTTTCCGCGCCTCCTCCCGGCAAACGGGAGCCAACACGAATTTGTTTCTTAATACGATCTCTATCTATTATTTAACGAATATAATCGTAAATTTTGAAGGGTCCCGCACTGAGATGCAATTTTTTCATAATTTTCGGGGTTCTTGTTCTACGAGGAGCTAGGTTCAACTGATTTTAGTCCAGTCAATCTACGAATTTTTGTATGGAGTAGGTTACATTTAATGCACTTTGGGTGAAAATTTAGAATATGTTACTTAAATAATTGCAAAATGAAAATTCGTGAAAATCTCTTATGAATATTTGACAATTTTTCTGTAATTAGCCCCTAAAGAAACAAAATTAAATTTAAATGTGAACAAAAAATTGAAAACTGGTGATTTTTTACATGAGGGCTTCTTATAAGACGTTTTATTTATATTTATAATCGTCCCCGATCGAGATCAAAACATTGAGTAGATATTGAATATAATATATTTAAAAATTTATAACTTGAAAAGAAATACTGCAAGGTGAGTGATATTTTGTCTTAGGGGGTAAATAACCACTGTCAATAACCATGAGAATTATCTCCAAGGTGACTTCGTTATTTATTTTTTTATTAAGTTTTATTCGATTTTAACCCTTGCACATTAAAGACACTACGAATATTTTCATGAAATCTAATAGTAATATTTTTTTTAAACTAAGACTAAGAAAAATCCCCGGTCAATCTGTTGCACAGTTTCTGTAATAATCTAATAACAATTATAATTCGCGAGCGGGCTGAGCGGGGGGCGCGGGCGGGGGAATGCGGCATGCGCGGAGCCCGCGCTACCCCGCGAGTTCTTTATTCAGCTAAGCTATAGCTGGGGATTTCATGCAACATCTTGTATGAGAACTGTTTTTAATTTTGTATCAATATTTCTCTCTCTCTTTCTTTTCTTTTCGTGTGGCACGTTTTTTTACTATTCACAAGATATAGATGGCAGTTGCCTGATGTTCCACTTAGCATCATCCGCGGTCACGTGTCTACCTATTGGGTTTTGTGTGTGTTATCAAGGATTTAAACTTGGTATATAGTTGTTCTTTAGGTGGTCTTGAGTGTTAGCCCAGGAGGCATCGGGAGGCATCACAAAGGTGGCGAGGGAAAACGGGGAAAGTTTGATTTGGCCGCGCTCTTCTTTCGAGCTTATATCTCCATAACTATATGTACTGGGGCAAGTGTGATAATTATCGGACAATTAAAGGAATACCAATTCGTTTGGAACAAATAATTGCTTCCATCGCTAGAAAAAAAATTGGCTATGGAGGGTACATGTAAGGAGATCTGTCTCTGTGTACAAAAGTGTCCGTCAAAACGCGTTAAGTAAGGGTGGTGTTATTGTATAAAAAGCGGTCAAGTGTGTGTCGGACCACGCGCAGTGTAGGGTTTCTTAGTACTTCGACAAACACTGCTTCAAGGGGAAAACCTCCCGTCTTACAAAACTGACTAATACTCGTTAACTTGTAAAGCCTACTTAGCTGTGATAGTTTTCCTTTTAACTTCGTTAAATATACTACTGCCGTGAATTTTTTCACATTTCTAGAAATCATTATTTAGCTGTCGGGGGGGGGGGGGGGCACATGACTTTAACAAAAAATTGCACTTTAAAGTTTAATATTTCGAAAACGAATCCATGACTCGAAAAATTCGCAAATTTTTGAAAGACCTATTCAACGATACCCCACACCCTGGGATAGTCGAGAGAAAAAAAAATCAAAAAGAGCTAGTAACTTTAGTTCTCCTACGTATCTCCTCATATTTGATTCAATCAAGTAGGGAAACACCAAGCGTAGCACGTTCCATCGCCCTTTGAGTGACTTTAATAATATAAGGTCCATAGTAAGCGACCATGTCTCGGATCCATATGTCATCACTGGCAACACACACTGGTCATGGACTTTAGTCTTGAGACACTGCAGTATTTTGGACGTGAAGATATTGCGAAGTTTCCCGAACGCTGCCCAGCCAAGTTGGATTCGACGCCTGATCTCTTTCTCAAAGCTGGACCTACCTAACTGGACTGTTTGTCCCAGGTATATACAGGGTGTAACAGAAGTGTTTGACAATACTTCAAGGTTGGCTTTTACCCATCAAACTGAACAACTTTTGATCTACAACTTTGTTGAAATCGCAAAATTTTTTTTGGACTTTTCATACAAATCGATCAGCTGGCGAACCAAGTTTGTATGAAAAATCCAAAAAAAAATTTTGCCATTTCAACAAAGTTGTAGAACAAAAGTTGTTCAGTTTGATGGGTAAAAGTCAACCTTGAAGTATTGTCACACACTTGTTACACCCTGTATATTCGTCAACAACTTCGAGCGTAGAGTCTCCAACCTTCAGAGGAGTGGGTGTAACACGGATGTTTGACATGATTTTCGTCTTATCTATGTATCATTTTAAGACCCACTTGTTGGGAGACTCTACTTAGTCCTTTGAGCATTGCGCCTAGATCCTCCAAGGTCGCAGCCATGATCACGATATCGTCAGCAAATCGAAGGTGAGTGATGTACTCGCCATTGATGTTAATGCCGAGTCCTTTCCAGTCCAGAAGCTTGAAAACATCTTCCAGTGCAGCGGTGAACAGTTTCGCAGATATAACGTCTCCCTGTCTCACCCCACGCATCAGCCGGATAGGTTTTGAATTCTGATCCTGGAGCCTGGACCAACATGCTGGCATTTTCATACAAACACTTCAAAACTTCGATGTATCGATAATCGATCTGGCACCGTTAGGAGAGATTGCAATACAGCCCAGGTCTCGATCGAATCAAAGGCTTTCTCATAGTCCAAAAACGCTAAGCTTAGTGGTCGATTATACTCTTCGGTCTTCTGTATAATCTGCCGAAGCGTATGTATGTGGTCTATGGTACTGAAGCCTTTTCGGAAACCGGCTTGTTCGGGAGGCTGGAAGTATATAAGGATTAATATGCATATCCGTACCAAATTACAGCTCTGGAGTACTAATAGTCTCTGAGCTAAGCCGCGGACAGACAGACGGACATGGCGAAACTATAAGGGTTCCTCGTTGACTACGGAACCCTAAAAAGGGTAAATTTTAAAGAAAGCGAGAATAGTTATTAGAAACAGAGAAGAAAACAAGGAAAGAATCCGCTTTGTTATAACGCACTTTAAAACAAAAAAACAAAATAAGAATTTTTTTTTCATATATATTTTCATAATCCTTGTCTACATTAGCGCCACTCTGATGGATTCTTGAACTATTATTTACTGCTTACAGTTGGACACTTTTTTAACTAATCCCCCATATAAAACAGTCTTCCTTATACTATTAGCATCGAGAGGCATAACAAAAGTGGCGAGGAGAGGCAAGGAAAATTTGATTCGGTCGCGCTCCTCTTTCGAGCTAATACGTCCATAACTTTATGTACTAGGTCAAGTGTGATAATATCATTTTCGGATAATTCAAGGAAGACTAATTCATTTCTGATTAAATAAAGGCTTCTTTCAAGTTCTTTCACAAAAAAAAAATAACAAATTCATAAAATCCGAATAACGTGGACAACATATTAAAAAAAATGGTTATTTATCTAGTACAAAATAGTTTTTCTATCTAGCACAAAGTCCTTACCACGCGGAATTTGTACACTCAACGTTTCAGGAAATGTTTGCGAAGCGAGAAGAAACGTTGAGTCCAGAAGAAACTCACTTCAGCACATATTTTTTTAACACTTAATTTCTATTAAAAATCATGTCAACAATAAAATTATGAGCTGTAAGATCCATACACGGTTTGAGATATTTATTTCTCAAAAAGAATTACAAATTCACTTAACTTAAGAAATGCAATATAAGTGCTTAAATTATTTATAATCGTGAAGGAAAATATTATTTACATCGAAAACAAATAATCCGTCGGTACTTTGGAATACAAATTTGATCCATAAATTACTTGTTTAATAAAAGCAATGGATAGGATCTACTAAATTGCCATGATTGGGTATGACCAAAAGCTATGTTCAATAATATATTTAAGCAAATTTATGTTAATTTAGTAAATATACTTTATATGAGAAGCGGTCATGGCTCAGTGCGGCTTGCGTGGTCGCGTCGATCACGAAGGTTAACTGACTACAGACACGGTCATAACCTGGATAGGTATGACTGTTAGTGGCATTTATCTCGACCGTTTCCATGCTTCGCAAGGCACGTTAAGCCGTTGGTGCCGGCTGCTATCGCTAGATGGCAGTGGTTAAGCCATGTTGGAGTCCTTATAGGCGGCTTGAAATTTTCTGACACTGGGGTTGGCCACTAGCCCCACAACCTCCACCAATCCGGACTTGGCCCCGTGTGTGGAGTATGGCCTAACCTTCCCGAGTTATGGGAAGAGATCCGTGCCTCTACAGTGGGGACGTAATGGGTTGTTAACATACTTTATGAGCCACACACATAACATCCCAAAAGGCACACTTCCGTAGTCCGTACTAACAACTGACGGTAAATTTTTCAACCTAGACCGAATGAAGGCATGTAACAAAGTTTTATGCCATATAGTTACAGCAATAAGGTACGTGGACGACTTATGTTTTACAGCGGAATCCCCTAATATCTCTGCAAAAACTGATGACCAGTTTTGACGAGTCATTAAAAAAAAATTAGTACTGACAGTGTAAGTAAGATCGATGTTATATATGTTGGGAGACAACTGAACAATCTAACTCCAAATGTATCTCGGTTAGAATGTCATGAAGCATGTGGAGAAGTTTAAGTATTTGGGAAGTGCAATAACATTCAAATGTGACCTCGACCCTGAGATCATTGGGATTGGTTCAGCTTTAGCAGTTTTTGGCAAACGTAGACCTACATTCTTCCGGTCGCATGATATTAGCTACTAAGATCTTGGTGTATATGTCCAAAGTAATTCCAAACCTCCTCAATTCGTGAGAGACATAGTGTTTATATAGAGCTATGACAGGTATAGATCGATGGATTCATTTTGGTACAGATATTACGAAAAAGCCTGTCGTAAGGTCGTTTGTTTCGTCATAGCTATATCGGCCCCCCTCCCCCTTTCTTATGACTGGCTATTTGATGATCTACGAATCAAGACGAAAATATTGATAATTTTTGTAACTATATAGGAGCCAGAGAAACAAACTCGGTAAATAGAGCACTTTTATTATTTTCGCCACCAGTCTAATAGGAAAGAAATACGCTGCCTCGATAGATTTCACATGCAGTGCCTCCGTGATATCATGAACATCGACTGGTCCAACCATATAAGATATACAAAGGTTCTACACCGTGCAAACGTATACGGAATTGAGGCGTACCTTAAGCGAAGAAAATTATGTTGGTGTGGTCTTGTGACTCGTATGCTGGGTTACGAAACGTGTCAGTTACTGAGAGCTTCGAGAGGGCAAGCGAAAGCAAAGTGGACAGCTATTGCGGTATAATAACGCCGCCACCGTGATGCCTCCCGATGCCTCCCGGGCTTATTCCACTTAAGACCACCTAAGGAACAACTATGCCAAGTTTGAGGTCTTGATTCTTGATCCAAAATTACGGTAAATCGCAACGACGATATGTCGCATCTAGTTCGTGAAATTTTGCGTAAATACCTACCTACTTTTACTTCATAAGAACAGGCCCACTGGCATTGGAAGTGGGGTTGCTTTGGCAGGCTCATGGAAAGTCATGGAAAAATGGCAATGACACTAATGTCATGACAATATAATAATTATGTATAATTTTTGGAGTTAAATGTTCGGCGAATATCAATAGGACAAAGTTTCTTCTTTTGAATTGAATTTGCAGTAGGTATATCTATGTGGTAAATCAGTAGAACGGTAGTACTATGATCACGTTTGGATGCCCACAATCGATCCAATGAGTATGACACAATTATTATTAAATAACTACTACCTACTTACCTATCGTATTGTGCATTTTATCACATTTGCGTTTCGCACTTGCCATCTAGCTATCCGCGCACTTGTCTTTTTCGCACCCAATAGCTCCGTCTCTGTCGCACACTGGCTATGCGTACGTGGCAGTTCACGCACCTTCTCGGCGTTTGAAATATAATTATAATGTCTAATACATTTTAGTTAAAATGCGTTTTAAGAAGAAACTTCTTTGTTTGTACAAGGGACGATGATGATTTCCAATAGATAATATTAGTGTTACGGCACAGCCAAGAAAATATTTGTAGTGTCTTTAATGTGTACTACAGAAATCTTTAAAAAATCGTTTTTAACTGGGTTCTGAAATAGTCACCTAGGTGAAAACTTAACACATGTTCAAGCCTTACAATTAGACTTAAAAAACATAAAAATCTCCGAAGGCTCCATTTTGTAAGTATTATTTTTCACGCAATAATATAAAAAATATCGTTATATTAAGAATTTATTGCTTTAAACTAGAGACAACTTAAGTACCATATTTATAAGGTAACTATAGTTATAAATCTCAGTTTTCCCCAAAAGTGCATTTATTGTTTGGCGTATACAAGTTAAAAGGCGTCTTTAGGTATTTCTAAGGGTTAAACGCCCTTACAATCACAAAATTACCACGAATGCTTAGTAAAACACCAATTCTTTTATTTCCAAACCATTTTAGTCAGGTGTCTTTAATGCGACCTCAAATCTTTTATTTACTGGACTATTTTGGATTTGTTTGCTCCTATGATGTTTGTGATGGTTGGCATGGCTGTATTTATTTTGTTTTGTTTTCTTGGCTAAGCCGAACGGCTTGAAAATTGATTTGGAACTACGCGGTGTTGTTATATGCATCCTAATATCATATTTACTTGACAACACTCGTTGTCAGGGGGACTATCATAGGATCTAATTTTACCAGTCGATTTATTTGTATAGTTTCTACACTGATATACTATACAAGTTATAATAATATAAATAAAAAAAGCTAAAAAATACTCCTTTCATTTATTGCTAACTAAAACATCATCCTATGTTATAGTATTTATAATTTAAAGCAAATGTTAAATTTAGATTTTTGAACTTCAAAATTCAAAAGTTCTATCTCTCACAATTAGTCAATTTAATATTATGTTCAAATAAAATAATTTTATGCCCGAGACTCAAGCAGTCAAAGATTTGATTTAATAGTGACATCGTTCTGTCTTGTACTTTTTTTTCTTCTTCTTGTCGAATGTCGCTATTATCTTGTACTTAATTAAATATTCCTAACCTACCTACATATAACGATGCCATAGATTTTAGTAAACTTCAAAATTTCAGTCTTTTTCCTAATCACTATTAAATTGTCCCCACTGCTAGGGCACGGGCCCAACTAAACCCGTCTGTCCGTATTTATAAGTTAGATTCTAAAATAGACAAACATATTGCAAAAAATGGAAGTTACACAGTAAATTGCGGACGTTTTACTTCTGTGACGCTGTATATTGCGATCATTTATTAACAAAGCCATTTTTTAGCATCGAGATATATCTTGATATATCATACATAACCTATTTTAAGATTTTCATCCTGTGAAAACCTTCAGTGATAACCCTAACTTATATTTTAGAATATTATGGTATCACAATTAACGTTACTTTATTTATTGACACTGATTCAAATGTTTAGTTTCTCATGAAAATCTTATTTTGTAGTTGACCGCTAAGCTGATCAGTTTATTTAAGATCTTTATAGGTTGGATCGAGGTTCCTTTAGAAAAGTAGTTGAGTTTTAGGAGTATATATCGAAGCCTTAGTTCAAATAAAATCAGTACATTTGATAAGACTACGAGAATTTAAATATTTGTTCCCAATATAAATTCAGACTGGACCTTACTCCAGAATGAACGGCGAAAGTTTACAGCGCCAATTGTTTTTCATAAGTTATGGTCCTTCGAGCCGGATCATCTGGTAAATTAGATCCCAAAGTTTCACGCAACCGACACTCTTTATGACAGTTGAAGTTATGAAGCTCTAGTTCTTTTAAATTGCAGCCAAGTTAATACCGTGAACCGTGGATTACTCGTAATATCTCCTACTTTTTTAGCCGACTCCCTCAGATGGAGATAATGTTTTTCGGCTGTATGCATGTCTGTTTGCTTGACTGAGTCGGTAACCTAAACAGCTTCATTGATTGAATGAACGGTAAAACTTTAGTATGTGTCCATTTTGTAAGATTTGGTCCTTCGAGCCGGATGCATTAGTATTTTGAATCCGAAAAAGATTCAGGCACAAGTTATACTTTTTGTGATATGACAGCAGAAGAAAACTTGTTGTCTTTTAAATTGTTGCCGCGATAATACAGGTCATTTATATCTTAGTAAGCCATCTTATATCCGAGGTATAATCATCACTTACCATTAGATGAGACGATGACAATAGTTGAAAAATCAATTGAAAAATGGCGGGAGGAAGGATTAAAAATTAAAAAAAAATGCAGTCTATACTTTCCTGCCAAATCAACCAATGAGATCAAAGACAAATGCCTAGGTACCTAAAAATACGAAAATAGTATACTTCTTAAAGAACCACCCAAATCGATGTTTATTTTTGTCTCACAGACAGCTTATGATGTGTTCTAATTATGACAATTTGTCCGTTCTAAATGCTCCATCAGCTTTGTACTACCTGCGTCAAGTCTGGCCTCCTATTCGACCTTATTGCTTGGCACTAAAACCGATACGTGGCTTGGTGAATCGCACGCCGATAGTACAGTGCTAAGAGGTGTGATGAGTGCGTTTGCGCTTGTCTTATAATGTAAATAATAGGAAAATAAGGCAGTTTTGAAATGGTACAAGTTACAAGAATTTTGGCGGTTAATTTATTGGTGATATATCATGAACTAAAATACACTTTATTAACGAAGTTGAATTCTAAGCTGAACGAAAAAAACAAAACAAATAGTAAAATAAATACGCAAAGAATTCAATTCTACTAGTCACTTGCAATGATCTTATGGGTGTGTATGTTAAGAAAAAACGATATAATTTTCCAGCAATTTAATATAAAAACTGACAAAAAGGTATAAAATGTTACATGTCAAGAAAAAAAAAAAAAACACCAAAAGGCTTCGTTATTCAAATGGCTCACCCCTAGACGTTCCCGATGGAAAAGTGCCCATTATGCTTAATATAAATACCTATGTTTGACGAAAATAAATAAATTGAAGTTGAAAATTGAAGTTACAATTAGACAACAGTCTGCTTTAGAGATGAACTGATTGGATCTTAAACTCTGCTGGAATCTCGTAGCTTACACCAACCGCCAGACATTTTGAAAGTGTTGCCTGTTAATTATTGTAAGTGCGCAACCGTGAACTGGTTACATTTTGATTGTTTGCGCGATGCGCGGGCGCAGGAAGCAAACAGTTACCGCTCTAAAAGAATCATTTTTATACATATATACAGAGCAGTTGGCTATACCTTGTTCCAATCAAGAAAAAGGTAAACAAACTTACTATGGACGTCAGTTGCCTACTAAGTTAAGTTTACCTTTTTTTTTTTGATTGGAATGAAGGTGGAGCGATGATTTGCGCAAGGTTGCTGGCAACAGCTGGATGCGCGTGGCAGAAGATGGGTAGGTATAAGTGGCGTGGCTTGGGGGAGGCCTATGTCCAACAGTGGACTAATACAGCCTGATGATGATGATGATGATACAGAGGAGACTAAGGAAACGTACAGGGTCTATTAATATTAGTGTATAGGAACCGTTAAACTAAATCTTTTACTGTATAGTCATCCGTCATGCTAAACATGTATTTATTTACACTTTACAATAGTGAATACTGTATGTAATAAATGTAGGCGGTCTAATTGCTATAAGCAATCTCTTCCAGACAACCTTGAGGTAGAGGAAACACGAAATACTTAATTTCTAATACAGGTCCAGTATTAATCCACTCAACTAAAAATTTTTTCCGAAATGACCAAATACATAGTGTTAACTAGAAAAAAAACTGGAAAAGTGCGAGTCGACGCGCACACCGAGGGTTCCTTACAAACAAACAAAATTTATATTTTTGCTAATATATTTTAAGACCACAGACTTCTTATAGATTTTCCTGTAATCTTTAGGTAACGAACTATTTTCCATGTTATTTTAAAGGGTTTCAGGCTTGGTAGTTTTGAATGGTCTTTTTATCAAACTTTAAAAAATGTCAACTCGTTTCTAGCTTAAGAAATGTTAGTAGATTGGAGTAAACATTTTCACAGGGGAGGCGGCAGAGTAAACAAAATAATTCCACTAGAATCAATGGAATTATTTTGTTTTGCTTATGATCTCATCTCTGTTAGTCAGATCAAAAAATATTGATATGACAGATATAACCAAAGTTCCTAATGTATACGGTGAAATTCGAAAGATTCTGAGAAAAGAGTTTTTATACCAACTTTGACTAACGCATACATTGGAAAGGCTGTAAAAAGAAAAACAAGAATAAAGTAACAAAAGAGACTGTAAGCCCATCGATTTTGCTCATTTCGCTTCGTTCGACAGCAAAGGGCACTTGAAAAGGCGCCCCTTTGCGAAACGACAATTAAAACGAGAGAGCTCAGGGCAGGAGTTGGAGGGCTCTTAATTAGCGCCCCCCCTTTTTAATATTCACGTAGTTTGTGCCTCACTTTTAAGGCCAAAATATACTTGTTGAGATTGTCGAGATTTTCGACTTTTGGAATGTCCAGAGTATGGAATGGAATGTCTCCTAATCTCGCCACATCCTCCGGAACACAGCGCGCTTAGCAGGAGGTATAGAGCGAGCAGTGATGTCCACCGAGTCGTACTTTGCACTGGGTTTTCTACCATTAAGTTTTTGCACTAGACACTTTATACTACTGAATTGTATGTATGTCAGTCAGTATGCGCTTTTTATTATTATCGTCTGAGCCAAAACAGGTTGATGTGTGTTGGAGTGCCAGGTGACAATATACCTATTCCTCTTGATCACCAAATTGATTAATACTTTTAATTTCAGATTATATTTTACGGCATTGTGCATATTCTGACCTCATAAGAAAGAAAGCCGCAAAGTATACGGAAACTCCATATACCTGTATTGCTGTAATAAAATTGGTGTAGGACCCGTTAACTGGGGATTCTACTCATTGTACTGAACAACTTTTGTTCTACGACTTTGCTCAAATCACAAAAAAACAATTTGGACATTTCATACAAATTGATCAAAATCAAATCAATCAAAATCAATCAATTTTTGTTACATCCTGTATGTACTTGAGGTGTCTTCCATATGAATGAAGGCAGTTTTATATTTAGATGCTTTCTTTTAATCCAATTAATATAATATATTATTTATTTAAATATTGATATTGATTGAGTAACTGGTCTGATGACTCAAAATCCTCATTCCTCAGCACATTGACGGACTGAGACATAACCTCATGTTATACAACTAAGCAGTTTGGTTTCAAATCAAAGTGTTTAGCATAAATATACAATAAAAGTGGGTGGGGTGTGCGTGACCGTAATACTATGAAATCGTTTACACGACCGTATGCTCTTTATTGCGAAGAAAATTGTACCAGAGTGACATGTAATAGATAAACGTACATAAAACTGACATTGTTAATTGATATGTTATCTGTCTTAAGCTTAGTGCAATTAATTTTGAAAGTCGATTGGAAATATTACGAATTGAATAATCCAATCTCGTATAATAATACTAATATTTGTAATAGAAGCGAAATACATACGCCTCGTGAAATCAGAATACAAGGCTTAGTTAATTTAATATGCGTGAAAACCTTTGCTACATTTTTTTCCTTATATTTATTTTTACTATCGAATCTTAGAAAATACGCTCTGTATATTTTATTGTATTTATTTCACTAATCGCCAATTAATTTTCATCCCCACTCAAAGAAAATTATTTCCAATGTAGCAACGAGGACTTTTGAAGATTGAGCTAATTTCTTCAAGTCCCTCGTGTTTGGATTAAGTTCACTGTGCTACTGCCAAAAAGGACTTCAAATAAATGAGGACCTGTTCGTTCCTAAATATCAGTATTTTATTTGAGCATTTTCAACGCATTTTTCGGAATTTTCGGGGTTGCTATAAGCAATATGTGTAGTTCCATCGAAATTACGTTTTTAAGACTTTTTTACTTGGATTTCGAATGAAAATTCAAAATGGCGTTGAACATTGCGCTCCAGTGTTCACAGAGTTTAAAAGGAAGCGCTTTGTGGTTTGACGCTTAGGGAAATTCGGAAAAGCTGGTGCCCCTAATTCATTTAACAATTTGTGACAATAAATGTTGACGATTGTCATTAGAAATTACTCTTCATCCCAGATTGCCCCGAGGGTAATCTATGCTCTCCAATTATACAGGGCTAAAAATATCTCTTGAAAACTTAAACGAGGATTTCTACTTTATAATATTGTACAACGTTTTTCAAAAACTCATATGGAATCCTCAAAAACACATACAAATAGGTCTAATAATAAGTTTTTGTAGGGAGTAGAAAGTTTTTTAAATTCATTTAAATTAAACATGGGTTCCTTGGGAAAGTTGTTCAGTATTATGAGTAGACCCCCCCTCCCCTTTAAAGTTTTGGGAGTGGTCTTTTTACATCGTGTATGTATTGGAATTTTTGACTTGAAAATTTTACTATGCTTTCAGCTCAAAACACCCCGTTTTATACAGGGTGTAACAGAAAGGTTTGATAATACTTCAAGGTTGGCTTTTACCCATCAAACTGAACAACTTTTGTTCTACAACTTTGTGCAAATCGTAAAATTTTTTTTGGACTTTTCATACTAATCGATCAGCTGGCGAACCAAGTTTGTATGAAAAGTCCGAAAATTTCTTTGCGATTTCAACAAAGTTGTAGAACAAAAGTTGTTCAGTTTGATGGGTAGAAGCCAACCTTGAAGTATTATCACACCTTTCTGTTACACCCTGTATAATAGTTTTGTTTTTATACACAAAAGCTTAAACAACATTACACCCTCTACACGAGAATCTATATCTTCACACCTACCTACCTATGGAGATAGATTGGGATCGTCTCCTGTAAAAAAAAAAAAGCAAAGCACCTAGCACCTTTTGCTTTGCTTTTTTTTGGGTAAGTACCCATACCCATATTCTCATCGAAAAGGGTATGGGTACTTAATTGCGAAGAATAGGTAATCTTTTAAAATGTATAAATCCTAATGATGAATAGCAGATACATGATCATGCGGTGACCAAGTCGGATGAAGGTGTTTTTAGGGTACCGTAGCCAAATGGCAAAAAACGGAACCCTTATAGATTCGTCATGTCTGTCTGTCTGTCTGTCCGTCCGTATGTCACAGCCACTTTTTTCCGAAACTATAAGAACTATACTGTTGAAACTTGGTAAGTAGATGTATTCTGTGAACCGCATTAAGATTTTCACACAAAAATAGAAAAAAAAAACAATAAATTTTACTTATACCCCATACTTAAAACTGAAACTCAAAAATTTTTTTTTCATCAAACCTATACGTGTGGGGTATCTATGAATAGGTCTTCAAAAATGATATTGAGGTTTCTAATATCATTTTTTTCTAAACTAAATAGTTTGCGCGAGAGACACTTCCAAAGTGGTAAAAATGATGTTTCGATGTTTTATTTTTTTGGTTTTTAATTGCTTTTTTCTTGTGTTTATGTGCTTTGTATGTGTTTTTATTGTTTTTTATTCTATGTTTCCTGTGTTTCCCTGAATAAACGTTTTCTATTCTATTCTACTCTATTCTAAAAAGTGTGTCCCCCCCGTAACTTCTAAAATAAGAGAATGATAAAACTAGAAAAAATATATGATGTACATTACCATGCAAACTTCCACCGAAAATTGGTTTGAACGAGATCTAGTAAGTAGTTTTTTTTAATACGTCATAACTCGTAAATCATTCAATCAACTCAAATATAAAAAATATAGAGTTCAAGTCATGTATGATTAATTGATTATGAATTTATACGGAACCCTCGGTGCGCGAGTCCGACTCGCACTTGGCCGGTTTTTTTTTAACTGAGCTACGAATCAGTTATACAAAAATGCCTTAGTAAGTGTCAAGCGGACCAGACACTATCAGTAATAATGACAGTATTTTTCCATCAGTATATTGACATTACATCGTTTAGTATGCGTCAGACCATCATTCCAACCACTACACTGTCAGTATATTGTCATTACTTGAAAATACTGTCATTATTACTGATAGTGTCTGGGTCCGTTTCTGACTTCTTAATACTTTCCTAAATACAGAAAATCATAACACTGCCAGTAGGTATTATCTGAAATAAAACCTCCTTTGTTATTAAAGCGCAAGTCAAAGGAGATCTTAACCTTGCTGCATAATTCACATTGCATTCGCCGAGTGTCTAGAAATGTCTATTTTCCCAGACGGAGTGTCGTTAACGAAAGCTGGGGGCGAGTGAGTCGAATTATCGATAAGTTGCTTTTTGATAGATATCGAACTTATCGAGTTTTGGAATTTTTATTTGTTATCGATGAAAAATCCTTTAAGAACGTAAAACTCAAAACATTTTTTATTTGAAACGCGTACTTACATGTAGATTGGAAAATCTTTGATCGGTTCTCTGAAAAATAGTTAAATCTACCAAAATATTATCTTCGACTTAGAAAGATGGAACTACCACAACCGTTCAAATTCCAATATTCACAATAAATACCGATAATAGCACATCCCTACAGAACAAAGTCTCTTTGCGCAAATGTAGATAAGTTTGCCATTTGAATGCGGACCGCGTTCGATCTTGCCGCGCGCTCGCGTTCGAATTTTGAATATTTACAGTACACGTACCATAGACAATCGCGCCGGCTGAAAACTTGGCGCGATTTATTGAAACCAGCCAGTATTTGCTTTAAACTTAAAACAAAGTTTTGCAAATCAAGAAAATTCAAAATGGCGAGCGCACATTTGGCGTTTGCGCCAGTAACTTAGGTTTTCTGGAACTGATATTCCAGTGTCTTATTTTACATTAATTATAATAATTACTTATTTCCAAAGAGATTTATATTTCACTGCTTATTTCATAATTTATTATTAAGTTAAGGTTCCAATGGATTATGTTTGGTTTAATGTTCTAAGGCATACATAACTGCAGTAGTGGGTAAATTGTAATACCAGCAAGAAATGAAGCGCAATCCTAAGCAAATATTGTGTTTTCTAATTATTTCCTCCCTCCTTATAACAAAAGGAAGATAAACACAGACCTTTCACCTCTAGACCTGGATAGGCATAATGATATACATTTCTTTAAACGATTTTTTTCTTATTTATATTTATTTATTTGTTAATTTATTTACAATCTACTTATAACAAGTAACAATTTAAGAAATATCGTATTATGTGGGGTATAGGTAGGCCGTCTTACAATTTGCTACATATCGTTCCTTGCACGACTAACTGTCCTATCTTAGATTTTTGATGATTTGAGCTTGGACTCTTTCCAATTGAAATACGGTCGTTTTTAAGAACTTGAGAAAAATAGGAGGAGGAGAGATAGGAGTGTTAGTCGTGCGAGGGACAATAGAATATAAGCAATCTCTTCCAGATCCTTTCTTCTAATGATTTTATGCAGTTTATAATCTATGTATGTAGTTGGCTGTTCTATGCTGTGTGTGCTTTTTATGCGATAATATTTATGATGACAAATGGCTGAATACGGAATCTGATTAAATTTATTTAATAAACGTCATACAGTACCAGTGTTTTGCAAACTTTTGTTGGGAACTCTTTTTTATGGTTTACGTTTACAGTTTGCGACCAATTGATCTACCTACCGGTTTGACTAATTGCGATATATAATGTATTCTACCAAAGAGATTTCATTTTCAGTGCCAATGAGCCGGCCTTTACGAATATGTCTTTGTACTAATGAGTTTTCTGTAAGCAGCAATTTCGCTTATAAGTAATAAGAAAAGTCAAGGAAATAACCAAAGCTTGCTTTATTATGAAAGTTGTTAAAATAATAAATAAAAAACCAGAAAGAAAGTATCTTTTATGCTTTCGGTATGCAATAGAATGCATCAAATCAAATCAAATCAAATACTCTACAAATCATGACATACAGTCTTAAAATAAACTCTGGAAACGTTCGTTATGTAAGTTCCGATTTGGGCAGAAAGTTTATATTAGTTAACAAAAGAATGTATCTTTCAATAAATGAAAAAAATAGGTACTTTTATTTAATAGAAGATTTGATTTCAAAAGAAATAAAGGAAAAAAATGCGCCGCCTTTACCCAGTTGCTAAATACGGCCCAGTACAATATTAAGTTATGAATGTTAAGATAGAAAATCGTTTTTGAATTTCCTCTGCGAAAAAACGCTTGAATATCTAGTGTTTCTAGAAAATTCTTTTAAAATTAAAATTTCGAACAGCATTGGCCCGTTCAAAAACCGTTTACCCTCAAAATGGGGTAACGGTAAGATGTAGTAAGAAAATGGGGGTATCTTATATCAATCTAGTGGCAACATTTGTGATGAATGTTGTGCCTCGCGCGGTTTTAATATCCCTTTTTATTGCCGCCGAGTTTCGTTTCATATCATAACAGGGAGAGGGTGGCCAGAGACAACGCAGCGAAAATTATTATTGTCTATGGTTAGCGGAGGTCTTCTGCAAAAAAAAAAATTAAGGGGACTAAAAATAGTCTAATATTTCTTACAGGGAAACGAACGGTCATCTCGCTTGTCAGAATGCTCCGATTTTTTTAATTTGAACATCTTTATCCACATAGACAGACTTCATTTGTCATACATACATACGGAATAAACTATATTTTTTATACAATATAACGTGCTCTGAAAATAATTGCCTGAATTGGCTGAAATCGGGGCTTCTACAAATGAATATTGAATTTGAACAACATTCCGCGAGGAACACAATTTATTCGCATAAATGTTTTTGAACTTTTCATGCAAATTGATCAGCTAGTAAGAATATGCCAATTTACTACGGGAGGATTTTTTTCGCGAATTGACTATTGGTTCTTTGGGGAAAGTTGTTCAGTTGTATGTAAAAGTTGTTCAGTTTCATGGGTAAGTTGATCTGCTTTATGAGCCCCAGTTTGCATAGTTTCAATTTATTTTGTTGGGCTTTTTTGTGCAACTTTTTATTCGCTGGAACGCGGCATATTGTAGGTTTTATTCTATAGTTCATTCCAATCAAAAAAAAGTAATGGTAAACAAACGTAGTATACAGATGACATTGACATGTGTCAGTTCCATAGTAAGTTTGTTTACCTCTTGCTTTTTTTGATTGGAATGAACTATACTTATGAAACTGAACAACTGTCACCAAAAAAATACGATTTTCCATACAAAGATAGTAAATCAACTGTTCAATTATTGTCAATTTGTATAAAATCTTAATTTTTTGGCTCCTTTTGTATAGGTTTACTGGCGAAAGTTGATCAGTTTTGAGAATGGTAGTAGTACTATTTGCCGCTTGTCGAAAAATATATAGTCACTCTGTATAGTAATAATGGGGTTGTTTCCATAATATATGACCAACACCTCACTCATGGCATAGTTTGCTCAAACTTCGACATTCCACAATCCACTGGCAATAGCATGCCTTGCCAAACGATTTCCGCCCTTGTTTCCTGCGAGTTCATAGTTCTTGTATAGAAATATACAGGGTGTAGCAGAAAGCTGTGATAATACTTCAAGGTGGGCTTTTATCCATCAAACTGAACAACTTTTGTTCTACAACTTTGTTGAAATCGCAAAGAAATTATCGGACTTTTCATACAAACTTGGTTCGCTAGCTGATCGATTTGTATGAAAAACCAAAAAAAAATTTGCGATTTGAACAAAGTTGTAGAACAAAAGTTGTTCAGTTTGATGGGTAAAAGCCCACCTTGAAGTATTATTACACCTTTCTGTTACATACTTACGAAAATACTATCTATCAGCCGAAAGACGTCCACTGCTGGACAAAGGCCTCCCCCAAGGATTTCCACACCGACCGGTCCCGCGCTGCCCGCGTCTAGCCATACAGCGCGAACGAAAATACGAATTACATCTATATGTTCTGTTAGATGTATACATCAGAATTGTGAATAGTGCAGTTGACTGCGTCAATAATAAATTAGTACGAAATATTTTTCACTCTTATTGAAACAGTATAAAAACCTACTGGCTTGTAAATTTATTACATGTGCAATTTTTACGTATTATTATCAAAATTTATTATAAGTCTTCCGGTTGATATGATGTCGTCGCTGAAGCGGCCGTGGCTCAGTGCAGCTCTTTGATCTCGTAGGTTAACTGACTATAGTTCATTCCAATCAAAAAAAAGCAAAAGGTAAACAAACTTCCTATGGAACTGACATATGTCAATGTCATCTGCATACTACGTTTGTTTACCATTTGGTTTTTTTTAATTGGAATGTACTATACAGACAAACACATAATAACCTGGAAGGATTTGACTGTTAGTAGCATTCGACCGCTTCCCTGCTTCGCAAGTCACACACATTTAACCGTTGGTTCTGGATATTGTCACTTTAAGGCGACTTGAAACTTCTGACACGGGTTGGCTACTAGCCCCAGAACCGCCACGAATTCGGACTTAGCCTCCATCTAACCTTCGTTGGGTAAGGGGAGAAAGCCGCGCCCTAGCTACGTACGGTAACGAATTCATGTCTTTATTTCAAAACTTATACATACAGGTGTCAATTTTATATTATTATACAGCAAAAAGCCTTAGTCTATAAGGCCTCCCCCGACTAAGTACCAGGCTTAAAAGTGCCCATGACACTGGCAGCGTTACCGCGCTGCATGTCCAGGGATATCGCTCTGTTTTAAGGATATGGATTGTTAAAACTGATATGTGACAGAATTTACCAGATTTAGGTGCACCTTAAAACCAGGTGTTATTTGTTCGCAGATGTCTCGGGAAGCGTGGTGATCTTGGCGGCATGCAGGGCGGCGGCGCGCCCGCCGCGGACGGCGATCAGGCGCAGTTCGAGGCGGACAAGCGGGCCGTCTACAAGTAAGCACCTTCTGGAATATTCTAGAACATACCAATAAAAGTCTAGAGCCTCTGACGTAGAAGGACTCTGAAAGGACTGTCATTAACGGTAGATTCGCCGCGAAAAGTGACCAGACGCGGTTCGAGGCGGACAAGCGGGCCGTCTACAAGTAAGCATCTTTTAGAATATTCTAGAACATTCCAATAAAGGTCTAGAGCCTCTGCCCTAGAAGGACTCTGGAAGGACTATCGTTAACGGTAGATTCGCCGTGAAAAGTGACCAGGCGCGGTTCGAGGCGGACAAGCGGGCCGTCTACATGTAAGCACCTTCTAGAATATTCTAATAAAAGTCTAGAGCCTCTGCTCTAGAAGGACTCTAGAAGGACTGTCGTTAATGGTAGATTCGCCGCGAAAAGCGATCAGGCACCTTCTGGGATATTCTAGAACATTCCAGTAAAGTCTAGAGCAGAGTGAAGGACTATCGCAATTTTGTGCTGCATTCGTGTACCAGGCGTGCACGAAAACATGCCTAAATATAGCGTAGGAATCTACATGTAATTCTAGCGTAGGGAAGGATCTTTTTCGTCAGCCGAAAGACGTCCACTTTTGAACAAAGGCCTCCCCTAAGGATTTCCACGCCAACCGGTCTTGCACTGCCTGCATCTGCATCTGTTTTACGAGCTATGTGGGAATGTTGACACTACTAAATAAAGATATTATAAATTACTTTCCAGACATCCTCTGTTCCCGCTCCTCGCGTTACTGCTAGAGCGATGCGAAGCGGCGACGGCGGGCGCGGAGCCAGCGGCGGCGGATGCCTTCGGTGCTGATCTCCAGGCCTTCGTGCAGCACCAGCGCCGGGACCGCCGCCCGCTGCTGGCCGACGAGCCTGAGGTCGATGGGCTGATGATTAAGAGCATCCAGGTGAGGTGGCGAAGGTCTGATGATGGTGAGAGTGTCCAGGGTCAATTCAAAATCAAAAATTCAAAACCATTTATTTCTTTACGTAGGTACATTAAGCACTCTTATAAACGTCATATCATTTTGCTGGAGGCAGGCGCGGATCCAGGATTTCGTTCAGGGGGGGGGGGTAAATTTTCAGTGTACCCGTATTTATGAAGCGGTCGATGGATTAGACCATTAATATAAAAAGTCGCGAGCGTAGCGAGCGCGAAATTTTTTGAATAGTTAAGAAATGCCTCTATTAATTTGCATTTTATAGAAGTTTTAGTACTCCGGTCAGGCCTCAGGGGGGGGGGGGGAATTGCACCCATTGCCCCCCCCCCTGGATCCGCGCCTGGCTGGAGGAATATTCCAAATGTCATTATCATTAAAATAATCTACAGTCTTATAGTATCCTCTTGAACAAAAACAGCATTTTATGTTTCTTAAATTTACATTCTGGTAGTTCACACACGTCATTCGGAATTTTGTTATAAAAGCGTACACACTGCCCCACAAATGATTTTTTCACCTTACTAAGCCTCGAGAAAGCTACACTCGGCTTCAAAAAAATCGCACCTTTTAAGAAATCTATTTTAAACATCTTTCAATCGTATTTGTATTATGAAATATTGGTAATGTTCGGTATCATTTGAAAGGTAAGGAAACAGAGAATGCAAAAACAATAAATTCATTCAATGTTTTTTATTGGAACTGAGAAAAATTTACAGAACAATAAAAATCCTTAAAAAACCCAAATGAAATCTGATTAATTTTTCAAAACAAAGTTGCTTAAAACTAACCTAAAACCTAGTGTTACCCCCCCTAGCCCTAATGACGTCTTCCATGCGCTCCCTCATGGATCGCACCAACTTTAGGACCTCTTCTTGAGGGATTCTGTCCCATTCCTCAATAACGGCGTCTTGGAGCTCCTGAAGAGTCGCGGGAGCGGGATCACGGGATCTAACCTTGCGTTTCAGCTGGTCCCAGAGGTGCTCTATCGGGTTCAGATCTGGACTTCTCGCTGGCCACTGCATGACAGGGATCCCAACCTCTTGAAGGTAGCCCTGCACAATTCCAGCAGTGTGCGCGCGAGCGTTATCGTGCATTAATGTGAACCCGTCGCCAATAAATCCAGCATAGGGGACCACATGTTCTTCCAGGATCTCTGTGATGTACCGGTGAGCAGTCATCGACCCTTGCCCGCGAGCACCGCCGGTCCGAGAGACGCAAGAAAGTTCAGTTTTGCCGTCGGCAGATATGCCGCCCCAGAACATGCAGGAACCGCCCCCGTATTCTACCGTCTCTTGGATGCAGGCTTGGGCAAAACGTTCCCATTGTCTTCTGTATACTCTTTTGCGTCTATCGTTGCAGAAAAGGCACACTCTCGTTTCGTCTGAGAAGAGAACAGCTCTCCATTGGTCCAGGGTCCAATTGACGTGGGCGCGAGCAAATTGCAGGCGTGCTCGCCGATGCGCTGCGGTTAATTTTGGACCCGTGGCAGGTCTTCTAGCCACAATATTTCTCTCCTTTAGTCTTCTTCTAACTGTAGAGACACTCACGGCCCTTCTACGAACTGCTTGAAGCTGCTGTTGCAACTCAACAGCATTAGAGAACCGATTTCTCAAAGACTTCGATACGACGAATCGGTCATCTCTCGCAGAAGTGCAGCGATTTCTACCAGACCCACGCCTTCGGACAAAGCCACCGGTCTGCAGGAACCGCTGGTACACTCTTCAAACAGAAAAGCGACTCAAGTGCAATTGCCGAGCAACATCACACTGACGTAGTCCTGATTGCAGTAGTGCGATAACTTGGGCGGCTTCAGCAGCAGTAGTGTCCATCTTCAAGGACGTTTTTCTGATGAAAGATATTCTTCTGTGTCTTCTTCGACTGTTGGTAGCAAATTTATCCCCCGATAAGCTGTATCGACCCTTTTATACCCAAAAAACAAAACAATACAAACAAAATTTGAAGAGGAGAATCAGTTCCATTGTCATTCACAGTGACTTAAAGTGTCAAGCTTTTTCTTTAATCAAATGAAATGGATATTTTTTTAAAGAGTTTTTATAGGGCTCTCAAATGATACCAATATTGCTACGAATAACTGCTTGTCTTAAGAATTAACAGTGCTTGAAGCCTATTTTTACGGACGTGCGATTTTTTTGAAGCCGAGTGTATGTCAAGATTATTTTTACTTAATTACGGTTATGTCTGTCACTATTTTTGAACAACAAGTTTAGATTTTTACGAACGTACATGATATTTTCGTAAATAAACTGACCGGCAACTGTTAGAATATTTATTTCATTAAATCTATCTCGAAGTGATTCTCGGGATCGTAGTTGGTATATAGCTCGGACTGCTCTTTTTTGTAAGAATGAAAATGGTTTCAATGTCTGCTGCGTGTCCCCACAGTAAAATGCCATAAGATATTATACTGTGAAAGTATAATACTAAATCTTTGTACAGCCCACTATTTATACATATATGTATTCGTTTTTCCGTTCTTCAGGTTGGCTGGAAGAAATTGCTCTAAGCAATAAGGCCGCCTAAGTTGTACAGTTACATTCTTTGAAATATTACAGTTATGTATTATGTTTTTGTGCCATAAAGTATATTTGAATTGAATTGAATTCTTTTAAATCATCATTTTTGTTCCTTTACTTCCAGGTCCTCCGCATCCATCTGCTGGAACTGGAGAAAGTCCAGGAGTTATGTCGAGATTTCTGCGGGCGCTACATAGCTTGTCTGAAGACCAAGATGCAGAGCGAGAACCTGCTTAGGACTGATTATTCTTCAGGTAAACATAGTAATAGCGGTTGCGAAGAAGTCTTCTTTAAAAAAGAATAAGAAGTATCCGTAAAAATGGCGGTTGCTCCATCGACAATAGCCTAGCTCTTAATATAAAGATGGAGAAGAATTATAATATAATAATATCTGGGCAAATCACACACGGTCATCTGGCCCCAAACTAGGATTCCCTGTATCTTGGGAACCAGAGTCTGATATACATACACATATACTTTTAAATACATACATATATAGATATAATACACTCAGACCCAGAGCAAACAATTCTGCTCATCACAGAAAAGTTTGCCCTGTGTGGGGATCGAACCCACGACTCTCGGATCAGAGGTCAGGATCGCTAACCACTTAGCCACAGAGTCAGTCAGAATAATAATGAAGGGTTTGCGTTGTGATCACGCAGTTTAAGTGACAACAGACACGGTTATAATCTGGATGGGTTTGACGTAGTGGGATTTATTTAGATCGTTTTCGTGCTTTGCGAACAACAGAGCCGTTAGTGCTAGCAGATGGCAGTCTTTAAGCTGTACAAAAGGCCTTATACTCAGCAACAATAATATCCGGGACAAATCACACACGGTAATCTGGCCCCAAACTAGGATTCCCTGTATCTTGGGAACCAGAGACTGATATACATACACATATACATTTAAATACATACACATATAGATATTATACACCCAGACTCAGAGCAAACAATTCTGCTCATCACGGAAAAGTTTGCTCTGTTCTGGGATCGAACCCACGACTCTCGGATCAGAGGTCAGGATCGCTAACCACTTAGCCACCGAGTCAGTCGAATCTTACTTTTCCGAGATAAAAAGTAGGCTATGTGGTAATCCAGATTATAAACTAGGTTCATCCAAATTCGTTCAGCTGTTTTTGCGTGATTGAGTAACAAAAATAGAAACATAATAACATCCAAACTTTCACATTTATAATATTACTAGCTTTTGTCGACCATTTCGCCTGCGTAGACATCCAAATTGTCATTTACTGGGATAAAAAGTATCCTGTGCGTTAATACAAATATTCCAGATTATAAACTACGCTGGTGGACTAAAAAATCGACTCAAGATTTGTTGCTCGACTTTTGAAAAAATATCTCAGTCTACAAAACTGCTAAACACTAAAAGAAAAAAAAAACTAGAAAACCATCAAACTTAAATCATAAACAGTAAACGCACAGTTTTTGAACTTTTGGTTTAGTTTTATTTTGCTAGATTGAGTTAATTTTCCAAAAGTCGTGCATGAAACTTTGAGTCGAATTTTTTGGCCTTGTCTTTGTGCAAAGTTTCATCCGAATCGTTTCAGCTGTTTTCGCGTGTTGGAGTAACAAATAATTTTTTTTCACGTTTAATTACTGAAAGCACAGACTTAGAGAAGCGAAGCGACGATATGAAGCTTCTTTGCCTAAAATAATAAAGATATCAAAAGGCACACCCTGGACACTTTATACAAAGTTCGCGCCATTGTTTACTACAAAGACATTCATGTTTGTATACATGTACATGTGTGCGTGATGTACTAGTTGATTCGAGATTCAGTTAGCCCTCATTGTTCTTTGTTATTAGCTAGACTTTTACATATAAAGTAAAGGTTGTATACACCAGACAAGGCTGTATAGCCTTAGAAGGTTTAGCTCTTTCCTTAAAAAATAAAATTGTCTTTGATTATAATACTGTTCTTTGGAATCGTTTTGGAACTGTGCCAACCCCTTGACAAATGGTCACGGATCGGTCACACAGGGGGGGTGAGGTAGCCTTCAGAGAGCGGCAGGGAGTGTCCATACTATATAATGTCCTTATACTGTGATCAAAAGGGATAGATAAATTATTTACATACAATTTTCATTCATTTTAATTTGTTTAATTCCAGGTGCGGTAGAGAGTAACAACAATTTGTCCGGTTCATTGGACGAACATTCCAGCACTTCCAACTCGCCCCAGTATCAGGTGAGTCGGGCAATGTATCAGATATATACGTATATTTCATATACATATGATTCCTAGACGTATAGTCCAGTGAAAGATTTGCGGTTGCATTAAAAATAAATGGCCTTGCAATATTTCCTTTCAAGTTATATTATTTCTTTGGATACTAAATAGTATTGAAAACGAGGACCCAAGACTGGGGGTTTCTACTCATGAAACTGAACAACTTTCTAAACAAAATTGGCTGTTCAGTTGATCAATTAGTATGAGGACTCCAAATATATTTTTTTTTGCGAGTTGACTATGGGTTCAATGGGGGAAAGTTATTTCGTTTCATGAGTAGTAATCATCGATATAAGAGTAGTAATACTCCACGACAGCGTAGTCGCTGATAGTGGTTTGCTCCCCTATGTTGAGTAGCGCCGCCTTTTCGCGCACCATTCGCAATCTGACAAGCGACGAGTAAACATCCCGTGTTTAAATGAAAATATGTCTTACAGGGCAGTGAAATGTGCTAAAACAATAAAAAAAATAAAGAACAAAACTAACAGCAACATTTCTTATCACTTTATTCTTGTTATTTTATGAATATTTTGTCATTTTATAGTGATGCTACGCTACTCGTCGCTAGATGTCGCTAGTAGATAACATTAATTAAATACATGCCTCCTTACTCGTCGCTAGATGTCGCTAGTAGATAACATTAAATACATAAACCTTAAGCTTATCACACAACGGCGATATTTGTTTAAATAAATGCCTCCCTCTTCACCCCGCTTCAGGCCTCGCAAGACGAACACGCTGGTTCAGAAACAAACAGGGCGAGTAACCTTATCTAATGTTTCCCATATCGATGGTAGTAATCGTCGTTGATTTTTCAGTAATTTCATAAGGACCCTATACAATACAATCTGTTAAAAAAAGTGCGTTGTTTAAAACAACGCAGACTCAAGTATTGCAAGTGCATAGTACTTAATATTTTTTTCAGTTTCCTGTATAAATTCTTGATTTACTATTCAGATTTGGTATGGGAATCTGAAAATTGAAGAGCGGATTTTTTTTAATATTTTTCCTGTTACTTATACTTATTTCTGAGTTACCCCTTAAATATTTCAAATGCACTTTTTTACACTCTGCATATTAATTAATTGTGTGTATGTCTGTGTCAGTCGCCAGCGGGCCCGCCCACCCCCTACCCCGCGTTCCCGGCCGTGCCGCACGCCGAGCTCACGTTCACGCCGCCCGCCATGCGCGACCCGCAGCCAGGTGAGACGTGTCTTCTTCTTGTTCGGTGCCTTATCGCTTAATTTGGCGTCGGCCCTTCTCGTTTTGAGGCGAATGTTTCGCAATCTTACATTGATTATGTTAATCCTTTCTTTCTTTATTCTTATTTTAGTATATTTTATTTACAGACATGACATTGTATAATTCATTTATTGATCTAGCATTAAGATGTAATAGAATATAAGACTTTTTTCAAAAAATGTGTTGGAGGGAGTTTCTTTAGGGCCCGCCGTTTCTTCTCACTCCGCAAACACTTCCCGAAACGGCGGGTATACGAGTTCCGAGCGGTAGGAACCTCGTGTTAGGTAGATAAAAGAATGACGTTCGAAAAGTGTACACTGCTACCTACTTCGAATAAAATATTTTCATTTCATTTCATAATTTATTGATTTTATTTATTGTGAAGCGGTCGTGGCTTAGTGCGGCTTGCGTGGTCGCATCGATCATGTAGGTCAGTTAACCTGCGTGATCGAAGCAACCACGCAAGCCGGTCAAGCCGGCCAATACAGAACCTGGAAGGGTTTGAGTGTTAGTGGCATTTATCTCGACCGTTTTCGTGCTTCGCAAAGCACGTTAAGCCGTTGGTGCCGGTTGCTATCGCTAGATGGCAGTCGTTAAGCCATGTAGGAGACTTTATAGGCGGCTTGAAAACTTCTGACACTGGGGTTGGCCTTTGGCCCCACAACCTCCACCAATCCGGACTTGGTGTGGGGTATGGCTTAACCTTACCGAGGTATGGGATGAGACCCGTGCCCCTGCAGTGGGGACGATATGGGTTGTTAACCAATTATTTTCTTTGATGATTTTTAGTGCTGATTCATAACTTGATGTCTTTAATTTTTGACTTCCAAACTATAGTTTCATTACTTAAATTAATTTCAAAATACAAATTGTACTAAGTTTTTTGTGTAACACAATATTTGTTACAATTTTTTTCCCACTTTCAAAGTTACCGTTTAATGTGTTTGTGTTGTACAAGATAGTGATATAATTTAATGAATTTTATTGTTTTGTGATTTTTTATTATTTTAATTCTTAATCACATAATAGAAGATAACTTTAAATCCTGGATTAATTCTAGACTTCTATTTGCGGGCAAAACGACTTTGTACAGAAAAAGGATGTTGTCCTTTATATATCGAGGGTTCACGGGCGACTTGTATTAAGCGACATTTTTGGAAACACAGGTAACCTCTACTTTAAAAGTTTATTTCTTACAAAATACCTCACAAAAAATAACTTCTGAATAATATTTAAAATATTAAGAATATCGAGAATCTATATAATACTAAGAAGTTGAGTTTTAATGATTATTTTTCTAAGAAATATTTTTTTAAATCAGACTCCTGAACATTTCTAAAAATGTCGCTTAATACAAGTCGCCCGTGAACCCTCGATATGTAAATGGAGATTTCAAAAACATAAACATCAAATCAAAAAATCAAAATGTACCTAGTTCTTACCACTCGGAACTTGTACACTTAACGTTTCGGGAAGTGTTTGCGGAGCGAGTAAATGTACCTTAATAATTGGAACATCTGTAAATGAACCTTCAACCCTTGAAATGATAAGATCTTTTTTACTATTTCAGCGCCTGTGGTGGTCCAAGGTTCAACGCCGATCAGTCAAATAGGCGCTGCTTTGCTCTCCACTGACTCATTCACTGGTAAGCAAATTAACCAGCGACGTGCGATTAGAATTGTCGACGACTCAAAGTTTACGAACTGTCTAGAACCCCCCGGCTTTCGGAGAGACTTCAGCTCTCTCTCTCTGTGTTCTATCGATTAATACAAGGGCATATGTTTTTTTTCTTTTTTTATGGCAGAGGTGGCAAACGAGCAGACGGATCACCTGATGGTAAGCGATTACCGCCGCCCATAGACACCCGCAACACCAGAGGAGTCACAAGTGCGTCGCCGGCCTTTGATATGGGAGTACGCTCTTTTCTTGAAGGTTTGAATGTCGTATCGGTCCGGAAATACCGCAGGCGACAATTCATTCCACAGTTTGGTTGTGCGAGACAGAAAGTTTCTAATGAAACGCACATTGTTGTCGCGTAGAACGATTGCGGAAAGATGCGGCAGGGATCAATCCGAACAATTCCTCGGAGCACTCCCCATGTTCTGAGGAACTGTTCGTCATGATGCCTAAAGCACAGTTTTGTCACCGCACCATTCGCCATCGGAGTAGGATTCATCCCCACCAGCTAAAGCTGAATCGGTCTCGATCCTTACGGTTTCAGAGGTGTTTCCTACCTAGAACCACAAAATAGACACAGAAAGTCCGCTTAATACAAACTTTTGTGCTAGAACCATCAAGCTGTGGAATTAACTTTCAAGGTTTCCCTAAGGTCTACAGTATGCGACTTTTCAATAAGGGATTGAAAAGGTTTTTGAAGGTTCGGGAAATCATTGACTGACTCGGTGGCTCAGTGGTTAGCGCTCCTGACTACTGATCCGAGAGTCGTGGGTTCGATCCCCACCCAGGCCAAACATTTCTGTGAGGAGCAGATGTCTTTGCTCCACCTTTGCTCTGAGTCTGGGTGTATTATATCTATACAGGGTGTAACAGAAAGGTGGGATAATACCTCAAGGTTGGCTTTTACCCATCAAACTGAACAACTTTTGTTCTACAACTTTGTTCAAATCGCAAATTTTTTTTGGACTTTTCATACAAATCGATCAGCTGGCGAACCAAGTTTGTATGAAAAGTCCGACAATTTCTTTGCGATTTCAACAAAGTTGTAGAACAAAAGTTGTTCAGTTTGATGGGTAAAAGCCAACCTTGAAGTATTATCCCACCTTTCTGTTACACCCTGTATATGTATGTATTTAAATGTATATGTGTATGTATATCAGTGTCTAGTTCCCATAGCACAGGGAATCCTAGTTTGGGGCCAGATGACCGTGTGTGATTTGTCCCGGATATTATTATTATTATTGATAGCTTCCTGGATAGTTGCCACTTGCCGCTGCCTGGATAGCTGTTTAGCCTTTTGCTATCTGTATAGTAAAAAAAAGATAATTTCAATTTTTTTTAAAATAAAAAACGACTCAAAAATGCTGGAGGTTCTCAATTCGACTAATGTTTATTTTAGTGTTTATGTATGTTATCCGTTGTCTTTGAAATGTTGTCAATTCTTGACATGAGCCCCCACAATAGGTACGCAACAGACAAAACAAGTATACTGTACTTGTATTACATTATTACCATGATTGACTATGAGGCTAGTACTATGCTATACTATGCTATGGTGTTGCGGGTGTCTATGGGCGGCGGTAATCGCTTACCATCAGGTGATCCGTCTGCTCGTTTGCCGCCTATCACATAAAAAAAAAGTACATTTCAATTCAATTCAATTTCAATTGTCCTCCGCAGGCACCAACTCCAACAACTCGTGCTCCTCTATAAGCGGGTCTCCGCCCCCGGACGACGACAGCGAGGAAGGCGGCAAACGCGGCGTGCTGCCGCGGCACGCCACGCAGGTGATGCGGGCTTGGCTGTTCCAGCACCTAGTGGTAAGTGTCACTGAGAAAGGGTAAATGAGTCACTAAATTCCATTCACTAGTCACTGAAATAGTGTCCAGACAACTCCAGACCTGAACTCTCTAAAACTAAAATGATGTTTCTGAGTCACTAAAGCTACCCAGGTGATGCGGGCTTGGCTGTTCCAGCACCTAGTGGTAAGTGTCACTGAGAAAGGGTAAATGAGTCACTAAATTCCATTCACTAGTCACTGAAATAGTGTCCAGACAACTCCAGACCTGAACTCTCTAAAACTAAAATGATGTTTCTGAGTCACTAAAGCTACCCAGGTGATGCGGGCTTGGCTGTTCCAGCACCTAGTGGTAAGTGTCACTGAGAAAGGGTAAATGAGTCACTAAATTCCATTCACTAGTCACTGAAATAGTGTCCAGACAACTCCAGACCTGAACTCTCTAAAACTAAAATGATGTTTCTGAGTCACTAAAGCTACCCAGGTGATGCGGGCTTGGCTGTTCCAGCACCTAGTGGTAAGTGTCACTGAGAAAGGGTAAATGAGTCACTAAATTCCATTCACTAGTCACTGAAATAGTGTCCAGACAACTCCAGACCTGAACTCTCTAAAACTAAAATGATGTTTCTGAGTCACTAAAGCTACCCAGGTGATGCGGGCTTGGCTGTTCCAGCACCTTGTGGTAAGTGTCACTGAGAAAGGGTAAATGAGTCACTAAATTCCATTCACTAGTCACTGAAATAGTGTCCAGACAACTCCAGACCTGAACTCTCTAAAACTAAAATGATGTTTCTGAGTCACTAAAGCTACCCAGGTGATGCGGGCTTGGCTGTTCCAGCACCTAGTGGTAAGTGTCACTGAGAAAGGGTAAATGAGTCACTAAATTCCATTCACTAGTCACTGAAATAGTGTCCAGACAACTCCAGACCTGAACTCTCTAAAACTAAAATGATGTTTCTGAGTCACTAAAGCTACCCAGGTGATGCGGGCTTGGCTGTTCCAGCACCTAGTGGTAAGTGTCACTGAGAAAGGGTAAATGAGTCACTAAATTCCATTCACTAGTCACTGAAATAGTGTCCAGACAACTCCAGACCTGAACTCTCTAAAACTAAAATGATGTTTCTGAGTCACTAAAGCTACCCAGGTGATGCGGGCTTGGCTGTTCCAGCACCTAGTGGTAAGTGTCACTGAGAAAGGGTAAATGAGTCACTAAATTCCATTCACTAGTCACTGAAATAGTGTCCAGACAACTCCAGACCTGAACTCTCTAAAACTAAAATGATGTTTCTGAGTCACTAAAGCTACCCAGGTGATGCGGGCTTGGCTATTCCAGCACCTAGTGGTAAGTGTCACTGGGAAAGGGTCCATGAGTCACTAAATTGTCTTCTCTAGTCACTGGTCTGGTTCAGAACTCTCTAAAACTAAAATGATGTTTCTGAGTCACTAAAGCCACACAGGTGATGCGCGCCTGGCCGTTCCAGCACTTAGTGGTAAGTGTAACTAAAAAAAGGGTCCATAAGTCAATAAATTCCTTTCATTTGTCATTTAAACATACACCACTTCAGGCGGACCCCGCCTGAAGTGGTGTATTCAAGTCACTAAAATGTTATCCGTAAGTCACTTGAGTCAATTAAATCCCAATGATGTTTTTAAGTTACTACAGTGGTGTTCCAGAACTTCACGGTAAGTGATGGGATTGTTTAAAAGTGACACTGAAATATTCAACAACTCATGTTCCTCTATAAGTGGGTCTCCGCCCCCGGACGACGACAGTGAGGAAGGCCCAAGTGATGCGGGCTTGGCTGTTCCAGCACCTAGTGGTAAGGGATATATGTATAACATTTTTTTTTAAACACGTAAGCGAGCAGATTACAAAGAGATGACCCCACAAATGTCACGTAAGTAAGTAGTACATAAGTCACTAAAATAGTGTCCACAACTCACTGAAATAGTGTCCACATCTCACTGAAATAGTGTCCACAACTCACTGAAATAGTGTCCACAACTCATTGATATAGTGTTCTCAAGTCAATAAAATAGTACTCAGTTTACTATAAAAATGAAAATATTTTATTCGAAATAAAATATTTAATATTTTATATATATATATTATTTTTATTATTATTTTTATTTTTTTATTTTTAGTAGTGTACACTTTTCGAACGTCATTCATTTATCTACCTAATACGAGGTTACTACCACTCGGAACTCGTATACAGCTCGCGTCACGTAAAAAGAGCGCTGGTGGGCGTTCCGAAGGCAGAACAGTTCACTTTGAAAATAGGATAGCTTAATATAAATCGCGTAAGTGTGAAAGAGAGGGTACTAAACAATTGCTGTCAGAGTGCATTCTCGAAACGCCAGCCAGCGCTCTTTTTACGTGACGCGAACTATACCCGCCGTTTCGGGAAGTGTTTGCGTAGTGAGAAGAAACGACGGACCCTAAAGAAACTCCCTCTAACTAAAATAAGAACACACGAAGTCAGGGAACAGGGATATTATTCTTTATGACGAGGGTGAGGAGGGCAACAAGCGCGGCGTGCTGCCTCGTCACGCCACCCAAGTGATGCGGGCTTGCTGTTCCAGCACTTAGTGGTAAGGGATACGGAAGAAAACACTAAATTACCGAACAGAAATGACCACATGATTGCTTTAAGTGTCACTGAAATGCACAGATCACAAAAAATAGTGTCCATATGTTACTAAAATCCCAATGCTGTTCTCAAGTCACTAAAATCCCTCCACAAGTCACTGAAATGGTGTTCTCAAGTCACTCAAACGAAAATACACGAATATACAGGGTGTAACAGAAGTGTGTGACAATACTTCAAGGTTGGCTTTTACCCATCAAACTGAACAACTTTTGTTCTACAACTTTGTTGAAATCGCAAAATTTTTTTGGACTTTTCATACAAATCGATCAGCTGGCGAACCAAGTTTGTATGATAAGTCCAAATTTTTTTTTTGCGATTTCAACAAAGTTGTAGAACACAAGTTGTTCAGTTTGATTGATGGGTAAAAGCCAACTTTAAAGTATTGTCACACACTTCTGTTACACCCTGTATACACACCATACACACCATATACGAATCAGCGAATAGATTATAGTGACCCTAAAAGTGTCACTGAAATAGTGTCCGCAACTCACTGAAATAATATTCTCAACTAAAATGGTGTTTTTGAGTCACTAAAAATACTGTCCACAAGTCACTAAAATATTGTTCTCAAGTCACTATAATGGTGTATCAAGTCACTATAATGGCGTTCTCAAGTCACTTAAACAGGACCCCTCTTTATCAGCACCCGTACCCCACGGAAGAGGAGAAGCGCACCCTGGCTGCGCAGACGCGGCTCACCCTGCTGCAGGTCAACAACTGGTTCATCAACGCGCGGCGCCGCATTCTGCAGCCCATGCTGGACTGCGACAAGCCCGGTGAGTGCACATATACACACGAATGTAGTGAAATATGCACACAACTGTGATGAAATACACACAACTGTAGTTCAATATACAGGATGTTAAAAAAGTGCGTTTGAAATTTTAAGGGGTTACTCAGAATCAAGTATAGAATCCAGGAAAAATATTGAAAAAATTCGCTCTTCAATTTTTTTTTTTGCAGTTTTTCATACAAATTCTCGATTCACTATTTAGATTTAGTATGAGAATCTGAAAAAAATTATTGAAGAGCGGATTTTTTCAATATTTTTCCTGGGTTCTGTACTTGATTCTGAGTAACCCCTTAAAATTTCAAACGCACTTTTTTTAACACCCTGTATAGTGAAATATACACACCCTGTGTAGTGAAATATACACAACTATAGTGAAATTCCCCAGCAGTGGCTACGTAATAGGTTGTTGTCGTTAACGGTAAACGTATAACATGTTACCGTGTATAACCCGTCATATCTTTATGTGGCCAACAGTGAATTTCGCAAGTGTTAGTGGAATCTGCTGAAAGTGCATTAAGCAGGGTTCGTAAATATCCGATATTTATAAATATCAAAATATCAGATATTTTTGATATATATCCGATATTTTCGATATCTTTGATATTTTTGATATTTATCAAAATTACATATTAATTTCAATTTCTTACTTTAATACATGATTTTCGAAATAGCTGAATTTAAAATGTAGGTATAAGTTTGATAATTTGAAGATTTTTATTAAAATAACATTCAAATTTTATACTCTGATATGTTTTTTCGAAATAACTGAATCTAAAATGTATATTTTATTTTTGCAAATTTGAAGATAGTTAATTAAACTAAACTCATTTATTTATTATTGTGATAATCATATCTTTATTCTTTGCATTTGGCACATTCATTCGTAAGAAGCAGCTCTTAGAAGCTAGGAAAATATAAATATCAATATTGATAAAGCAATATCAATATTGATTGATATTGATATTGCTTGTATGTCAAGCATAAATATCAATTGATATATATCATGATCCGATACATATATATCAAATATCATGCGAACCCTGGCATTAAGTGACACCGCCTTTGTTCGCACGATCGCCGTAGCGACAGGACGTATTAGTTAATTAAATAGTTTAATCCATTTATGTAACCATTTTACTCATTAAAAGTGTAAAGGACAAAATATCCTTTTTTTTTAAACTCCTACCCGACGGCCGTAAACGTAATTAACATAATAATAAATATTGTTTGTTTGTTTGTTTGTTGGCAGGCGGCAAGAAGAGTAAGAATGGGTCGACGGCTGGCAAGCGCTATTGGCCCGATGCTCTCACTAATCCACAGTTCACAGCAGGTCAGTATGCCACCTATAGACTGTATAAAATATACTTCTTCTTATTCTTCTTCCATTTAAGAGCAATGCTCTTGTCGGTGGAGCAATCTCCAACTGTTCCTGTCCTCTGCTATCGTCTTGACCTCCCGATACGACCGTACAGCAACCTTCTCCTTTATCTGTTCTATATAATTTCGTCTTCGACTTTCTCTTCCTCTTCTCCCCTCTACCTTTCCTTCTATTATGCTGGAGGAGGATGGAAAGGATCAGTTGGACAGAAAAGAAATCAAATCAAGAAGTACTTGAGATGATTGAAGAAAAAAGAGACATGTTGGAAACAATTCAGAATAGACGAGGAAATATGATAGGACACCTGATAAGACGCGATAGCTTCCTTAAAACCATAATAAAATATACAGAGTGTTAAAAAAGTGTGTTTGAAATTTTAAGGGGTTACTCAGAATGAAGAGGGGTATGTGAAGAGACGGGGTATGTGCCCCTGCAGTGGCGACGCTGTGGATTGTTAACGATTCAGAATCAACTATAGAATACAGAAAAAATATACAAAAAAATCCAAACTTATTTTTTTTTGCTTTCCACACAAATTCTTGATTCACTATTCAGATTTAGTATGTTAACTAAAAAATGTAGATCGACTTTTTAAATATTTTTAGAAAAATATTTATGCAACGATTACGAATAATATTATAAATTTGAAAGTTTGTAGGAACTTTGTACTATGTAGAAAAAAAATTAAATGACGATTTAAAAGAATCTGCAACGCACCTTCTTTAATGAAAAAACATTTTGATTTTTATTTTTTTGATAATTTTTTGATTTCACGCTTTTCTGTAAGTCAAATATAACAATCACTTTTTAAATAAACGTCAAAAAAATGTATTCAAAAATCTGTTTCCAGGCCTGCTGTCCTCCTCAGAGGACGAGGACCAAGAAGGCGAAGGCTCCGACAACGAGCAGGAACAGTCCGAGGATCAAAACGAGCACTTCCCACCACTCCAACAGCCGATGCACTAAGTTATGCCGTAAGTGAGACCACAGAGCAGATATGTACAGAGGGGCAGCTTGGTACCAACATCTTTATTGGACTTCCAAGTCTATAGCAGACGATTCAGTCACGGATACATTCTCGTCTGGGACACAGTTAAAAAAATGGGAGAGGGGCAGCTTCTTACCATCATCTTCATCAGCCTTCTACGTAATAGATAATTCAGTTAGTAGCGGATACATTCGGAGTTATAGTGCCTGGGACACAGTTTGGACACAGAAAAACGCAAAGGGCCAGCTTGGTACTATCATCTTCATAAGCCTTATGTCAGTAATAGATTATTCAGTCAGTGGCGGATACATTCTTCATAGACGATGCGTCGTTCTTGTAAAGTACATAGTTAAAAAAGAGCAGATCTGCACAGGACCTGTTTCTCACATCTTGATACCGCACACAAACTGTTATAACAGTATATTAAACAGTATTATATACAGTATGGACGCTCCCTGCCGCTCTCTGAAGGCGTCCTCACCCCTGCGGGTAAGATCCGGTAACGGTCCATACACCCTTCACTCAGTCATCTCGCTCGCTCCTACGTGTTAGAAAGGGAGGTTGTAGTAGGTAAATAACTTGGACGATTTGTATGGAGTGTCTACGGTGTGCTGTTTTTATGGAGGGGCGATGTTTCAAGTTTCTAAAAGCGCAAGTATGAAAAATGACTAGTATTCTATAAAAAAAAAACTAGTCGCATAGCCCTGTAGATGCGGAGTGGTTCCTCTGTATCTGTGTGTTCTGTAATGATACTCTATTAGACCTGACGTACTGCTGGTAGGACATTCGCATAATTTCACATAAAAAAATTACATCTGAATAGACTTCTGCTTATGATATTTTTTGTGAGTTCATCACTAAATCGGAAATTGAAATATTTTATTGTTTTTTAATTATAAGGAGTTATAGTGCGTTGCTCAGAAAATATTTGCCAGGGCTAAAACTAGGGTTTTTATATATTAATTTGAACAATTTTTCCTAAGGAACACGTACTCAATTCATACAAATTTTGCCGATTTGATCAATTTGTATGAAGAGTCCATTTTTCGCGAATGACAATATAGTATGTTTCTTACATTAAGATCATTTGGTAATAGTTGCGTCCTTTTGTCCTATCAGCAGTACATTATTTTAAAAATTCAGACGTTCGTTCATAAAGCAGTATAAAATAAATCCGATAAAAGTAATTCATGACAAAAAAGTCCATGTCACAATTTTTATTATTATTATTAATATTATTATTATTTAATTAAAAAGACATAACTATAATACTGATCAGTATACCATACTTATAAGTACCTATCGATTTAGTATAGAACCGTGTATACGTAAAATCATACCTCAGTATTTTAAATTTATAAATACTTATGTAATTCTTAATTATTACATCTTGTATTAATTAAAAGTATAATTGCTATAATTATATCATGACTGTATACGTTTTTAAGATATTTTTAATAAAATGTTTCATTTTGCGTCTTCCGGCAAAACCTATGTACAGTCAACAGCAAAATTAGAGGTTTTCCATAAAAAAATAATTAAAATGATTAAAATATGGCGCTGAACTGCTATGCTACCTACGTCTTTTTTCGCAAAATGTCTCAGATTCTTTTTTTTTTCAACCTTTTGCGTCTAGTCGCCATTTTGCGGATGTGACATTTTGTAATCTAGTGTCATTGAAATCAGAATCATCTGCCAATGTCAAATTTGATTCTTTTGATTTGCCGTGTTTTTCGTACAGCGCCATCTATCAATCGTTTCGTGCTTATTTTAATAAAAGCTGCATTTTATTTTTAATATTATTCGAAGTGCATATAATTAAGTGCTATGTAATTTTAACTTTTGTGCCTTCAGTAATGTATATATGTATGTTGTTTTTAGGAGGAATACAGCTGTTTCTTTTTTAAGGAGTTCCATAATGAATTAATGACAGTTTGAAAAATACTTTAAAAGCTTTACAAAAATTGTCATCAATTTACAAATTGTGTCATCCATGCAAACAAACTTTTTTTTAAATATAATAACTTATTACTCTAATATTTAAATATTTTAAGATAACTATGAAAAAAATTAATATTGTAATTTATTGTCACCTTTTCACTGGAAAACAAATATTTAGATATTGTTCTAAACAGTTCTCTTATTTTTCAGTAAAACTGCAGGGTATTTTTTTTATTTAAAGAAAGTCTTAACGAGTATATTGAATTCAAACTACCCACTATACAGGGTGTTAAAAAGTGCGTTTGTTTTAAGGGGTTACTTCTGAGTAACCCCTTAAAACAAACGCATTCATATCAGAGTCAAAGATAGAATACAGCAAAAATATTTAAAAAGTCCGATTCTCAATTTTTTTTTCAGTTTGCCATACTAAATCTAAATAGTGAACCAGGAATTTGTATGGCAAACTGAAAAAAATAAGTGTATTCTATACTTGATTCTGAGTAAGTCTTTAAAATTTCAAACGCACTTTTTTAACACCCTGTATTGAATTATGACGTCATACTCAGCGTTTCAGACTTAGAATATATAAGGAGCTACTTTATTAGTGCCCGATATTTTAGTCAGTGCTTCTACTCCTGATTCTGATCAACTTTCCCCAAAGAACCCATAGTCAAATCGCAAAAAAAATTTTGGGCTCTTCATACACATCGATCAGCCGAGCGGCCAAATTAGTATGAAGAGACCAAAAATTTTTTTGCGATTTGACTATGGGTTCCTTGGGGAAAGTTGATCGGAATCAGGAGTAGAAGCACTGACTAAAATATCGGGCACTAATAAAGTAGCACCTTATATATATTTTTAAATTTGATAAAGTGTCGCTCACTTCGTCGACCACCGGATTTCATGTCTTGCTTATGTGCAAAAATTTTACGAAAATTTTTCTATCCATTTTCAAGAAATATGAAGTTTTTGTCAGTTTGTGTTAATGACACATTTTTAAATATATTTTTTTTAATCGTTTTCAATTACTTGACGAAATAGAGATTTATTGTAGAGTTTCCATGATCTTTCTGTTTTAGTGAAAAAAAAAAAAAAACTTTATAAAGAAACAGCTGTATTTGTTATCTAAAAACAGTATCTTAATATCGCTTACATTAGAATCTGATTACTTATTAATATAAGGTATAATAAAATAAGTTAAAACGATTTAAACCATGGTTTCTACACTATGACTATGATCTTTTGGTGTATGGATGACATTGACAGGGGGGCTCTTTTGTCGCAAATCTGACATGTATTTCGGTTGGTTGCCGGGACTCTGTACCGAGCACACGTCTGCTAAGTTATTTTTTTAATTATATCCGTTTTAGAGTAGTCTCAACGTTATTTTTGTGGGGGAAATAGCTGTGATTTCGACTTAGTGATAAGCGGTCATAAGAAGAGGGTTAACTCGGGAGACAGCTCCGTTTTCCGAGTTCCAGCAGCAAACCACCACGTCCAGCGTCTTTAAGTGCCCATCACCCTTAAAGCCGCATCTTTCACTTGACATTGGCGTTTCGCCATTGTTTTTATTGAAGATTCTTCCATTTTTCACTTGAAATCGGCAAAATCACTCCTTAAATGAGATGTGGAATGACAAATAGAATAGAATAGACATGTATTTTATTTTACTTACTTACTTATAAGAAATATTTCATATAAATAGTGTCATTTTTCAAGATGGCGGCGTTAGTTCCGGCCTTTCACCATCTGCCAAAAGATCGTAGACAGACTGTACTCGTGAAATTGAAGAACTTTCTCGAAGGAAGCAAAAGTGAAATCGAAACTTCCCTAAAACTTGAGTGTAAGGTTCCGAGTGGTAGGAATTTTGTACTAGGTAGAAAAAAAGCGATTTCAATAAAATAATGTGTATCAGAACAGTATCTATACTTCATTCCAATCAAAAATAAGCAAAAGGTAAACAAACATAGTATGCAGATGACATTGACATGTGTCAGATCCATAGTAAGTTTGTTTACGTTTTGATTTTTTTTGATTGGAATGAACCATACTTAAATAAAGAATATAAGTATTGAATTTTGAATCGCGAAAAAAGTTGACTTTTTTTAAAGGTCGAGTAAGTCATTTTAGTATGTATGGGGAAGTAAATTTTTTTTCGTGATCCGATTTTGGGTTCCTCGGGGAAAGTTGTTCAGTTTCATGAGTAGAAGCCCCAGTTTGAATAGTTTCAACTGATTTTGTTAGAACTTGTATGTTAGTAGATTTTTATTTTCGTATAATATTTTTCAATATAAGTATGTCTGTCAATTTTAAAGCCCGGTTGTGATTTAAAAAAAAAGTAGTTTTTTCTTTTTAATTTACGATAATTTTATTATCTGTTATTTCTCATCCAAATGCCGACTGAAAGAAATAGTTATAAGAATATTTTTACCACAATTCATAAAAATAAAAAAACTAATAGCAAAGCCGTCCACGAAATCAATAAATTGTATTATATTTATTTAATTAATTATTGTAAAAATAATAAGTTTAATATACTCAGTCTTCGTACATTTTTCTTTTAAAGCCATATTAGCTATTTAAAAAAAAAAGTTTTTACTTTTAAGCGCAATATTTTTCAAAACGCATACGATTTCAGTAACTTCTGTATACTAAAAATGTTCGAATCAAAATTGTATTGTATACGTCAGAAAACATCCATATTTCTAAATTTATGTGTAAATAAACAAAAAAAAGAGACTATGCTACGAAACTGTGAAATATTTACGAGCTTTATGTGGAAAACCATTAAAAATTTTTGGTTTTAAAGACCAGTATTAATTATCAATTATTAGGTCCTGCCGTCTGGATGGCCTAAACTTCCCGAGGTATGGGAAGTGATACCTTACTGTGTTAACAGCATTGATGTGTTCCAGCAGTAGATAACATACTATAGCCTGTTCCCCATTGCATTGGGGAATCCTGGTAAGCCCGCTTCCATCTTCGGCATCATCATCACTTACCATCAGGTGAGATGATGCCAAGAGCTTACCAATTGAGGATAAAAAAGACCTTAAAAGGTGATTAACAATTTAATAGAATAGAAAATGTTTTATTTCTAGTAACAATCACAAAAAATATACACATTTGCGCTTAATTAAAATAAAAGAATAAAATTTATTAAAAGAAATTGAAAGTTTTCTCTAGCAATTCTTACTTGATTTGCATGTGCTAAAATGTTGCATGTTTCCATGGCCTAATTTACAGTGATAGAGAGTAGTCAAGAGACACATGTCTCTGACGTTGGGAACGTGCAAAGACTTTTTTAGTCTAAGGAAATACGTTTCCCGTTTGACCGTAAAAAAAGAGGAGTCTCGATATGTCTTGTCTCTGGTTCGACCCAAAATATTTCACAGTTTCGTAACATAATTTAAACTAGCGAACGAACTATAAAAAATCTTCTTTGCAATAAAAAAAATGCAGTGTCAAAATTGTAGTTTAAGAGCTAGGGCTGTTTTTAATCAATAAAAAAATATATAATGAAAGAGAACGGAAGCGAATATGGTGAGGAGTGTAAAGCGTGTTCACTTATTAAAAAATAAAACTTTGTTAAAAAATTATTAGGTACAGTGCAAAAGAGATAGAGCTATACAAGTACAGATTTGTAATGTAGCTCTTTTTTTTAGCACACGCTCTTATAGCCCCTCTACGCGATGGGCCATCATGGGCGAGCAAGAGAGACAAAGCTATATGAAAGTAGAGTAACGATGTAAGTACGTCCTTGTCTAACCTATAGTTCTGTCCCTCTTGCTCGCCCATGATGGCCCATCGTGCAGAGGAGCTATTAAATCAACAGGCAATGCTTATCTATTGCTGCTTTCCATCGGTACGTTTTGACCACAACCGTTCTCTATGACAACAGGATAGCCTAATGTAAATTTCGTAAGAGTGAAAGGGACAGAACGGTTACAGCGCGTAGCCATGGAAAGCACGCCTGTGTGACAATCGGACATGGCTCTTTGACAATTTGGTTTGACACTTACCAATGGCGCTTGCTCTGACTAAAGACTTTGTTACGGGCGCTTGTCAAAAAATCTGTTAAAACTCAAATAATATGACAGTTGCATTGATAGTCCGCCATGACAGAAGAGCTGTTTTGTTTTTTTAAGTCCTTGTTTCAAAACAAGATATTTTTTATAACTTGACATCAGAACGCCGACAAAAATAGTTCGGGTGTCCCTTTCATTTGTTTGGCTTTAGAAAGGACCGAATGCTACAAGAACAGAATAGCCTATTTGTAAAACGGTCAAGTGTGAAAGGGATAAACTCTTGCCAAGTAATGCCATTACCTGCCCTTGATTTTTTCCGATTGTGCGCTTTTCAAAAACGGAGGACTATATTTTTTTATTGTCAACTACCTAATTTAGAGAGCCAAGTTTTTCCAAATAGCACGACTATATTTTTTTCTCGTCAACTACCTAATTTAGAGAGCCATGTTAAATTGTAAATGTATTTATAATTTGACAGTAATGTCACATAATAATCTGGAAAATTGTAAATTAAAATTGGAGAAGCTACGGTTGTTTTGGTGTTTCCAGTGTTCAAGATTTAAAATTAGATCATATTCGGTGTCAAAGAGTCACTAAAAGCTCTCATACAATAGTTTTTTTTTTCAAAATGAACACTCTGAAACTAATGTAACTTTATGCAGAAATTGTAATAATTATACGATTAACCTTTTGCTTAGCTGCTAAAAGTTTCATTAAATTCAGTTCGTTCGTTTTCAAGAATCAAATATAATTTTGTTGTATAGGAGGCATCGTCTACTATTGCCTCTTATTCTATAATATTGTCAGGGCTGTTTTAAAATCTTTTTGGACTAACTTCGAATATGACCAGTTTTAAAGAAAAATATCAAGCACTAACTAAAGGCGTTTTTTTGTTGTCTTGATGCTTTCAACTTTTGAAACAAACGCTCCGAAATGTAGGTTACGCGTTCGTGATTCTGTCTGTTATACGAAGAAACTGATATACGTAAAAAATCGGTGAGAAAAAAGATTTTTAATTATATTAACGACTTTTTAAAACATACTTAAACTGTACGTATACTTGTAGCGATAAAAAAAATTAAAAATGTAATTTTAACTGAAAAAATAATAAGTATTTTAACTTTCAGTGGCTTAGAATAAAAAAAAGGAGTACGATGCAATTTTTTACTGTGTAGTCGAGCTTTTGTATACTTTTTTGGTTTTTGCTTTCATTTTTTTTTATTCTGAGCCACAAACTTTACTATAAAATATAGTGAAAATGTCCATTCTCTAGTATACTAATAGTTGGTAACGCGCTTGATAGCTGTGTTAAGAATTAATGTTGATTACTTATACATACATACATAAATACATGATTGTAATATGGCATAATATTTTTTGCTAGTCAAATAAAATACTTTCTAGGCTCTATATTGACTTTTATTTTCAAATTAATATAATATATCACAATAGCAAATTTATTAAATAATATTACATAATATTTCTATATACCACAAATTAAATAATACAGCACAGTCTTACGTTCTACAACTCAGGCATTATAAAAGCCTGAGCCTTAGTCAAAAAGCCCGCCCCGAAGCGCCCCTGATGCAAATGTGCCCATAACGCTGGCAGCATTGCCTCGCTGAATGGCCAGCGAGATGCGTTGCACCAGGTACGATCCGGAGCGGGGGTCTCCGGTATTGTTAATCAGGCGCCGACCCAGTTCCCCCACAAACTTCCTAGCCTCAGCGCACCATACGCCGCTCGCCTCAACCGCGAAAGGAATGAACGTATATGTATCCTTGAGAGGCGAGTACTTGGTATGTTTTTTAATGGCAGCCCGCTCGGCAGCTGAACCCGCTGCGCGGGTGGTACAGGCCAAATGGGAGGGTGCGAATGTACTTACGCACGTCGCATCCCACACCAAACAACGCCCACGCCCCCAAGGAATCAACGTCAGTCTATCAGGCCGCTTGCCATCCGAGCGGCTCAAGCCGGGCGGCTCCAGGACACTCGGAACGCCGGCGGATACGAGAGCACGACGGATGAGCTCATTGAGCATATGGTGTCGTGGTCGACGTCCCGCTGACTTCTTGCAGCTCAACCCGTGATGTCCATCCGCATCCACTTGCAACCCGCACCTGCAGTAATGGGGCTCACAGACGTTACACCCAAGACGAAGAGCAGCGGCCACCCTCAAGGATCCGTCATCAAGAGCGGTTCCCAAATGGGGGGACGGAAGAGCACGTAGCCAAGCTCCCGACTCTGAAGAAGATGCAGCTTTAAGTCGGGCGACATCCGCTCCCGATGCCGCCTCCAATAGCTCAGCAGCCCGGGATCCACAGAGCTGATCATCCCACTGACGCTGTATCGACGGGTCCTCTGGCAGGTCGGCGGACGGACACACGGTAACCCAGGCTCTGAGGGCCTCCTCCCGAAAAGGAATGTCGAAATTGTCACCCTGTACGTGGAGTATTTTAGTGACTAGGCCGACAACCCCACTGGAGGAGGCCAAGAAAGCAGAAAGGTTTGTGTCCTGCACACGTCTAATGCCTAGACCCCCATGGCGTACCGGCAGCGATGCCTGCTGCCACTGGGCCTCGTTGAGGTGTACGTTGAGGATAAGCTCCAACGTGGCTTTAAGAACTTTGTCCAGCTCAGAAACCTCTTGCGGAAAAAGCCACGTCGGGGAGGTTCTCATTATGTACACCAACTTGGGCGCAGATAGGCAGCAACGAAAAAGTGTGAGCGCCACATGAGCCGGTAAGAATTGCAGATGCTGCTTTGTTCTGATGAGCATCTCTTTCTTGCTTTGGAGAGCTCCTGATACCGCCTCCTGAAAGACAGGTGACCCTAGCAAGAAAAATGAGTTGCGGTCTAAAATCCTTAAGTTAGGCAGAAGCTCTTGAAAAGCCGGAATACACTCCGCAGCTGCATCTCCACATGGATATAGCTCACATTTGGCGCTATTCACTTCGAGACCAACATCCCGCAGCCTGGGAATCAGTGCTTTTATGTCTTTAGCAACGATGTCTGGTGCCCCACCGATGGAGCCATCATCAAGATACCATATATTCAGAGGTGACTCCAACCTAGTTATGGCATCGTTAATCGCTAAACTAAAAATCAATGGGCCAAGGGGATCACCCTGTTGCGCGCCAACCTGCGATGCAATCCTGTGACCGTTGAAATAAAGATCGCTTGGAGAGGCGTAACATTGAGTGAGGAAAGGGCTTAATGCCGGGACTTTATCCCTAACCTCGGCCAACATCACGTCCCTCTCTACACTATTAAAAGCGTTCTTAATATCTAACTTCAGGACTACATCGCCGGCGCGCTTTGGGTCCATTGCGAAGCACCGAGTGGCATGTATCGCTGCCTCGCAACCAAGTGCGGTACCGAAGCCAAGCTGATGAGGCCGCAGCAGATCTGCCATTTCCTCTCGCACCGCGCGACAGCCCAACTTTGCCACTAGGCGGCGTATAACACTCCCTACGGCTATAGGTCGTATACCGCCATCTTTTTTGACCAAAGCAAAGAGTGACGCTCCATACAGAACTGGGCATACTGCACTGCACAACCTACCCTCGAGGAGAAAGTTGCACAGTTTGGATAATGACTCCAGTAAGCGTGGACCGTTGTCTCCAGCCGAAATAGCTATCAGCTCCTTTAAGTGTTGAGGACGCAAGCCATCTAAGCCCGCCGCTGAGCTAGCATGGAAAGAGCCAATTGCGTCCGCTACGTCTTTACAAGTCACGGTCAGTCGAGGGGCGGTAGCTATGGGCTCTGTGGGCCGGACACACTGACGCATCGGGGAAGGGTGCTTTTCCCGTAAGCTGGAGAGTGTACTGGGGTCCACCGGTGCCAGTCCACAATCGGAAGTCAGCAGTCTAACGGCTCCTCTGAGGTCCCCGTCATGGACTTTGGACTCAATTTGTAAACAGACGGAGATCTCTGAGGTGTACTACTGGGTAAACACTCAAAAACACTCCCTATATTTTTCTTAACCCTGCTGGTAAGTGAGTCGCCATCACTATTGGTTTCTGGAACTCTAAATGCAGAGTACGCAAAAGACAAAAGAGCATACCAGTCATCGACAGCATTACTCTGGAGGCACTTTTCTATTATTTCACTTAGTTTCCCGGCGGCGAGATTCCTAGCTCCCTTTGGAATGTGCTTTAGGACACGGACTGAAGTCCTGTAACTACCTAAGCTTTCCAGAAGTGGGGATGAGGGCGGCGCCGCGGTCAACTCGGCGACAGTGCCAACGGAGTGTCCAGGTTCACCCGGATCCGTCCTCGGCGGGGGCCCCGGCCTTGGCCTGTGCTTGCGGGTAAAGTGTATGGCTAAACCACGCTTAGTAAAACGGCGCACGGAGTCAGGCGGACAGTGGGGGCACACAAGGGTTGCTCCTGAAGTTATATCCATTATTATAACACAATTTTAAATTAAAATATAAACACAAAAATATTGAAACAAAGTCAATACAGTTAACGGTTTGAACAAGAATAGGTATGTAGGGTATGTAAATATACCACAAAAACAATACCTTAAAATAATGTCAAATAATTCATTAAATTATTAAAGTAGATTTACCATAAATAAAAATAATTAAAGCAAATAATTAATCTGTTAGAAAAAATAATATTGTAAAACAATAATATATCTTTGGAAAACAATAAATTGGAATATTAATTACTTATCTAGAATCACACAAGGACTGCACAACATAAATGGGGATATTTGATTCGTCTCTTCTTGTCGTCAATTATCTAGCTTTCTCTCTTCAATCCCCCCGAAGGGAGCACCAGACGGCCCTCACGTGTATGTGGAAGCGGGATAGCCCGCTTTAGAACATCAGAGCTGGCCAGCGATGGGCAGGCGACGAAGTTCTTCCAAAGGTGGCGAAGACTCGAACTTTGGACTTGTATATTGGCTTCTCTCTTCAATCCCCCCGAAGGGAGCACCAGATGATCTGCAAGCGCTTGTGGGAACGGGACAGCCCGCTTTAGAACACCAACGCTAGCAAGCCAGCACAATAGGTGACTCGGTATAACCAGCGACGCTTGAATCGAGGCTCTGTGTTTATCCCCATATGCCGGGGGTCTTGTTAACTGGACGTGTCTCGCAAATCTGCGTGGACACGTCCGATCGCTACGCCGGTCCCCGCCGGACTCTACCGGATATTATGTAATATTATTTAATAAATTTTCAAATTATAGTATTATCCTTCTAAAGCCCAAAGGCCTACTTGTAGGACTAAATGTCAGTAGTCATTCAGACCCGAGGTATTTTTTTTTATGGCATATAAAAAAAAGTCAGGGTCCTATTTGTAGCCCATAATCCGCTATTAACTAAAAGCTCTAAGCCCCTCCGGCTTATGCCAGGTAATCAGTATAAAATAATATTTAATGTAAGTATGTTTATATTTTGGTCATTTAATAAATAAAATTAATAGTCCTATTGGTAGAACTTTGGGTGGTAATGACTAGAAAACTAAAAAAGTCTTGGGCTTTACGAGGTTAAAATAATTGAGTCAGGGAAGTAAGTAAAGTAAGCATAATAACTTACCTACTGACAATACACGGTCATAAGCTGATTGTGTTTACATAATTTCTTGACCGTTTCCGTGCATCGCAAGGCAGGTTAAGCCATGTCGTAGGCTTTAGCGGCTTGAAATCTGACACTGGGGTTGGCCACCAGCCCCAAACCTCCACACTAATCCAGACTTCGCCCCCGTGTGTGGAATATAGCCTAACCCTACCGAGGTATGGGAAGAGATCCGTGCCCCTGCAGTGGGGACGTTATATAACTTTGATCAATCAATCAATGGCCTATGCGTCTATTACAGATGATTCATGACAGTGCCTCGGAGGCAACTTTTTAAGTGGCTCAATAAACCGATGCGAGAGCGGCACACTCTCCCGCAGGCCTGGCAGGGGAAGTTTGAGGCTAATGTGCTAGTGCCGTCCTGGTGGCACTTTTCCCTCCTGACAGCTAGTGCTGTAAACCAGGTCTCATCGCACAATTTCCGGCCCTCTGCAACACGCTTACGCCACTCGGACCGCTTTTCTGCAATCCTCTCCCAGTCCCGATGATCTATTTTAAAGGCAACCATGTCCCGCTTGGCGCAGTCTTTAAAGGGAAGCAGTGGTCTATAACATGGATATACAGGGTGTAACAGAAGTGTGTGACAATACTTCAAGGTTGGCTTTTACCCATTAAACTGATCAATTTTTGTTCTACAACTTTGTTGAAATCGCAAATTTTTTTTTGGACTTTTCATACAAATCGATCAGATGGCGAACCAAAATTGTATGAAAAGTCCAAAAATTTTTTTGCGATTACAACAAAGTTGTAGAACAAAGGTTGTGCAGTTTGATGGGTAAAAGCCAACCTTGAAGTATTGTCACACACTTCTGTTACATCCTGTATAGATAACATGGTCTATAACTTTGATACTACATTATTAAAACATCTCACGGAATTTTAAGCGGTGGTCTTCATCATATACAGGGTGTAAGGGAAAGGTTTCCGAAAACTTTAAGGGCTTGCTCAGTAGACGAAACTGAATAACTTTCCACAAGAATTTTTTTCGGGAAACGAAAAAAAATCGGCTTCTCCATAGAAAATTATAAACTTGATTAGACAGTTTGTATGGAGAAGCTGCTTTTTTCGTTTCCTGAAAAAAAAACTTGTGGAAAGTTGTTCAGTTTCGTCTACTGAACAAGCCATTAAAGTTTTCGGAAACCTGTCCCTTACACCCTGTATAATGAACCACAGTATAAGGACATTACACAGTATGGACACTCCCTGCCGCTCTCTGAAGGCTACCTCACCCCCCCTGTGTGACCGATATGTGACCATTTGTCAAGGGGTTGGCAAACCAAAGCACAGTTTATTAACCAAAGAGAATTTAACTTTTTTAAGGAACCAGCTAAAGGTTTCTAAGGCTATACAGCCTTGTCTTGTGTATACAGCCTTCACTTTATTTGTAAAAGTAGCTAACAATAAAGAACAATGAGGGCTAATTTAACTTAGATTCAACCGTAGTTGTTCAGGCATTGTTATTTGTAGCTATATGTCATTTATCTACGACAACGGTAAGGCGACAGCGGGGGCTGTGGAGAGCGGTAGGGGTAAAACCTCCCTTGCAACCAATCCTGCGCATCGATCAGTAAAAATAATTCGGTTGGTTCGGACGCATGCATTTTCGGGGTTAAAATACTTTGTAACGGAACTATCTAATTAAACCACTTTTGAACACCAGTGATTGTGCAGTGTGTGCAGTTTGTTGCTATGTCATTCGGCTGGCCAGCAACATTTTATTGTGATTTGGAACAATAATTGATTAACCATGTGCAACCCCTACAAACAGCCAGCGCCTGAGCTAATAGTAAGTGGTGTATAGCTATTTTTGGCAATGTCAGAACTGTGTCACAAAACACATAGATACAGAAGGTCCGCTCAAAATGCTCACAAAAATCCTAAGCATATACATGCTTATAGTTGTAGGCAAGATCACGTACTATGCGACCTTGCCTCGAACGACCGTATATTTCTATAAGCATGTATATGCTTACGATTTTAGTGGTTTCTGGTTTGTATTGAGCGGACCTTCTGTGTCTATTTTGTGACTGTGTTTAGGAAAACTACAACACTAGTACATCACGCACACATTTACATGTGTACAAACATGAATGTCTATGTAGTAAACAATGGCGCGAAAGTATGAAGTGTCCGGGGTGTGATAGTGAACTTTCGCCTATACTGAATTCTGTATTTTTTGCTGTAATTTTGTTGGCATTAAAGTTCTTGAGTGGCGACCGCGCACTGGAAGATGAAGACGATGCATCGATGACCTGCACCGGTAGCATGACGACGTATCTCGCGCGCGACGCGAGTTTTAAAAGCATTTGTTCCGTTCTAACGCTAAGCTAATGAAAGAGACAGCTGAGCTGTTTTCTCGCGTTTGGCACGACAAACAGCTTTGTCTACGCCTCATGCTACCCGTGCTGGTTAAGGTTGCAAGAAGCCGCTGGATGCGGGCAGCGCAGGACCGGTGGATGTTGAAGTCCTTGGGGGCGGCCTATGTCCAGCAGTGGACGTCTTTTGGCTGATAATGGTGATTTTTTTGTTGTCAGTAAATTAAAACTGTTAAACGTCAGCTTTACCACAATTTTATTATAAACAAAAAATTCAGATACAAAATTATTACTTAAAATTATTATTTACAGATTTAAAATTAAGTTCCTTCGAATAAAATAGTCTTACCACAAAAAAACCCTTTGAAAATACAATATGGAATGTTTTACTTAAAATATGGTAATAATAATTAAAATTTAAAATTGAAATACATTTTTTCCTAAATTATTTTGATAGCATAAGAGCTAGGGGTCGAAAACTTAATAGTTATATTTTTTTAATTTTTTTCCCTAATTATGACAAATGACTGACCAAAAACCATCGATATAGGAAAACAATAGAAGAGTCTTTTGTTAGTTAAGAGGGGGTCGTTTACAGTTTGTCCAATATGTCGAAATAAAGAACAAATAAATTGAACTAAGTACTTACTTTTGTTTCAAGCAGTTTTAGTCTATATACAGCTGAAAAATGGAAAATAGTAGGCTACTTATGCAACCGAACATCTTTTTCCAAGGAACCCATACAATCTGAGCAATTTTTCCATAAGTACAAAGTTTTTGGCAATTAAGTTTTTCAGTTTTATTAGTTCCTCTAGAATGAGAAACACGAATTTAACGTTGTCGACAAATAAAACATCACATTGTGTCATATTGTGAAACTGTATTTTTCAATAGGTGTCGCTACTAGATAATTAAGAAATGTGTAACTGAATTGTATACCTTAAGGGCTTACGTTAGGGGTGACATTCGAATAAACACAATCGTCTCGTCTATTTCACCCCCACACTATAGTGACAACCCCGAATCAAATTAGGTAAAATGTTCACATGCCACTTTTCGCTCGTTCTACCACTTTTCAAATTAACGTCAAGAAAAAATTGACTTGAAAATTAAAAAATAGAAATGTCGGATTGACCCTATTTTGTATGGAAAGTCCACATTAGTTTTTTTAAAAGTGGTAATTCAAAAAGTTGTATTGGACCCAAACAATATTCTATGTTCGTAACCTTCATTAAAATTAGCTTTTTTAAATAACAAAAAAGATCTATTTGTACTGTTTTGCCATATCGATGTCAAAAATATCTAAATAATTTCTAGACACAAAGCTCTTATGCTATTTTCGGAATAAAATCAAAAGAAAAGTCTTGCTGTATTAAAGCTTTACATGAGCTTGTCACAATTAAAATATTATAATATATAAAATAAAATAAAGATAGTTATTTAAAATTAATATAATTCTATGCAGTACTTATGTGTATATTATTTTAATTTTCTATGATATTATAATATTTGCTTATTCATTTTATTTGATTGTTTATAAAAATATAGGAAATGTTTTAAAATATATTAGAAGACATTTACATGTATGGTAAAAATTCTAAAAAAATACCAATGTATTGTATAATTGCCTGATATATTATACATTATCTTATTTTTATAAAATATCACAAAAGCATCCAAATATATTTTTCAACTTTACATTTACATGGACTGGGTATACGTAATAAATTGTTTATTTTTTACTTTTACTAAAATTACTTTTCATTATTATTTATTTATTTAATTAAACATTTTTCAATATAAATTACACATAATTATGTAGCATTATTTATGTACTCAATAGTTTTTTGTACAATTCGTAAAATTATTAGTGCGACTAGTCTAAAAAGTCTAATTTTTTTATTTATAAAATTTCCTTTTTTTTGCCAGGTTCTTGTTTATTTATTCGAGAAAAAAAATTAACTGTTTATTTTGCTTCACTTCAGTTTTTTTGTTTTTTTTTTTTCACTTCAGAAGATAAATTGCAATAGAAATCAATTCCATGTTTTAATAAGTGTTCTCTTTTATGGCAAGAACGTAAAGATACAACAAAATGGCGAAAAGTAGAAAAAAACGTTATTGGTTCCACGGTAATAGCTAAACCAGAGGTCTTAGGTTCAAATCCTGGCCAATGTACCAATGTGTCTTTCGACATTCATACCAATAGATTCAACGGTGAAGGAAAACATCGTGAGGAAACCTGCACCATCTGAAACGGTCGAGATAAATACCACTAACAGTTAAACCCATCCAGGTTATGACCTTGTCTGTAGTTAGTTAACCTGCGTGATCGACGCGACCACGCAAGCTGCACTGAGCCACGACCGCTTCTGTACCGTGTGGATAGCACGGTTAGATTCTGCCAACGATTGGAAGAAGGAGAATTTTCTAAGAGGCATTTGCATCTGGAAAATCTGCCATCACCCCAATGTATAGATCTAAATTACAGGAAAAAAGACTAGTTCATGCCTAGGTAACTTTGTTCGTGTTGCATTATTAGGATCGCCTAAAAATGCCGTTTCTATTTTTTTCAAAGTCGTTTATCTGACTGTAATTTACTTTATGATCCTTTTTGGTTTTGTATTAATTCTTTTTTATTTATTATCTATTACCCTAATTAGAATATTTTTATTCAATGCCACTTGTTGCGCCGAGCACCATACAAAAAGTCTGCCTTTCACCAAGAAGTTTACCACCGATTAAAAAAGTGGTCCCAGTATCTTGTACATTGCTAAATTGGTATACCATAAAAATATTAATGGTAAGGTATTAATATTTTAAAATAATATGCCTATTATAGCCGATTATTGTATATCTACCTATCATAATAAAAGTGAGCAAATTTCATTGTAAGGTCCAGTTCACACCGAGGCGAAACGCGACGCGAATAATAAGAATAAGTGTACATGAAATGTACAATAGGGTGGAGCGTCAGGCGTACATTGTACATAAATATGCTGTCTGTTTCGTTCGGCACAGTATATTAAATAGTGTTACATACAGAATGGACACTCCCTGCCGCTCTCTGAAGGCGACCTCACCCCCCTGCGGGTATAATTCGGTGACGACCTACACAGTCGTCTCGCAGTACCCGGGGTCTGAAAATTAGTTACTTAAATAAATTGTATAAGTATTTTTTTAAAACGTATTGAAACGAGTTTGTTTCGGACTCGACGTTTCTTCTCCCTTCGCAAACGCTTCCCGAAACGTTGAGTGTACAAATTCCGCGTGGAAGGAGCTATGTACTAGGTAGAACTATTTAAAAGATAAAGTAAAGCATCTACTTAAATAAAATAAAATAAAATGTTTCGAGTTTGTGACCTTCTATTGTCAGTAACTAAAAAAACGCGCGACGCGCCGCAGTCTCGGTCTGTACTGACCCTAATATTGCTAATAGATTCCCAATATTGGGATCCAACATCAGTCATATACACAACCTTAACATCAAGTAAGACCTAGAGAACAACTCATTTTGCTCATACAAATAAAAATTAAGTTGCTTAAAAATGAATCAGCCGATTTTAATGAAATTTTATACCTTTAAGCAGGACAAGTGTTGATAGGATTGTCATAAGACCATTTCCAAAAATGGTTGGGGCACGAGTTACTTCCCATGGATGGTTAGGTCACACTCCACACACGGGGGCTAAGTCCGGATTGGTGGAGGTTGTGGGGCTAGTGACCAACCCCAGTGTCAAAAGTTCTCAAGTCGCTTTAGCCTCTGACATGGCTTAACGACCGCCATCTACTGATATCAACCGGTTCCAACGGCTTAACGGGCGAACTGCCAATTAAAAACAGTGATTCAAGGTTTTTTACTAATTAGCACTTCTTTTAAAATAATTTTATTATTTCGCAAATACCTTGTCTTGCTTATGTGTATAAAATTTAATTTTAATTTCAAAGAAATTTAAATTCTTATTTTGTATGGGCGCCGAGTTTCGGTTAGGCCTCTTAAAAACCTCTGACATACACAATATGAGTCAAATCTACATTATTTTGAGCAAGATATAAATCAGTGGCAAGATTTATATACTATCCAAGTGTTAGAAACTTCGTATTAGGTAGATTAAAAAATCTAAGGACATTTTGTAGTACAGTGTACATGCTGCCTACTCCGAATTAACATATAGGGTTCTTGATACGAAAGGCTATGCATGTGCTCGTGATAACAAAAAACGTTCCCCAATGAACCCATAGTCAAATTGCAAAAAACTTTTGGACTCTTCACAGTAATTTAGCCGGTCAGTAGATCGATTTGTATGGAGAGTTCCAAATTTTTGCGATTTTACTATGGGTTCCTCAGTGAAGGTTATTTGTTATAATGAGCACATGCATAGTCTTTCGTATTAAGAACTAATTTAAAGTCACCCTATATTTTGATTTGATTTGATTTAAATTACCGTAATTACTTTGTGAAACTTGCCAAAGATTTATAAAGAGGGTCATGTATTCAGAGGGGCACAGATTCAACCATATCAACCAGCATTCTAATCTAAACCCTACGCTACATTATCAATAATATTCATCTGGCAAATTTAAGACACTACACCGCCTTAACTCAGACTGTATGAACGAATTATCTGATCCAATCAGAGATTCTGTTTCAGTCTCCACAAAGGAGGATCTAACGAAGTCACATCTCTTTGCTTTCAACTCGTTCAAGCTCTGGCTCAGACCCTTATATTTCTCTAAACTCTTACTCAATTCCGGCGTCAAGAATTTAAATTCTTGCTGCTTTTCTTCCATCAGGTAGGGCGTCTGCGGATTCGACTGGTCCAAAGGTTGATATGAGTTGCCCTGGCATGTCAGTAATTTATGTGAACTGTTTATAATTATCGTGGAACCTCTTCGTATGGTTTCCCTTCCCAACTCAACTATCTCAATAGGCTTCTGGCCGATGACGAAGTTCTTGTACGCTTTGATGAAGATGATGGCGATGGTGACGAGGCCGCCGATTATGAAGGAGTAGGTGAGGATGGGCGCGACGATTGGCGCGATCACCGTGGCTAGGTACATCCAGCGGAGGATGGGGGGAGTTAACTCGTGGATACCCTGGAAATTAAGAACCATATTAAAATATATGTATATCTAGAATCTGTAAATTGAAGCTTCTCCTCCATTTCTCATCATTCTGAACTGCGCTTGCTGTAAGAGACCTACGGTTTATTCTAAAAGGTTCTCTGGAAGAGTACGAATAGAACCCATGACTCTCGGCGTATGTCAAATAAAAAAGTTATTATTTCAAAGTTAATTCGCTTAAAACATAGTTCTAATATGTTAACATTATAAATACCAAATCTTCAACAAAAGAGAAGATAGGACATTATCAGAGACAATGATATTTTTTCTATATAGGTATTATTGTTAAGTCTGACATAAAACTGGATAATCCCCTCACCTCTTCAACCCACATGATGGGGAAGATGATGTCGGGAAACTTGTTGATGTTGTTGATGCCGATGTTGGCTGCCCGGTCCACCTTCAGGTTGAGCTGGACTCGGACGAAGCCTTCTAAAGGGACACCGAGTTTCTGAAACAGTTGATGTGTTCTAGGATGGAGATAAAATAGCCGTTCCCCATTGCTTTGAGGAATCTCTGTAAGAGCGCTTCCATCTTCGGCATCATCGTCACTTATTATATTATCAGGTGAGATGATGCTAAGGGCTTAATTATTGTGCATTATGGATAAAAAAACGTCAAGTTATAAATAAATATCTAGAGACAAATCACATACGGTCATCTGGTCTCAAACTAAGATTCCCTGCATTATGGGAACCAGAGACAGATAAATAATTATACATACATCATATAGGTATAATATACCCAGACACCGAGTAGACAAATCTGAAATGTTTATTCTCAGTGGAAATCGAACCCACGACCCTCGGATCAGTAGTTAGAAGCGTTCACCACCCAAAACAGTCAAAAGTCAGTTAAAAGCTTACAAGCACGCTGTGAAGTAAATAATACAGACTGAATGCGGACAGCGCACGACTGGTCGGCGTAGAAATTCTTGGGGAGGCTTTTGTGCCGCAGTGGAGGTATTTATTGGCTGATGATGATATCGTTTTATGTAGTTGTGTATTAAACATTTTGTCAAATTGTCCAGGTTTCCCATACAAACTTGCCTGACAGACTGCCGTATCGTTAACAACCCATAAACGTCCCCACTGCAGGCGCACAGGTTCGTAAAGGTTAGGCCTACTCCACACAGGGGGGCCAGGTCCTAATTGGTGGAGGTTTTGGGGCTAGTGGCCAAACCCAGTGTCAGAAGTTTCAAGCCGCCTGTAGGGCCTCCAACATGGCTTAACGACTGCCATCTAATGATAGCAGCCGGCACCAACGGCTTAAAGTACTTTACGAAGCACGGAAACGGTCGATATAAATGCCACTAACAGTCAAGCCCATCCAGGTTATGACCGTGTCTGTAGTCAGCTAACCTGCGTGATCGACGCGACCACACAAGCCGCACTGAGCCACGACCGCTACTGCCGTGTTTTTAGATAATTATAGTTAGCAACCTATTTCGTCCCCACTGCAGGGGCACGGGTCTCTTCCCATACCTCGGGAACGTTAAGCCCATACTCCACACACGGGGGCCAAGTCCGAATTGACAATTATACATAGGCAATATAGCAAGAAGTCTCACCGGCTGTATGTTGAAGTAAGTCTCGTGTCTCTCCTTGATGGGGTTCAGACCCTCGAACTGCGTGAGCAGGGTGGGGTCGGCGTCGAAGAAGTGAGGGTAGGACAGGTAGACTGGTGCGTCTGTGACAGAAATGTTCAAGGGTTAGAATGTGTACATAGTGGTGGGATTTCAACCGCCTCCGTAGCCTTGTGGTTTGTCCGCTTGTTTCACATAAGGAGGTCGCGGGTTCGATTTCCGGCGGGTCCAACTTTGTGGGACTCGGTTTGGTTGGTGGTAGGGCATTTTCCTAGCCTGCCTGGTTAGCTACCACCATCTTATCTAAGTCTTGCCGCCAAAAATCAATGTTAACACTATTGATGTGTTCCGGCATGAAAATAAAGTAGCCAGTTCCCCATTGCGTTGGGGAATCTTGGTGAGCCCGCTTCCATCTTCGGTATCATCATCACTTACCATCAGGTGAGGTGATGCCAAAGGCTTTCCAATTGAGGGTAAAAAAGGGACCTTATCAAGATTCAACTGTGTGGCTGCCTCTGGTCGCTGTACTCCTGCAGCCAGCAGCGCGCTGTGGCGGCGGGTGCGAGATAGCCAACGTGTACACCGGCATACGAGGCGATCCATCTAAGCGCTTAAGGACAGTATACATTAAAAAGTGCCGTTATACCCTTATTGCGACCATACAGGGTTATTTTTGACCCCCCAACCAAAACTTCACAGTGGCTTCTAATTATGAAACCGAGAAACTTTCCCCAATAACCGGCACAAATCACACAAGGTCATCTGGCCTCAAACTAGGATACCCTGCACTATGAGAACCAGAGACTGATATATATACACATATACGGTTAAATACATACCTACATAGATATAATACACCCAGACACAGACCAAACAAATCTATTGTTTTTTTTTATCAGATTGCTCTAATTTTGCTCTAAATCTGGGCACAAGAACCAGTCTTGTATTCATATATTAGTTTCAAAGCTATGCAGCTTTTTCAATTTTGTAGAAAGTGCTTGCTGGGGTCCGGGACACCCTCAATTCTACTCACTGTATTGACACGGGCTGATGTTCTGAAGACCCTTTGGTGGACATCTGCTCCCGTCGCAGAAGCATTTGTTGTCGGGATTCTTGTCGGCGCACTCGAAGGTGGAGCTGGGTGGAGAGTACTTGCCGGTCAGGATACCTGGGAGATGAGCAATCACGATTGGAATTAATGTTCTAAGCATAAGATGATGATAAATTAGTACGAAATCCGGTGCCGCTTGCTGCTCGCGCACTGCGCACCTACAACGGCAGTCATAAAAACAACATCCTCGTGGACGGAGTCGTTGGAAAAACTAGTAATCCACGTCGCAACGGATAAACGGATATCGACATGTTTTTTGCACGGTGGAAGTGACAGGGTTAATTTTTATCTCGTAGTCTGCTCGATTGCCACCTCTGCCATAAAAAAAAATATATATATATATATAAACTCTCGCTGCGTCTGTATAGAGGAGAAGAAAAATTGAAGAGGTTGTTTATAATTTTTGTTTGAGTAACCGGTTAAAGCAAATACAAATTTTGGACACCGTGTGGGATGGTCCGGTCACTATTACATATACAGACGGAGAGAAAACAAATACGCTTTTGACAGTAATATTTGCTCTGGATGGGAATTGAATCCATGACCCTTGAATCAATTAATCAGGAGCGCCATCCTCTCCACGTCTCAAAGAACATGCCTTACCTACATTTGCCGTAAACAAAACATCGTACCCACAACTGGGGCACGGGTCTCTTCCCAAACCTAAGGAACGTAAGTAATCCACACTCCACACACGGGGGCCAACTCCGGATTGGTGGAGGTTGTGGGCTAGTGGCCAACCCCAACTTCAGAATATTTCAAGCCACCTTAGGGCCTCTGACCAGAGTTGCTCTAATATGGCTTACCGTCTTTGTAAACGTCATGCTGGTACTGCAGGGGCAGGGTGCGGCACAGATCCTTGTCGTAGATGTAGACCAGGTCAGACTTGGTGACAGCGCGAGGTGGGAAGAACGAACCTTCAGATGCTCTGAAACAAACAAATATTGAGAAATGAAAAAAAAAAAAATCTTCGTTTTCTTCTAAGCACTTATTAATCCTGCTTGATGGCAGGATCTGCTTTTCTAGATAACTTATCCACTTCGATTTCTCTTGGACACAGTTCTTAGAAAAATCACAGCTTTATAAAAAAACTAAGTATAATAGCAAACTGTATAAAATGTTAACTATGTCAAACTAGGAATTCAAGACGAATGTATGGTCACCTCGCATTTCAAAATTAATATTTACTTTCAGGTGATCCTGTAGGATCCTACACAGGATGACTGGTATATATCTGAACACCTTTTACTCCGTCTTTCTACCATCATCATCTTATATAAGTCTTGCCGCCAAACATCAATGCTATTAACATTGATGTATTCCGATATGGAGATAAGATAATCAGTTCCCCATAACGTTCGGGAACTTTGTAAGCCCGCATCCATCTTTTTTTTTATGGCGGAGGTGGCAAACGAGCAGACGGATCACCTGATGGTAAGCGATTCCCGCCGCCAATAGACACCCGCAACACCAGAAGTCACAAGTGCGTCGCCGGCCTTTGATATGGGAGTACGCTCTTTTCTTGAATGTTTGAATGTCGTATCGGTCCGGAAATACCGCAGGCGACAATTCATTCCACAGTTTGGTTGTGCGAGGCAGAAAGTTTCTAGGTAAACGCACAGTGGTGGACTTGTGGACCATCTTCGGCATTATCATCTCTTACCACCAGGTGAGATCTTACTACTTACTTCGCTGGCTCCGTGAGGATCTTGGCCTCCGATACCAAATGCCACCACTCTTTCCTCCTGTCCTGTACCCATCGACCTGTACCGAATCAAGCCAATCGGCTTTTTGAAGGGTATTCACTTATTCAGATCTTTTTGGACTTCATCACTCCAGCGGTACCGGGGGCATCCAACAGGCTCATTGTGGATAAAAAAACGTATGTAATGTAACTCACTGTATATTATTACAAGGTCGCTCTCTCCAGTGGGGTAAGTGATCCATGCCGTTAATTTTCTCGATGTTACCGAAATTTTCCATTGATTTCCCGCCGGTATTCATAGTAGATACCTCGTCTAGTGTGCCGTTCCTCTGAAACAGCAGGCAATATATACATTAACCAATAGTTATTTTTTTATCTCTACTATACATGGTCTAAGAAACGAACTGTACTGGACTAGATAATTGGGACTTTTGCTCCACACCGGACAGTTTTGCTCTATGAGTATGGTAAAATAGCAAAAAAAAAATGGACTCTCCAGACATGAAATAACATTATAACCTCCTCAATTTTTGATAGATTTCTTTATTTCTCTCGGTGCAACCCAATGAAACGATTAACTATGTAAGAAGATGGCCCACCAATCATAGCTCATGAATTTATATATAAATTTAAATCTTTTTTTACGTTTTTTAGGTTTATTTACGTTACGTTTGAAACTAAAGCCGTAGAACAAACGTTATTCGGTATAAAGAGTAGAAATCAAAAACGTTTCACGGTTAATTCCTACATCAATTTTTTACACTCTATATATAAAATAAACTATTATTGTACTAGAAACTCGATGTCTCTCTAGAATGCTAAGATTAACAACGATTACTACTAACTATGTATTTATTCTAAGCTAGAAGGTTTCATTCTAGTCCTCAGATTGTTATTGTAATTCAAAAAAGCAATCGGTTTGCGTCCCTCTCATATTGAATACAGGCTTTCGCCACGGGCCTCCACTCAGCACAGCTCTGAGCCACACGCATCCAGCGGCTTCCCGCAAGCCTGCCTAGATCATCAGTCCACCTGGACGACCTTCCAACACTACGTCTTTCGGCTAAAGTTGGCTTGAAGAGTTTACTTACAGCTAGAAGCAATCCCATTTGACTGTTTGGTCTCTTGCCTTTCGGGTAGAAGTAGTGAGCGAGGGTGACCAAGGGATCGTTGTAGCTGGAAAGAAAATATAATATTATTATTGTCTAGCCTGTCGGAAGCTTTATAGACGGTTTGATAATTCCTGACACTGGGGTTGCTACCCCAGAACCTCTACCAATCCGGAATGGAGTATGGCCTCCTTCCCGAGTTATGGGAAGGACCCTAACCCTGCAGTGGGGACGATATGGGTTGTTAACGGATAGTGTTATTTTTCATGTAGGGTAGCAAAGGGCTGACAGCCCCCCTGATGGAAGGTGGTTGCCACCGCTTATGCCTTTACGATCCTAGAGGGGCTAAGATGAACTAGCTATAATTCCGCTAGCTTACCTATTTCGCCTCACCCGCCGGGACACAGCTCTGCTTGGCACTGGGATAGGAACAGACTTTGCACAACTAGTTAGGTACTTCGTTAACAATTCATATCATCTCCACTGCCTGGGGCACGTGTCTCTTTTCATACGTCGGAAATATTAGGCCGAAGGTTCTGCACACCCGGGGGCTAAGTCTTGATTGGCGGAGGTTGTGGGGCTAGTGTCCAAACCCATTTTCAAACAAATTTTCAAATTTTTAAGCCGCCTTTTATCTTCATCATTAGCCGAAAGATGTCTACTGCTGGACAAAGGCCTCACCCAAGGATTTCCACACCGGCCGGTCCTGCGCTGCCCGCATGCAGCGGCTTCCCGCGACCTTCATTGGTCCCCTGAATGGGAGGTCTGCCTATACTGCGTTTTCCAGTGCGTGGTCGCCACTCGATGTAACTCGCCCTTCTTGTACTCAAGAGAGTTATGTAACAATCACCTCCTCTTAAGGACGCGAAGTAATAAGAAACACTTTCTCACCCAAAAACCAGCTCCTCAGCAGTGACTCGCACGAAGGGTCGGGCTCGATCCCGGTAGGTGATAGCCAGGCCTGATACAAGCAGGTTGAAAAGGAATCCACCCATGTTTGGAGAGAAAGATGTTACAGTCTGTAAGAGAAACAAAACAGGTAGATTGATTAGAGCAGTTTTCTGAATAGCCCCCGACAGACCAACTTGACTGAAACATGTCATCTTCATCAGCCAAAAGACGTCCACTGCTAGACAATAATTGACCACGCTGAATACGTTAAAAACAACCGACTTCAATCGCAACAACTCCAATTTTGTTATGCTTTTGTTGATTTTCTCAAAAACCGCTGAATCGATTTCGATAAAATTTATATGGGACCATCTGTGAAGTATACTCTTTTAAACAAAAAAAGAATTTTCCAAATCGGTTCAGGCGTCTTCGAGTAATCGGTGAACATACATAAAAAAAAAAAAAAGATTCCGACGAATTGAGAACCTCCTCCTTTTTTTGAAGTCGGTTAAAAACATCCCCAAGAATTTACACGATGACCGGTCTTGTGCTGCAAGCATCTAGCATCTTCCCGCGACCTTCACCAGGTCATCGGTCCACCGAGTGGGAGGCCTGCTTACGCTACGTCTTCCGGTGCGCGGTGATGACCAAATGACCCAACTGAGTCCTAGTATTGGTGGGGAGAGGTAACTTCTTTAAGAAACTTCTTTAAGTATTCTTTGTTCCTGACTCCATATAGCATATAGCACTCTACTAAGTATGGTTCATTCCAATAAAAAAAAAAGCAAAACGTAAACAAACTTACTATGGATCTGACACATGTCAATGTCATCTGCATACTATGTTTGTTTAGTTTTGCTTTTTTTTGATTGGAATGAAGTATATGTAGTATAGTATACCTGGCAAAGAAGTAAAGAGTTGATAATGAGGAGATACTCACGAGTAAAGGAATGTTCGGAACCACTAGCCTCTGATTCTTATTCACAGACATTTCGGGCACGAAGCGGAGAATCTTGTGGTGCTGGAATGTTACAGTGTCGTTATCGTGGAATTTGATGTTCACCTTTTCCATGTTTTCCCTGGAATAGATAGTAACGTTCCAAGGTTATTCGCTGTCACTTAAAAATCATCTAATTTAATTTATTTTCTCGCTTTATGTTGGACAATAAAGTGTTTTCATTCATAATTATTTATTGCAATCATAAGTACAAATTGTTGTTACATTCCAATTGTGATACCTTGTGATACCTTCATAGGCACAGCAATATAGTCGCCTGGTATTGTTAAATATCAACGTCATTCATTAATTTATTCACTTAAATCCATTAATTGATTTAAATGAAGAAAAATTCACTTAAAAAAAATCAAATGTGATGCACGAGAATGGACGAGAAAATACAATTACCCCAAAAGAAAAAATCTAAGTTTGACTGGAAGAGGTCCCGTAAGTCCGCCTTTTTTATTGTTTTTCTGTCTTATTTTGACTTGTTATATTTTAGTTTTGATTGAAACGGAATTTATAAACAAGAAAATGCAACAAAATCAGTTATTAAGTTAAAAATTACGATTTCGAAACTGGGAGTTCTACTCTAATACTGAACAGTGAACATTTTTCATAGTATTGATCGGTCAAGTTACATGAGAAGTATTTTTTTACGCGAAAGACTATGCATGGGCAGAGAAAAGGATGTCTCTGGTATGGGTTCCTTTGGAAAAAAAGACCTGTGTCAAAGCCTCAGTTTAAATACTTGCAGCTAATTTAATTTATTAGACCTTTTTACATATAGTTCTTGGATCTAAGACAGCTCATGCTAACAAATAAGATGACTTGACTAACAGATACAATCTTAGTTGTGACCTAGAACTGATTTAATTGTTCTAGTCTAGGGCAAACTTGTAGGACGATCTTAGGAAAAGACTTTGACCCAACAGGACCTTGTGGATTTTACGACTATTACAGTTTGTTGCTTTAAGAGGACTTACGGATATTAATATCAATTCACATTAAAAAAAAACTTTGATCATTTTAAATTTAATATACGAGTAAAAACACAATAAAAAAAGAAATGTATTTTTATTTGACTCGGTGGCTAAGTGGTTAGCGATCCTGACTGCGGATCCGGGGGTCGTGGGTTCGATTCCTAAGCAGGGCAAACATTTCGTTGATTAGGTAGCAGATCTGTTTGCTCTGTATCTTCGTATATTATTTCCATATATGTATGTATGTATTTAAAATTATGTATGTATGTAAATCAGTCTTTGGTTCCCATAATACAGGGATTCCTAGTTAAGACCAGATAACCGTATAAGATTTATCTAAGAATGTATATTTATATTACTATTTGAAGGGTCCGTTGCAAGAATGATGAATGTCCAAAATGATTTTGATTCTAAGGAAGTGCGTCATTTGTAATTTTTTCACCATTTGTAAACTTAAAACCAAATTATCTTAAAACAAAGAAATAAATGGTCATTCATCAATATTGTCGTGTATCCTTCATTTGGTTTTAAGCTTACAAATGGTGAAAAAATGACGAATGACGCACTTACTTAGAATTAAAATCATTTTGGACATTAATCATTATTGCAGCGGACCCTTCATTTATAAATAAAGGCAAAAGGCATGCAAAAACTACGATAAAAAGCATTTTTAGATTTCCATTGTATTAATGACAGCAAGTATAAGTCTGTAAGATCTCTTAATCAAGGCAGCAATATAGTGTTGAGGAAAATTGCAAGTACTGATTAAATGATAATTGTTTTATACCTAAAGACAGATATTTTATAGCATTATTTAATCCACCTTTTTGATTGAGCGAATGAAGGTTAAACTGTAAAGTTAAAGAGTAAATGACTCATATATAAACAAGGTCATCAAGTTCCACCCCCCCCCCCTATACAGGGTGTAACAGAAAGGTGTGATAATACTTCAAGGTGGGCTTTTACCCATTAAACTGAACAACTTTTGTTCTACAACTTTGTTGAAATCGTAAAGAAATTTTCGGACTTTTCATACAAACTTGGTTCGCCAGCTGATCGATTTGTATGAAAAGTCCAACAAAATTTTGCTATTTGAACCCTGTATATGCGTTACTGCGCTACATGCTGTAAATGTCTTGTAAATTCTCTGTAATTTACGACATTTCAAAGAAGGTTAGGTTATGCTCCACATACGGGGACCCAAATCTGGACTGGTGGAGGCTATAAGGTTAATGGCCAACCCCAGTGTCAAAAGCTTTCAATGCAAAATATCTGTAGGAACTATGCGTTCCGACTCTTCGGAGGAAAAGGGAGGTACCTCCGCCAGGCGAGGTGGTATACCTGGGAACCAGCCGTTGTCCAACCGCTGTTGGTTGGAAGTTGTATATATGCTAAGTTCGAAGAAACTTTCAATAGCGCGTTCTAGGTTTAGTTCGTGGCGGTGCGATAGATGTCGCCACATATCGATGAAAAAAGTCCTGTCACCTTCTATGTCATCTTTCATTTTATTATCGTCATAAAATTGAGAAAATTTCAAACTTATACCTCCGATTTTATGAGTGTTTTGATGTTGAATGTGAAAAAATATTATACAGTTTATTTTATTCGAGACAATTACTTTTTTCTGCATTAGGCTGTTCGGGGCATGAAAGCCTTTCCACCAGGTTTAGTTGACAACTTTTTTCAAAACTACTTGTTACCCGAAATTGGGAGTCAAAAATTGAAAATGTTGTCAATGTAGGAGAGGCATGCTACGCGCATTTCATAGCGAACGACTTAGGTGAAAAAAAATTGCACCCTCTCGTACGAATGCACGAATCACCGAAATAAAATGTTTCTTTTAATAGTTTTAATTTTTCAACACACACACACACACACGCACGCTAAATAGTTCGTCTTCTGTAATATCCCAGTACAATAATATTATTTTATTATGTTATGTTATCTACTGATTGTTTTTGTTAAAAAAAAAAAAAAAAAAAAAAAAAAAGTAATAACTTTTATGTGTACTTACTATTAACCAACTTGAATTACACTTTGATGTTAAGGAAGAGCGAGGCTTCCTGGCACTTTCCTTTTAATACCTAAAAGGGAGTCTCAACCTCCACCATGTTTTTGTATTTTGGTGGCAAATAAACATTTATTTATTTTATTTATTATTTATTTAATAGTTAAAACTCCAAAATGGGTAGGTTGTGTCGCCGTCTGTACCTACATTTGTTTTACCTTCAAATAACCGACACGCAGATTTAAAAGTATTTGCTTAAAAATTTCACTGCGCCCGCGGCGGCGGCGGGGAGTGCTGTTTGCTGTAGGTAGCAATGTGTTTGATTTGATTACATTACTGTTTGTCTGACGGAATGAGGTGCAATTTTAAGGCGCACCCACAAATACAATACTTGTCTCACATAAAACTTATACATAATTCTTTTTAAGAATGCCGTTTTTTATGAACTTATAGTTACACGAAATCAGAAACAGAATCGTAGTAAGTGTGAAAAGTATTTTTTTTACAAAAATAGTGTCACTTAATAGTAAATGAGGAGAAACCGAGTAATAGTAGATGAAGGTCAATGCTCCTCTTAACATAGGTTTACGCTATAAATTCTTTTCTACTAGCGGAATCTATTGAAAAATATAACAATATACAATAAAAACTGATTACCGTACTTTTTGAAGCCGTAAATAAAATTTACTCCACTTCACTTCACTTCACTTCTTCTTGACTCTCCCATAGTTGGTTCCACCATGGTTCTTTCGGATGTCTCTCACCCTACAAGTACGCCCTACCACCATGCAATTCTATTCGGACATGTCTCAGTTAAGCGGTCAATCAAAGGACGCACACGAATTTAACGAACGACTTGTACCAGCTCAAATTACCGGCAATTGTGATTTCTTCACCTAAGCCTTGTACTGTCAATGCCAAAAGTGTTAACGAATTAGCTAATATAGGTATTATGTGTTATACAAAATACGTAGTTGCGGTCAGGGGTGGCATTTCGACAAAAATAATAAACTGTTTTATGTTGATTGGTAATGTCTTTAAATAAACAGTAAAACCGACTGATTCATATCTGTATTTTTTATAGTTTTATTTTTGGATTTTACTAGAGAAAAAAAATCAATTTTTGAGACTGAAAGTTATCCCATCTCTTTCTATAGATCAAGCAATTATTCTTCTATATGTCATCAAATTCAGTTACATATTTAGGTCATGCATGACGGGGCAATAAGACGTAGTGTGGGCCGGCCCCCGCCAGGTGAACTGATGATCCAGTGAGGCTTGCGGGAAGTCACTGGATGCGCGTGGCTCAGAGCCGTGCTGAGTGGAAGTCTATGGGGGAAGCCCGTGTTTAGTGGTGGACGTCTTCCGAATGGTATTACAATGATGAAGCAATAATGTAAATGTTTATGGAAAGCACATATATTGGGGGGAAACTGTACTCAGTACTTAGTCTATTATTACCACATTTTCACGCTACTTTTAAATTTCCCTTTTAAATACATTTACAGCCTGTATATACACCGTAACGAGACCCAGAGCAAACAAATCTGCTCTTAACATAATTTTTTGCCCTGGGTGGGAATTCAACCTACGACCCTCAGATTAGTAATCAGGAGCATTAACCACTGAGCTCTTGAATCTGTCGATAGTGTCACAGTTTTTAGTACTGCATACAGTACGGACACTTTCTGTAAGGCGACCTCACCCCTGAGGCTAAGATGAATGAAAAATGAAATAATATTTATTTGGGACCAAAAACTTAAAATTAAGATAATAGGTGTGTTCGAAAACAGCAGCATTAGCTTTCGCTGTGTCGCTGCAGTTAGCGCCCACTCTTGGTTATATCCGATCCGGAGACGTGTTAAAACGTCACTTGTAAAAACGTAACTTGTAAAAACGTAACTTGTAAAAACGTCATAATATTTTTCTATACCAGTAATAGATAAAATTAACACGACATTTGTATGGAGTGGGATGTGGTAGTGTTATCGTAAAGTCTCTAGTTCCCATATTACAACTCGTATTACCCTAGTTTGGGGCCAAATGACCATGTGTGATTTGTCCCTAGATATTGATTTATAATTTAACTGTACAAAAGCGAAGCGGTCGTGGCTCAGCGCGGCTTGCATGGTCGCGTCGATCACGTAGGTTAACTGACTACAGAAACGGTCATAACCTGAATGGGTTTGACTGTTAGTGGCATTTATCTCGACCGTTTCCGTGCTTCGCAAGGCACGTTAAGCCGTTGGTGTTGGCTTGCTACCTAGATGGCAGTCGTTAAGCCATGTCGGAGGTCTTATAGGCGGGTTTAAACTTCTGATACCAATCCGAATTTGGCCCCCGTGTATGGAGTATGGCCTAACCTTCCCGATGTATGGGAAGAGACCTGCCCCTGCAGTGGGGACGTAATGGGTTGTTAACAACTCTTCATGGAAGAGCGAGGTATCCTGACACAGATATTTTTATACTTAAAAGGAAACCTTAACCTTGTTTTAGAATGTAAGGATAGAAAAAGAAATAATCTTTCTTCATTTTTTTTCTACAAAAGCACAATTAAATTATCTGCGGTGGGGAAAGGAAGACCCTGATCAATCTTCAAGGCGACAGTGAATATGAATAATCGGGGTTTTCCAAGATATAGGCAAGGCTGTTACAGCCGAAAGTGGTAATCACGATATGTTTACAAATTTATTCATACTTACTGATGGTCAAGGTCTGATATTTATGACGTCAGTCACAAATTGACATAAATTATGAGTTTAACCTCTAAAGGCACACAACCTGTGCCTTATTTAATTATTATATTATTCCTCATTAATTAAGATTACAAATTAATGCGAAAGTATGGATGTTTGTTTTTTTGACGTGCTGAACGTCAATATATCAATAATAAATGAAACATCAATATTAATAACATTTATATGTTCCGGTATAGGGATAAGCACACCCCGGACACTTCATACAAATTTCGCGCCATTATTTACTACATAGAAATTCATGTTTGTACACATGTAAATGTGTGCGTGATGTACTAGGGTTGAATCGAGGTTTAATTAGCCCTCATTGTTCTTTATTTTTAGCTAGACTTTACAAATAAAGTGACGGCTGTATACACCAGAAAAGGCTGTATAGGCCTAAGAAGCCTTTAGCTCTTTCCTTAATAAAATCAAATTGTCTTTGGTTAATAAACTGTGTTTTGGTTTGCCAACCCCTTGACACATGGTCACACATCGGTCACACGGGGGGGCGGGGGGGGGGGGGGGCTATAGCCTTATATAGGACTCTTCTTGCTTAGTGCAGTTGAATTCAACAATCAAAATTCGGATGCAAACATAAAGTTTTGATGACTTATTAAGTATGTGAGGTAGCCTTCAGAGAGCGGCAGGGGTGTCCATACTGTACAATGTCCTTATACTGTGGGGATAAGTAAGATAGTTAGTTTCTCCATATAACTAACAATTTTGGTAAGCCCGCTTCTACCTTTCGGCATCATCATCACTTACCATCATCAGGGAGATTATGCCAAGAGCTTCCTAATTGTTGGTAAAAAAGAAAAGTCAGCGAATAAAAATCTCCCGTAGAAGCACTTAAAAAGATTTCGCTGTAGTTTTATACTGTACTACTCTCTCTCTCTTTCTTTCTTATCGTGTGGCACAATTTAACCGTCCTATCCACAAAATATAGGCGGCGGTTGCCTGGTTTACTGTACTATTAATTTATAATTATTTTCAAAGGATCTACATAAAACAATATTTATGATAAGACTTCAAGGACTCTTCGGTAGGGTCTTCTCTTTAGGATTCACGGGTAGGAAGGAGAATAAATTACTTTTTCAGCAAAGTGAGTATTGTTTCCCTGGGGTTGGGGACAGTTTTTCAATTTCACGAGTAGAGAGTAGAGGCCCCAGTTAATGAGTTTCAGTTAATCTTGTTAGACCTGTAAACGGATTAGGTAATATTTATGTCAGTGTTTAGCACTTTTGCACACGACAGTACATGCGCGCACGCAGTAGGCAGACACTCAAACCACGAAACAAGCATTATAGCGGCAAAATTGCACATTTATATCTACGTTACGATGTTTCGTAACTCTTAACTAGGTTGTAATTTGATACCACAATTTTTTTTAAACAAAATTATAACAGATTGACAGCCTTGTTTGTTTCTGATGTAATGTTGCAAATAAACAATGTTTTGTGGTACAATACGTATTTTATTGTCCATCGCACGGTGCGTATGGTCGTATGGTCTGACTTGGGGGTGCCCGAGCCCCCCCAATGACATTATCAGTAGGAATGAGCCCCCCCCCCCAGTATTTTATATTAAATATTTACCCAATTGTAAGAAGATGTGGGCGTGGACAAGGGTATTTTCAAAAATCTTTGAATGTAGTTTTGCTTCTTTTTAAAAATAAAGGAATGTTTCCTTTGAGTAAAATTTGCTATCTCCAGTATTTAGAGTACTTTCCCTCTAGGTAGCGTTCCAACATTCCACCCTGTATAATAAATAATAAAAACCTGTCAACTTTTTCAACGAATTTAGATTATGATTTTCATTATTTGTGTTTCGTCATCTTTAATTACGGTAAAACAATGTTTTATTTTGCGGTTGCGACGTTTTTTAGCATTACCTGTAAATTGTATGGTAAACCTCAAACACGTAGGTTCTTAGGATAATTAGGTCCTAATCTAGACGTAAAAAAGGTCATTCATTTATCATTAAACTTTTTCAAATCAGGATGGCACATTCAGCGTCATCATCATTAGTACCAGGTGAGATTATGCCAAGGTCTAATCAGTTGCAGTTAAAAAACTGACTCTGTGGCTAAGTGGTTAGCGATCCTGACCTCTGATCCGAGAGTCGTGGGTCCGATCCCCACACAGGGCAAACTTTTCTGTGATGAGCAGAATTGTTTGCTCTGAGTCTGGGTGTATTTATCTATAATGTATGTATTTAAATGTATATGTGTATGTATATAAGTCTCTGGTGCCCAAGATACAGGGAATCCTAGTTTGGGGCCAGATGACCGTGTGTGATTTATCCCGGATATTATAATTATTATTATTATAACTAGTTACAAACCGTATCGTTTCTATTTACTGGGACACGGGTATTTTCCCTTACGTTGGGAAGGTTAGGCCATACTCTAGAGACGAGAGCTAAGTCCGGATTGGCGGAGGTTATGCGGCTACTGGCTAAAGCGACTGTCAAAAGCTCGAGGCCTTTGTCATTTTTTTAAATCCTCAATTGGTGAGCCTATGGCATTATCTCACCTGGTGGTAGTGATGATGATGCCGAAGATGGAAACGGGCTTGCCAAGATTCCCCAACGCAATGGGAAACTGGCTATCTTATGTTCATGTCGGAACAAATCAATGCTGTTAACATTGATGTTTGGCGGCAAGACTTAGATAAGATGGTGGTGTCTAGCCAGGCGGGCTCAGAAAATACCCTACCACCAACCAAACCGATTCCTACAAAGTAGGACCCCGCCGGGAATCGAACTCGCGATCTCCTGATATGAAGCGAGCGGACTAGCCACTAGGCTACGGAGGTGGTTATGACATTACTTAACGACTGCCATCTAGTATTAGCAACCGTCACCAACATCGAGATAAATCTTACTAACAGTCAAACCACAAAATACATAGATACAGAAGGTCCGCTCAATACGCTCACTAAAATCCTAAGCATATAGATGCTTATAGACGTATACGGTCGTTGTAGGCAAGGTCACGATACTGTGCGATCGTGACCTTGCCTCGAACGACCGTATATTTCTATAAGCATGTATATGCTTTCGATTTTAGTGGTTTGTATTGAGCGGACCTTCTGTGTCTATTTTGTGGTCAAACCCCCATTTTATGACCGTGTCTATAGCTAAAACTTCAAATCGAACTTACCTATAAACAAAAGGCCCGACTTCCACCAGTTTAGGCTTCTCCCCGTTCTCCAAGAACCCCTGAGGGTTTGTCACGTTGAAGATGTAGACTTTTGTGTACCTAGTGACTCCAGGCCGCTGCCAGTAGCTATAGCTTATTGAGCCATTCCATAGTTTGAGATCCTGCGGAGTATAATAGAATGATGTTAGCATATGTTGAAACCTAAAAAAAAGCGTCGGTGGCTCCGCGTTTACTGACTCCGTCATCCTAAACAGAGGTATCGGGTTCAAATCCTGGCCATTGCACTAATGAATTCTTCGAAACTTACGTGCATTTTCACACAGACTTCTTTAACGGAGGAGGAAAACAATAGTGAGGAAACCTGCACATCTGTTGTGTATGATGGTCGCGTTGCACACGTCCGTAGGTGTAAATCTATATGCCCTACACGTGACCGCGGCTGATGCTAAGTGCAACGCCAGGCAACCGCCGTCTATACCTTGTGGATAGGACTGTAAATTGTGTCACAAGATAAGAGAGAGAAGAGAGAGAAGAGAGAAAGAGAGAGAGAGAGAGAGAGAGAGAGAGAGAGAGAGAGAGCAACCTGAACTGATAATGATAACCAATAGGGAAGTAAGGTTCTCGAGTGGCGACCGCGGGCCGGAAGACGTAGTGTAGGCCAGCCCCCGCCAGGTGGACTGGTGATCCAGCCAGACTTGCGGGAAGCCGCTGGATGCGTGTGGCTCAGAACCAGGAACTCAGGAAGACCATAGTAGGTCTGTGTGTTTTCTCCGATATGCTATATAGGGTATGCAGCATTTCCACCAGGTCGAGATAACATTTTAAATTAGTTGTCACCTGGTTACCCATCGATATGGGAAACATTAGATAAGGTTACTCGCTCTGTTTGTTTCTGAACCAGCGTGTTCGTCTTGCGGGGGCTGAAGCGGGGTGAAGAGGGAGGCATGTATTTAAACAAATATCGCCATTGTGTGATAAGCTTAAGGTTTATGTATTTAATGTTATCTACTAGCGAATCTAGCGACGAGTAGGGAGGCATGTATTTAATTAATGTTATCTACAAGCGACATCTAGCGACGAGTAGCGTAGCATCACTATAAAATGACAAAATATTCATAAAATAACAAGAAAAAAGTGATAAGAAATGTTGCTGTTAGTTTTGTTCTTTATTTTTTTTATTGTTTTAGCACATTTCACTGCACTGTAAGACATATTTTCATTTAAATACGGGATGTTTACTCGTCGCTTGTCAGATTGCGAATGGTGCGCAAAAAGGCGGCGCTACTCAACATAGGGGAGCAAACCACTATTAGCGACTACGCAGTCGGGCAGTATTAACCTCATCTAATGCCTCTCATATCGATGTGGTTACCTCTACAATCAAGCAGTTCGAGAACAATTCGGCCGAAACTAGTTTCTTTTTACATATCATGTATAAGTACATATAATATTTGTGCTTATTAAAAAATATTTATTCGTTTTTTCTAATTGGTATCATCGCACCTGGTGATGATGCCGAAGATGGAAGCGGGCTTACCAAGATTCCCCAACGCAATGGGGCACTGGCTTTCTTATCTCTATGCCGAAACACATCAATGCTGTAATCATTGATGTTTGGCGGCAAGACTTCGATAAGATGGCGGTAGCTAGCTAGGTGACACAGAAAATGTCCCACCAACAACCAAACCGTTATTATTTGTGTTATAATGGTGTTATAAGGGTATAAAGATTATACTCACCCTAAAAATTATGTAGTCCAACCAAGGAACGAAGGAAAGTATTATACCTAACACTACAGTACATATACTGAACATTATCACAGCTAGGCGACCTGCAACAAACAAAAATACACCTTAATTTTTATACACAAAAAAACTTCAAATGAGCTCTGAAAAGTTTGACTTTTAGTACCGCTACTCAATAATAGATGGCGCTAGGTACAAGTATCTTTCAAGGAAATGTAACGTCAAAAATTTTCTTTTGAGGCATTTTTGTTGTTTGCTGAACACCAAATTGATGGCTTTACAGCTGTAATCCGCAAAAAACAGTGTCCCTGATCCGCAGAATGCGGGACAGTCCCGACAGCATCCTGAAATGAAGACTATAGCTGACTGGTACACCTCGCCACTATGGAAGTGCCTAATGCGGAGGGTGATACCGGATATTAGCAGTTTTTTATTATATGTTATATTGTTTGTGTGTTACTAACCCGTTATGTTAAGTCATGTATTACTAACACTTTATGGATCTTAGACTGAAATAAACAATTTTTATTTTATTTTTGAGGTGACGTTTTTCTACTACAGACAGACACTGGCGCCGACTCCATAGGGCCTGGGGGTGCCCGAGCCCCCCAATATTTTATATTAAAATACTGGTGTGGCTTGCTGCTCTCAAATTGCGCCCCCTTAACGATAATCACAAAAACGAAAATAAAATGTTTTTTCCTAGCCCCCCTAATATTTTTATGACGTCGGCGCCCCTGATTACAGATGAGTTATGAGGATGTACGTAAGCACAAGGAAAAGAACAAAGATTAATCCACTGACAAGAAGTTTGTTTTTAAATAAAAGAATAGGTACCTTATCTCGAGTTTGCAACAACAATACGTTTTGATAGGCAGTAAAAATGTAGTAAAAGTATTGGTAATATAAACACAGAGCAGTTAACACTCAATTAGTTAAATTAAGTACTTAGGTAGTTGTTACATCTTGAATCTTGTAAGTGTGCCTACTTGATATTTTGTGGCTGCAGAGCAAAGACCTAAATAATACTTCTTAAAGACAGGTCTTTGTTAAACTGGAGCCAGATTCGTAAACGTTCCAGAACATAGCGAGGTACGTAATGATAACCAGTTATTACCTTAAAGATGTTTAATTAAAAAATTATCACCCTCTCACAATTAATGGTCAAAATATTCAATGTAGAGACACGCGGTTGCTACTGTTTTATTATTTTTATTTAAAAAATGTGTTGGGGCGAGTAAAAAATGAGGGTGAGTTTCTTTCCAGCTCAACGTTTCTTCTCGCTCCGCAAACACTTCCCTTGATTTCCCTTGATTCCCTCGACTGACTCGGTGGCTCAGTGGTTAGCGATCCTGACTACTGATCCGAGAGTCGTGGGTTCGATCCCCACACAGGGCAAACATTTCTGTGATGAGCAGATTTGTTTGCTCTGTGTCTGGGTGTATTATATCTATATATGTATGTATTTAAATGTATATGTGTATGTATATCAGTCTCTGGTTCCCATAGTACAGGGAATCCTATAGTTTGGGGCCAGATGACCGTGTGTGATTTGTCTCGGATATTATTATTTTTAAATATAAATTTGGGCTACTCTGACCACTTCCTTCACTCACACCATTTATTATTATTATTATTATTTGATACCAGAACAGCCTATAAGAGACAGACTATCAAACTATTTCAGCAAGAAATATAATTTGAGAATTTCGCGATTGGGTTCCACTGCTCGCTCTACACTCTGCCGTGCCGCCAGCAGCGCGCTGTGCCGGCGGCTGCGAGACAGCATACAGATACCACTACCAGAGTCCATAAAGGAGGTGTTCCGTCTTAAGCCCGGTTTAGATTGGTCAAGCACAGTGAAAAGTCAAGTAGAATGTAGAAATCCATTGCTTTCTCGCAACTGTACTTGTCGAAGAGTACAGTTGCGAGACAAGCAATAGATTTCTACATTCTACGTATACTTACCACTATACTTGATCAATGTAAACCAGGCTTTAGCGCTCAAAGATCGACAAGGCACTGATAATCTTTCCTGGCTTCTCCATACAAAATCATAAACTTGATTGGACAGTTTGTATGGAGAAGCCGATTATTTTTCCGTTTCCTGAAAAAAATCTTGTGGAAAGTTGTTCAGTTTCATCTACTGAGCAAGCCCTTAAAGTCTTCGGAAACCTGTCCCTTACACCCTGTATAATCAGTGATTTGGCGTAGTCAACCGTTGTAATAAGATACAAGAGTTATCGTCAATTAATTAACGTAAACTTTTTTACAATAATTTAATGCCTTTTGGAATAAAATGTTTTTTCTTTTGGTACCAAACAACCAAGCTTTGAAGGACTGAGTAATGTATATCATTCATACAAATTCAAAATATGTATTTATCTCGGACAGCTTACAAATCGAAAAAAAAACAGAGTTATAACAATAACATTTTCAAAGTTTAATTAAGTAATAGGTTTGTTTTACCTAGATTTTCTTTTGGACTAATCCCATTGACTTTCAAATGTTCAAATAATACAGGCACTACAGAAGTTTTTGTCTTCATGTTATTATCTTTTTGGTTCACTTAACAACACGCACAAAATGAAATTACACTATCGATTGGTCAAATTCTTTAAAACACAACTCCAATTGATATTTAAACTTGATGATTTTGATGATTTGATGAAAACACTTCATTCACTAAACAAATTTAAGAGGTCAACAATCAATATTGAATTATGTGATTAATAAAAACCACTTTTACACGTGCTTATTGGTGGAAGTCAGGTGAATAAAAGGCTGTATACGTACGCAAGCCTGTGCTTTTATTATTTATTCTTAAATATAAAAAAAAAAAAACAATAACACTTTTATGCGTATTCTTAGGGAAAAGTTAACCGCGAAATCCATTATATACTGCGTTGTAAACATATTAAAAAAAAACACATAATAAGGGGATTTTTATGTTGATTATCTTAAAAAAATTGATTGCTCATTCATTCATATGACAATCATTATTAATGGCCTTGAATATTATCAATGAAACAATAAAATTAATATGTTTTGATGACTTTTTCTGAAGGTGGTAATTATGGTGTGTCATGACAGTTTTTACTGAGAATTTTAGGCATTTAAACTTTAGATGGTATGGTAATCTTTTGCGGTTAAAACCGCGGTTTGGAATTAAACAAGCTTCGATGGAAAACTGCTACTGACGTCAGGAAGCTTTTGGTTTTATTATGGAGGGTTTTCTGTTTATTCTGAGAATCATCTTTGTCAATCTCGAAGAGTTCCACTGATGAATCACAGTGTGTACATTTCAGTCCCTGCCCCTCTCTGAAGGCGACACCCCTCCCTCCGGGTACGATCCGGTGATGCAAACACACGTTTACGCGTGTACAAACGTCATATTTTTATGTAGTGTAGTACAGCGGTTCCCAAATGGTGGTCCGCGGAACCCTAGGGTTCCGTGGGAGGGTCGCAGGGGTTCCGCGAGTTAGGCCTTATTGTCAGTTCAGTATAATTCGGTACCGATCTGTGCAACACATAGTGCATTCCTATTCTTTCGCGCATACGGTACAAATATAGCCGCACAATAATTTCAATCACTGAATAAGTTTTGGATGGGAATCAAAGATGAATATTCCCTTTTGGCGAGGTAGGGTTCCACCGAAAATTTGTAGGTCAGTTAGGGTTCCACAGCAAAAAAAATTGGGAACCGCTGGTGTAGTAGGAAATAAAAACGGGACAGTTAGTTGGGAGTGTTTCAGAATTTTTCTGCACCAAGCTAACAAGATATTATATGTATACAGCGGTGTTAAAAAAATGCGTTTGAAATTGTAAGGGGTACCTCAGAATCAAGTACTTACCTATAAAATACTGGAAAAATATTGAAAAAATCCGATCTACAATTTTTTTTCTGTTCTCCATACAAGTTCTTGATTCACTGTTCAGTTTTGTATGGTAATGTGAATTTAAAAATATATATATTTTTCCTGTATGCTATGCTTGATTCTGAGTAACCCTTAAAAGCACTTTTTAACACCTTGTAGCAATCTCGTTGTTTTTACCTACCAAATCGCTGAAGTAGCAAAAAAGGGGCTTTTCATACTAATCGAAGAGGCCATTAACCAAAATATGGTAAGTTGAGAGGCAATTGGAAAGAAAACGCAAAGTTATTTGCAGATGGCGCTACGGACGCTTTCCTCATAAAAACTTTTAATTTGTTCCGCGTTTTTTATTATCGAGGTGTTATAAAATAGTTTTTTTTTCTATAAAATTGTTAAATGGAAAATGTATGTGCGACTTGGACTGTTCCTCAATTAAAGGCGAAGTTGAAAAGTACATAATTGAAAACGTAACTTTTCCCACGTCTTCTTCCTTTTCATAAGAGAATCTTTAGGAAATTAATGATTTCCATTCATTGCAACCAATCGCCACACAACGCGGCATTTTTTAATAGATTTTATGTTTAGTTCACGTAAACAATTTTTTCTATACGTTTTGACAGTTAGTATGAGTCAAGCGATATCAGCGCCTCTATCGGCGAGTTCTGTCAGTTTTCTTCCCGATTAGACAATTTGCTATGCTAATATTTATTGTTTTTCCAACCTCTATTATCAGAATACGTTTCATAGTAATCAAGTTATAGTAAACTGCATATACCGTACTACTAAGATGTTACCGCAGTGAGTTGTCAATTAATATCTTAATTGTTCTTTTCCGCCCATCACTATAGCTACCTTTATAACTTCCGTGTATAAGATTTTTCATTTTTTTCATACAATTGTAACGTTATCTTTATACTGTAGTTCAATTTATTAATGATATCAATTAAATTTGCCTTCGATAAAATGCTAAGATACAAATAATTGTTTATAATCTCTCAGAAAGACTCTGACTTAGATTGACTTTTGTTTATGTAAGTGAACACTTTTCGTCAAGAAATTTGTAATCAAAATGTATTTTTTTTATATTTAAGTCGTACACCACATTGTTGTCGATTCGGTTTTCATGATTAAACTTATTTGACAGAACTAAACTTAATTTAAATGTTTTGTCTTTTTTTCTCTGCATCGAAAAGACAAGGATAGGTTGCTCAAATTAAGTGTAGTCCTGTCAAATAAAAATCGTAAACACCGAATCGACACCATTATTTTTAACCGACTTCAAAAAAAAGGAGGAGGTTCTCAATTCGTCGGAATCTTTTTTTTTATTTTTTTTTATGTATGTTCACCGATTACTCGAAGACGCCTGAACCGATTTGGAAAATTCTTTTTTTGTTTAAAAGGGTATAATTCACAGGTGGTCCCATATAAATTCTATCGAAATCGATTCAGCGGTTTTTGAGAAAATCAACAAAAACATATCAAAATTGGAGTTGTTGCGATTGAAGTCGGTTGTTTTTAACGTATTCAGCGTGGTCAATTATAAATCGTCACTTTTTTCTACCTAGTACAAAGTTCCTACCACTAGGAACTTGTACACTCAAATTCGAAAAAACAAAACAACATTTAAATTAACGCCAAATTTTATGGGTGTTTTATGTGAAGAAGGCAATCAAATACCTAATTAACAATGCAAAAAACAATAAAATAACCGACTTTTACCATAATAACTAGTTTTACTCTATCTTATGGTTTTGTTAATTTGCCAAAAATTATTGAATAAATTTTGATACCATTTGTATGGGGCCATCTCGGAGTCAAAATTAACAAAGATATCGCGTAACATGAACACAAAGATATAACAAAATAAATAAGTATTTTTTGTTAGTTGGTTAAAAATACATAAATTTTCTTTTATTAATTATCAATAATAATACATTTAAAAAAGAAGCGGTCGTGGCTCAGTGCTGCTTTTGTGGTCACGTCGATCACGCAGGTTAACTGCTTACAGACATGGTCATAAACTGGATGGGTTTGACTGTTAGTGGCATTTATCTCGACCGTTTCCGAGCTTCGCAAGGCACGTTAAGCTGTTGGTGGCCGCTGCTATCATTGATAAGCCATCTCGAAGGCCTTATAGGCGGCTTAAAAACTTCTGACACTGGTTCCACTGGTTGGTCACTGGTTCCACAACCTCCATCAATCCGGACTTGGCCCCCGTGTGTGGAGTATGGCCTAAACTTCCCGTTGTACCTAAGACCCCCATGCCCCTACAGTGGGGACGATATTATTCCGGGACAAATCACACACGGTCATCAAGTCCCCAACTGGTTTTCTACGAGTATTTATTATGGGATCCAAAGACCTATATACGTAACACATTCTTATCACAGAAATATTTGACCCGGATGGGAATTGAACTCACGACCCTCAGATCAGCAGTCAGGAGCGCTAACCACTGAGCCAAATCAGTTGTTAATACAATACTAATGAACTGAAGACGCAACGAAATAAGTAGATTTCGAAAAAGCTCTGCCATCAAGCGAAGCAAGAGGCGTAATTGGTAACCAGTATAAAGCCAGCGCATAATAATAATGAAATGAAATAAAAATATTTTATTCGAAGTAGGTAGTAGTGTACACTTTTCGAACGTCATTCTTTTATCTACCTAATACGAGGTTCCTACCACTCGGAACTCGTATACCCCCGTTTCGGGAAGTGTTTGCGGAGTGAGAAGAAAGGACGGGCCCTAAAGAAACTCCCTCCAACACATTTTTTGAAAATGTCTTATATTCTATTACATCTTAATTCTAGGTCAAGTTTGTAACATCTAAGATTCTTTTTTACCTCTTTGTTAGAGGTCTCTACTCATATAGTGCTAACCCTGATACAAGCTCACACAGTCTGATTGTCTGTCTATCTGTCTGTTCATCTGCCCCGACTATAAATTATTTTATATTTTAAACTGTTGCATGAAGCAGATTAAAAATATTATAATATTATGGCGGATATATTTGTTCCTAACAGAACCCTCGGCTCGCAGGTTCGACTCGCACTTGGCCTTCTGGGGGTTTCCCCGTAGCCCCTTTCCCTACAATACTGGTAGATACCAAGAACTGCTTTATACAGGATGTAACCAAGTAGTTTCACGAAATATAATATTTTATGGTGATTTTAAAGCGTTCTTTTCTTAAAAATATAATTGACCACGCTGAATACGTTAAAAACGATGGTTAAAAACAACCGACTTCAATCGCAACAACTCCAATTTTGCTATGTTTTTGTTGATTTTCTCAAAACCTTTGAATCGATTTCGATAAAATTTATATGGGACTACCTGTGAAGTATACCCTTTTAAACAAAAAAAGAATTTTCCAAATCGGTTCAGGCGTCTTCGAGTAATCGGTGAACATACATAAAAAAAAAGAAAAAAAAGATTCCGACGAATTGAGAACCTCCTCCTTTTTTTAAAGTCGGTTGAAAATACTTTCTAACTTAAATCATAGAATAATTACAAAATATTTTTATGTAGTTTCATTTATTAGGGTGTAGTGAAATAAGCGTGAGACTCGTAAAATTGGAGCTGCTACTCATCACAATAAGCTAAGACTTAAAAAAATGTTTATGAACTTTTAATTAATTAATGTTATAATTTTTTTTATTAAAAAAGTGGAATTAAATGTACTTGCAAGAGACTCTTTGTATTTTGGAATTATTTGCCTGCAATGAAACACATCCTGTATATACAAAAATTTAAAAAAATACGAAACCACAAATACGCAATTATGCGTGCGCGCAGCTGGTAAGGCCACTAAGGCTGACAACTTTTACATGTTTTACGTTCCGTTTCATTCAAGTTCAACAAATAATTCCATTCATGTGAACTTGGTCTTGAAAAAACCCAGGTAAGAGGTATCATCAAAATAGACAAGATATCTTTTTTTTATGGTAGAGACGGCAAACGAGCAGACGGATCACCTGATGGTAAGCGATTACCGCCGCCCATAGACACTCGCAACACCAGAGGAGTCACAAGTGCGTTGCCGGCCTTTAATTTGGGAGTACGCTCTTTTCTTGAAGGTTTGAATGTCGTATCGGTCCGGAAATACCGCAGGCGACAATTCATTTCACAGTTTGGTTGTGCGAGGCAGAAAGTCTCCAGTCCTAGAGTACAAGATTAATTATACAAGAATGAAAACTATTTTTTCCTACTATAATTGGTGGTACCACATGAAGATTTCTATTTCATTGCCGCGTTTTCTCAGGTTACGCCAAAGTCTTGATCGTTTGCCCCAAAGGAAATAGGAATACAAATGGAAAATTTCTTATATCGTAACTACATTATTGTATAGGATCCTTCTAAAATACCTACCTGAAAAAAATTACAGTGGTTTTAACACATGTAACTGAAAACCTTTTTTTAAGGAACAACAATTCACAATTTACAAAAAATGTGGACTTCCTATACAAAATTTGCGGATCGAGTACGTATGTCAAGTCAAAATTTTTTTTGCTAACTGAGTACAGGTTTCTTGGGAAAAGTTGTTCAGTTTCATGAGTAGAAGTCGTAGTTAAAAAAAATGGGGAAGAAAACTGACAAAGCTCGCCGATAGAGGCGCTGATATCGCTTGACTCATACTAACTGTCAAAACGTATAGAAAAAATTGTTTACTAAAAAATTATTTAAAAACTGCCGCGTTGTGTGGCGATTGCTTGCAATAATAATGGAAATCATTAATTTCCTTAAAGATTCTCAGATGAAGAAGACGTGGGAAAAGTTACGTTTACAATTATGTACTTTTCAACTTCGCCTTTAATTGACGAACAGTCCAAGTCGCATACATTTTCCATTTAATAATTTTACAGCAAAAAAACTAATTTATAACACTTCGATAATAAAAAACGCGGAACTAATTGAAAGTTGTTATGAGTCAAGCGTCCGTAGCGCCATCTGCATATAGCTTTGCGTTTTCTTCCCCATTGGTACTTCATAAGGACTCTATATTTCCAAGGGATGTCAATGGCCAAAAACGTAATATGATACAAAGTTCTCGTTAAAAAACCACAAATTCACTTCTAATTTTCAATGGTTTGCGATATTATCTGTCTATCTTGTTATTGTGCTGAAATTGATGAACGAGCGAGTCAATGAAATTCTCGACGGATTGTTTCACGTTTTTTTTACCCTCAGTTAGTAAGCCCTTGGCATCATCTCACCTGATGGTAAGTGATGATGTTGCCGAAGATGGAAGCGGGTTTGCCAAGATTCCCCAACGCAATGGGGAACTGGCTTTCTTATCTCTATGCCGGAACACATAAATGCTGATAAAATGTAGCTGTCACTTTCCATCTCTTCAGCAATCTCTTTGAAAAAAAATTACGTCGATGCGTTCATCAAGAAGGACACATAAAATCAAATGTTAAAACACATAATATATATATAATACACATATAACGAGTATACAGGGTGTTAAAAAAAGTGCGTTTGAAATTTTAAGGGGTTACTCAGAATCAAGTACAGAACCCAGGAAAAATATTGAAAAAATCCGCTCTTCAATTATTTTTTTCAGATTCTCATACTAAATCTAAATAGTGAATCGAGAATTTGTATGAAAAACTGCAAAAAAAAATTGAAGAGCGAATTTTTTCAATATTTTTCCTGGATTCTATACTTGATTCTGATTAACCCCTTAAAATTTCAATCGCACTTTTTTTAACACCCTGTATTTGTAAGGAATTCAACAAAGCGCTTCAAGAGAGGAAGATGTACTAATGATTCAGATATAATGTATAGGAAGATAAGGCCGGCAACGCACTTGTTTGGGGGAGGCCTATGTCCAACTTTTTCTTATTTTTATCCACAATTGGTAAGCCCTTGGCATCATCTCACCTAATGATGATGCCGAAGATGGAAGCGGGCTTACCAAGATACCCCGCAATGGGGACCTGGCTATCTTATCTTCATGCCGGAACACATCAATGCTGTTAACATTGATGTTTGGCGGCAAGACTTAGATAAGATGGTGGTAGCTAGCCAGGCGGGCTCAGAAAATGCCCTACCACCAACCAAACCGAGTCCACAAAATTGGACCCCGCCGGGAATCGAACCCGCGACCTCCTGATGTGAAGCGAGCGGCAAGCCACTACGCTACGGAGGCGGTCTTCTCGCACATCTTCGGTGGAAATGGACCGACGCGATTTCAGTTATCTTCCCTCCTCGCCTCGGTGGAAATGCAGCTAGGAGGTCGTAGCGTCTATTACGCCAGTAGTCTATTGAATAATAATTAAAAGACGTTACAATGTTGCAGAAATAGCTAAAACACCTTTTTTTTCTCAATGAAAATTAAAAATAATTAAATTTAATAGTAATAATAAAATACATAGGAAAAGTAGGATAATTATTGTTCAGATTTCCCACATTAAGTAATAGTTGCACTAATGAATGATTGTTACAGACGATACTATTAATTGGTTCGATGCTGTGAAAGAACGGAACGTAATCACACCCCGGACACTACACACAGCCTGACTAGAGTGCGCTTCAACAAATAGTTCCTATGCCGTTATGTTGGCTCCCCTGTCTATCTACGACATCAACACGCGAAGACGCTTCTACCGATTTTATTAGTGTGTGTCTGCGTTCTATGTAGGGTGTGTCTGAGTTCTATGTAGTGTGTGTGGAAAACATTGCTGCCAACATAACCGCATAGGAACTATTTGTTGAAACGCACTCTACGATCTTTTGGCGTATGGATGACATTGACAGGGCGGCTCTTTTGTCGCAAATCTGACATTTATTTCATACAAATAGTGTCGTTTTTCAAGATGGCGGCATTAGTTCCGGCTTTTCACCACCTGACCTGCCAAAAGATCGTAGACAGACTGTACAAATCGTCCGAGTTATTTGCCTACGACCTCTCTTTCTAACACGTAGGAGCGAGCGAGATGACTGAGTAATGAGGACTGCATGGACCGTCACCGGATCTTATTCGTGGGGGCCTTCAGAGAGCGGCAGGGAGTGTCCATACTGTATCGTAGTACACGGTAGTACTATTTTATATACTGTGACGCGACTGTCTCCTTATCCTCCTACCTCCTCTTGGCATCATCTCACCTGATGGTAAGTGATGATGATGCCGAAGATGGAAGCGGGATTACCAAGATTCTCCAACGCAATGGGGTGGGCTTCTTATTTTTAAGCCGGAACACATCAATCCTGTTAACTTAGATATACCTAAGATGGTGGTAGCTAGCCAAGTAAGGCTCAGAAAATGCCCTACAACCAACCAGACCGAGTCCTAAACAGTTGGACTCCGCCGGGAATCGAACCCTCGCTCCCCTGATGTGAAGGAAGCGGACTAGCCTAGTGTGACTTTTCAACCACGGAGGCGGTTATGGTTAATTAAATAACCCAGTTTAGTAAATCACGTCTCCTTTTATAGGAAAAGATTAGCAAATAACACATGATGTTATTGGTATTTAAATCATTTAACTGTGTAACTAGCTATTCAACAAAACCCATACAAAATGACCGTTCAAGGAAATCGGACATATTCGAATCCATTGAAGGATTTAAAGGAGCATTTAACATATTGCTTGAGAGTTGATTATCTTTTTGTATACAAATATAATTATGAATCTTATTATTGTTAACACGATAGTTAGTCTGTTAGTTTGTTCTTACGTCGAAATGGAGAAATGGGGGGAATGGAATTTATAGTTTACAGAACGAGAAGTGATGTGCCAGGTAAACTTTATCCGGTAAAATACCAGGTGGACTGGTGATCTAGTCACGCTTACGGGAAGCCGCTGGCTGTGCGTGGCTAGCAACACATAATTCCTGATGGTATTTTTGGGTCAGGAGCCGCGAGCGTCACGCGCGTCGTACTTGTAAAGACAGTTATATTGTAATAAAGAGCCCTCCGTACCCACCGAGTCTGGGTGTATAATATCTATATATATGTATGTATTTAAAAGTATATGTGTATGTATATCAGTCTCTGGTTCACAAGATACAGGGAATCCTAGTTTGGGGCCAGATGACCGTGTGTGATTTGTCTCAGATATTATTATTATTACCTCCTTTATTTGACAGGACGGGAAAATAATATCCACGCAAGCAAAGCTGCGGGAATATTCTAGTTTTGCATATTAATACCAACAATAATACGTGTCCTTGTGAAGACGCATGGGCAGTCAAACACACATGCAGAACAAATGTTTGTACAGTTGAGCGTTTACATCCGTATTGGCGAGGGAGTGGAACGTTGTGTTTGGTTAGTACTTGGATGGGTGAGCGAAATTTTTAAAAGGTTTATCTTACTAAGTGACATCCGATGCCGTATTTGAATTTAAGAGTACCTAAATATTTTAAGCTGACTTTAATTTCTTTTTTTTTTACCCTTAATTGGTAAGCCCTTGGCATCATCTCACCTAATGGTAAGTGATGATGATGCCGAAGATGGAAGCGGGCTTACCAAGATTCCCCGGAATCGACCACCTGATCTGAAGCGAGCGGACAATCCACTAGGCTACGGAGGCGGTTCAAAAACTTTTATTCGTGGCATTGGTCTGGCCTTTGTCGAGCAGTGGACGTCATTTGGCTGATGATGTTGATGACTGGTCCGACCAGATCCATACAGAGTATCAAACTCCGGACGTTAACGTTAATCGTCGTTAAGAACCTATATCGTCCCGACTGCAGGGGCACGGGTTTCTTCCCTACCACGGGAAGGTTAGGCAATACTCCACACACGGGGGCCAAGTCCGGATTGGTGGAGGTTGTGGAGCTAGTGGTCAACCCCAGTGTCGTATCGGTTTTCAAGCCGCCTATAAGGCCTCTGATATGGCTTAAAGACAGCCGGCATCAACGGCTTAACGTGCATTGTGAAGCACGGAAACGGTCGAGATAAATGCCACTAACAGTCGAACCCATCCAAGTTATGACCGTGTCTGTAGTCAGTTAACCTTCGTGATCGACGCGACTACGTAAGCCGCACTGAGCCACGACCGCTTCCCCGCAAACCCCGGACACTGAGTAAGTAATAGAATCTATAAACACGAAAGATATATCATTTAGAAGATATACAAAGTATAAACCAAACTATATGTTTGGTTTTCTTAAATATAACGATTGTCAGATATAATATAAACTCTAGATATAATTTTAAAAAGAATAATTTCATAAGGTATAATAAACGCTGTATATAATAAACATACAATATAGCAATCATATGATATAAAACTCATTTAACCTACTATTGAAAACATATAACATATATTAGATATAAATTTTAAAGATAAAGATGACGAAACTAAACGCCTGTTAAAATTTGAACTCTTTATAAAATATATTTTGTATACTAATTGATAGAATTTTATTTGTGAAGCATAAAAGCACTAGATGCAAGCAAGCACGTAAGCAAGCATGCAATCAAGTATGCAAGCAAGCAAGCGAGCAAGCAAGCATGCAAGCAAACAAGCAAGCATGCAAGCAAGCATGAAGGCAGGCAAGCAAACATGCAAGCATGTAGTCGATTTGTGGTTATTTTATCAATCAAAACTAACACGGCGACTGTGAGTGGGGAACCTTAAACATCCGAGTCGGGGTGCTCCGAATTCCCGAGCTCGCTTCGCTCGCTACTGCATCCTATTTAGAATCCGTGAGAATTCTGTAAGTTTTCTGAATAGTAGAATTTTCCTAAGCAAAAAGCCAGTAGAAAATAAAAGCCTGGTAATTTCTGTGCTCACTTGGAGCATTATATCTAAAGTTTATTATATCTTATGAGCATTATATCTCGAGAATGTTATATAATAATAATGATATCTCTTATAAATGTTATATCAAACGCTTTATACAAAATTATATCATTTGTTGGTATATCTCATGATAATTATAGCATTTGAGCGTTATTAAAATGAAATTATATCTCCCGTTTTTATATAAAATGAGATGCACCCCCGGACACTCCATACAAATCGTCCGAGTTATTTACCTACTAGAAGGGATTTCTAACACGTAGGAGCGAGCGAGATGACTGAGTGAGGGGTGTATGGACCGTCACCGGATCGTACCCGCAGGGGGTGAGGTAGCCTTCAGAGAGCGACAGGTAGTACTGTATGCCCTACTGTATGTAAATATTACAATTCACTATTGAGAATAAAAATCCACTTGTCGAAATTTCATATTGAAATTCTGATGACAAAAATGTCGTGCAACTAACTGCCGTACTTACTATAGTTCAGTCAGTATATACAGGTTGTAACAAAATTGGTGTAGGACCCGTTAACTGGGGATTCTACTCATCATACTATTCGTACTGAACAACTTTTGTTCTACGACTTTGCTCAAATAGCAAAAAAATTGGACTCTCCATAAAAATTAATCATCGGTTTTGCTATTTTTTACAATTTTTTTATGGAGAGTCCAAATTTTTTTTTGCGATTTGAGCAAAGTTGTAGAACAATTGTTGTTCAGTACGATGAGTAGAATCCCCAGTTAACGGGTCCTACACCAATTTTGTTACATCCTGTATATGAAAGCAGTAACTTCATCCATTTCGTCATTTAATAATGTGAGAACTAATTAATAAGACAATTAAATGATAACGCATTATAAAAATACTGAATCTGAGCTATACATTTCAAAAATCGTATTTAAAATAATCTAAGAAAACAATTCGGAAAATGCAAAAATGTAACGAAAACTCGAAAGTGTGTGTCACAGATTTACTGCTCGTATCGTAAGTACGGCAGCTAACATTCAAAATTAAAAATTGCCCATCGAAATTCTACTTTGTGGCATATAAAATACAGGCTGTTAAAAAAGTGCGTTTGAGATTTTAAGGGGTTATTTAGAATCAAGTAAAAAACCGATCGCACTTTTTTAACACCTGTATAAGTGTAAGAGTCTTAGTTACCGAAAACAAAGAAGTTATCCTACTTCAAACTCTTGCGTGAAAAACAGTTTAGATGCCTTTGAAGCAATAGTAGAAACACCTAAAACCTTTAAGAAAAGAGCGTACTCCCATATCAAAGGCCGGCAACGCACTTGTGACTTCTCCGGTGTTGCGGGTGTCTATGGGCGGCGGTAGTCGCTTACCATCAGGTGATCCGTCTGCTCGTTTGCCACCTCTGCCATAAAAAAAAACAGTTGCCAATCGCAATGGGGAACTTGTATATATAATAATTACTTTATTTAAATGCCAAACAACCAAACAGTGGAATGATTTGTCGCCTGCGGTAATTCCGGAGCGATACGACATTCAAACCTTCAAGAAGCGTACTCTTATTTCAAAGGCCGGCAACGCACTTGTAACTCCTCTAGTGTTGCGGGTGTATATGGGCGGCGGTAATCGCTTACCATCAGGTGATTCGTATGCTCGTTTGCCACCAAAGCAAAAAAAAAAATTAGATTTGAAAACCTTTACCATCTGTGAAAGTAGTATTTGATTATCTCCATTATTCACTGAGATATCGCACTTTGATAAGATGTCGCGGACGCGGCGCATGACCCGAAAACACTTCTATTCGTAAGCACAAAAAGTAGCGCAGCAGTGACTAGTGCATATATAATGAATGAAGTAGTCATTTTTCGCCGTCAAACAATAATAAATAAATAAATAATATCTGTGACAAATTACACACGGTCATCTGGCCCCAAACTAGGATTCCCTGTATCTTGGGAACCAGAGACTGATATACATACACATCAGGGGCGGATCTACCTATAGGCTTTTTGGGCTGCAGCCCAGGGCCCCGGGGATACTAAGGCCCCTAGCCTTAGGCGCGGTCTGAGAGGGGGTTCAAAGGGGTCAAGACGCCTAAAAATGTGCGCGTCAAATCACCAAACCTTCTATATAAATATCTAATCTGTCTATAGTGATATAGGGAAAAAAATGTCACTCCAGTATAATAATTTACTAGGGAGCAGCAGAGGCTACGGTTCTATTTATAAAAAAGACGCGAGCGAAGCGAGTGTGGCAGTTTATAATATATAAAACCTTAGTTTACCAGAACTTTAAAGAAGTTTTGCAATTTTACCCCTGTCCTTAGCATGTCCCTCCATTTATTTGCTCATGTGCATCCAGTAATATCGTTCACAAAATAAAAGAATCTATACGGCCCTGTTCATACAAAAAACCGCGAGCGGAGCGAGCGCAAAAAATGTAAGCTGATAGGTTATTATTTATTATTCTTGAAAACATTCATGAATTATCTATAGATATTTATATGTATAGAAGGTTTGGTGATTTGACGTGCACATTTTTAGGCGTCTTGACCTCTTTGTCCCCCTCTCTGACCGCGCCTGAGGCTGGGGGCCTTAGTATCCCCGGTAGTTAGCCCAGGGCCCCACAAATTCACGATCCGCCCCTGATACACATATACTATTTTAAATACATACATTATAGATATAATACACCCAGACTCAGAGCAAACAATGCTGCTCATCACAGAAAAGTTTGCCCTGTGTGGGGGTCGAACCCACGACTCTCGGATCAGAGGTCAGGATCGCTAACCACTTAGCCACCGAGTCAGTCAAATGTTAAATGTATGAAGCGCGACGTAAAGTAGTTATTAACGTTTTAAATAAATATTTTGCGTACGTGCTGTCCTAGAAGAAACGTACACAAATATTAAGGAGAATCTAAAACTAGCTTTGCAGCATTTTGGAAATTTCTTACTTTTGTACTTTGAGTTCAAAAAATAATAATAACGGTATTTAGCTGGATTTCTGTGTCTTTTTTGATATCTACTATCATATTGAACCATTTATTTTATTGAAATCTAACATTAATTCAAGTTCTATACAGGTTTAACAAAATTGGTGTAGGACCCGTTAACTGGGGATTCTACTCATCGTACTGAACAACTTTTGTTCTACGACTTTGCTCAAATCGAAAAAAAAATGTTGGACTCTCCATACAAAAATGACAAAACAGATGATCAATTTGTGTGAAATGTCCAAAAATTTTTTTTGTGATTTGAGCAAAATCGTAGAACGAAAGTTGTTCAGTGCGATAAGTAGAATCACCAGTTATCGAGTCCTACGCCAATTTTGTTGCAACCTGTATAATAAGATTGATTGATCTTATTTTACAGGATGCAACAAAATTGGCGTGTATTGCAATTTCATTCCAATACAGATACAACTACCGACACAACAAGACCTAGGCTAAACTTAGCAGCCCTTGGAATCTAGACTTTGATATGAATATTTTGAACTTTATCATCAAAACCTTGACTCTTTATCGATATTTTTTAGAAAGTTGAAAAGGTAACTGCACGTTTATCACGAACATATCTGTCTCACAACTGATTTATTCCCCTTACAATGTCAATTATGGAGCTATTTAATTATGCTTTTATTAATAAATGGAGAGATAATAGATTTTCGAAAAAAAAATGCTTTATCTATCGGAGTGTTAAACTTTTCAAGGGCGGTACAGTTATTTGCAGAAGTGCATAAAATACAGTATCTTCTTTTGTAGGTATCATTGTATCATTGTTCTGATTCTACAGGATGTAACAAAATAGGTGTAGAACGCGTTAACTCGTTGACCGCCACGCTTCTTTTTCTTTCAAATCGTAACCCCTGGGATTGGGGATCGTGACTATCATGAGGTCAAGTTAGTGAGAAATCTAAGTTGGGGCAGAGTTAGGTACGTCTATTTCTATTTCCGCCACGCTATTCTATGGGAAATCGTACGACAAAAAAAAGCGGCCAAGTGCGAGTCGGACTCGCCCATGAAGGGTTCCGTAGCAGCAAATAACATAATATAAAAGTTTTTGTAGTTCGTTGTAACTTGAATGAAAGGTAAATTGCGGTTTACGATTTATGACGTATTAAAAAAAAACTACTTACTAGATATCGTTCAAACCAATTTTCGGTGAAAGTTTGCATGGTAATGTACATCATATATTTTTTTTAGTTTTATCATTCTCTTATTTTAGAAGTTACGGGGGGGGGGACACACATTTTATAACTTTGGAAGTGTCTCTCGCGCAAACTATATAGTTTAGAAGAAAATGATATTAGAAACCTCAATATCATTTTTGAAGACCTATCCAAAGATACCCCACACGTATGGGTTTGATGAAAAAAAATTTTTTGAGTTTCAGTTCTAAGTATGGGGATTTATTGTTTTTTTTCTATTTTTGTGTAAAAATCTTAATGCGGTTTACAAAATACATCTACTTACCAAGTTTCAACAGTATAGTTCTTATAGTTTCGGAATAAAAGTGGCTGTGACATACGGACAGACAGACAGACAGACATGACGAATCCATATATAAGGGTTCCGTTTTTTGCCATTTGGCTACGGAACCCTAAAAAGGAAGGAAAATCTCAATTCCTGTGTGTGGCACCGAAAATCGTCGGCCCTAGCCGACTGTGGCGGTCTAAGGGACTGGGTCTTCAACTGAACAATTTTTGTTCTATATTCCGCTTTTTAGTCTCTCCATACTACACTGGACAAACATTTAATCTAATTGTATGAAGAATTAATTTGAAAGACGACAGCGGTCGATCACTCACTCACTAGATACACAGTCATAATCTGGATGGGTTTCACTGGTAGAGGAGTTTATGTCGACCGATTCCGTGTCTCGCAAGCCATGTAAAGCCGATTCCGACGCTTGTGTTATGACTAGATGCAAGTTAGAGGCCTTTGAGATTCCGTGTACCATCCTCAACTTAGGTATATCATCATTTTCCATCAGGTGAACTGTAAGCAAACGCACTCAAATTAATAATAATGAAAGTCTGTTGAAAAATGTGTAAGAGGGAGTTCTTTTGCACCCTTCGTTTCATCTCACTCCGCAAACACTTCCCGAAACGGTGGGTATACGAGTTCCGAGTGGTAGGAACCTCGTATTAGGTAGATAAAATAATGACGTTCGAAATGTGTACACTGCAACCTCGTTCCAATAAAATATTTTCATTTCCTTTCATTTCTAGGGCTGATATAGCTCCTATCGATGACAAATTCACCACAATACAGGCCCTAAGAGACAATGCCAGTATTCACCAAGCCAAGGTTATTATATTAATAAGGTGATCGTCGAACAAAACCTTTGACAAAGTGTATAATCATTTGCACTTAATGGATAGCTGGCTGCCAATCGCGGAAGTTGTGGCTTCAACGCATTTCCTAGGTAATTTAAGTTTTTTTGTTAAAGAATGGAGATTCAACAACTTTTTTTATCAATCAAGATCGGTTGAGGCTTGTCTATGGACTTTTATAACAAATTATAACAATAACAACAATATCTGGGACAAATCACCACGGTCACCTGGCCCCAAATTAGGATTCCCTGTATCTTAGGAACCAGAGACAGATATACATACACATATACTTTTAAATACATACATATATAGATATAATACACTCAGACTCAGAGCAAACAATTCTGCTCATCACAGAAAAGTTTGCCCTGTGTGGGGATCGAACCCACGACTCTCGGATCAGAGGTCAGGATCGCTAACCACTTAGCCACAGAGTCAGTCAGAATAATAATGAAGGGTTTGCGTTGTGATCACGCAGTTTAAGTGACAACAGACACGGTTATAATCTGGATGGGTGTGACGTAGTGGGATTTATTTAGATCGTTTTCGTGCTTTGCGAACAACACAGCCGTTGGTGCCGGCAGATGGCGTTAAGCTGTACAAAAGGCCTTATACTCAGCAACAATAATATCCGGGACAAATCACACACGGTCATCTGGCCCCAAACTAGGATTCCCTGTATCTTAGGAACCAGAGACAGATATACATACACATATACTTTTAAATACATACATACGTAAATAGATATAATACACCCACACTCAGAGCAAACAATTCTGCTCATCACAGAAAAGTTTGCCCTAAGTGGGGATCGAACCCACGACTCTACTTCGACTTAAAAATTATCTCTGAAAAGTGTACACTACTATTAGCTAGCTATCTATTTCAATTTGATTTGATCGAAAACTGTACGAATCGAGAAAAATATATTCAACAGAATATCATTTTTATTCTGTGCGTGTGTCATAGTCAAGCCATATATTTGACTCGTGACATTAACTTGTTTCCAATTGACATTGAACCTTGACATTACTTGAGCTCTATAAAAAATTTAAATTCTAGTCATAGTTATCCCTTCGATTAAAATTTAAACTCTAGCCATAGGTATCCGTTCGGGAGTTTTAGTGGGGAAATGTCTAAACTAAGCTAAACTGTCTAAACTGAAAATCACTAAACTAAAAATTTTTTAAACTTTCAGGAGTAGAAGTAGTGATTAAAATATGACCCCCGACTATATTTAGATCCTATATGTAAAAAGGATGCGACAACGCAGAAAATATTGTTTACCAAAGACTTCATTAACAAACAAAAATATTTTTATTAATTTTAAGAGGCAAAAATATTGACATGTAATTGATTTGTGTATTAATTTGAATTTGCGTATTTGTTTTATTATTATTAGTGACGACATGAACTTTTTATATTTATTGTATGATTATTTTAATATTCTAATTTTGATCTTGTGTATTAATTTTTATTTGCCAATTTTGTTTTATTAGTGTTCTATGATTACTTTAATTTTGATTTTATGCATATTTCAATATTTGCACACCTGCATGCAGGTTGGATACACGCACTTAATTAATAATAACAAGATCTGTACCTACTGTATTCTGGCAAATAAAGGCTTTTGACTTTGACTTTGACTTTGACTATATATTGGAAAAATACACTCCAAAATTATTGATAAAGATCGTCCCGTCACCTATTGTATGTATTTGACAGCTGTTATTCTTATAATGAATAACAACTTTATTCGGATATATTATTATATATCCGAATAAAGTATTAAAGTATTTAACTATTGTTTAAATTTGGAATTATTCGCTAGCTTTTACCTGCGGCTTCGCCTGCGTTGATATTGTTTTTAACTGACTTCAAAAAAGAAGGAGGTTCTCATTTCGACTGTATGTTTTTTTGTATGTCACGCGATTACTTCGCCAATTATGAATCGATTTTGATGATTTTTTTTTTGTTTGGTAGCTAAGTAATACTTCACAGGTGGTCCCATATTAATTTCATCTAAATTGACTAAGCGCTTTTTGAAAAAATCAACAAAAACAAAAAACAAAGCCAAATTGTAGTTGTTACGATTGAAGTCGAACTGTTTAGATTACTCTGTTTTTGTTGTTGTTATTTTAGGATTTTTGTTTTATGTTATATATAAACACCTTAGGTACTATTTCTTAAGGACGAATAGTTAAGGAAGAGCGGTGCCTCCTGACACAGGCTTTTTCAAGCTTAAAAGGAGGCTCCAGCCAAATTGCAATCAAATGTTTAACCTATTTGGAGCAAATAAAGAATTTTTTTTTTAAGTCGGTTTTTTAACGTGTGGGTTGTCGATTATTGTAACTGTTTTTGATAATGTGCAGTTCAGTGAGCATGGCAAAAAGAGCCCGGGATAAAAATCGTCATCATCAGCCGAAAGACGTCCACAGCTGGACAAAGGCCTTCCCCAAAAAAATATTTGTATCTTCGGGATAAAAATATCAAAGATTATTCTTCGTCATCTACTGGAATTATATTTCGCACCAAGCCCTGTAGATATACGAACCTTGGCGACACGTCCTTGACCATCCTGACCTAAATACATACATCTCTTCTATCACTGCTAATGGTCATAATAGTGGCTTGCCTTCGGAACCAATACGGCATCTCCAACCCGCAATACGTCACTCTTACCGGAAGCTCTTTGCCATCAAGTTGGTTGAGAAGTTAGTAATATCCGGGACAAATTGTTTTCTGTAATTTAAGGCTTACATTTATGCTTAGACGTAAATAAGGGTGGGGAAGTGGTTGAATTTTCTTCTATATTTTGAAAATAGCATTAAAACTGTTTCCTTTAAAATAGTAAAAATATCCTATAATATAATAAATTATAATAATAATTGACCACGCTGAATACGTTAAAAACAACCGACTTCAATCGCAACAACTCCAATTTTGCTATGTTTTTGTTGATTTTCTCAAAACCGCTGAATCGATTTCGATAAAATTTATATGGGACTACCTGTGAAGTATAAACAAAAAAAGAATTTTCCAAATCGGTTTAGGCGTCTTCGAGTAATCGGTGAACATACATAAAAAAGATATTCCGACAAAATGAGAACCTCCTCCTTTTTTTGAAGTCGGTTAAAGTGGTGCCATATTTAACAAACACTTATTTACGTTATAAGCCAGCACTAAACTTGTGACGCCTCTGGTGTTGCGGGTGTCTATGGGCGGCGGTAATCGCTTACCATCAGGTGATCCGTCTGCTCATTTGCCAGTTGTCACATAAAAAAAGCACTTCCATTATATTACTTTACACCTTTAATTTAGTTGGTCCAGTAGATTCGGAGCAAATTGGCTGTGAGAGACAGATACAAATATATGGGTTCCGTTTCTTCATTTGGACGTACGGTACCCTAAAATCTAGCTTTTGTCTCTGCACAAAATCCATTACTGAATGACATGTTGATTCGCTCAAAATATCGAAAAGTCATGAGCAATGTGTTTTTTGGGTTTTTCCGACAGAGTTCAACAGACTGCAGTGATATATATTATGCTATGTGTAGCTATATTGCATTTTAAGTCATTTTTACGCATACATATTATGTACGTATATGACTGACTCGGTGGCTAAGTGGTTAGCGATTCTGACCTCTGATCCGAGAGTCGTGGGTTCGATCCCCACACAGGGAAAACTTTTCTGTGATGAGCAGAATTGTTTGATCTGAGTCTGGGTGTATAATATCTATATATGTATGTATTTAAATGTATATGTGTATGTATATTAGTCTCTGGTTCCCAAGATACAGGGAATCCTAGTTTGGGGCCAGATTGACCGTGTGTGATTTGTCCCAGATATTATTATTATTATTATATGTCGCAGCGAGATATTAGATGCAGCAGTGTTACAAACTCACTAGCTGATTTATAAGCTACTGTGTAAAAAACTACGAATAAAACCGAGTTGGTTACACAGACGGTGGGATGGATTAGATAAGATAAGATAAATATACTTTATTGCACTCCAAAAGAGTACAAATAACAACGAGCACATAAAAAAATTTGAAACATTGATATGCAAAGGCGGTCTTATCGCTTTGAGCGATTTCTTCCAGACAACCTTTGGCGAATGGAGGAGACGAGAAGTGGATAGACAGCGGGTGGGTGCACTCAAAAAAAAAGGCAAGATATAGGAAAAGCAATTAAAACAGATAAAAAATAAATAAATAACTAAAACATACATATCAATATACCTAATAAATAAATAATATACAATATATACAAATAATATATATCAATGCACATACAGACAAGATTACACAAATTAACTTAATACAGTATGCGGAGTAGGCGTCAGGAGTAATTGCAGATCTGGGAGTAGTGATCCCGAAGTCTAGGACGGCTAGGTAAAGTTAGGTTTGTCTGGTGCCATCGTAAACATTCGGTTTGAAATCGTAGTTTTGTTGTAAAACAGCTAGCGATTTTGTAAAATGGTCTTTCCGCCGTTTCGTCCTAAAATTGTTTTTTTTACGAATATTTTTTTATTTATTTAAATCATTATTTATATACATTGTACTGGGGTGTTTGTGTCCTCACTACAGATAATTTTATATAAAAGGCACAAATTTCTATCCTTAAAGAAAACAGAAGGAATGCTGACTATGGCAAGCAATAAATAAATTGAAATTGAATGTAATGATGCTGTGGACGGTAATGAAATATGGCAGGATGGTAATGATTTCAATAGGTTTTTTTTTCTATTCAGTTCCCACTATCTACTTTATTCTTCATTACGAAGGAACCATCCTAAGCACTTAGTGTTTCTTAAATTTCGTCTTATATTTTTAAATTCCTTCTAAGAAAGATATTTTCTCTTTTTGGTTAAATTTTTGTTATGCTCACACTCCTCGATACAGTGATTCGCTGAACAACAAATTTATTTTCTACTTTAACTTTATCAATTTTCACATATTTTTTTAACTAATTGACGTTTTTATCTATGGTATATTGTTTCGACTTTCTTTTCTTTCTGCGACTGACCTTTTTGAATTTGATTTTTCTTATAGGTATTTTCCCCTTTTTACTATAGTTTATTTATTTTGTTTTAAACTTTCCAATTACTTCAACAGTTTTGTATCACTATTTATAATTTCCTTAGTTTTGATGCATTTTTGCGATCTTGCAAGCTAATATTTTCCTGCACAGGTTTCTTATTTTGTGGGTTATTTCCGACTTCTAGAGGGTCTAATACTGGAAGAGATTCTGTTATATCACTTCACTGATTGGTTCGTCATGTAGAAAAAAAAATGTTTACTCCACCTTCCAACTTTGATCCCTTTTAGCAGTTTTTTCATATTGAGAATTTGGTTTTTCTCTTTCCTTAAAAGATTTTTCTCTTCCCTTTGAATACGATATTGTTCAGGATATTTTTTTACCTCAGCGTATTTATGCATTTCTCTTACGAAGCCTGTCTTTTACTATTTTTTTTCTTTCGTTCAATTTTTCTTAATCTTCGCCACTACGAAAGATTTTAAATAAATAAAAACAACGTAATTAATAGGGTAGACAACTATTAGTCATTTGAATTACTTACTTTTTATCATCTGCCCAAAACTTTATTTTGCTCTAAACATGTTTGAAATACTTAGACGTGACGTCATAGTTATTTAGCGCCACAGTAGGACTTATGATTTTTATTATTTTTATTAATTAAAAATTAAGATGAGGTGGGAAACAAAACAATTACTTATAGTTTTTTGGAATATCAGTAGAAGATCAATTCAGTGAACTCATTATTTATTTTTAATGCAGTCATAATAATAATTATAGTCTAATATACAACGTACGGCTCAACCAGTTGTGCCGTGGGGATTTTTTTTTGGTGAGGCTCAACCAGTTGAGCCTCGCAGTTGAGCCTAGGGGAACAAACGAATATAACTAAACAGCGATAAATATAAAATTACGTTTAAAGCTTGGAAAAAGATAAAAGCGAGATTTTAAATCGCTATTAAAAAGAAATAAATTATTTTTTTGCCTGTAAATATGTAAATAGAAAACAAGACTGTTAATACTTTTTTAAATAATATTATAGCGATCTTTATACATATCGAGTAATCAGATATGCAGGTTTCCCTCAGTTTTCCTTTAAAGCAATCGGTATGAAAATGTACGTAAGTTTCGAAAAACCATTGGCCGGGATTTGAACCCGAGACCTCTGATTAGGCGGTCAGAGTCACTACCTTGGAGCCACCGGCGAATTTTTGCTTGGTCTACGTCTCATAATGCCTGCCTAAGATGCCTGCATATAATTATATGATGCCTTAGCTTCAGCTCTCATAAACAAGCTATCGTTACGCAATAATTGCATCACAAGCGGTCCATCTCGTCTATTGGTGTCAGTGGTGTCACCTGGCTGCTATCTTCGAACCGGTAAATAACTTGTGACGTCGTCGCTCTAAGGCAGTGGTTTTCAACCTTTTTTAACACCCGACCCCTTAACAAGTAAAAAAATTCTTGCAACCCCCCCTAGGGCCATAAACATACAAAATGTTAGTGATTTGAAAGACTACGTTTATAAATTTCTAAATAATAAGTAGTAATTTTATGTTTTTTTCTAATTTATATTTTTCTATTTTCGTTTTTTTTTTTAATTTAATTTATTTGTATTTGTATTTCAATTCGAAAATGATGATGAATGATTCGATTGACTCGGTGGCTAAGTGGTAAGCGATCCTGACCTCTGATCCTAGAGTCGTGGGTTCGATCCCCACACAGGGCAAACCTTTCTGTGATGAGCAGATTGTTTGCTCTGAGTCTGGGTGTATTATTATATTTATATATGTATGTATTTAAAATTATATGTATATCAGTCTCTGGTTCCCAAGATACAGGGAATCCTAGTTTGGGGCCAGATGACCGTGTGTGATTTGTCTCAGATATTATTATTATTTATTATTTTATTATTATTCACACTTCTACAAATTTAATTTGATTCAGATTAGGTCAGATCCAATAAATACATTATTTTGCCGCGAAACTAGCAAGAAAGCGGTCTGCCTTGCTCGCGTGAGGAAACCGCTTTACGCAATAAGTCCGAACCTCGATGCTCGGCGGCGGAAAGTGTTGTTTCCACACATAACATGCGACCAGTATTGAGGTGTTAATTTTTAATATGTACTTAATCTGTTAAATCAGTATTAGGTTTTTTTCAGTTTTTGGTTCCCAAGATACAGGGAATCCTAGTTTGGGGCCAGATGACCGTGTGTGATTTGTCCCGGATTTATTATTATAATTATTTTTATTTATGTTTGCTGAATGAACTTTTTTTTCTTTCTATAATACGTGTACAATAACAGTTACCGCCTCCGTAGTCCAGTGGCTAGTCTGCTAGCTACACATCAGGAGGTCGCGGGTTCGATTCCCGGCGGGGTCCAACATTGTAGGACCCGGTTTGGTTGGGGCATTTTCTGAGCCCGCCTGGCTAGCTACCACCATCTTATCTAATTATTGTCGCTAAACATCAATGTCAAAAGCATTGATGTGTTCCGGCATGAAGATAAGATAGCCAGTTCCCCATTGCGTTGGGGAATCTTGGTTAGCCCGCTTCCATCATCGGCATCATCATCACTTACTGCGAAGTGAGATGATGCCAAGGGCTTACCAGTACTGGATAAAAAAGAAGTTGTAGTTTTTTTTTTTTTTACAAATCACACACGGTCATCTGGCCCCAAACTAGGATTCCCTGTACTATGGGAACCAGAGACTGATATTCATACACATATACATTTAAATACATACATATATAGATATAATACACCCAGCACACAGCAAATAATTCTGCTCATCACAGAAATGTTTGCCCTGAGTGGGGATCGTACCCACGACTCTCGGATCAGTAGTCAGGACCGCTAATCACTGAGCCTCCGAGTGAGCCATAATAAAATACATTTTAAAAAGAAATATTTTATTTATGTAATTTTTTATTATGTATGACAAACTTTTATTTTATTTTATGCCTGGTTTACTATGATAATAAATATAAGGTGCTACTTTATTAGTGCCCGATATTTTAGTCAGTGCATCTACTCCTGATTCTGTTCAACTTTCCCCAAAGAACCCATAGTCGAATCATAAAAAAATTGTTGACTCTTCATACTAATTTGGCCGCTCAGCTGATCGATTTGTATGACGAGTCCAAGATTTTTTTTGCCATTGACTATGGGTTCCTTGGGGAAAGTTGATCAGAATCAGGAGTAGAAGCACTGACTAAAATATCGGGCACTAATAAAGTAGCACCTTATACAGGGTGTAACAGAAAGGTGTGATAATACTTCAAGGTGGGCTTTTACGCATCAAACTGAACAACTTTTGTTCTACAACTTTGTTGAAATCGCAAAGAAATTTTCGGACTTTTCATACAAACTTGGTTCGCCAGCTGATCGATTTGTACAAAAAGTCCAAAAAAATTTTTGAGATTTTAACAAAGTTGTAGAACAAAAGTTGTTCAGTTTGATGGGTAAAAGCCCACCTTGAAGTATTATCACACCTTTCTGTTACACCCTGTATAGTGCAACTATAGGCAACTGCCGTCTATACCTTGTGGATAGAACGGTTAAATATGCCACACGATAAGAAGAAGAATATATTGATTTCTGCTACAATTACGCAGTTTTTAAAGTTCACCCAGATAAACCTTGGGTTGGACCTTGAGGTGAGCTGTTAGATTTTATAATATTTTGCTATTTGTAAACAAAGTTGTATGAATTAATTAAACCAGTTAATTAATTTCATTAACGCTGTACAATATGGACTTGGCCCCCGCGTGTGGAGTATGGATTAACCTTTTCGAGTTACTTACCTTAACTCTTGTGACAATATGAAAAATAAGATGATAAAAATTTGAAATTGGCTATGGGTTCCCTGAGTATATTGAGGTGTACAGTTTTATGAGTAAAGTTCTAGGGAAAATTAAAATATGTTTTTTTGTTTTTTACTTACTTTCTATAATAATACTGTGTAAAGGTGTATAACTGTCATGCAGTGTTATTAAAATGAATAAATAAAATAAAATAAATAAATAAATAAATAAATATTTTTACATAGCAGAGAGATATAACAATAGCTGCGCCACTTCGCATTGCGTTTATTTCGCTCATTTTATTTTTAAATTCCATAGCTTACAAAGTACTCTTCATAAATGAGCTAAAACAGGATCTGGCTTCGTTTATAGGGTCACTTTTTATGACAAATTATAACAGCCTGCTTAAATATTAACAATTTTTAGTGTTAAATGTACAAGTTAACCTTTAAGAGTTAAATTAAATTAAATTATCGTAGAATCTCGTATCGTAAAAAATACATATTCTTTAGCACTAACTTAGTACCAATAAAAACGACATGTATCGTACATACATACATCCATCGCAAATATGGCTTTGTCCACTAGCAATTCTCCTAGTAAGTCCCACTTTTTTTACTATTTAGGTACATTCTGTATAAACTTTATGGTTTAGGATGTCATAAGATACTTGAAAAGGGAAAATATTATGCAGTTTTTAAGGGAGTGGTTTTAAAGCCCGTGTGCTCGCTTGCCACCTATCACATAAATAAAAGAGTTTATTAAAAATATTATTCTTATTTAGAGCCATAAGAAAGGAGCGGTCGTGGCTCAGTGCAGCTTCCGTGGTCACGTCGATCACGCTAGTTAACTGACTACAGACACGGTCATTAGCTGGATAGTTTCGGCTGTTAGTGGCATTTAACCTCGACCGTTTCCGTGCTTGGCAAGGCACGTAAAATTGTTCGTTTTGGTTGCTATCACAAAAGAGTAGTCGTTTATTAGCCATGTAGGGGGCCTTTAAGAGGCCTGAGAACTGCTGACACTGGGATTAGGGGTCGTCCATTAATCACGTGAGGCTTAAAAGGGGGGAGGGGATTAAGAAAAAAACACGAAATATCACAAGGGGGGAGGGGGGGTGTACTGAGATATCACGTGTATTTATTTTTTCGTTGAACGCGCGATTTCTGGAGTAATTTCCAAACGTCGGACTGTTGTTGTTATGTTGTTTTTAACTCTTCCCAAGGTTCAAAACGGCTTCAGGCGATCAGTAATAAATAACCTGCAACCTAAATGTCTGGAAATTTTTATCACGGTGCTTAATATTCCAGAATTAAATTACATTACACCTGTATTTAAAAATAATATTTTGTACCAAAAAAATACCTACACGTGATTTTGGGTAGGGGGTGGGGGGGTAGACCAAAATCTCACCACGTATCACAGGGGGAGAGGGGGTCTAAAAAATCGCTAAAAAACATCACGTGATTAATGGACGGCCCCTTAGCCACTAGCCCCACAACCTCCACCAATCCGGATCTCGGCCCCCGTGTGTGGAGTATGGCCTGACCTTCCCGGCGTATAGGAAGAGACCCGTGCCCCTGCAGTGGGGATTATTATACGACATAGAATCTGCACGTCAATGATAACAACTTTTACCTCAATATTGCAAGTGGTTTTCGCATTGTGAAATACAGGGCGACCTAGCAAAAGCGATTTACGAACCCAAAACATTCTGCTTACGTTTAAATATGAAATCCTGATTAGATTTTCTAATGTAAACTTTTTGGAGACATAATTATGAAATTAATCAGGTACCTACTCAAATATAAAAATGCGTATTTTTAATTATTTTTATTTTTCAGAATTTTGTTGCGAAAATTTGTTGAGTTTCATGAGTAGAATACACAAAGTTTCCGGAAATAGTATTTTTAATCGACTTCAAAAAGGAGGAGGTTCTCAGTTCGACTGATTTTTTGCATGTTTGTTACGCGATTAATCCGCCAATTATAAACTGATTTTGACGACTCTTTTTTGTTCGATTAACTTTGATTGGTCATACTTTAGTGGTGGTCCTATATAAATTATATCGAAATTGATCCAGCGCGTTTTGAAAAATCAACAAAAACAAAAAAAACGCAGCAAAATTGTAGTTGTTACGATTGAAGTCGGTTGTTTTTAACATGTTCAGCGTTGTCAATCATTACACCATATAAGGATATGTTTTAGTTTTAACTAGTTAAGCAGCTTACACACTAAACTAGATAAAGCTAGCCACGACGGGACGTTTATAAAGTTATTCTCAGCGTGGGTGTTTAAGTGTGAATCTCCTGTCATTTCATGTTTCCTACTTCAAAGATGTTAAATTCGATAATTGCGTCCTACATTCTATTGGGAGTACTGAAGAAAGGCGATTGCGTGCTGAGATGAGAATGCTAAGATGGGTGTGTGGAGTGACAAGAATGACAAGATAAGGAATGTCTATCTTATCTTACTTCTTATCTTACTTACTTACTTTACTTAATATTATAAATGCGAAAGTATGGATGTTTGTTTGTTTATTTGTTTGTTTGTTCAAACCACTGAACGGATTTGGATGAAATTTGGTAGGTAGATAGATCAAATACTGGATTAACACATAGGCTACTTTTTGTTCCGGGAAAATGCATAGTTCCCGTAGGATACCTTAGAGACAGTCAAAAAGCGACATCTACGCAGACGAAGTCGCGGGCGGAAGCTTGTATATAATAATAGTCACATATAGACATTCTTTATCTTATCCAGGGTGTTAAAAAGAGTTTATTTGATATTTTAGGGCGAAACTCAGGATACGGTATGGAATACAGAAAAAATATTGAAAAAATCAGATCTTTAATTTAGCATGGAAAACTGAATAAAATTTTTTGATCGGATTTTTCATGTATTCTATACTTGATAACTACTTAAAAATTCAAACGCACTTTTTTAACACCCTGTATAAGAAGTAGTCTGAAAGAAGAGCTCGCGACAGAAAAGTTGCAAAGTAAACGCACAAAAGGGAAATTTAAAGATAAGAAAACTGGCACAAATTCATGATTTGAACAAAATATGAATCACTTTCACTCTTATCGGACATAAATATTGCATAAAAAACATGACAAAAGCACATCCTTTCATTGATAAGCAGTTTGTATAACATTTTGTATGTCGTGTCAGGTCAATAACCGAATTCTCTCAAATCAGAATCAGAGGCAATGATGAGCTAAAGGACTTTTTTATGTGATAGGCGGCAAACGAGCAGACGGATCACCTGATGGTAAGCGATTACCGCCACCCATAGACACCCGCAACACCAGAGGAGTCACAAGTGCACCAATTGTCGAAAATAACAACTACTAACAATCAATTTACTAATAACATTACTCATAATATTTTTGTAAAACGTTTGTTCAATTGAGAAATAAAATAATTTTACGATTATTGTTAAAGGAACAGATCTATACACTACTATCGTACTAGGTACTACTAAACACGAATATACAGAATGACAAAAAATGTCCGGCAATATTTTAATTCTACTCATCAAACTGAACAACTTTCCCCAAGAAACTCGTGGTCAAAAAGCAAAAAAAAATTGGCATTCCTATACAAAGTTCATCACAACCGACGGATTTGTATGAAGAGTCCAAAAAATTTTTGTTTTTTGAGTATGAGTTTCGTGGCGAAAGTTTGATTAGTAGAAGCCACAGTTAAAATATTGCCGGTATTTTTTTTGTCAAACTGTATGTATATGTCGAAAAAAAAACAATATGTAAGTATAATAAGTATAATTAAAAGCGTCAACAGTGGTTTCTTAGTACTGACTCGGACGTCCTAACCAGAGGTCTCGAGTTCAAATCCTGGCCATTACATATATTATCATACTGATTGATTTTATGGCGAAGTAGAACATTACGAGGAAACCTACATATCTAATGACTTGATGTATACAAAAGTCGCGTTACACATGTCCATATGAACCAATCTAAGTGCTCTACACGTGACCGCGGGTGATGCTAGTGCAACACCAGGCAACCACCGTCTATACCTGGTAATACCAGGGTTAAATTGTGCCACAAGATAAGAACTTCTTACTCGTATTGTAGGTATCTTACTCGCATTATACGGAATAATGGAAAAACTTGCAAAAACACCTTTTGGAGAACCAAAGAACCTAACTCAGCTTGCAATCAGGAACCTCGGGTTAAATTTCGAGACAGGAAATAGACATGTCATATTAAAGAAAAAAAAAAACATAATTATGAACTGAGACGAAAAGCAAAAACACAAGAGAAATGTCCCGCGTAAGGTTAACATGTGTAACGAAACCTCGAAAATCACCTTCGGTAAACCTGTATTTTAATAGTTCGACTAATTCCATCATTCTTGTCTCGGTCGGCTTACAATCGATTTCCGTTTAAAACGACAACAAAATCGATAATATTTCGAATATTAACACAAGATGATGTTGACGATTTTATTCGTAGTATGTAATGATGTAAGAATATGTGGATCTTATTTATTTTATGATTTATTATTTACGAAAGATAGTCTCAACAGAAAAAAAACAAGCAAAGAAAAAGAAAGAAAAGTTTTCAGTCTTTTCAAAGTTTTTTTTTTCGTTTTAAAGAGACTGATAATTTTCTTATCAGTTACTTAATTTTGTGATTAGCTGCTCGGACGAATTCTGCAAAGTTGTAGAACAAAGATTGTCCAGTGATGACTACTAACCTTAATGAATGGCTTCCACGCCTATTTTGTTATAACTCGTATAATTCGAATCAAAAATCAAATCAGAATATTTAGTTATTATGTAATTTAAATACTGTACACATTCTTTAAAATCGTCATTCTTTTTTCTACCTAGTACAAAGTTCATTTCATAACATCGAAACCTACACTCAACGTTTCGGGAACTGTTAGCGGAGCGAGAAGAAACGTCGAGTCCAAAAGAAACTTGCCTCAACTCATTTTTTCAAAATTAATAAATAATTAAAACATTTAATTTCATCACTAGGAGGATCTATAGGTGTCCATACATCTTTATCATTTACATAGTTCTGTGTTTTATAGTGACATTTGGAACAGGCATTTATTTACATGAAATTTTAAACTTTTCTGGTAACCTAGTTACAATCTGTAGCTAATCTACAAAGTCTGTTACAATTTACAAAACTATACGTATAATCTTATAATATTATAATGAGATGTAGGTACTCATACATACTATCATGAACACAGCAATTTTTACTGAACCTTGTCCAAGAAACACATTACTTCGCGAAACGAAAGGACGATTGCGAAAACTCATCGGTTTAAGGCCGATTTACACGTCCATATTTCATGTTTTGTTGGCGACAGATACCGGTCGCCAACTTGGTCCTTCGAGCCGGATTTGTAATTGATATTTTTCTTATCGTGTTCTTTTTATGTACCGTTAAAGTGAGTAAATACGTAATAAATAGAACATTTTATACGTTGATTCGAAAATGTTATAATTACGTACTTACTGTAGCTATAAATGTTTCAGAAATATTTTAACTAAGCTATTTTAGCAGACTGTCTTGTTACTTTTTATCAAATGTCAAAAACGACAGTTTGTTATAAAAATGTTAGAAATTGTACATGATGTCGTAATGGTGCAATATATTATAGTAGTTAACATACTTATTACGATTTTTTTAAATACATGTAATTAAATTCAAAGCGAGTAAATCTGCAATTTTAATAATAAGGATATTTAGTGAACAGTATTTCATAATTTACTGTTGATGCAGTCCATTACCTATTTTTTTTTTATTAGCTCGAGAAAATGAGTTGTGTCATGTGTCCTAGTTTAGATATTTTGAGCTATTTCGTTAAAAACCTTACAGACAGTGGAGCCAGACCAAATTTCAGTCAATGCAAGCAGTTTACCTGTCAATTATCTCTTGTATCACTTATGTGCTCTTAATCGCCTCCGTAAGGTAGCAGCTAGGCCCTCTCTACATATCAGGAGATCGCGGCTTCGATTTCCGGCTGGGTCCAACTTTGTACGACTCGGTTTGGTTGGTGGTAGGGCATTTTCTGGATGCGCCTGGCTAAATACTACCATCTTATGTATGTAAGTCTTGCCGCCAAATATTAATGTTAATAGCATTGATGTGTTCCGGCATGAAGATAAGATAGCCAGTTTCCCATTGCGTTGGGGTAGCTTGGTAACCCGCTTCCATCTTCAGCATCATCATAACAAACCATCAGGTGAGATGATGCCAAGGGCTTACCAAGTCTGTATGAAATAAGACTTTCTGTATTTGCGGATGTGTAAATCAGGCCTCATACACATAGCTTGTAGTGCGAACAGCTTAAAGGCGCTTGTGTAAGTTACAAGCTTATAGCGACTTTTATTAGTGGTTAGGTATTTTAAGATAATTTTGGACAGTGAAATTGTAAAAAGAATATTTTTTAAGAGCAGATGGAAAAGGTCTTTTGCTATTGCGATTTAATGAGCGTACAAGACAAGTTGTTAAATTTCATTAATTTTGTTTTATTTTTGTTTTCTTTTAATACACATACTGTATGTAAATATATTCTTTTTTGTAGGTTTACACTTTAAAATGCCAATATATTTAAAACTGTTTAATATAATCTTTGGTATCCAATCTAGGATATTTAGAACTATACTACTAGAATCTAGATTACGTCAATTTTTAACCTAACTGTATGTTTATACCTTAGTTAAATACTATTTTGATTAACCACTGTTACTTATATTTGCTAATACACTATTTTAATTTCACATCATTTCATCTTAAAACCTCCGCCGCTCGTAACTTGGAAACCTAATAAAATTATGACGAAAAGTGCAAGTAGGTAATCATTTTCGCAATGAACAAAATTGCATATTTAGTGCGTTTTATATGCTAAACTACATCAAATAAGGAAGTCAGTAGGGCATATGCGCTGCTTAAATGAAATTTATACAATCTGCATTTTTATTTCGGCTACTTACACATATTTTTGTGCTGGAATGTTGTAATTTATAATTTGTAGGTATTTTATGTTAACAACCTATATCGTCCCCACTGCAGGGGCACGGATCTCTTCCCACTTGATGCTTAGTCGTATGTATTGTATTATTTTGTATGTATTACATAAAACCTTAGTTCAACTAATCGTTTTTAAAACGGCAACGTCTTTCCATTTTTTTTTAGTAGATTGTGGATAACGCTGTGGGCTGTGCATGTACAAACCTTAATTTATACTACATTTATTGTATTTTTTTTTGCCCCGAATAAACTATTTCATTTTATTTCCCACAACTCGAGAAGGTTAGGCCATCCATACTCCACACACGGGGGCCAAGTCCGGATTGCTGGAGGTTGGCCAACCCCAGTGTCAGAAGTTTTCAAGCCGCCTGTAAGGCCTCCGACATGGCTTAATGACTGCCATCTAGCGATAGCAGCCGGCACCGACGGCTTAACAAGCCTTATGTAGGTATTATGTATTTTACGCAATTTAAGTATGAAGTAATGATTCGCTTTTTAGAGCTATTTTAGCAACAGTTAAGAATAAATTTAAATTTGAGATTAGTTGTGTTTTGGCCTGGCAACTTTTTGGTTGGTAAATGTTTTGGTTACGGTTGTTGGCACTGGCATAAAAATAGTTTATGCTATTTTGATATTGGCATAAAAAAGCTATTTGTTCAAACTCATTCATCCTCCCAGAGCTATGAGAATTTAATATATGTAAAATGATTTTAAAAAGCGGATGTATTATCCAGGATTGTTTTTAATTTAAGTTTTATCGTATTATGTATGTGACGTCGTAAGGTCGGGCGGAACCGGTACCTGGAAGCAGATCCGCGGAGCTGGATCCAGATCCGGATCCTAAAAAACTCGGACGTACCCATCTCTTTTTTTTATCTCTACAAATTGCCAGAACAGGAACTGGTATTTTTTTAAGAATTATTATAATTAAAACACTTACCATGGTTTATTTTCCCCTGCTGTGATATTAGCATATTCAAAGGCACTGGTTGTTTATCTCTAGTTAATCTTGGGGCTAGGCCTAGGATAGTGTTCCTGGCCGACTGGCCAACGGCCAAATACTGCTTATGGCCCATTTTTAGCCGATGGTAGTGGTATGGGGTCTCTTTGGTGTTCAACTCCGCATCGTGCTGCAGACTTTTTGGTAATCACCGGGTACAGGCCGGCGACTACATTCGTGGTGATTCTGTGGAAAAAAGAAAAAATAAATTATTATCTCAGACTAAAAAGTCTTTATTTCAATTATTCATTTTTTAAATTAGATTTTTATGACTTCTAAATTAATGTACTCGTTTATTTAGATTTTCTAACTACATTGGTCGATAATTTTTAAATTTATAATTTATTTGTACGGTAGCGTGGCGTAGTGGTTGGTGCTAAAGCCTGTTACGGCGAGGATCGTGGGTTCTATTCCCATACAGTGTAAAAATAGTGTGAAGAGTAGTCTTTAGTGATGAAACAATTACAGTTACAATTAATTGTAATTGGCAATTATTGGCATTTTAACAATTAATTGTAATTGTCACCTTTGCGACAATTATTTTAATAATTCTGATTAGCACATTTTAATTAAAATATCTAGAAGACAAAACTTTATCGCGACCGTTCTGCTAGAAGCCTCACTATAGAACTTCGAGCTTTTGATTATGGACGTAAATAGTGTCTAAATAGTATTTTATAAAAAGTTTTATGACATAAAACATATAGCTTTTAGGTTGTAACGGGTCATATTATGTCGTGTTCTTTAATACATAGTCTTTTAACAATACAGGCACTATTACTCAAGCATTAAAACCCAATTTAATTTTCAATAATTGTAACTGGAATTGTAATTGGCAATTATTTCAAGAAATATTTGTAATTGAAACAGAAGAAATAGAAAACTCTTTATTTAATGTAAAAACACAACACCTTAAAGTAAGACATTCGTTCTTAAGCTAAAAATAAATGTAGGTGCTGCATAGTGACACTAAAAAGGTCCCCACTCAGCATTAGTCGTAACAGGCAGGTGCTGCTACAACGCTGGTTTTGTTTGTTTGTATACTCTTTATTGTACGACAAAATAATACAACAAAAATTTATCAAAAAATACATGGATGCTCAAAGGCGGGTTTATCCCTGAAAGGGATCTCTTCCAGCCAACCTTTCAAAATATAAAAGAGACTTATAATTAATAATAGGAGCAGAGAAACACGTACAAAATAAGAAAGAGAGACAACATTATCTTAACTAAGACACAATGACATAAGTACATAAATTGTTTAATAAAATTTGGACTCTCCATACAAATAGATCAATTGACCGGCCAAATTAGTATGAAGAGTCCATTTTTTTTTTACGATTTGACCATGGGTTCCTAAGGGAAAGTTGTTTGTTATCATGAGCACATGCACACCCTTAGGTATCAAGAACTAATTTAAAGTCACCCTATATATACAGGGTGTAAGGGACAGGTTTCCGAAAACTTTAAGGGCTTGCTCAGTAGACGAAACTGAACAACTTTCCACAAGAAATTTTTTCAGGAAACGAAAAAAAAAATCGGCTTCTCCATACAAAATTATAAATTTGATTGGACAGTTTGTATGGAGAAGCCGATTTTTTTTTTCGTTTCCTGAAAAAATTTCTTGTGGAAAGTTGTTCAGTTTCGTCTACTGAGCAAGCCCTTAAAGTTTTCGGAAACCTGTCCCTTACACCCTGTATATATATAATATATAATATATATAAAGCTCATATCGGGTTGAGAATATTTAAAATTGTTTCTTCAGACAAGTCTTGAAGGCGGCAGGGGTAGGGGACATCCTAATGTTAACCGGCAAGTTGTTCCACAGACGAGCCGCATGGACGCGGACGGTGAAAGATTTTGTATAGGTGTCCGTGTCCGTGCTATGGACGGGAATGACGAGGGCCAAGTTTTTGCTGGAGCGAATTGGTTTTCTGTGGGTAATTGTTATAGTTATTGTTAAATTGTAATTGTTTCATAGTACTAGTAAGTACTCTTGTGTGCACTGTTTGGATGTTTAATAATGGGGTTGACACATAAGATCTCCTTGGGTCCATTAACAATACAATATATAATAATTGGGGTGTTTAATATTGAAACTATTTAAATTTAGGCTTCTGTATCTTCTATTCACAAAACTGAACAACTTTCTCTAATAATAAATCGATTTCCTATACTATATTAGCGAAAGAGAATTGTACTCGCCATACAACGTTGCCTAAACTTCTAATACAATGTTGTCGAATCGTAACATTGCAAAGATCGAATTAACAAAAATGTTCAGTTTCATTCGTAGTTTCCTATGATGTTATAGTTATAAATAATTATGTGAATTCGATTTATAGTTACAACTAGCTTCTACCCGCGACTTTGTCTACGTGGACTTCAGAATTGAGTCCAAAGATAAAGAAAATGTTAAGTGGTAATATTGAGTTTTTAAGCATTTCTCCGGGAAACCTTAAGTTTTTCCGGGATAAAAAGTATCCTATGTGTTAGCCGAGTGCTTTATCTATCTACCTACCAAATTTCATCCAAATCAGCTAAGTAGTTTCAGCGTGAAAGTGGAACAAACAAACATTCATACTTTCGCATTTATAATATTAGTGAGATGAGATAACCTGGTATAATACCTACCTATACGGATTTTAAAATCAAAACTAGTTCCACTAGGATGAGATCAAGTTTTTATTTATTTGAACATATGGTCATATGGTCAATGATCGTGGTAAAACACGTTTTAAAAATACTTAAAATAATAAAATCATTTTTAGGCAATGGTATTCCTATACTACGGAGCGGTTCCGTATATTTTTTTTAAAACTGTGAAAAAAATATAGACAGGTACTTACAGGGTGTAACAACAAAGGTGTGGTGGTACTTTAAGGTGGGCTTCTCAAACTGAACAACTTTTGTTCCATGACTTTGCGGAAATCGCAAAAATTTGTTTGGACTTTTAATACCAATCGATTAGCAGGCGAGACAAGTTTGTATGGAAAGGTAAAACAATTTTTTTGCGATTTCAACAAAGTCACGGAACAAAAGTTGTTCACTTTGATGAGTAGAAGTATCACCACACCTTTTTGTTACACCCTGTATATAAAGAATATTTGTAACTCTATAACAACTGTATAAAACACATACCGTAAACATATTGCTACAAATAATCTGAATAAATTTAATGATTTGTTATATGATGTGATATGTTTTCATTTTAATGGAATTTTAATGGAATTAAGACATTTAACCGTTCTATCCCCAAGGTATAGACGGCGGTTGCCTTGTGTTGCACTTAGCATCACTCGCGGTCACGTGTAGGGCATTTAAAACACCTACGGACGTGTGCAACGCGATCACAACTAGAAATCAGATGTGCAGGTTTCCTCACGATGTTTTGGGAAGCGTTTGCGAGGTGAGAAGAAACTTCGACTTCGAAATAACCTCGCTTCAAGATTTTTTTTCCAAAACTATGTACTTTATTAAATTACTAATGCAATGTATGTGATGACATACAGAAATACAGTTATGAGGAAGATCAAGAAGTCTCCAAATATCTTTGTCATTTACATAATCTATTTTTCTCAACTGTTAACCGGTTTAAAACAGAACCCTAAAAAATTTGAATTGCAAAATATATTTAGGTAGGATAAACCCGCCATTTTCCCATCGATGATAACATAATAATAAAATAAATTTTAAACATTCGTTGGTGGCCTTGAAGGTTGATTACGAAACTTGCGTATGTCCACATTGTCCCCACTTCTGGGGCATGGATAAGGTCCATTACCATAGATTGGATAAGTGAGTGATCAAACCTTCTTAATGCGTGTCAAACACCATTCTGGAACGCTACCCTGTCAGCAGGATAGCGTTATGAGAGGGAAAGGGATGGGGAATATAATGTGCTGCGGTCATATATTTCCTTTATGTTAATGGGAATGTAGGGCTCCAGGACATCAAATGTTGTATTATCTGTGGTAGAACAGATAGACACCATTGCAATTGACGAGTTGTAAAGCTAAGACTAATAAACTAATTTCAGAGGTTTTCCGTGATTTTCGTATTTTCTCCAACCCAAACGCAAAGGGCAGAAACGATGCGGGTGATGCTAAGTGCAACACCAGGCAACCGCCGTCTATACCTTGGATCATTAACTACTCTCTCATCTCACCTGATGGTAAGTGATGATGATGCCGAAGATGGAAGCGGGTTTGCCAAGATTCCCCAACACAACGGGGAACTGGCTTTCTTATCTCTATGCCGGAACACATCAATGCTATTAACACTGATGGTTGGCGACAAGATTTAGATAAGATGGTGGTAGGTAGCCAGGCGGGCTCAGAAAATGCGCTGCCACCACCAACCAAACCCAGTCCTACAAAATTTGTCTCCGTCGGTAATCGAACCCGCGACCTCCTGATGTGAACCAGACTACGAAGGCGGTAAAAAGTATATATCTATATAGATAAAGGTATTATCTATTTCTTATGTAAAGTAGCTTATGTAAAATTCAAAACAGGTTTATTCGTCACCTAATACGTAAAAGAATGATCTGAGACGTAAAAGCTTATTTTGTTGCGATGCGCTCTGTTATAGTTATTACTAGCGTCCACCCGCGACTTCGTCAGCGCGGACTTTAGATTTGGGTCCAGAGAGAAATAAAATGTTAACACAGTGCCACCTAGTGACAAAGTAAAAAAAAATTTTTTTAGCCATTACACCTGGAAATTTTAAGTTTTCCGTTCCGTTCCGGTGGCTCACTGACCAGAAGTTCTTCTGCAGGGGCGGTGATGTCAGGGTATACGGGATAACGGGCGGGATTGCAACACCCGAAGTAAATGGCTCGGGTGCTGTGACAGTATCCAGCATCCATCCGGGTCCTGAGGGTATGTGGGAGTTACAGCCTCCGGTTCCGAGGCCGTTTATTGTGTCCTGCCAGCAGCGCCGGAGACCGTTCACCTGGGTACGCGGCAGCTCTCGGCCATTTGCCCCTATGCCACTGAGATCTATCCAAGACACCAGTGGCCACGTAGATAGGATAAGGAATGTAGGTATCTTTCCGGGATAAAAAGTATCCTATGGTTAGCCGAATGCTTTATCTATCTAGCTACCAAATTTCATCAACATCCATAATTTCGCATTTATAACTGGTGGACAAACGATATTTCAAAATCTAATAAAAATACGGTTAAGAGGCTCCTTAGCAACACAAAATGAATCTCGTATTTTTTAATGACCGATATCGTATGTTTAGAGTAAGGCGGATAACACACTACTCCGGGATCCACTCCGGTGTGCGGTGCGGCGGTTTTTTTACTATGGAAATTGTGACGTAAAACTGCAACTGAAAGTAGCGTCAGTGACTGAAAAGTAGCGAGGTAATCGTTTGTCATGGTGGCATGTTATGAGGGAAGGAAGTCATGTGACTAGGAGACTGTTGAATATGAATGTCGATGGATTGTGGGGAGAGGAATGCCAAAGAAGAGATGGCTGGCTGGATTGTGTGCATGAAAGTAGTGAGTATTGAGATAATAGTAAGAAGAGATGAATAGAAGAAGACATGTTGCGCCGATAACCAAATGATTGGTTGCAGGGCAGGACGTTTCTTCTCGCTCCGCTAACACTTCTCGAAACGTTGAGTGTACAAGTTCCGCGTGGTAGGAACTTTGTACTAGGTAGAAAAAAAGACGATTTAAAAGTATGCGTACAGCATCTACTTAAATAAAAAATATTTTGGCTTTGACTTTGACTTTGAAGATGATGATGAACCCAAATCATTCCCGCTTTTAGAACAAAGGTTTCTTCCCATATTTTGGAAAGGTTAAGCCATACTCCACACATGGGGGCCAAGTCCGGATTGGTGGAGGTTGTGGGGCTAGTGGCCAACCCCAGTGTCAAAAGTTTTCGAGTCTTTAAATCCTTTGAAATGGGTAAATAACTGAGATCGACAAAAGGGTAATACTGTACCGGAGCAGAGCGACAATATAAAACTTCTTTGTCTGTACTCATCTTAAGGAAGTCCTTGTTAAGATCTTATTTAGAATTATATGTTTTTACTTATATATGTGGTTATATTTGCATAAGTCGTGCTGTAAACACGTGACTACGGAAAAAAGGATATTGTCGGAATTTTAATGAATCTAAAATACGTATTTAATGACATTAAAATACGTATTATATTTGAAATAGTTTTTTTTTTATTAAAATATTTTTTCTCGGTTAATGACTTTGTTCTTTGTTATACAGGGTGTAACAGAAAGGTGTGATAATACTTCAAGTTTGGCTTTTACCCATCAAACTGAACAACTTTTGTTCTACAACTTTGTGGAAATCGCAAAGAAATTTTCGGACTTTTCATACAAACTTGGTTCGCCAGCTGATCGATTTGTATGAAAAGTCCAAAAAAAATTTTGCGATTTGAATAAAGTTGTAGAACAAAAGTTGTTCAGTTTGATGGGTAAAAGCCAACCTTGACTTTCTGCTACACCCTGTATAAAGCCTACGTGGTAACACGCACGACGCGCGATTTATTTATAGGTTGAGATTATTACTCCATTGACCGTCTATAGTCATTACAGGACTATCCGTCTATAGGACCTTATAAAAATAATAACAGACAGACAACTTGCCCCACGGATTCATCTCGTCTGGCTTTTTTAATGAAGCCTACGTGATCTCTGCCATGTGGAGGGGTAAACCTGATCTTGTGGGGATTTCACATATTTACATTTTATCCTCAAAGGAAGGACGCAACATTCACTGAAGCATTAATTTTTTAGCACCTAGTTTTTTGCTTTATTCGTGCCGTCACTGTTTATAATGTACATTTACCAAAATGTTCTTATTCTCGAAATGTGCTTGTCTCAAAATTGCTTTTCCCAAAATGTCATTCTGTCAAAATGTCATTGTCAGAAAATTAGGTTATCCCAAAATGCCCTTCTCCCAAAATATCGTTTTCCCAAAACTGACTTTCTACTACTAAATCAGTAAGAACTGCGGCCGTAGGCCGTATTGTTGTCGCAACACTAGGCAACCGCCATCTATACCTTGTGGATAGAACGGTTAAATATGTCACACGATAAGAAAAAGATTGCTGACACAAAAAAACACTTATGCCAATATTCGTATTAAAATTTGTGACGTCCTTTGTGATGGACCGATGTTTATGGAAGAAGAAAGTTAGACGGGCCGGGCTTCAGCATCACCTGAAGGCCGTTTGGAATGCCGGTCTAGGGCGGGAATATATATATATAAAGAAAATAATAAAAAAATAAATGACTTACCAGGGATGCGGCGGCGAGGGAGCACTTACAGAGAACACTATAAGCTGTTTTTTTTATTTGTAGTATATGATGTTAAGGGTGTATTTGTATGTAATGTATATGTGTAAACAGCTACCAATTATTTAGAACACAAAACAAGGATTTAGTTACAATTAGGAACGGAGCGAGACGCGAACCATGTGAGGACCATGGCTAGAAGAAAGCAATAGTATCTGAATTGCCCGCTGAGGGCGCTGTTGCGAAAAAATATCAATGATAAAATATTATAATGAGACTAGCAGTGACATCTAGTCACAAAGGGCGTTACTATACTCCCCGCCTTGAAAGTACATAGCTTTCAAAAAAAAAATAGGTAATATTAAAGTAAACAAAAAAGTGCAAGTGATCTAACTTATCAATTAAAACTTATTTTAATAACGTATAAACTATTGTGTAGGTAAGGGACATAGTCGTACAACTGGTCGCTTATAAAAACCCTTTGCAGTTTTGACAGTGACAACCCTAACAATGTTGTCTTTTCCGGGATGTAAATCGACTATAACACCTAATTCCCACTGCAGCGGAGAAACCTTTGTCTCTTGAATAATTAAAACTACTGTACCGATTTTGATGTTATCAGATTTAAAATTCCATTTTTCACGAGATTGTAAGGTATTTAAATACTCTAAAGACCAACGGTCCCAAAAGGACTGCACAAGCTTATCTAAAAGTTGATAACGTTCCAGCAAATGCACCGGTTGATCATCCACTGGCGCAGCCGGTAGGTGCTTCAACGGAGTTAATGTTAAGAAGTGGGACGGCGTTAGAGCAAGCGGTTCACTTGGATCTTGACTCAGAGTTACACATAGCGGACGAGAGTTAATAATGCTTTCTATCTGAGTTAAGACAGTGCTCAGTTCTTCAAATGTCAGAATCTGAGATCCTATAACGCGGTATAGGTGTGATTTCACAGATTTAATAAGGGGTTCCCACGATCCAAAATGTGGAGAGTTGGGCGGAATATTTTTGAATTCAATTTTATATTCAGACAGTTCATATACGAGAGCATCTCGGTAAGCGTTTGAGGTTATGAATTTGTACAACTCATCGCAATAAGCTTTCGCACCGATAAAGTTGGTAGCATTGTCCGAATGAAATACAGATACAGGACCACGACGCGATAAGAATCTTTTGAATGCGGCGAGGAAAGTCGCGGTACTCAGGTCTGAGGCCAGTTCGATATGAACGGCGCGTGTAGTCATACAGGTGAATAAGCATATATATGCCTTTTGACTGCGTACTCCACGTCCACGTTTCAGAGTAACATTCAACGGACCTGCGTAGTCGCAGCCTGTATGAATGAAAGCTTTTGGAACTACGTTAGTTCGAATGGGCGGTAAATCGGACATCATGGGATACATGGGTTTTGGATTTGTGCGGAAGCAGAAGTTACATTTATCAATGCGGGAGCGGACTATGCGACGTCCACTTAGGATCCAATATCGCTGTCTCGATAAATTAAACAATAGATTAGGACCGGCATGGCAGAACAAGCGGTGATAATGATCTACAATTAAATCAACCATATGATCCTTGCGTGGTAACAACACGGGATGTTGTTGATCGAAATTCAAGTTAGCGTTTCGCAATCGTCCTCCAACTCGAATGACACCATTTGATATGAAAGGGTTAAGTTTTTGAACGCGTTTTTGACACCTTTTATTAGTGCTTATGTTTTTAAATTCCTCCTTAAAATGAGCAGATTGGAGTGCGGACAAAACTTTATTTTCTGCGAACTCTAAGTCACTCGACGTGATTATGTTATTACGAGGTAACACCTTAAGAAACCGGTATATGTAAACAACAGTTCTTAGCAATTTATACCAGGAGGAGCATTGCATGGCGATTTGACACAGCAGCGGTGTTTCATCTACAGCCATGGTAGATGTGAGAGAAATCGATTTCGTCTCAGGTAACTCAATTGAGCTGTTGTGTTTAAATGGGGACACAGGCCAGTCTTTCTCTTCTTGTAAGGTCCAAGAAGGGCCTGTAAACCACAGCGGATGGTTAAGAAGTTGCGAGGGCAATATACCTCGCGAAAGACAGTCAGCAGGGTTACTCACTCCCGGTATGTGATGAAAATGTTTGGCGGGTAATAAGCCGCAGATCTTAGATACTCGATTTGCGACGAATGTTTGGAGGCGATGCGGGGGGGTATTAATCCAATGTAACGCGATAGTCGAATCGGAGAAAGCATAAATACCTTTTATGTTTACACGCGGTGAGTATGTTTCCTTGACACGATGTATTAATCTGGATAGAAGGAGTGCGGCTAATAACTCTAGCCGTGGCATGGTTACAACCTGGTTACTAGGAGACACCTTGGACTTAGCGCATATTAGCGAGGTACTGGTGACGCCATTGTTATTGACGTGCATATACACACAAGCACCGTACGCCTTTTCACTAGCATCACAGAAACCCAAGAGGGTAACCTCACTGTGGTTAAAGACATTTAAATGTCGCGGAAATTTAGCATTACATAGGAGCGGCAATTCAGCTTGAAACTGTGTCCATGCATGACATATGTAGTCTGGAGGGGTATCATCCCAGTCCAGTTTAAGAGAACAGAGCTCTTTAATCAGATTTTTGGCGAAGACAATGACAGGTCCTACGAGCCCTAATACATCCCACAGACGAGCTATAGTGGATAACATGTTACGCTTGGTACATGTGCGGTCGGATGGCTGAATTGTGTACGTGAACAAATCACTTGCGGGCAACCATTGCATTCCAAGGATTTTTAACGATTCATCTTTGTCAAGATTGACTGGATCAGTTAAGCGATGAGACTCGGGGATGGTAGCGAGAACTTCGCGAGAATTACTCGACCATTTGACCATGTCAAAGCCGCCTGCGGTAAACATGTCAATGAGCTGGCTAGCCGAAACTACGGCTTGTTCAGAATTTGGAATAGAGCTAGCTATATCGTCAATATACAAATCGCGGAGCGCAAGTTGCGAAGCAAGAGGATAGCGATCTTTTTCTTGAGTAGCTAACTCGTGAATGGTGCGAATGGCAAGATAGGGGCTCGAACGAAGCCCGAAGCAGACTCGCTGGAAAGCGAAGTACCTAATTGGTTCGCGGGGATCAAATCGATAAGCGATTTGTTGGTAACACTGATCTTCAGGTCGAACCAAAATCTGAAGATACATTTGGCGAATGTCTGCAGTCATGGCTACTTCGAAGAGCCGAAAATTTAGCAAAACGTCAAACAAATCTGTTTGGAGCGGAGGACCAGTGTGGAGTATGTCATTTAACGACAAACCAGAGTCCGTTTTCTCACTTGCGTTGAGAACGACACGAAGTTTGGAAGTCAACTTATCTTCGCGGAGCACCCCATGGTGCGGAAGAACAAACCCATTGGCATTTGTTTGCGGTTCTGAAATTTCCTTTAAATATCCTTTCTCAAGGTACTCAGAGATGACTTCATCATAGCGGGCCTTAAAATCAGGAAGGCGTTGAAACTTACGTTCCAAGCTCAGAAAGCGGTTGCGTGCGGTTTTTAACGAGTCGCCTAATAAACTAGGGCTCTCTTTAAAAGGAAGACCAACGATGAATCGCCCAGAACTATCACGGTTAGTCGTACACCTATAAAAATCCTCACAATCCTCATCGATTGGGGAAAGAATCGACTTATCTTTTAAGTCCTCGAGTTCAAAAAATTTACCTAAGTCATTATGAACAGACTCGGCGGTTGACAGACATGATATGGTTGTAACGGTAGCGGGTTCCGAATAAACCTGAGAGTCGCCCATGACGACGTAACCAAGAGTGGTCAAAAAAGCAGAAGGCTGATGAGGCAGCCCTGTGACCTTTCCGGGCATTAGAATGTCCACAAAAAGTTTCGCGCCAATAAGAATTTCAATCTCTGACGGTTTATAAAATGTTTCATCGGCGAGCGGAAGACTTTGCAGATAATCACAGGTGGTGATATCAATGGGAGCGGTGGGTAAATTTTGTGTGATATTATTTAACACCAAGGTATCCATTGAGTATGACTTATCCGGATTTATACGGCTGGAAAAGCTTAAATTTACCTTTCCGCGGGCGGTATTAGCGTGATCACCTAGACCTTTAATAATCATCTTGGTATGCAGCTGATTAATATTTAATTGTAGTTTTTTACAACAAGATGCGGTTATAAAATTGTTTTGCGACCCAGGATCAATAATACATCGGCATGAAACCAAGTTTCCCAAACGATTACGCACATAAATACACGCAGTGCCTAACAAAACAGTCGAAGTCGTGGTCGACGTTGTTGTGTAAGTCTAAACATGACCATATCTATAATTGCAAGATAAACGCTTTCTAGCGAAAAAATATCAATGATAAAATATTATAATGAGACTAGCAGTGACATCTAGTCACAAAGGGCGTTACTAAAAGTGAACATTTTAACTTATTCAAAAATGAGGTGAAACCATCCTATCAAAAGAGGCCCGGAGCTTCCCGAAACGTTGGGTTTCGGGAAGCTTCGGGAAAGTGCTAGGAACTTCGTATTAGGAAGATTAAAAATGACCTACGAAAAGTATACAATGCTACTTACATCAAACAAAAATATTTTGATTTGATTTGCACACGAGCTCACTAGAAACAAGTTTTTTTTTTATGTGATAGGTGACAAACGAGCAGACGGATCACCTGATGGTAAGCGACTACCGCCGCCCATAGACACCCGCAACACCAGAGGAGTCACAAGTGCGTTGCCGACTTTTGAAATGGGATGGGGGGATGGGGGAAATTGGGGGGGAAGATGTTGGGCCTCCGGTACCCTCACTCACTCGGCGAAACATAACGCAAGCGTTGATTAACTCACATTTAACTAAGTGAGAAAACAAACACGTGATTTTCACACGTGAAGAAATAACTATACGTGCATATATTAGGTACCTAACTACCTAATAACGAAGACAGCCTGTGGGCATTTTGAATGTACAAAGGTAATATTTAAATAAATTGTCAAAGGAATCTTAGTAGTTTCTGTCTGGGTTGCCATTTGAAGGCGATTTAAAACTACCATAGAACAAAAACATTATAAAAAAAGCTAATATCTCAAATTTTATTATGATTTTCATGGAACTTTGCAAGACATTGCCATTATTTATGTAGTGGTAAGTGCTCCTGACTATTGATCCAGGAGTCGTGGGTTCGATCGAGCAGATTTGTTTTCTCTGTGTCTGGGTTTATTCTTTAAACGTATATGTGTGAAATATCAGTCTCTGGTTCCCATAGTACAGGGAACCCTAGTTTAGGGCCAGATGACCGTGTGTGATTTTTCCTAAAAATTAAAATATAAATAAAAAAAGCTTAAGGATTATATGGTGGTGCAACTTGAGCGATCTTAACGCTCAAAGTGATTTCTTTCAGACAATTATATAGGTAAGTTGTTCAGCAAAGGTGTTCAATTCGACGAGTAGGACGGGCATGAATCTGATATGGATGTTTGTTTGTTTGTTCCGCTTTCACGTCGAAATTTCCAACTATTAATTTATCTATATAGTTTTTGGTAGTCCCAAAATTGTTCAGTAAATTGTGGTAACCACTATGCCAGCCTCTCATACAAAGAGGTTCAATCCCCTTTGGTAGTAAGATAGATCAAATACTGGATTGACACTTAGGCTACTTTTTGTTCCGCGAAAATTCATGGTTCCCGTAGTATACCTTAGAGACAGTCATAAAGCGACATCCAAGCGGGCGGGGCTGCGGGTAAAAGCTAGTATATAATATATTATTATCATCAGCAAAAACACGTCTATTGGTGAAAAAAAGGTCTCCATCCCTTTGAAATGAAGATTCCAAACTTTTCCGAATTGACTAAAAGAAAACTCCTTGGAGCAAGGAGTTTAGATTCCTGTGTTTTTAATCTGTGAAACCCAATTTGAGTACAAGCAGATATTTTTGGAACACTTTCTACAATACTTACCTTCGTGTTACGTATTACATCGTTTTATATCTTTGTCCTATCTATATTTGTGTATCTCAACCTCAAACCCGTGTTATAAACAAACACACAGCTGTGATAAAAATCTAAGAAAACAATAACATTTTAATAAAGATATGTATTATTAAAATTGCAGTGTCATTTTATACCGTACTCGGTAACGTATAAGTAATTTCTCAGTAGCTAACTTGAGATAATTGTTGTTCGGTAAGGCGCAGGGCTGTCGCAACTTATGACCTCTTAAACGTATTGTATAAAATGTCTAATTTTTTGCGATTTGAGCAAAGTCGTAGAACAAAAGTAGTTCAGTGCGATGAGTAGAATCCCCAGTTAACGGGTCCTACACCAATTTTGTTACACTTCACCTGTACATGGACACATCTATCGGTCCAGCTAGCATTTTAAGTTTTAATGGTCTATAGCTAAAAATAAATGATAGGTTAAGCAAAAAGCTTTTATGCAGTTTTAAAGCCGGCAAACAAAAAAGTTTTACATCGTCGCTCCGCTATTGGTGAGCGGGGTGCAAGTCTGTGTCGGCACATTAGCAATATTTTTTGTATACCATTAGTTCCAAATTCAAACTCAGGAACAATCTATAGCCATTAAAAGAAACTTTATTATCAGACAAAACAGTCCACAAATGGTCTATAGCTATATGGTCTATAGCTATATGGTCTATAGCTAGGTTTTATCTATAGGCTATTAAAATTTTAAATCCTAGGTGGACCTATGGATGTGTTCGGAAGCTTATTTAACGGGATAATATACTATTTTCATCATAAATATTTATTTTTAAACATGTTCATTACTTTTATTGTTGTTTTTTCTATTTTCAGTGTTGCCAACCCTAGATATAAATGTAGTTTAAACGGTGACCACAATTACATACAAACCGATGCGATGGCTGCACGTTTTTTATCACACGCTGTATGTAGTCTTCAATACAGGATGTTTAAATTTAAAAAAAAAACGAGTTGGCCACTAGTCCCAAAACCTCCACCAATCCGGACTTGGCCTCGTGTGTGGAGTATGGCCTACTTTCCAGAGTTACGGGAAGAGATCTGCAGACTGCACATCTTTTGTTCTACGATTTTGCTGAAAACGAAAAAAAAATGTATTTCTGTAAATTTATTTTTATTTTATAGCTAAAATATAACAGCAAATAGATAGGAAGTGTTTTTGTTTTACATAATTTTTTTAGGTGGAAAACTGGTTGTTCTTCTGGCAGTACTTTTTTTGAGGCAATGGGAATGAAATTGTAACTTAAATAGATAATAAAATAAATGCTATGAGGCGGTGAGAAGAAATATTTTGAGACATGGGAACAAGCCCCATTTTGATTCACCCTGTATAAATTGACAAGCAATTATTGTTCAATCGTTTTTGGAATAAATTCTTGACCTGGTCATTACCATAGTAAACATAATAATATTACGATTTATGATTTAATTTATTACTATACCCAGTAACTATAATTAATATAACGGTTGGTTGCCGGGACTTGTACCGAGCACACGTCTGCCGAGTTATTTTTTTTAATTATTTCAGTTTTAGAGTAGTTTCAACGTTATTTTTGTGATGGGGAAATAGCTGTGATTCCGATTCAGTGATAAGCGGTCATAAGAAGAGAATTAACTCGGGAGACAGCTCCGTTTTCCGAGTTCCAGCAGCAAACCACCACGTGGAGCGTCTTTAAGTGCCCATCACCCTTAGAGCCGCGTCTTACACTTGACATTGGCGTTTCGGCATTTTTTTTAATTGAAGACTCTCCCATTTTTTACTTGACATTGGCAAAATCACTCCTTAAATGAGATGTGGAATGCCAAATAGAAAAATAGAATAGAATTAATATAACAAGATCACTTGACACTTTTTACTTAAGAAAGGAACTAATAAAAATGTTTGACTTTTCGTACTAAGCCGATCAGCTGATAGAATGGTTAGAGAAGTCAGTTTTTTCGCGAATCGATTGTGAGTGTCGCGGGGAAAAACTTTTAGTTTTATAAATGGAAGCCAAAGTTTAAATTTAAATAGTTTTAGTTATTTTTTTTTATGTGATAGGTGGCAAACGAGCAGACGGATCACCTGATGGTAAGCGATTACCGCCGCCCATAGACACCCGCAACACCAGAGGAGTCACAAGTGCGTTGCCGACCTTAGAACTGGGATGATTTTGCTTAAACATGTACAGGGAGGCTTGGTACATATACATGCATAACTCTTAAATCATCAGAATTGAAACTCCACAACAATCGAAGTAAAAAAAACAAAATCGGTTTATGAATCGGTCCAAAAACTTTTTTCTCTAATTTGTGTGAGTTCTTTCGAGAAACTTGTTCAGTTGGCAATGAAACTAATACAATTTCGCCCCTTTTTAAATACAGAATATGAAAGTGGATGGATTAGTGGGAAGAGGAAGGCCAAGAAGAGATGGCTGGATTGTGTGAAGGATGATATGAGTATGAAAGCAGTGAGCACTGAGATGACGGCAAGAAGAGATGAATGGAAGGAGAAGACATGTTGCGCCGACCACAAATGATTGGGAACAGGGCATGAAGATGATGATGCTCATGATGATGATTAAATAATAAATAATAATAAAAAAAAAATAAAATGTTTTATTTCTCTTTCACAAAGGTACAATTTTTTTTGCAAAAACAGTAGAAATATGTGAATGTGCAATTCCTTTGTGAGAGACTGGTATCTATACTAGGGGTTACCTGTGTTACAGATTGCCAGGCTCTCACCCCGCGCCCTAGGTTACTGTATTATGATACAAATTGAGAGAGATATAAAATTAAACATTAAACAAGTAGGTTTTAATGCATGTGCATGAGAGTTTGTGTTATGTGTGTGTGTAAGTGTGTGTGTGTGTGTGTGTGTGTATGTGTGTGTGTTTGTGTGTGTGTGTGTGTGTGTGTATGAGTGTGTGTGTGTGTGTGTGTGTGTGTGTGTGTGAGGGAGATATGTATGTGTGATAGTGAAATAGTATTATACGAATAATATCCGGAGGATCCTAATGGTCCTTATGATACGGGAGCAAGTATTGATTCGGTTTCATTATAGCTTAATGAGAGTAGCCATGAAGTTACAGCTTTTTTGCAATGATATCCGGGAAGAGAGTAGATGAAGAGATTTTGGTTAACTGAGTTGTATAGAAAAGGACCAAGAAAACAATAGAATCTGTGTGAGGAAGTAGTTAGAAAGAATGCAGTTGGATAAACCCTACCTTGGCGACGTATGTCATTAATTAGTGATGGGTCAAAAGGGACAAGAGAGTGTGCTTTAAGGACAGTATGTAAAATAAACAATTGTCTTACTGTAAGAAGTTTGCATTTTTTGTATAGTTCGGTTGTCGGAAAATAAAAAGGGAGAAAGTAGCTAACCTTGGGGACTGCTCGTTGGGCGCGTTCAAGATGAAGTAAATTAGTCTTGGGAGCACCTCCCCATGATGTAATGCAGTATGTCAAGATTGACTGACACAGTGCAAAGTAGGTAAGCTTAATTATATTTTCATGACGTAGATTTTTGAAAATGTAATTGAGCTTTCGGGTTCTAGCGACCAATAAGTTAATATGAGCATCAAATTTAAGATTTTTGTCTATAATTACTCCTAAGTATTTTATTTTATCTACAAATTGAAGTTGTGGGCAGGAGCAGCCAGGAACGTAGTTGAAGCAGGAGTGGGCTATAAGATGACGATTGGATAAGTAAGGGTGATCTCTGTTTATCAGTGAGAAGGAGATGTACTTCGTTTTGTCAATGTTTAGAGTGAGTAAATTTTTGGCAAGCCATCCTGTCACTAGGTTAAATCCATGCTGGGCGTTCTCATAGACTTCATCCCACGTTTCAGCGGAGAAAAGAAGTGCTGTATCATCTGCGAAAGTGATGATTCTCCCATTCTCTAACTTTAGTTCGCACAGTTCGTTAATGTAAGTTAGGAATAGCGTAGGACCAAGGATGCTACCCTGTGGTACGCCGTAATGAATAGAGAGATCGTCACTGCAGAGGTTATCAATTTTAACACACTGACTCCTATCCGTCAAATAATTTTGGAAAAAATCCAAAGTAGTGCCACGTACTCCCAAGTGGTAAAGTTTGTTAATTAAATTCAAACTCAAAAGCAGCAGTGGCGTTATCGGTTTTATATAGGGTGACTTTAAATTAGTTCTTGATACGAAAGGCTATGAATGTGCTCATGATAACAAACAACTTTCCCTAAGAAACCCATAGTCGAATCGCAAAAAAAAATTTGGTCCCTCCATACAAATCGATCAACTGACCGGCCAAATTATTATGAAGAGTCCAAAAATTTTTTTGCGATTTGACTATGGGTTCCTTAGGGAAAGTTGTTTGTTATCACGAGTGCATTCATAGCTTTTCGTATCAAGAACTAATTTAAAGTCACCCTATACAGGGTGTAACAGAAGTGTGTGAAGTGTTCAAGGTTGGCTTTTACCCATCAAACTGAACAACTTTTGTTCTACAACTTTGTTGAAATCGCAAAATTTTTTTTTGACTTTTCATACAAATCGATCAGCTGGCGAACCAAGTTTGTATGAAAAGTCCAAAAAGCCAACCTTGAAGTATTGTCACACACTTCTGTTACACCCTGTATAGAGAAATAGTATTCATACGACTGATTTTTCTTTTCCTTCCTTGTTTTAGAATACAACATTGTTTATTTGCTATTGACAAGGTACAATACATAAAAAAAGATGGTCATTGGTAACAAAGAATCTCTTACTCAGCCATAATCAGCTGTATAAATTTTCATGCAACAATACAGCATGAAAATTTATACATGATGTAACAAAATTGGTGTAGGACCCGTTAACTGGGGATTCTACTCATTGTATTGAACAACTTTTTTTCTAATGACTGCTCAAATCGCAAAAAACTGTAGCTGATTATGGCTGAGTAAGAAATTCTTTGTTACCAATGACCATATTTTTTATATACGCTTGTTTAGTACCAAATAAACAATGTTCTATTCAAAAAATTGTCTTGGCAATCATTCATTTCGACTCTACTACTATAAATATACGTGTCTATACAGGGTGTAACAGAAAGGTGTGATAATACTCCAAGGTGGGCTTTTACCCATCAAACTGAACAACTTTTGTTCTACAACTTTGTTGAAATCGCAAAGAAATTTTCGGACTTTTCATACAAACTTGGTTCGCCAGCTGATCGATTTGTATGAAAAGTCCAAAAAAAATTTGCGATTTGAACAAAGTTGTAGAATAAAAGTTGTTCAGTTCGATGAGTAGAAGCCCACCTTGAAGTATTATCACACCTTTCTGTTACATCCTGTATAATAACTTGCCCATTACATAAAGATCATAAGTGTGTTTGATATAGGCTAGTTACTGGTCAAATATTGACGTATCTTCATCTGGTACTAAGAACTTGTGAGCGAAGGTACTTTATACAGAATGATTTTGAAATAAAAGACTGCAAATAGTATGATTAAACGCTTCTTAAGGAATTAAACAATTTTTCTCTAAGGAACAAAGATTTTTTGACTTTTCTAAAGGAAATACAATTTTATTTGCGATTGACTTTGGGTTCTTTGTGGAAAGTTGTTCAGTTTCATAAAAAGTAGCCCAAGTTTTAATATCTAGTTTGATTTTATTTGCTTTTGTTAGACCTTATATATAAACAATCCATGTAGGTATTTTTTAAATCTTCCTATACTTTTTTTGAGGTGGATATTAAAAACTACGTAAAATCTTTTTTTTGCATTGATCATAAAAGATTTTCGGAAAAAGTTGCTCAGTTCTATGAGCAGCAAGTATAATGTCACGTTTCTCATCGAATAAAGCGTCGCCCTGTATGAAAACTCCACTAATGTGGTGAAATATCAAGATGGCGGCAAATAATCAAATATGGCGGCCTAGTTACCGATTTTAACACCGCACAAGGTTGAAACGACACAGATTACGATATGTCATCGCTATAAGCCTTTTTAAGCGTTTATGGGTAAGCCTAGGGATTTTATGAAAACTTTTCATTTAATTTCCTTTAATTTATTAATAATTTTGTAATCATGTACACAATATTGATAATTGAAAGATACTTTAATAATCCTATACGTTCCATATCGCCCCCACTTTTGGGGCAAAGGTCTCTTTTTATACTTAGGGGGCCAAGTCCGGATTGGTGGAGGTAGTGGGGTTAATGACCATGACCAACCTCAGTGTCAGAAGTTTCAAGCCGCCTATATGGCCTCTGACATACCGGCACCAACGGCTTTATACCTTTTTGTATTGTGGGGAAAATCTTCATGGATACCTGAATAATCAGGTTATGTTAGATTTTTACTGAATAAAACCCCCACGTTTTTCACCTTTTCTAAAATTGTTTTTTTTCCCTCAATTGGTAAGCTCTTGGCATCACCTCACCTGATGGTGGTATTGGGTATTCTGTGTTGATGGTAAGTGATGATGATACCGAAGATGGAAACGGGCTTACAAAGATTCCCCAACGCAATGGGGAACTGGCTATCTTATCTTCATGCCGGAACACATCAATGCTGTTAACATTGATGTTTGGTGGCAAGACTAAAATAGCTATCCAGGCGGGCTCAGAAAATGCCCTGCCACCAGCCAAACCGAGTCCTACGAAGTTGGATCCCGCTGGGAACCGAACCCGCGACCTCCTGATGTTAAGCGAGCGGACTAGCCACCAGGCTACGGAGGCGGTTAGCATTGTCATTTTTTTTTACCTATCAAGTGAATATTTTTATTTTACAATTTCTGTTACGAGTACATGAGATTAATGATCTATTTCTATACCATTTCTACGTTATCATAGCTAAATAAGATCACGTCGTCGTCTTGACCGCAGATTTCTTAATAGAAAGCGCAAGCGCAACGGTAATATGAGACAAGTAGCGTGATTATTATTATTATTTACAGCACAGAAGTCATTACAACGGTACCTTTTACATGTCATTCCATAATAAACCGTCTTTTCCAATATGATCCTCTTTTGCATTCTTTAGAAATGATCCTGTTAAATGCTTGATCTTAAATGAAATTGAATTTATAGGTTAAGGTGTTTTTTTTAATTTGTTTTGTGTTATACCAGGTAAGACTTATATTTAAAAAAATATGTTGTAGGGAGTTTCTTTTAAAGGGCGTCACACACTATAATTTCATCTTACGATATCCACCACACATGGACAGATATTCAAGCATGAGGCTTCAAACTTCACGGTCACCCCACTTCGTCCATGAATGTGGCGGATATCGTAAGATGAAATAGCGCTAGTGTGTGACGCCCTTAGGTTTAAACCCGACGTATCTTCTCTCTCTGCAAACACTTCCCGAAACGATGGGTATACGAGTTCCAATTGGTAGGAAAGTCGTATGAGGTAGATTAAAATGACTTGAATCTCTTCTTGAAGAGTCCCACATTGTAGACCTCAGGGATAACCTCGCGTTGTTTGTTTGTTTTTCAATTTTTTATTGTAAAACAACACAATATCAAATCTGATAAAACACAGTAAAGTAGTTTTATAAGTGGATTTCTCACGCAAACGATCGATTTAGTTCAAGTTCATTGTTCAGTTTGCGCATAACTTAGGTCTTTAACTGGAGACAGTTTGAAATGAAATCTCACAAGAGCTTGCGTAGAAAATGTAGTGCACTATACAAAAACGTTATTGGTCGTGGTTTTGTTTTGGTGTTACCATTTAAGATTTGCCTGTTTGGGCTTTTCCCCTGTCTACACAGACAGCATCTGTTCGCAAGTCGCGAATTAACGTAGGCAAAGAGAAAGACGTTCCAAACCAAACACAATTACGATATTTGTTTTATTTTTCTCTAAGCCAAATTTCGCTTAATGTGGCTTAGTAGAAAGAAAGGCAAAAAAATGAAAATGACAGAATTGTGTCGACTTTCTTTAACATTAAGTCCATCAAATTCAAGAACAAGTGCATTAGAGTAGCATTTTTTGTGATGGTAATTGAGGTCTTGCGTGTTACTAGTTACTTTTAGGTTATTAACCTTTTGCGTCCCCACCGTTGGGGCAAAGGTCTCATCTGAGAGCCTGAGAAATTCAAATCACAATCCCGCTTCCATCTTCGCCATCATCATCACTTACCATCAGGTGAGATGATGCCAACGAAGTACCTATTGTGGAAAATATATCGAGTAATCCTTTATTAATGATCGAGTGTTCCTTTGTCTAAAGGTTGTCTCGAAGAAATCGGTCTTTACCTGTAATACTTTTTTTCCATAATACTGAAGAAAATAAGATATCCAGTTCCCTGTTGCGTTGGGGAATCTTGGTAAGCACTCTTCATCTTCGGCATCGTCATCACTTACCATCAGGTGAGATGATGCAAAGGGCTTACTAACTGGGGGTATTTTTTTAAATATATTTTGACGTTGTGTAATTAAGTGTTTTCATTCGTTCAATCATTCATTCAATGAACCGGGGACTGTCTTGGAGTATTTTTGTGTGTTCTGTTACATCCCGAACACTACACACAAATCTTCCGAGTTATTTACCTATTACGACCTCCCTTTCTAACATGTAGGAGCGAGAGAGATGACTGACTGACGTGACGACTGTCTATATGAGTCGCCCCCTCGGGGGTGGAACTCCGAGCCCTTGGTACTGGTTGCTAACACTAGATGGCAGTCGTAAGCCATGTTAGAGGATTTAAAGGCTTAAAAACTTCTGACATTGGGCTTGGCCACTAGCCCCACAACCTCCACCAATCCGGACTTCGCCACCGTGTGTGGTCTACGAGTATGGCTTAACCTTCCCGAGGTATGGGTAGAGACCGGTACCCTAGAATTGGACGATATTTGTTGTTATCAGTTAAGCTAAGTATAATATTGTATTTTAAATATAATATTTTTTTTTGTTAATTGCGAATTTGAACGAACTGCCAATATGAATAAATTAAATCGATTATTTTATGACAGTACCATACCATATTGCTACGTCATTGTTTCATATCCTCCAAGAACAGTCAAGAGTGAATCGGTGGGACCACGAGTAAACAGTCAATTACTCGTCGACCCACCAGTGGGTCAGTGCGGTGGGACCACGAGTCGGGAGCGATATTTTTTACGTAGTAATTACAAAACATGCTTCCTTTAAGTACATATTTGTTCTTAAAAAACCTTAGAACAACGACAATTAAAGTTCCTTAATTTTTTTATGAAGGTCTGATAAGTAGTGTGTTCATGGCCTTAATTTTATAATTATACAGGGTGGCAAGAATTACCATAAAAAATTCGTTTACAAAAACAGAAGCTAAAGATCTGTTTATACAGGGTGTAACAAACAGGTGTAGGACCCGGTAACCGGGGTTTCTACTCATCATATTGTTCTATTACTTTTGTTCTACCGCAAATAAATTTTTGCACTCGCCATACAAAATAGCCAATTTGTACACAGCTGATTAATTTGAATGAAGAGTCTAAAAGATTTTTTTGCCGTTTTAGCAGACCAATAATCCTGGCGGCGCTCAGTGCCAGCTGATATAAGGAAGATCGGGTTATCATGGCCCGAAGTGAAGCGCTTAGCCCAAGACAGAACGCAATGGCGGAGCACTGTGGACACCCTCTGCCCCACCTATGGGACTAAGGACATTAAGCCAAGCCAAACCAATAATAATTGACCACGCTGAATACGTTAAAAACAACCGACTTCAATCGCAACAACTCCAATTTTGCTATGTTTTTGTTGATTTTCTCAAAAACCGCTGAATCGATTTCGATAAAATTTATATGGGACCACCTGTGAAGTATACCCTTTTAAACAAAAAAAGAATTTTCCAAATCGGTTCAGGCGTCTTCGAGTAATTGGTGAACATACATTAAAAAAAAGATTCCGACGAATTGAGAACCTCCTCCTTTTTTTGAAGTCGGTTAAAAAGTAGCTCTTTTGTGCAGTTGGAGCCACCCGGTACTAGCATTTTCTACCTTTCTATTACTTCCCAAAGGTTTCCTGGAAGAAATCGCTGATAGCGATAAGGCCGCCTTTGCATATTTTGTTGCTTGATTAGCCCTTAAGTTTAAAATGTATTTTTGATGTTGGTGTGCAATAAAGTATACTTACTTACTCTTTTGAAATGTAAAAACCTTTGGAAAAGTTAAAATGTATTTTTCAAATATGGAACGTTTGCTCGGCCAATCAGCGCGCACTTGCCCTTGACCGAGATGCGCGGGAGTCGAACGCAAGTCAAACAAATTATAGGATGCTATAATATTGCGTATTTTGTGTGGTTGGATGTCGCAGTTAAAATATAAAATTGATTTTGCGCAAAAATTTTGAGAAATCGAAGGATTATATATAATTTTAGTTTCATAATTAGTATGTTTTTTTTTATCAGACTGAAAAAAATAAGTATAAGATATTTTTTTAAATTCCTATTTTTTTATTTAATTTTGTATGATTAATTTATGATTCAACTTTTTATAACACGTATACATTATATAGTAAACAATTACATTACGTGTGCTGTATGTAACAGAAGTTGTCGCAAGAAAAACCTATGGTCCCATGGTAAAAACAAATATGATGGACAAAATCTCAAGAAAACCAACGAAATTTTTCACAAAACGCCAAATTCCTTAAAAACACTTAACTGTAACTTATCGTCTAGTCCTAATAAAAACAGTTCAGATTTTAGTGTTTTTAAAGTTAATCAAAATCTCAAGAAAACAAAACTAGGTTTTTCACGAAAATACCAAATTCATTACAATCACCGCAACATATGAACTGTTACGTGTCGTCTTGTCGCGTCCGAGTGAAGCGCTACGGTACGATGGTTGCTTGCTATAAACTTGTTGTTTTACGAGAAAACTTATTAGACTTAACCTGTGTTATTGTGTTTTGCTTGTTTGACTGTGAAATATTTCGTTGCGTACAATTGAAAATATTCCAAATTTTCGACCCGTTTTTTTTATTTTAAATTTGGTATTTCTCGAGATATAGCCTCCGCAGCTTAGTGGCTAATCTCCTCGCTTCATATTGGGAAGTCGGGAGCTCGTTTACCGACGGTTTCTAATGTGAAGGACTCAATTTGGATACGGTACGATATTCTCTAAAGCCCACCAGGCTACTTGCCACAGTTTAATCGAAATCTTGTCGCCAAACATCAATTTTAAGAGCATTGTTGTGTTCCGGCCTGAAGCTAAGATAGCTAGTTACATTTGCATTGAAAATGCAATAGCATATTTGAATTTTAATCTTAGTAGGTAAGCCCGTTTTTATCCTTCATCATTAAATATACTTATCATCAGATAATTGATCCAATGGCTTACCATTTGCGATTTAAAATACTAGGTTCCTTCTGATATACCTGAATATAAAATCGTGGTGTGTTCTTCAGTTCCCCATTGAAATGTGCAAGCTTGGTAAGCCCGCTTCCATCTACGGCATCATCATCACTCACAACCAGGTGAGATAATGCCAAGGGCATACCAATTTTGTTGAAAGATTAAACTGTACCGTCGACTCGTAAAACTGAACAACTTTCCCCAGGGAACCAATCACCATCAGCCGAAAGACGTCCACTGCTGGACAAAGGGCTCCACGGGTTTTCCACACCGACCGCTCCTGCGCTGCCCCTATCCAGCGGCTTCCCGCAACATTCAATCCGGTAGTTGACTGCTAGTCATTTGAGTTACTTTTTATCAAATGTCAAAAACGGCATTTTGTTCTAAAAATGTTTGAAATTTTGTACAATGACGTCATTGTTCAATATAGTAGTTTTCATACTAATTAGGAAATTCTTAAAAATAAAAATTAAAAATGTGATGAAAATTAAAGTGATTAAGATTTTCAAGAATTTCAATGAAAGAGCTATTTAGTCAATAATATTGTATTTTGGTATTTATTTTTCATGCAGTCAAGTCCCGGATTTGATAAAGCTAAATTCCTAGCCGTGGATCCCACCCGGCCGGGACCTTGTATAATAAATAAGGTCCTTGTCCTACCACAAGGCCCGGTATATTTAAAAGTGCTAACATTTTTATAGGCGCGCTATCATAATAATCAAAATAAGTCATCTTTCTGCACTGTTAACACTGGCTAATTATAAAAAAAGATAATAGTCTGTTCTGTTTTTACTTTTCTTGTAAAAATATTGTATTATAGACTTTAATTATGTGCTATTAATATTAAAGTTACATAATAAGCTGATCGAATGTTAAGATAGTGAACTGGTTTAGTACTTTAGACTTTTACGCTGAGGGTCGTAGATTCGATTCCTTTGTGTGTCGAATAGATTCGTTTGATCTTAATATAATTCAATTCACATCATTTAGTGTAGATCATAGGTTGAAAACAGATGTCAAAATAATAAACATAAAGTACATCTATGTCCCGCCACTAAGGCATACGTATTCTCTTACGTATTAATTTGTAAATTATGATTATTTTTGGGATTTCAGCAAAGTTGTAGAACAAAAATGAGTAGAAGTATTTTTAGTAGAAGCTCTAGTTAACGTGTCCTACACCTCTTTTGTTTAACCAAAGTCAGTTCCGAAATCAGTTAACATTTTCTTGATTAAAGCACAAAAAATATCTGTCCTATTCACACTTAAAAGTTTTATTATAATAAATAAAATCATCATTAATCCAAACATCAATGATGTATTGCTTACCCTCACGTATGCAGAAACTGAAGACTTCCTTGTCCCCTTATCTTGATTTATACTACGCCGGACGCCACCACACATACACACACACACACTCATACACACACTCACACACACACACACACACACACACACACACACACACACACACACACACACACACACACACACACACACACACATTCAGACACACACAACTAAGATTACCTATCTTATTATCTTATGTTCTATTTCGTTGTTTATTTTATAATTTGATATTACTATTCTTCGTGAAAATACTACCACTAATGTTGTGTAAAGTTAAATCCGTGGGGTGAGAGCCTGGCGATCTGTAACACAGGTTACCCTAGTACAGACACCAGTCTCTCACAAAGGAACATTATAAATTTACTATGTTACACAATAAATTATAGTATCTATTTTTTAAGTGTTACCTTTGTGAAAGAGAAAATAAACGAATATATTATTATTATTATATATTCCGGCATGAAGATAAGATAGCCAGTTCCCCATTGCGTTGGGGAATCTTGGTAAGCCCGCTTCCATCTTCGGCATCATTATCACTTACCATCAGGTGAGAACTGAGAAGACACCAAGGAAATACCAATTGTGAATTTAAAAAAAAACTAACTCAGTCTACAAAACTGCTAAACTCTAAAAGCAAAAAACTAGAAAACCGTCAAACTAAAATCATAAACAGTAAACACACAGTTTTTGAACTTTTGGTTTAGTTTTATTTTGTTAGATTGAGTTAATTTTCCAAAAGGTGCTTTTTTTTGCATGAAACTTTGAGTCGTTTTTTTTTGTCCATGAGTATAGATGGCAGTCGTTCAAGCCATGTCAGAAGCCTTACAGGCGGCTTGAAAACTTCCGACACTGGGGTTGGCCACTAGCCCCACAACCTCCACCAATCCGGACTTGGCCCCGTGTGTGGAGTATGGCCTAACCTTCCCGAGGTATGGGAAGAGACCCGTGGCCCAGCAGTAGGTCCCCACTGTGGAGACGCTAACGGTTGTTAACGATATATTTCTTGGAGTGAAACCTTAAATAAAAAAAAGTTTTGAATCTGGTAACTTTATCTAGATTGTTTGACCTTTCTGAGTGTATATTTATTATTTACCAGAAGCTTTTAAAAAACAATTACGAGACAGACCAAAAAATAAAATTGCCATACCTATGTATATAACAATGTCACGAAAAAATGTGCACTCAATGCAATGGCAGTGGATGTTTATAACTCCCTTCCAGATGACTTACGATCACTGTCGGGAGGCCAGTTTAAGTCCCGATTACATGTATGGTTAATTAATAAATGTTTCTATTCGATTAAAGAATACTTTGACGAGGTTAACTGAAATTATTACGGAATATTTTTAGAAGCATGATAATAGGAAATAGATTATTATGGCATGTTCACTATCATTTATAAAAAGGCATGTATGTACCTTATACCCATGGACAAATATTTGCACGCTCGAATAAGAGCAGATTTTGTATGGATTTAACCCTAAGTTTCCACCCTATTTTGTACCCAAAATCATACGCAAATAAAGAATTTCATTTCATTTCATTACTTGTATTCGAGCTTCGCAAGACCCATTGCATTGAGCGTTTGATGCTGCACCATTGGTGTCAAGTAAAAAGCCCTTTAGGTATCTTTGAAGGTTCTCACATAATGTCTAGCAGTTTTAGGTTTTTCGTGTAGGTATGTATAAAAAATGAGAATTTAAAATACATATTTATTTTTTCTTCTTTCATGACGCAACGGAGTAATGGATCGTACAGAGCTTTTGTACAGAAAAAATATTTTTTACGAGGTGCGAACATAAGCTTTACTTTGAACATCAAAAACTGAACAATTCTGACAAACTTCTGAACCGAATAAACACTCGCCAATTGAGTAGGTATAGGTTCGTTGGAGAAAATTGTTCAGTTTCATGAGTAGAAGACGTGGGGGCATTTTTTTAAGGTATTTTAGAAACACCTTATATCATTAATTACATAGTACTACATTCAATATGGCCGCTCCCCGCCCCTCTCTGCGGGTAAGATCCGGTGACGGTTGCTTAGCGCAAGCCATGCAACACACATTTACGAGTGTAACAAACGTCTTTATTTTATCTCGTAGGTAGTAATAATGAGTCATTTTGTTTGAGTGTCCGGAGTGTGACCCAATATCACGTGATATTTAAGTAAATAGTAATTTAAGTAAAAGTGAAAAAAATATTAACAAGATTTTATATATAGTTGCTAACAAACATTGCGGACAATAGCCGAGTACTGAGTTTCTACATTAAGATCAGATAAAAGAACCTCAAGTAAATTATAGCTTTGGCGTAGATTAGTTTGTAATTGTAGCAAAAGTGCAGTTTTCTAGCGAAATTGTAAAATGAAATATACCAAGCGTAATAATGATATAGAAAAGACATGAGATTGAGAATAACAATTGTTTATGGGCGTTGAGTTTAATTATATCTTTACCCGACAGCGCCAGAAGGAGGGTTATGTTTTTCGAGTGTATGTGTGTATGTTTGTTTCTTTGGCACGCTCTGTAGCCTAAACGGCTTGATGGATTTTCAGAGTTGTCGTCTTGATCTCTAGAGTGACATAGGATACATTTTAATGCAGTCGTGTTTTTTTAAATATATGGTTAGGTTACTTACAATTTCTAATTTACCTGCCTAGTTAGTTTGCTGTTAACATCTCATCTCATCTCACTAATATTATAAATGCGAAAGTATGGATGTTTGTTTGTTTGTTCCACTTTCACGCTGAAACTACTGTACGGATTGGGATGAAATTTGGTAGGTAGATAGATAAAGCTCTTGGCTAACACATATGATACTTTTTATCCCGGAAAACTCGAGGGTTCCCGCAGGAATGGCAAAAAACTGAAAATTTTACTTTGTCTCTAGATGGCGTTGCCTTAACATTTTATTTCTCTCTGGATCCAAATCTGAAGTCCACGCTGACGAAGTCGCGGGCGGAAGCTAGTAAATTATAACACAATTATTAAATAACGCAAATCCCCCGACATACTAAGTTATTTTATTTTATTTTATTAGGAAAACCAACAGCTTATAAATATAATACATAGATTTTATAGAAACATAGAGCCAATAATAGGTCTTCACAAATAGAAATTGGATACATAAAATAGCAGTACAAAATAGATAGACATTAAATATAGAAACGAGTATTAATAAACTACGCAAGAGGAAGAAATGCTTTAGAAAAAATAAGTCGACAGGATGTACATACAAAGTATTATTTATCTACAGTATAAAAATAATATAATATAATAATATAACTTTCGCCACAAATTAATTTAACAGGTTGAAAAACCTCTGAGCCAACTTCCTCGCCGTCGCTACCCTTGTACTTGTTCTACTCCTAAGTTCATTTAAAATTCAGCCGGTTATATTTTTTTAGATTTAAAGTTTTTCGAACGTGAAAACGTCAATATTTTTTTTTGGCCAGCGATTGACAGTTTATGTTTTATTTTAACTTCAAGTTTATTGCCTGCCAGTAAGGCCGTCTGGTCTTATTAAACGAAGCATAATTTATGAGCCTTACCGAGAAAAATTTTACAAGGTCACACCATAAGAAGCATTATTTTGTTTTTTATGTCATCGATCAACATATTTTCAATTTATTAAATATGTCACTTACAACTTTTTAACCGACTTCAAAAAAGGAGGAGGTTCTCAATTCGACTGTATGTTTGTTACGCGATTACTCCGCCAATTATGAATCGATTTTGATGATTCTTTTCTTGTTTGGTAGGTAATACTTTAGTGGTGGTCTCATTAAAATTTTATCTAAATTGATTAAGTAGATTTCGAAAAAATCAACAAAATAAAAAAAATTGCAAAATTGTAGCTGTTACGATTGAAGTCGGTTTGCATGAGAGGTTCAATGAATACAGGGTGTAACAAAAACTTTCTACTTATCAAACTGTACAACTTTTGTCCTACAACTTTTTTGAAATCGCAAAAAAAAATTTGGACTTTTCATACAAACTTGATTTGCCAGCTGATCGATTTGTATGAAAAGTTCAATTTGTTTTTACGATTTCAACAAAGTTGTAGAACAAAAGTTGTTCAGTTTGAAGAGTAGCGTAGAAGCCCACCTTGAAGTATCACCACACCTTTTTGTTGCACCCTGTATACTTGGTAATGTATTGTGTGTTTGTCATAAAAACATATTCTTATGCTTATAGAGTATTGGTAATTCAATTTCATTTTATTAGGTATCATGAAACATAATTATGTATTGAATAGCATATAACGCGCTACGTAAATAAACTGACTAGGCAATACCTATTAAGTTACTTTTTAATTCGTGACCCATTAAATGTTATAAAGTTGGTTATAAATAATAACAATATATTCGTTATAGATAAACTGTTTTTTATTAAAATTTTATGGAGCCCATATATGAAAATTAACATATCTTCCAGAACATGTATAATAAAATAACACATTTTTAAAAATAAGTTAACGATGAAACCGGATAAATTAAACTTTTAGGTTATAATATCTGAACGCGCTAAACATCATGAAATATAAATTGATGCGCAGTATTTTATTTAAATATAAAAACGATTTGGAAATGTCTTTTTTAATTGAAAATAGACTATAAAGTATGTAACAAAATAACTGATCATGACAACTTAGGTTCTACGACCGTCAGAGACATAAAATATTTGTATTTTTTTAATAATAACTAATTCATGGCAACCCTGCCTCTTCTTTGGCCCTTGACTGGCTTGCCTTCTAGTTGTGAAAATTATGCTCTTGTTGGTATTATTTATCTTAAATAAAATACAGAGTTATTTTTGGACCCTCCATCAAAACTTCACAGTGGCTTCTCTTAAGAACAAATGGTGAATTCGCAAAATTTTTTTGGCCCTTTAAGCCCAAACTTCCAAATGGTCCTTCGAGTCGGATGCCATTTTTGCTGAACTGACACAAAACTGACCATACAGTTGATCACTTTATATGAAGAGTCCAACATTTCTCTTCAGCAAAGTTGCAGAGCAAAAGCTGTTCAGAATGGTGAGCAGTAGCCCCAGACCTTTTGAACGCCAGATATATCTAGGAGAACTTGCCCCGACGCCAAGCGTATTAAAACTGATTTAGAAATCATCTGCTCTAGTGATGTAACTATCAGTTATAATTTATTTAAAGGTTTTAATTTATATCCAGGATTTCGACTCCAAGCCGGTGATTGGCGCCTAAAAGTGATGATGACGTTCAAGAACTTCAAAAAGGCATTTTTAGCAGTTAAAGGAAGAGCAAGAGCAAAGTCTTCAGCAGTATTTTCGAAATGATACGAAACGAGTTTTATTGTATGAAACAAACTCACTGAATTTGACTAGGTTTAGCGTAAAAAAGAAAAAAAAACTTTTTATCTTATCAATTTTTACACTTATCAATTATTACTCGATTTCAGTTAAGTTTTTCAAAAATAAGTAACTTGATACCGACATAGATATACCTAGAATACAGGTATAAAATGTCTTTAAAATCTGCTGGTTAGTTACCTAAAATTTCAAAAACCTACGTTTTCATTAATTTCAGAACCTTCTTAAGAAAATTTCACTCCGCGGCGATAATTTGAACAATATTTTTTTACATTAAAAACTTCTTCGTTAATAATGGAGGCAGAGAAAAGGAGGCATATTCAATTCAATTCAATTCAATTCAATTCAATTCAATTCAATTCAATTCAATTCAATTCAATTCAATTCAATTCAATTCAATTCAATTCAATTCAATTCAATTCAATTCAATTCAATTCAATTCAATTCAATTCAATTCAATTCAATTCAATTCAATTCAATTCAATTCAATTCAATTCAATTCAATTCAATTCAATTCAATTCAATTCAATTCAATTCAATTCAATTCAATTCAATTCAATTCAATTCAATTCAATTCAATATACTTTATTGTAATAAATACATACCTATACAAAAGTGAGGTTACAAATGGAAAAGAGATACAATAGGCGGCCTTATTGCTAGGTAGCAATTTCTTCCAGGCAACCTTTGGGTAGGAAAACATCGATAGAATAAGAGCGTATTCATAAAAAAGTATAAACTTATCTAAAATAGATAGATAATAAAGCTACCATGCTAGTTAGTAGTTAGTGCTTAGTTAATTACTGGTACAGTCAAAAGATGGATTTGACTTTAAGTGGCATTTAATTTGACAGTTTAGTACTTCGCAAGATATGTTAAGCCGTTAGTGCCAGTCGCTAATGTTGCTACTGATAGATGGCAGTCGTTAAGCTATGTTAGAGATCATATGCCTATAAGGCTTGAACATTTCTGACATTGGATAGCCCCATAACCTCCACCAATCCGGACAGTATCCGTGAAGTATGGTCTAACCTTCCCGACATATACGCAAAGACCCATATCCCAGCAATGGAAAGAATACTGGGTTGTAAGGTAAAGTCATAAAAGAGATAATTTACTAAGAATTTAAAGCGAAAACATAAAAAATAAACACGTTCCATTTTAAGTTAAATTCAAAACCTCCAGATTCGTTGACCGATTAGTTTTTAACTACAGAGGAAGCTATACGACCTTTTTGGTAACAAAAAGCTTTTATACCGAGACTGGTGACATTGACCTGATGGAAACCTGGCAGGTTGTTATGTCACCGAACGGCGGAGATCTTATGTAATCTCGCTGTCTCGTTCGCATTTCATATTTGCCAATAGCCAGCCGCCATGGCGGCGTGGGCTGGCAGTAGGTTATAGCCTTATATTATAATGTTACTAGAACTAGCAAGATAGCTAAAGTATATTCTACACTGCTGGACTAAAAAATCGACTTAAGATTTTTTGCTCGACTTTTGAAAAACTAACTCAGTCTACAAAACTGCTAAACACTTACAGCAAAAAACTAGAAAACCATCAAACTAAAATCATAAACAGTAAACACACAGTTTTTGAACTTTTGGTTTAATTTTATTTTGCTAGATTGAGTTAATTTTCCTAAAGTCGTGCATGAAACTTTGGGTCGATTTTGTCCATTAGTACCTATATTAATATTATATAGTCCATTAGTATATTAATATTATAGTTTATACACTAATAGCTATAACAGCTGATGCGTGTAATTCACTGCACTTATGTAGTTTTTAACAAATTTTTATCCAGCTCATTTTTAAAACTATTCACGGAACACTTATGACTGTCTCAATTATTATAATATAATTTGAACAACTTACAGATGCCAAATGTTCATTAGAATTTTGAAACAATAAAATAGATATGAAACAAATAGAAATACACGTCACTTTTTTAATAAAAACAAAACATATTTTATGATAACCGTTAACACGTTAAAAACAACCGACTTCAATCGCAACAACTCCAATTTTGCTATGTTTTTGTTGATTTTCTCAAAAACCGCTGAATCGATTTCGATAAAATTTATATGGGACCACCTGTGAGGTATATATACCCTTTTAAATAAAAAAAGAATTTTCTAAATCGGTTCAGGCGTCTTCGAGTAATCGGTGAACATACATAAAAAAAAGGATTCCGACGAATTGAGAACCTCCTCCTGTTTTTGAAGTCGGTTAAAAATAGGTATGTAACAAATACACGTCACCGTTTTGGCATTTGAAAAACGTCAAACTTATTAAAAAATAATAACACTTTTATGATAAATTTAAAAAATGGAATTGTAGTTCTTAATCGTGTGGTAATTAAAAACATAATAAAATCACTAAAAATAATTTTATTAAAAACAGGTAATTAAATTTTTATCAATTAAAATCACAATAGTGTGTGAAAAGTATGAAAGAAAGACTTTTTTAATCTCGGTGTAACTCCGTTAAAAAAAAAAAACAAAAAAAAAGATATAATAATAATAATAATATCTGGGACAAATCACACACAGTCATCTGGCCTCAAACTAGGATTCCCTGTATCTTGGGAACCAGAGACAGATATACATACACATATACTTTTAAATACATAAATATGTATGTATATAGATATAATACACTCAGACTCAGAGTAAACAATTCTGCTCATCACAGAAAACTTTGCCCTGTGTGGGGATCGAACCCACGACTCTTGGATCAGAGGTCAGGATCGCTAACCACTTAGCCACCGAGTCAGTTTGGAGTTAGGGGTGCCTTTAGAGTTTTCTTGGTTCCCAGATTTCTCCAAAGTTGTGAACAAAAAGCAGTATTACAATTTCATGAATAAAATCCCCAGTTATGCGGTTTGCAGGTATGCACCAGTTTCTCTGAAGATTGCAAAATATTTGATAGATATCTCACAGCTTCTATTAAAATGTGGCGATTCAATACTGCTCTCATAAGGAAAGGCCGCAAAGTACATATGGAGTTATAGTTTGCGGCTTTCTTTCTTATGAGGGAGAATATAATGTTATTGCTATACCATTTTTAACCGACTTCAAAAAAGAGGAGGTTCTCAATTCGATTGTATGTTGTTTCTTTTTTGTATGTATGTTACGCGATTACTCCGCCAATTATGAATCGATTTTGATGATTCTTTTTCGTTCGATAGGTTATACTTCAGAGGTGGTCCCATATAAGTTTTATCTAAATTGAGTCAGCAGTTTTTGAAAAAGTCTACAAAAACAAAAAATAGCAAAATTGTAGCTGTTACGATTGAAGTCTGTTTTTTGTTCAGAGTTGTTCAGAGTTGTTGATTATACAGGATGTAAGGGACAGGTTTCCGAAAACTTTAAGATTATAATTTTATAATTCTGTATGGAGAAGCCGATTTTCTTTTCGTTTCCTGAAAAATATTCTTGTGGAAAGTTGATCAGTTTCGTCTACTGAGCAAGCCCTTAAAGTTTCCGGAAACCTGTCCCTTACACCCTGTGTAGTGCAAAAAAGCAATAGAACATAGCGGTATAACAAAAGATAACATTCGTATATTTTATTGCCAGATAAAAAACATAAATAATATTTTATTACAACTTCGCATTTTAAACAGAAAACGACAATCTGAAACTTTCTTTAACTTTTATAACTACCCATAGCGTGCCCACTGCAGGGGCACGGGTCTCGGGATACATCATACATCGGGAAGATTAGGTCATACTCTACACACGGGGGCCAAGTCCGGATTGGTGGAAGTTGTGGGGCTAGTGGCCAACCACAGTGTCAGAATTTGTCAAGCCGCCTATAAGGCCTCTGATCTGACATCTCTAACAAGCTGACGCAATTTTTTCTTACTTTTTAATCTTCTTCTTCTTATCGTGTGGCACATTTAACCGTTCTATCCACAAGGTTAAGACGGCGGTTGCCTGGTGTTGCACTACTTTTTAATTAAAATATTTTTTTATTAATTTAAATAATGAAATACATATTAAATAGCAATTAAATTAATTCGAAGGCAATATTTATTTATACGAAGTCTATAAACTATAATCATTCGCTTCCATTCCAACATAAATCGCACGATTCTTCCTCAATCTTCCTCAGTTTCATAGCTCTTCCTCACTCTTCCTCATTCATCCTTGACTTGCTCGTCGATTTCGCGTACTTTTTACCCAACTGCCAAAGCGGAGGGTCACGTTTTAGACATTAATGCATGTTTTTTTCATAGTTGCTGCCTGTAGGCAAAATGGCTTGATATAGTTTGGAGTGAGGGGTGTCTTTAGATTTCTCTTGGTCCCCAGATTGAAGTAAGCTACATTCTATGGTAGTTGGGTTTTATGTTTTTGTCGAATTCGTTAGTTAGTCTATTCCTTTTTTATCCGACTGCGCCAGAAGAAGGGTTATGTTTTTCGAGTGTATGTATGTATGTTTATTTCTTTGGCACGCTCTGTAGCCTAAACGGCTTGATGGATTCTAGCTTGAGAGGTGTCGTTAGATTCGTCTTGAAATATTTTAAAATAAGGGATCGCAGTGAACTCAAGAGTGCTTTTCAATCCACCGGTGGATCCAGTCAGGGGAGCCAAGTGGATCGAGGGGAAAGTGACATAGGATATATTTTAATGCAATCGGGTAAATTAAAAAGAATGGTTAGGTTATTTACTGCCAGTTGGTGGTAAGTGATGATGATGCTGAAGATGGAAGCGGGCTTACCAAGATTCCCCAACGCAATGGAGAACTGGCTATCTTATCTCCGCGTCAAGGCATATGAAATACCCTGATGTGTACAAATCGAGTGAAAGTTATAACTTAACTAGCATAACCGGTGTTACAACATAAATATAAACATACTTTTTATGTTTCCAAGGTTGCGCCAATCATACATAGAAATGTGGTCACTGTTACTAGGTCATTGACCTTAGATTTAATGTATGTTTTACCTAATTATCTCAGCCAAGGAAGGAACAGACAGACAAAGACAGTGGCTTCAAATTATGACACCATTATTATCCTCCTAAGGCCCAAAGGCCTACTTGTAGGACTAAATGTCAGTAGTCATTCAGACCCAAGGTCATTTTTTAATTTAATTTTTTCATGGCATATACAGTCCAGGGTCCTATTTGTATCTCATAATCCGCTATTAACTAAAAGCTCTAAGCACTCCGGCTCATGTCAGGTGATTAGTATAAAATACTATTTTATGTATCTTTATATTTTGGTCATTTCAAATAAAATAAATATAATAGTCCTATTTGTACGAATTTGGATGGTAATGACTAGATAACTAAAAAAGTCTAGGGCCTTAGGAGGTTAAAGCCTCCGATATAAATATTTAAAAAAGTAAGTACTATAAGGTTCTTTAGCAAAACACTGATACTTTTAACTATTTCGGTTTATTTCCAATTAAACTTATTAAAATATTTACACAGATGTTTACATCATGACGAACCCTTAGAGAATCTTCGGTTCCAAACCATCAAAATCAGACAGCGAACGATTTAAATCCCTATTATTTTTAATAGAAACGTTTCGACGCCGAAAAGACCACAATGCGCGGCTGTAGAGATTCCATCACTACAGTACCTACTTAGGTAGGTAAGTTATTATATGCGGTATGGTTGTATAGTTCATTCCAATCAAAAAAAAAAGCAAAAGGTAAACAAAGATAGTATGCATCTGACATTGACCTGTGTCATTTCCATAGTAAGTTTGTTTACCTTTTGCTTTTTTTATTGGAATGAACTATAGGGAGGAGGGGAATTCCCGTACAATTATTGTGTTTTTTTTTGTTTACGCTCTTTGACAGGTGTTGTTATAGTATAAACATTTTAAGTAAAATAATAAAGAATATATGTATAAACCGGTTAAAGTGTGAGTCGAGCTCGCGGTAACAGTCACGAATTGAATGAAAAAACATGCATTATTATAATCAAATATACAGCGTGAAAAATTGGCAAAGGACCCGGTAAGCACTGCTTCTACTAACATTACTGAACAACTTTTGTTGTAGGACTTTCCTGAAATGGCAAAAAAAAAGACTTTTTACCGATTGATCAGCTGAGTGAACAATTTTGTACCTATGGAGATTCGAAAATGTTTTTGGGGATTTCAGAAAATAAGCATGTAAGTACATTTTAATATTTACCAAAAAACCAAAACTATTTTCTTTCATTCACCCCCGACGCGAACCTGACTCAAATATTTTTAAATAAATACTCAGTTTTAATAACAGAACCGTCAGAGCGCGATTCCGATTGGCACTAGACCGGCTTTCATTTTCAGTCATCATCATCACCAGCCAAAAACGTCCACTGCTGGACAAAGACCTCTCCCAAGGATTTCCACACCGACCGGTCCCGCGCTGCCCGCATCCAGCGGCTTCCCGCAACCTTCACCAGGTCATCGGTCCACCGAGTCGGAGGCCTGCCTACGCTACATCTTTTCTTTTTCAATAACTCATTTTATTTTGTTCCAATTGCTCGGGCTCGGAATTATTGGCGCAAAGTGTCTCGTTTATTGTCCTATCACACTGCGGATACTATTATAACCATACGTGTGTAGTATTTTGTTTTTTTGTTATAACTGGGCCATTCATAAGCTGTACACAAACGCTCTACAGCCAAGGTTATGAGAGAAGATCATAGCGGTCACTGACCTAAGATGATAAGCTGATCTCCGAAATGATAGGAAGTATTTAAGTAAATGAGGTTCAGTGTACCCGGAAAATGTTTTCGTACCTCTACTTTATACATAGTTTTTGTTGGTAACAAAATAACCCATATTGTCCTCACTGTAGGAACGGGTTGCTTCGGATATATCGGGAACGATAGGCCATACTCCATACACGCCGGAGCCAAGTCCGGATCACTGGAGGTTGCGAGGGGGAGGGATAATGGCCATCACCAGTGTCAGAAGTTTTCAAGCCGCCTATAAAGCTTACGATAATGCAACATAGGTTAAAAATTGCCACCTAGTGATAGCAACCGGTACCAACGGCTTAACGTGCCTTGCAAAGCACAGAAATGATCGAGATAAATTCTACTAACAACCGAACCCACCCAGGTTATGACCGTGTATGTAATCTGTTAACCTACGTGATTGACTCGAAGACGTTAATCGCAGCTTACCTATAACGGGTACATAGGAACTATGTATTTTCGTTTCTTTTCAGAGGAATATTTCTGTAATTCACTATACTTATGATAATTCACACCAAACCATCGCATTCTAGTGGTCAAACACAACCGTTATTAAACTTTTTGTCACTCACTCACTTTAATAGTCACCGCTTCAAAAAAATGAATTACTTATCAATCACTGTACAAAAAATGGCCAAGTGGTACTAGGGCCTCGCTGCGTTATGGTTCCGTACGCTATTCAAACTTTGGATATACGAATTCCAAGTGGTAGGAACTTCGTATTATCTTTTTTTATCTATGGTATTAGGTAGACTTAAATTACCTTCGAAAAGTGTACGATACTACCTACTTCGAATAATCATATTTTGATTTGATTTGAATATTTAATAATAAAAAAATATAGCTTTGGACTTTCGTCACAGCTAACATAGTACGTAGACAGGGTGTAACAGAAAGGTGTGATAATACTTAAAGGTTGGCTTTTACCCATCAAACTGAACAACTTTTGTTCTACAACTTTGTTCAAATCGCAAATTTTTTTTTGGACTTTTCATAAAAATCGATCAGCTGGCGAACCAAGTTTGTATGAAAAGTCCGAAAATTTCTGTGCCTATACGTTTTGATTATTAAAGTTATTGTTAAAATACAGTAAAAAATTGTATAAAAGTTACATAGGTATTTGGCAACCTAGCACTGTTTTTGAACATATTATAATAATAAAAAGAAATATCCATATTTGTTCTCTATACAATGAGTTCTGGACAGTGACACTATACCAAAGTAAGAAAAATATGTTTTCTTTTCATGTATTAAAATAATAATCAGATGTTTAATTCAATTTCTAATTTATTATGTATTCGAATTTAAGGTCAATATTCTGCAATTATCCAAATTTCATATCTCATTTACTTATTCAATGAAGAATGTTAATGGGTCCGTTAAATCACTTGAAACTTTATGACCTTGTAGCCTAAATGTCTAGAAATACACTTGTTTTTGTTTCATTTAAATCAAGCGAGTAGTTTTGAAGTTACGATAATTTTAGTTTCCGCCTTTTTCAAATACTTCGCTCGGGCGCGCCAAGCGCGCGTGACGTCATACCGCAACTCGCCGCTCTCACCGTACTGTATTCTTCATACATTGCTATCGGATGGTCCCTACGTTCGCCCACAATAACATTTCTAACTGTAGTTTTTTTTTATGTGAATCGGTGTTACAGTAGTGTTACAAGTATAATCGATGACAGTTTTAAAAATTGATTGAAAAATCGAATGATTCCTTAAATAGACGAGTTAAGCTACTATTTCTCAAATAACTCCGATTTCTTTACCGCGGCCGCCGAGACAATGATTAAAAATGCAAAAGTACTTACAACTTATTTTTTTTCTTTCTTATCACAAATCTGTTGATCCTTATAAGATACCTATTTTTCATTACTAGTATTGAAAAATTTAGGTAAAAATGATATTTATGAACTTGATATTTCGGAAATAAGGAGTGAGGGGCAAGGTAAAAGTGATGGTGTCAAAATCACTTATGTCATCAACTGTAATATAATGACACAATAACGACACTGAAGCGGTCATGGCTCAGCGCTGCTTATGTGGTCGCGTCGATCACGCAGGTTAACTGACTACAAACACGGTCACAGCTTGGATGGACTTGACTAGCAGTCCATCCAAGCTGCCTATAACGCCTCCGACATAGCTTGGCGACTGCCATCTAGTGATAGTTACTGATATTTAAGCCCATCCAAGTTGTGACCGTGTCTGTAGTCAGTTAACTTGCGTGATCGATGCGACCACATAAGCAGCGCTGTGCCATGACCGCTTAAGTGCCGTTATTGTGTCATTATATTACAGTTGATGACATAAGTGATTTTGACACCATCACCTTTACCATGCTCCTCACTCCTTATTTCCGAAAACTGGGCATAAAACTTAAACAAATATATATACAGAAAATAGATCTTCGAAAATCTCTAAGAAGTTATCTATAAATCTTAAAATAAGTTGATAAAATTTAAAATATTGTTTGTTTGTAGGTGTGGACAAAGCCCTCTGCGCGAGAGTCAGACTCGCACTTGTCCGGTTTTTATTTTTTATGTGTATCGGTTAACTCATATTTATTTTATTTTAGATTGGCTAGAAATAGCTACGGCGACGACGTTACTGTTTATGCAAAAGTTATCAGATAAGACACAACTTTTGGCTTTGGGTCTGGGTGGATCATACTTTTCATGTATTTCTTTTGACTTTAAGGTTCAAAAATATAACAGTAAAAAATAACTTTTCGGGTATATTGGTAGTTGTATTTAAGCACTTTGACACGAGCACGATTTTCTAGTTTTTGGATTCGTCATTTTTAAAATTTTCAACGCAAACTTCATACATAGAGGTAGGGAGCGGTGCGCGCACTGAGCGACCGTTGCAGAGTGACGTCACAGCAGCGTGCGGCGACCCCGCGTCACTTGCCTAACTAAATAATTCAGTATCTCGGAAACTATCAAACGTATCAAAAAAAATTTTTCACCATATTTTTTTATTTTTAATAGAGTATATTTTAAGATAAAAAACAAAAATTGGTGGTATTCTTCATTCACGAGCTAGAAAGAGAAAGAAACACATGACATGCGGATACAGTCCGTCTACGATCTTTTGTCGTGTGGTGAAAGACCGGAACTAAAGCCGCTATATTAAAAAAAAAAATGAAAAAAAAATGACAGATTTGCGACTAAAGCGTCGCCCTGTCAATGTCATTCATCTGCCAAAAAATTGTAGATAGACTGAGGATTCCGTCAACCGATGCGAGGTTAACTTCACGTGTTTTTGCGAATCGCTCAATTTTATTGAATTTTCTATAAATTTTACTGAGATTTAGCTTACTTTTGTGTCGGTGGTGGGTTCTGTGTTTGGTAAGTGGTGCTATTAATATAATTAACGTTATGGAGACTGATGATCCCCCGGATCCGGGGGTTTCTCCTCCTCTATTTACGCAATCTCAAGAGCAGCAGGATGAAAATCCGGCTCGGGCAAATTCCCGTAAGAGACATGGAGATGACAGTATCATAGTAGTATCAGGTAGCAAAAAAACAATAACAAACATTGAAGATGCTTCTGCCTCCATCCAAAACATATATGTCGACCCCGATTTCCAGTCGGTGCGTCTATATCGTCAAGAAGACCAAGGGCCATTCATTGTCTATCTTTCTCGCGCGGAATCTGACCCTGCAGCCGGCCTCACCCTCCGCCCTATAAAAGTGGGCCTGCTTTTATCAAAGAACAATGTCTCCAATATTGTCAAAGATGGTATCAAATCATTGGGCCGTAACAGAATAAGTATAGAATTCTGCAATGCTGATGCGGCCAACAAATTCCTGGATTTGCCCTGCTTGCCTGCAAATAAATATAAAGCTACCATTCCAACATTTAATGTCTCCCGTATGGGACTGATTCGCGGGGTTCCCACCGACTGGTCTATGGACGAGTTTATCCAAGCGCTGGAACTCCCAGAAGGTTGTGGTCGTGTTATGAAGGCAAGGCGATTGAACCGAAAAAAAATCTCTGACGGTATTACAGAGTGGATCCCGACTCAATCTGTAGTATTGACCTTCGACGGACAGCACCTACCAAAATACGTGTACTGCTTCTTCACATCTCTACCGGTGGAGACTTACCAACTCCCAACTATTCAGTGCCACAACTGCTGCCGGTTTGGCCACATCAAGACACAGTGCCGCTCCAATCCTAGGTGTTACAAGTGTGCTCAGAGCCACTCCGGCGAAACATGCAATATTGATGCTGACAAGGCCTCATGTCTCTTATGTTCTGGCCATCATTTCGCTATCAACCCTGTTTGTCTAGAGCACTCCAGACAAAAAGCAATAAAAATTACCATGTCGCAGCAGAACATCTCGTATGCTGAGGCAGCCTCACAACACCCTAATGTCAGGCGGTCCTACGCCGATGTGGCCAACGTCTTATTTGCCCCATCTCAGTCACTGGAGATCCCTATCCCCTCAGCCTCCACATTACCCTCGACTTCTAGGTCTTATAGAAAAACAATTGTAAAATCCCCCCGGCCTCGCGCCCCATTGGCCCCTGGTTATGACCAGAGAGCCCATCAAAATATTGTAGGGAGTGTACCATCTGTACTCCCAAATGGGTACGCCATTCAAAACTCAGTGTCAAAGCTGGTTTGTTCTGATGGTGTTGACGCCACCAACAACCAAAACGTTTCTCCCAATGACAATCTAGTTGAAATCCTAATACTTTTGTTAAATAACATTCTTCTAAAATTCAATGATGCTTTACCGTCCAACGTTGCCGAGAAAATTATTCAACTAGCTAATCTAGTATCTAGCAAGGATGGATCTGCTGCGGTTTCTTCAGTGGAACTGTAGGAGTATCCGTCGCAAGAAACACGAACTTATTTATCTTCTGAAATTTCACTCGGCCGTCGCCGCTGCCATCTCGGAGACCTGGTTGTCACCGGATGTTCGCTTTGCGTTGTCCGGTTACACGTGTCTCCGGGATGACAGGGGCGACGGCCGAGCAGGGTGCGCCCTGCTTATTAATTCTTCTTTCACATTTTCGCAAATACCCCTTCCGGGTCACTGTGCTGATATTGCAGCTGTTGCTGCCAAGGTCCTAGACTTTAACTTAATATCTATTTATATCCCCCACCCTCACCCTCATCTCATCCCTGATCTTCGTTTATTATTATCTTCAGTTCCTCCTCCAGTGATTGTTATGGGTGACTTCAACTCCCACCACATATCCTGGGGGTCATCACACTGCGACTCCTTCTCTTATTTATTATTGGACTTGTTTGATGACCTCAATCTCTGCGTTATTAATGATGGTTCCGCCACTCACAGAGTATACCCAGGCCAAGATCCACATTCAGCTATAGATCTATCTCTGTGCTCCCCTCAACTTGCACCAAGTCTATCGTGGAAAACCCTAACCTCCTCATTTGATAGTGATCATTTCCCTATAATTGTAACTATGTCCAAATCAGTTCGCCCTACCACTCCTCAAGAACCTTTGTTGAAGCACAAAATCCAAGAGGATAAATGGCCTATTTACTCTGCGTTTGTTGACTCAAAATTAATTTCACTTATGCCTCAGCTTTCTGATGGTTCTGTTGATAAGTACCTATGTTTTGAAGGAGCCGTATTGGAAGCTGCTGATTTAACCTTTTCGAGGAAAAAGCCTGCCTCCCGAAGACTAACATCTCCTCCATGGTGGGATGTAGAATGTTCCCGTATGATTAAGACCCGCAATGAAAAAGAAAATAATTACAATGAAAACATGACTCCAGAAAATTTTATTGCCTTTCAAAAAATTTCAGCTCAAATCCGTAGACTTTTTTCTAAAAAGAAAAAGAATAGTTGGCAGTCATTCTGTGAAAGTCTATCTCCCCGTTGTCCACCTTCCATTGTTTGGCGTAATATCCGCAGGTTCAAAGGTTCATTAACCTCCAATAACATCTCAACAAATGATCACCAACACTGGTTAAATGACTTTTTAAATAAATTAGCCCCTCCTTACGTACCCAACCTTAATGATCTACCGACAACTACTCCCCAGTCCCATTTAAATAGACTTGACGAACTGTTCTCAATAAATGAGTTACAGTGCGCTCTTAATGGACTTAAAAATTCTTCCCCGGGTGAAGATGGTATCCCATATTCCTTCTTGGTAAATTTAAATGAAGTTGCTTACTTAAAATAATTAATGATATTTTTACTTCAGGCCTCATTCCTGACAAATGGAAGTGTCAAATTGTCATTCCTATCTTAAAACCTGGCAAGAATCCCATGGATTCTTCTTCTTACCGTCCTATTGCCCTTTCTTCGACTGTGTGTAAAGTTATGGAACACATGGTTAAAAATAGGCTAGAATGGCTCATGGAGAGTAAAGGTATACTGGCTAAATCACAGTTTGGCTTCCGCAAAGGGAAGAGTACCTTAGATAGCCTTAGTATCTTAACAACTGATATTCGCATCGCCTTCTCCCAGCAAAAACATCTGGTAGGCATTTTTTTGGACATCTCATCAGCATATGATAGTGTAAATCTTCCTCTACTCAGGCAAAAAATGCTTCATCTGAGTATCCCTGTGAGGATTGTCCACTTTATATGTAATCTATTCATGGCAAGATTTATAAAGATTCGCCACAATGGAATACTTTATCCTCCAAGATGTGTCTGGAAAGGCCTTCCTCAAGGCTCGGTTCTTTCTCCCTTATTATATAGCATATATACATATGATCTTGAATTAACTGTTAACCCCTTCTGTAATGTACTACAATATGCGGACGATATTGCTATTTATTTTTCTTCCCAGAATGTTAATGATATAGTGTCACGTTTAAATTCAGCTTTAATGTATCTCAATGACTGGTTAGAGGAGCATGGTTTGTCCTTATCTATTTCGAAAAGTTCTGCTGTTGTCTTTACTAGGAAAAGATGTATCCCTAATATTCAAATAATATGCCAAAATCAACCTGTCCCCATCTCTGACAATGTCCGATTCTTGGGTGTTGTCTTAGATTCCAAACTAACTGGCATTCCTTACTTAAATAAAATATCACAAAAATGTGAAAAGGGTGTGAATGTTCTCCGTGCCTTATCAGGGGTGTGGTGGGGTTCTCACCCTTACTGTCAAAAATTATTATATAATGCTTTGGTTCGTAGTCATTTTGATTATGGTTGTGTTATTTTGGAACCGTGTAGTAAAGCAGGCTTAGATAAACTGGACCTGATCCAAGCTAAGTGTCTCCGCATTATATTAGGTGCCATGAAATCTTCCCCCAAAAATGCCATGCAAGTTGAATGTGTTGAGCCTCCATTAGATTTACGGAGACAATATCTATCAGATCGTTTTATTTTTAAATTATCTCAGTTTTCCTCTCACCCTTTACTTAACCGTTTGAAAGTACTTTCCAGGCTTGTTGATTCTGGTGGATACTGGTCACATAAGGTCCCACCGAGAATCCTGGAAAGTTTGAAGAAAATTAATAACCTTAATTGCCCTATTTTTCAGTCCCATGTTCATCCTGTATTTAGTTGCCCCTATGATGCATTAGTTTATAAACCCCTCATAATAGATTTTCAAATCATGAAAGATGACCCTCATGCTAATGATTTATTTAAAATTAAGATTGCTGAAGAGTGGCAAAACTGGTTGATATTCTTTACAGATGCCTCCAAAGTTCCGGATCAGGGTGGCGTAGGGGCGGCGGTTTGGATCCCCAAATATAAAATCGTTCTTCGTTTTAAATGCCCACCTCAAGCTTCCGTGTTTACTGGAGAATCTGTTGCTATCCTAGAAGCTATTTCTTACGCTCAATCTCACAACATCAGTAAAGCCTTAATATGTTCAGATTCTAAAAGTTGTATAGAGGCTCTCATGTCTAATTCCTTCCGGTGTAAAATCAAATCTCCTCTTATTTTCAAAATTAAAACTCTTTTATTTCAATGTCACTGTAAGGGTCTTCAAATCGCTTTGACCTGGATCCCAGGTCACTCCGGTATAGTAGATAACGAGTGTGCTGATTTCTGGGCTAAGGATGCTATCATGTCTGGTGACCTTAATAATTTTCAAAATTATTCTTATGATATCATATCGATGGCTAAATTACATCTTAACCAAACATGGACCAGTCGCTGGGAACAGTCAAAACTGATCACTGGTAGATATTATGGGCAAATTCAACCCTACATCCCTGTTAAACCCTGGTTTTTCCGCTACAGAAACTTTAGCAAGCAAGTCACATCTACAATTTGCAGGTTACGCCTAGGTCACGCCGTTACTCCCGTTCACCTCGCCAAAATACGGATTCGGGATCACTCATTGTGTGAGTGCGGTTTGGATGAAGGCAATGTTGACCACATTTTCTTTAGCTGCCCTCGTTACTCTTTTTCTCTTTACGATGTGCTCCCTCCTGATGTCCCGCGTCCCCTTAATATGTCCTTCATCCTGGCTTCAGTTAATACTCCCCTTGTGAAATATTTTAGTAAATATATAAACTTGTTCGAAATAAAATTGTAACTGTCTCAGTGAATCTCCCTCATAACTACCTATAATGTGTGCTTTTTGTTCGTCCTGTGTTGTTGTAGTTAGTATAAAATCGCTTTTGTATTGTTCTAGGTGGCGGTCTGTTTGTGCGGTTAAAAAAAAAAAAAAATCTCAATATAAAATTACCTTCAGTATAACCGAACATTTTCTTCTTTAAATTTAAATTATTTCTACGTTGACGTTGGCGGAATTATTGTGGCCAACACAATAAAAGGCCAAAAAAAAAAAAAAAAAAAAAAAAAGTAGACAGTTAAAGGGCGCGGCGGGGAGTCTTCATATCGCCCTTCGGTTGCGAAACCCTAAAAAGAATTTGAAAGCGTGTTTATACTTAGTAGCTAGTTCCGTTCATTTTGACCTAGTTTGACCATCTTAACTATATTTGTAGAAAGTGCTGAACAAAGCGCCATTGAGAAATCACGGCAGGTGTGACTAGGAAAATATAATTTCATCTTAAGCTTTGATTGATGTTTGTAATTGTGCTCCCTGTTTTAATATCAGAAAGTGTCTGTCTGTCCATTTAATTCTGCGTAAATTAATTTTGATTTAGCTTTTTCTTCATACAAACGTCGACATTAAAGCTTTTAAAAAAACCATAACTATTACTTACGTAAAAGTTTTTGTGTCACAAGTATAAAAATAAATAAAATAAATATACTCACTATTAATAATTAATTGTCCTTTCAGAATAAACGCCGGATATTTTGTAACAGGTATTGCCAGTTTCAAAATAAATATTACGATATATTTTTATATAAAAAACAAAACTAGTTTTGTTAGCATCTATAGAACAAAAAAAAAAACTACTAGAATGACTAGAAAAATACCTGGAATCTACTTATACGTTATGTAACTACTACTATAAAAAAGGGAATGTAATGTAACAAAAAGTACGACTTATATTCTGCAGTACTTACGATAAGAGCAGTAAGTCTATAAAACACACTTTTGAGCTTTCGTCACATTTCTGCATTTTACAAATTGTTTCTTTAGATTATTTTAAATACGATTTTTGAAATATGTAGCTCAGATTCAGTATTTTTATACTGCGTTATATCATTTAATTGTCTTATTTATTAGTTCTTACATTATTAAATGACGAAATGGATGAAGTTACTGCTTTTATATTATACTTACTTTTCTTATCGTAAGAACGCAGTATTAGTCCCAAACGCCATACTCAATGATTTGAAAATACTGACAAAAAACTAAGAATAAAATACAGACTGGTGATGGTGAAGAAAACAAGGTTCTCGAGTGGCGACCAGGGGCCGGAAGACGTATTGTTTATTGGCCGCCAGGGGGGCTGATGCTCTCTCTACTCAGACTTGCGGGAAGGCGCTGGATGCGTGTGGCTCAGAGAACCGTGCTGAGTGGAAGGCTGTGGAGGAAAACTCTAGGAGAAAAAACCTTCGGTGTCTCCGCGGGAAGTGACTCCGTCCTCCTAACCAGAGGTGTCGGGTTCAAATCCTGGCCAGTGCACCATTGGGTTTTTCGAAACTTACATGCATTTTCATTCCAACTGCTCTAACGGTGAAGGAAAACATCGTGAGGAAACCTGCACATCTGTTTTCTAAATGTGTATGATGGTCGCGTTGTTGCACACGTCCGTCTGTAGGTGTAAATCTAAATGCCCTACACGTGACCGCGGGTGATGCTAAGTGCAACACCAGGCAACCGCCGTCTATACCTTGTGGATAGGACGGTTAAATGTGCCACACGATAAGAAGAAGAAGGGGAAAACTATGTTTATCAATATATGTCGTACAGCTTATATTTATGATGTCTTAATTTTTGTCTGTTGAAGCTTAATATAACGTTTTTACTATCTGAAAAAATAGATCGAATATTTTTTTTATTTTTTTTATGGCAGAGGTGGCAAACGAGCAGACGGATCACCTGATGGTAAGCGATTACCGCCGCCCATAGACACCCGCGACACCAGAGGAGTCACAAGTGCGTTGCCGGCCTTTGATATGGGAGTACGCTCTTTTCTTGAAGGTTTGAATGTCGTATTGGTCCAGAAATACCGCAGACGACAATTCATTCCACAGTTTGGTTGTGCGAGGCAGAAAGTTTCTAGTGAAATGCACAGTTTTGGACTGCCAACCATCTAAGTACCAAAGTATTAATCAATAAGATATAGTCTGATTCAAAGACCGCTGGATCCGGGAACTGCAAGACAGGTCGTTGTGCTTGGGGAGAGGCCTGTCCAGCAGTGGACGTCTTTTGGCTGATGATGACGATGATGAAATTGAATGCCCTAGAACCTAGAATTTTATGCGTAGGAACGTACCTGGAACATAATTCCTCAAAGTCAGTTCGATAAAAAACTCTTAGTTAGCACTTTTCTGGGCTTCTTAACAAAATCATTTGCACATTTTTGCCTTAAATGTAAAGTTGCTAAATTATCTTTCACACAGAGTATTTAGAGACTAAGTACTTTTATAATACAGGGTATAACACAAAGGTGGGATAATACTTAAAGGTTGGCTTTTACCCATCAAACTGAACAACTTTTGTTCTACAACGTTGTTCAAATCGCAAAATTTTTTTTGGACTTTTCATACAAATCGATCAGCTGGCGAACCAAGTTTGAATGAAAAGTCCGAAAATTTCTTTGCGATTTCAACAAAGTTGTAGAACAAAAGTTGTTCAGTTTGGTGGGTAAAAGCCAACCTTGAAGTATTATCACACCTTTCTGTTACACCCTGTATATTATAAACCTACATACAGTACTCATTCATGTTCAAAGTATAAAAAGTAGGTCAAATTTCTAAAGACCACAGTAATTGAAATGACTTGCATTTTAGGAGCCGCCGAAAGTTTGGAGATGCAGTTATTTATATTACAACTAGCTTCCGCCCGCGACTTCGTCTGCGTTGACTTTAGCATTGGGTCCAAAGAGAAATAAAATGTTAAGGCAGCGCCGTCTAGTGACAAAGTAAAAATTTCAGTTTTTAGCCATTCTTCCGGGAACTTTCAAGATTTCCGGGATAAAAAGTAACCTATGTGTTAGCCCAGTTCTTTATCTATCTACCCACCAAATTTCATCCAAATCTGTTCAGTAGTTTCGGCGTGAAAGTGGAATAAACAAACAAACATCTTTCACTTTTATAATATTAGTGAGATGAGATATTTCTTTCTTTACTCATCTGAGTGGATGGTAATGTTTTGAATGTACCTATATTTGTATGAGTCAAGGTGTTTTATTGTAGCCGTCTGAAGATAAAAAGTGCGGTCACTCTCCGCCCCTCTCTAGACGGTTGCGGGTAAGATAAGGTAAGCCTTAGCGCTAGGTTAGCTAGCTAAGTTAGCCTTAGGTTAGCGCTAAGGCGCAGCCACGCAACACGGACATTTAGGCTTGTACAAACGTCATTTGTTCATGTAGTGGGAAAGAGTAGTAAATATTGCGTATAAGTAATAGGCAAATTTAACGCAATAGTTTGTTAGAGTGTCCGGACCGGATTGTGACTGTACATAGACTAACACTTACCTTTGTTAGATGCTTGATAAATCCACGCTGGTATTATATCTGAAAAATAAGCAAAAACCTTGCATTAGATAGGTAAATAAAGAAAATAACTAAAGAAAGACAATCTACACAGGTAAAGTTATAATTCCTGTATAAAAATACAGGATGTTAAAAAAAGTGCGTTTGAAATTTTAAGGGGTTACTCAAAATCAAGTACAGAACCCAGGAAAAATATTGAAAAAATCCGCTCTTCAATAATTTTTTCAGATTCTCATACTAAATCTAAATAGTGAATCGAGAATTTGTATGAAAAACTGCAAAAAAAAATTTAAGAGCGAATTTTTCCAATATTTTTCCTGGATTCTATACTTGATTCTGAGTAACCCCTTAAAATTTCAAACGCACTTTTTTAACACCCGTATACAGAAGCTTTTACAAGGTGTTCAGTACAAAAAAAAACCCTTGATCTTGCGACTGCGTCAGTGTCTAGCGTGACACATTAATGTACAGCGCGAAACATTAATGTACAGCGCGAGACATTAATATACAGCGCGAGATATTAATAACCAACGCGAGAAATTAATGTACAGCGCGAGACATTAATGACCAACGCGAGAAATTAATGTACAGCGCAAGACATTAATGACCAACGCGAGATATTAATGTCTAACGCAGGATATTAATGACCCATGCAAACATACCTATTACCTGCGGATGTCGGCAACGGGACCTTCATGCTCTCAAGTATCAGATATAATATTATAGTATCCTTACAATATATTACTTCAGCTAAAGATATTGCTATAAAAACTGAAGCGAATTTCAAAAATCTCATTAATACTTTGGCCACGAGATTTTAGATATCTTTTGGTTGCCGTGAATCCACCAACACATTTTTCAATAAAAGAGCTAACTATTTAGCGAAAAATATTTCAAGTCAAGTCTTTATTTTGATGCAGTCTGCCAATTTGCAACTGCAAGACCTGGTGATCGATCACTAAGACAGCTCATCTCATCGCTTTCTCTCAAGAGTTCGCTAGTAGTATTCTGTGCTTTCACTATTAAGAAAAAAGTATACCTAAAACTTTTTTAATAAGCATTCCAAAAAGATCTTAACAGAAAAAACGTTTGTTGCAATATTTTTGCTCAGTGTTTTTTTTTTATTCACAACGGGTAAGTCCTTGGCATCATCAAATAATGTGACGACGAAAGTTAAGATAACTAGGAGATAATGCATTTTTTGCTAGTTATTTAATGATCAACTAGCTTTTGCCCGAATATACACTGGTGGACTAAAAAATCGGCTCAAGATTTGTTGCTCGACTTTTGAAAAAATAACTCAGTCTACAAAACTGCTAAACACTAAAAGCAAAAAACTAGAAAATCATCAAACTAACAGTAAACTCACAGTTTTTGAACTTTTGGTTTAGTTTTATTTTGCTAGATTGAGTTAATTTTCCAAAAGTCATGCATGAATCTTTGAGTCGATTTTTTTGTCCATGAGTATAAGTAGATATAGTTTTTACGACTGTCCATGTCCTTGAGAAAGTTTTCTTAAGGGAACTATGCATTTTCCGGCCTATGAGCATCAATAACCCCAGAAAGGTAATCATCAGTGCCTTTCCGATCTTGAGGGCTAAGTTGAAATGCCTCTTATGTCGGTAATCACGCTAGCTATCTCGCGCCACGCGCTGGAACACAGCGCGCTGCTGGCAGCAGGGTATAGAGCGAGCAGTGGTACCCACCCAGTCGAGTGATAGATTTTTAAGGTATTTTTAAGTTTATGTACACCAAAATACATAAAAACGTTTATGCCACATTGTTAGTCAAAGAAACTTACATAAACAGAAAATCCCCCCACCCCTTCCGCTTGGGTAGTCATTAAAAATGAGCCCTCCAAACTTAAAAAAGGAAAAAGGTGACATTTTTTATGAATTTTTCCGCTGACATTTCAATCTTTAGACGCAATACTACAACCTGTAAGTGGGTCTGTGTGTCTGTGTGTTAGTGGGTGCTTTACGTAACATCTACTCAACTATTTGCCGGCAAACAGTATACGTAATTTTATATGAAACGTCTATATTTATGGTTTGTATACTTTGTTGGGTGAATTTTTAGTTTATGATTTTTTTTTATTCGATGTGGTAGCTCTGTAGGTATACCTTTCTCTCGTTCTTGTTTAACTTACATGAAGATTCTACCACATGGCACTGGTATCTTGCCGCGCCGTTTTGGAAAGTGTTTGCTGAGTGAGAAGAAATGTCGTGCCCAATGAACATCCCTCCATCACATAACATCTATAATACGTATACAGGATGTAACAGAAGTGTGTGACAATACTTCAAGGTTGGCTTTTACCCATCAAACTGAACAACTTTTGTTCTACAACTTTGTTGAAATCGCCAGCTGATCGATTTGTATGAAAAGTCCAAAAAAATTTTTGCGATTTCAACAAAGTTGTAGAACAAAAGTTGTTCAGTTTGATGGGTAAAAGCCAACCTTGAAGTATTGTCACACACTTCTGTTACACCCTGTATAGTTAAAGATATAAACAGAAAATAGTTTTTATTATTTTAGAAATTTGTGTGTTTTAAAACTATCCTGTAAAAAACTCAAAATCACTTTAAATAAGCTATATTTTCGAGAAAATGCACTTAAACAAAATCAGAGTTTTATTGATCGGCCTGTTCATTTTCGAGTTAACTAAAATTTTGTACAATTAAATAAATCTTTCGTTCAACGCTTTCCAATATTCATGTTTCCATATCTATCTATCTATCTATCAGCCGAAAGACGTCCACTGCTGGACAAAGGCCTCCCCCAAGGATTTCCACACCGACCGGTCCTGTGCGGCTCGCATCCAGCGGCTTCCTGCAACCTTTACCAGGTCGTCGGTCCACCGAGTCGGGGGCCTGCCCACACTGCGCCTTCCGGTGCGCGGTCGCCATTCGAGAACTTTACTGCCCCAACGGCCATCTGTTCTACGAGCTATGTGCCCTGCCCACTGCCACTTAAGTCTAGCGATTTTGAGAGCTATGTCGGTAACTTTAGTTCTCCTACGTATCTCCTCATTTCTGATTCGATCACGTAGGGAAACACCAAGCATAGCACGCTCCATCGCCCTTTGGGTGACTTTGAGCCTTCTTATATATGTTTCCATATATGTACAATAAATTAGATAAATTATGCGACATTCATCTCTGTACAGTGTTACAAGCTAAACATAAAATACGAAAATATCTAATTGGCCTTTCTTACTCTGAAACGGAGAACCTACTTAGGAGAATTAAGTAAACACAACGCATACATACAAACACACACACGCCGCTCACACACGCACACACAGACAGACGCACATACGCTCACACACGCACACACATTCATTCATAGCTAGCTATGATGATACATACCGACATAAATACCTGCAACCTCTGCGACAAACTTAGCTTCTTAATAAATAAGTAAGTAAGTAAATAAGTAAGTAATAGGTAAGTTAACTTCTTAATTCTTTTGACTGACTCGGTGGCTAAGTGGTTAGCGATCCTGACCTCTAATCCGAGAGTCGTGGGTTCGATCCCCACACAGGGCAAAGTTTTCTGTGATGAGCAGAATTGTTTGCTCTGAGTCTGGGTGTATTATATCTATATATGTATGTATTTAAAAGTATATGTGTATGTATATCAGTCTCTGGTTCCCAAGATACAGGGAATCCTAGTTTGGGGCCAGATGACCGTGTGTGATTTGTCCCGGATATTATTATTATTATTAATATAATAATTAAACTGTATGTCTATAATTGACCACGCTGAATACGTTAAAAACAACCGACTTCAATCGCAACTACTCCAATTTTGCTAAGTTTTTGTTGATTTTCTCAAAAACCGCTGAATCGATTTCGATAAAATTTCTATGGAACCACCTGTGAACCTTTTAAACAAAAAAATAATTTTCAAAATCAGTTCAGGCGTCTTTGAGTAATCGGTGAACATACATACAAATTAAAAAAGATTCCGACGAATTGAAAACCTTCTCGTTTTTTTGAAGTCTGTTATAAAGGCCGTTCTGAGACTAGTAAGTACGAGTACTATTGAGTATGGCCCTCACGACACAGGCTCAGCCTAGTGTGAGGACCATCAGCAACATATTATTGGGTACAATTTTTTTTTACTACATGAAATTAACTTTTGTTTCTTTGTTTCTTTATTGACTCAGCAGTGTCTTATCTAATGAGCAATAATAATAATAATAATAATAATAATATCTGGGACAAATCACACACGGTTACCTGGTCCCAAACTAGGATTCCCTGTATCTTGGTAACCAGAGACTGATATATTTACACATATACTTTTTAAATACATACATATATAGATATAACACAACCAGACTCAGAGCAAACAATTCTGCTCATCACAGAAAAGTTTGTCCTGTGTGGGGATCGAACCCACGACTCTCGGATCAGAGGTCAGGATCGCTAACCATTTAGCCACCGAGTCAGTCAATAGTCAATAAGCAACTTTATGTAATAGATAGGTATAATATGTGATATGTAATATTTATGTGATATTTAATTTTAGAAACCCTCTGTACCATAAGCATACGGTTGGTCGCGTTGCACACGTCCGTAGTAGGTGTAAATCTAAATGCCCTACACGTGACCGCGGGTGATGCTAAGTGCAACACCAGGCAACCGCCGTCTATACCTTGTGAATAGAACAGTTAAATATGTCACACGATAAGAAGACGAAGAGCATATGGTAAATAAAATAATTGTATTTATATTGGCACACTTATACATATAAATTTGACGTTTGTACACGTGTAAACGTGTGTGTGCGTGGCTTGCACTAAGCAATCGTCACCTGATCTTACCCGCAAGGGTGAGGTCGCAGTAGGGAGTGGCCATTGGCATGCAGTACTCTACTCTAATATACAGGTGTAACAAAATTGGTGTAGGACCCGTTAACTGGGGATTCTACTCATCGTACTGAACAACTTTTGTTCTACAACTGCTCAAATTGCAAAAAAAACGGACTCTCCATACAAATTGATCATCTGTTTTGCCATTTTTGTATGAGAGTCGAATTTTTTTTTTGCGATTTGAGCAAACTCGTAGAACAAAAGTTATTCAGTACGATGAGTAGAATCCTGTGTTACCAGGTCCTACACCAATTATGTTACACCCTGTATATACTGCGACAATTGCAGACGTTTTCTTAAAGGTACTTTTACCTATAAAACTTTCTTCGAAACATGGCAACATTTACTATTTGAGTGACAGTGACTGTACCTTACAATGTTGATATTTTATTGATGGTATCACTTAGAAGCGTCAAACTTTCACCAAGTAAAAAGTTTATGAATAAAATGCAATATGTTTTTCGTCATAAAATGTGTTATGGCGTCTATATATTTTAATTACTTACATATTTGTCACTTAGGTTAGAAAAGAGAAAATTTTGCTTTCATTGTCGGTATGTATGTATAGTATACAGAAAAACAAACGTATTAGTAAGAACCTTATAATATACGGGGTTACTATTTAAATGGCAAATAGTAGGATAGGTATTACCGATACAACTAAAAAAAAAAACGCTAGTGAACTTACAGAATAGGAGATTTTCTTTCAATTGGAGAAAGTGTATAATCGCTTGCCATATAGTATCAGAGATGCACCTTCCACATGTTCATATAAACATAAATTAAAAGCGTGGCTCTTGGAGCAGCGTTTCTATGACGTCAAAGACTTTCTGGAACTGCCACTCCAAACCAACAATGCTTGTTAGCTGCTCATTGTGTACCTACTATTATATAATAAATAAACATTAAAATATGTGATGTAATCAATATTAATATTATTTTGTAACAATATAACGTAAGAATGGAATAATTATTTTAACTAAGTATTTGATGTTATATATATATTTATGTTATATACATTGACTTGTAACATGTGTTACTAAATAAATTTGTATCTTTGTATCTTTGAAATAATGTTTTTGTTTTTTATTTTCGATACAATGTTGCAAATCGTCTGGTTTAATATGAAGTATTTGTATGGGTACCGGGAAGTCTTTTTTGGCTTCATTTTAAGGGTTACTTGGGGAAAGTCTAAGTCCCACCTACCTAGTGCGTACCTACATTTGCCATTGATCCTGAATTTCATATTATTACACCAATTTTTTTTTGAAAAAATCGAGGCTTCGTTGACTCTGTTTTGTCGGAGGTCCTAGACGATTTGACTAGTCATTTCATGTTCTGGCCATTTCCTTTGATCGGGCAACGACATATACAGGGTAATTTTTATTTATGTGATAGGTGGCAAACGAGCAGACGGATCACCTGATGGTAAGCGATTACCGCCGCCCATAGACACCCGCAACACCAGAGGAGTCAGTCACAAGTGCGTTGCCGGCCTTTGAAATGGGAGTACGCTCTATACAGGGTGTAACAAAAAGGTATGGTAATACTTCAAGGTGAGTTTCTACTTATCAAACTGAACAACATTTGTTCTACAACTTTGTTGAAATCGTAAAACATTTTGTGGACCTTTAATACAAACTTTGCTCGCCAGCTGATCGATTTGTATGAAAAGTCCAAACATTTTTTTGCGATTTCAACAAAGTTGTAGAACAAAAGTTGTTCAGTTTGATGTGTAGAAACTCATCTAGAAGTATTACCACACCTTTTACACCCTGTATAATAGTTAATAAAGAAACTTCACTTGCCTCAGTGTAACCTCCCCCCCCAATTCCCCCGTCCCCCATCCCATTTCAAAGGCCGGCAACGCACTTGTGACTCCTCTGGTGTTGCGGGTGTCTATGGGCGGCGGTTACATATAGTCATCTATGGCGGTAATCGCTTACCATCAGGTGATCGTCTGCTCGTTTGCCACCTATCACATAAAAAACTCCGACGGACTTTATCTCGACTATGCTACAAGGGTACAAGTCCAAAAACTTGTATCCGTCCACCAGCTGTGCGGTTTCTTTGCACTACCAAACCTTTTAGTTACATTCTGTATACTGTACTGTGATACTGATAAAGGTCTTAGGTAAGTATCTTACTACAGGTAGGTAATCACGTGGCCAAAGGTCATTCTAAAGTATACTGTTAGTAGTTTAAGTACAATATAACAAGAGACATAAGTATTGAAAATAATCTAAATAAAAGCGGCCAAGTGCGAGTCGGACTCGCCCATGAAGGGTTCCGTAGCAGCAAGTAACATAATATAAAAGTTCTTGTAATTCGTTGTAGGTAAATTGCGGTTTACGATTTATGACGTATTAAAAAAAAACTACTTACTAGATCTTGTTCAAACCAATTTTCGGTGGAAGTTTGCATGGTAATATATATCATATATTTTTTTGAGTTTTATCATTCTCTTATTTTAGAAGTTACAGGGGGGGGAGGGGACACACATTTTACAACTTTGGAAGTGTCTCTCGCGCAAACTTTTCAGTTTAGAAAAAAATTATATTAGAAATCTCAATATCATTTTTGAAGACCTATCCATAGATACCCCACTCGTATGGGTTTGATGAAAAAAAAAATTTAAGTTTCATTTCAAAGTATGGGGAACCCCCAAAATTTATTGTTTTTTTTTTCTATTTTTGTGTGAAAATCTTAATGCGGTTCACAGAATACATCTACTTACCAAGTTTCAACAGTATAGTTCTTATAGTTTCGAAAAAAAGTGGCTGTGACATATGGACGGACAGACAGACAGCCATGACGAATCCATAAGGGTTCCGTTTTTTGCCATTTGGCTACGGAACCCTAAAAATAAGAAGAGGGAAGATATATTTTCGTCCCATTCGCGGTGGAGGTGAGCGGCGCATGGTGTGCGGAGGTCAAAAAGTTTGTGCGGGAGCTGGGGCGGCACCCGAATGACAAGTGTGGTGATTCCGTAATACACATTTAATAAGGCTTGCCGATGTACCTGCGCAGTAGACAATATTTTAATTACGCGGGAAACTGATGGACCAATCAAGTAGCTTCATTGTTTACCCGTCATTACACGTTCCGAAAATCTCTGCCGCTATTGGTTGATTGATTTCGCGCCTGATTCAATGAAATTGTCAGCTGTCAGAAAGCTGTCACCGTGCGTTGATTGTTTCGGGTGTTTCCGTCGATATTTTGTTCTTGTCTGCGCAACCGAAGATAACCGACGCGCCTTATTTTTTGTGTACCAGGTACAGTAGTACCTGGTGCAACGCATCTCGCTGGCAATACAGCGGGGTAACGCTGCAAGCGCTATGGGCACATTTGCACCAGGGGCGATCCAGGGCGGGATTTTTGACTAAGGCTTAGCCGTAATCTTATGTATTTAAAACTTTGTAAGATTTAATGGTTATAAAATAATCTAAAAAAAATTTCCTTTTCCAGTTATTTTGTGTGGTGACATTACATTACGGATGATGGTTTACTGAAAACAATTTTGTTTAAAGTAAAGTAAGTAGTAAGCCCTAGGCATTATCTCACCTGGTGGTAAAGGTAAGTGACGATGATGCCGAAGATGGGAGCGGGCCTACCAAGATTCCCCAACGCAATGGGAAACTGGCTATCTTATCTCCATGCCGGAACACATCAATGTTATTAACCTTGATGTTTGGCGGCAAGACTTCTATAAGATGGTGGTAGCTAGCCAGGCGGGCTCAGATAATGTCCTACCACCAACCAAACCTAGTCCTACAAAGTTGGACCCCGCCGGGAATCGAAACCGCGAACTCCTGATGTGATGCGAGCAGACTAGCTACTGGACCACGAATGCCGGTATATTCTTTATGATATAAGATAAGCACAGTATATACAGTACAGTTATAACGTGATATGTTTTTTTTTGTAGTTAGTTTAGATAGATAGTTTGATAGTTAAAATACCTATAGTGTAAGTTCTTACCTTTATAATTGACCACGCTGAATACGTTAAAAACAACCGACTTCAATCGCAATAACTCCAATTTTGCTATGTTTTTGTTGATTTTCTCAAAAACCGCTGAATCGATTTCGATAAAATTTATATGGGACCACTTGTGAAGTATACCCTTTAAAACAAAAAAAGAATTTTCCAAATCGGTTCAGGCGTCTTCGAGTAATCGGTGACGAATTGAGAACCTCCGCCTTTTTTTTGAAGTCTGAAGAATTTTGAATTTTGTGGTTTTTAATTTCAACTAAATTGTCTATATACTTACGTATAAAGTTATTATTCTCACTCGCTCAATCTTCATTTATTACAAAGTTTAATGAGTTTGATAATTACTATAAAAAGTTATTATACGTATTAAAATTAATAAATTTATTATCCATTCTACTTTGATGTCGCTGATACATATTTTCCATGATGTTATATTTTTTTATAGGTACCTGCTGTAAAATTGCAATTGTTTACGTTATATAATCATGACAGATTATAAATAATTATACCATAAAATAAGACTTTGAACTGTAAACCTGAGAAATAACATAGGAATTCCCCCGATCACGTGAACTTATGTTTACGAGTATATTGGTTAGTGTTGGACCGACATCGACTTATACAGGGTGTAAATCTAGTCGTGCGTCAAATTTTAATCAGTGCTTCTACTCCTGATTCTGATCAACTTCCCCCAAGGAACCCATAGTCAAATCGCAAAAAAAATTATGGACTCTTCATACAAATCGATCAGCCGAGAGACCGGCCGATTAGTATCGGTTTTTGCGTTTATTGCGATTTGACTAGGTATCAGGTGTAGAAGCACTGATTAAAATTTGACGCACGACTAGACTAGACCAGACTTACAGCCTATAGATGTATAGAGTCCTTCTAAAATACCTGAAAATAATATAATAGTCGCTTCTACTCATAGCAAGTAGCCAATACTATTCGCAAAAAAAATGGCCTTCTCATACAAAATTGGCGGATCAGTTTTTCAATGAGTTTGAGGAGTCCAACATTTTTTGATGGTATGGCATCTCACTAATAATTTAAATGCGAAAGTATGACGTTTGTTTGTTCCACTTTCACGCCGAAACTAATGAATGGATTTGGATGAAATTTGGTAGGTAGATAGATAAAGCACTCGGCTAACACATAGGATTTATATCCCAGAAAACTTAAGGGTTCGCTTCGCGGAGAAATACTTAAACACTCAATATTTCACCTTAACATTTTCTAGCAGAACAATAACTTCGGAAAAATAGCAGGCACCTGTATTCTTTTTTTTGTAATTTTTCAATACAAAAAGTTAATGTCTATAAGTCGGCAATTTTGTCGAATAGCCGTCGACTATTCGCCAATCGTAAAAGGTTCCAACTGGTCGGTACATCTCTATTTCTAGTTACAGAGTGTCCACACGGAACCGTCATAGTTTAAATATAGGTACAATAATTGTTTCCACAGAACAGTTAAACGTAATTGTCACGTCAGAATAGCGATAGGCATGTAAAACTACGTGAATTTGTCATCAATGAAAAGCCTTAAGGTTATTCCCTTTGTAATAATGAGTCATAAAAGTAATTATAGATGGCGGATAACCTATATTAATTTTATTCAATATGTAAATAAGTTAACTTGGTTTTTCATAATTATGGAGTATATACTACCTTTTGTTATCACAGTAGTTAACATCGGTTTATTAGTTTCAGCATAAAATAGCGTCAAAAGTGTTCTGTAACCTTCGGGGACCATGCATTTTCCCGGAATAAAAAGAATACTTTCAATTACCTCCCTCTATCAACTACCTCCCTCTATCAACTACCTCTATGCAAAAAATATCTTTACCGTGGGAGAGCCATGCTTCGGCACGAATGAGCCGGCTCGACCGGAGTGATACCACAGGAAACCGGCGTGAAGCAACGCTTGCGTTGTGTTTCGCCGAGTGAGTGAGGGTACCGGAGGCCCAACATCCCCCCCCCCACAATTCCTCCCATCCCCCCATCCCAGTTCAAAGGTCGGCAACGCACTTGTGACTCCTCTGGTGTTGCGGGTGTCTATGGGCGGCGGTAATCGCTTACCATCAGGTGATCCGTCTGCTCGTTTGCCACATATCACATAAAAAAATAACTCTATTTTATTTTGCTCACCCTTAAATTACTTGTATATAAAAAAAGCTGTTATACAAGAACCATGTATCGTCTATAGGATAAAAACATGGGGTAAAATCATAACCCTCATTTTTGCTTCGCCGTAGTCGGGTAATTAGCCAACTCGTATACGTTAGTTCTGCGCTTGATCTATCTACTGACCAAATTTCAATCATCTCTGTTCAGCAGTTTCGGTGTGAAAGAGGAACAAACAGAGAAACATTTCAGTGAACGTTTCATGGGTGGGCTCATCTGTTTTTTTTGTTGATGGTGGCAAAAAGGCTGACGGTCCACCTGATTGAAACTGGCTACTCCCACCTATGGGCTTTTACCACTCCAAGGACGTAGTCAATCCTTTGCCGATCGCGTACCTATACCCAGCGGGTGACCGATCCTTTAAAATCCTTGTCGATCCCTAATTGAAGATTTTTGCTAGAATGTACTGGTCAACCGTTACTGGGGTTTGTATAAACAGGGTGTTAAAAAAGTGCGTTTGAAATTTTAAGGGGTTACTCAGAATCAAGTATAGAATCCAGGAAAAATATTGAAAAAATTCGCTCTTCAATTTTTTTTTGCAGCTTTTCATACAAATTCTCGATTCACTATTTAGATTTAGTATGAGAATCTTAAAAAAAAAATTGGAGAGCGGATTTTTTCAATATTTTTCCTGGGTTCTGTACTTGATTCTGAGTAACCCCTTAAAATTTCAAACGCACTTTTTTTAACACCCTGTATGTATGAATCTATACAGTTTTCCCTAAGGAACTCAAACTCTATTTAAAAAGACATAGGTAACTTGTTTTTCAATGAATTTAACGGTTTGCAAGTAACTAATTAAAATTATTTCGGCTCATACTACATTCATTTTCGCATTCATTAAGCCGAACTGTTAATTAATGTAGGAGTTAGTTAATCAATTAGATAATGGTAGTTAAGATTTGACTGCAAAATGTTAGTAGCAATAAGTTTTGACCGGAACTGTAGTTACACGCAATACTTAAAAACCGACGATCAATCAATTATGATTCAGTGTGGCCAGGTGGTAGAAATGTCCCTGGATTGTGGGGGAAATAAAGTCGAAACTGGCAAATACACTATCTTTGTCAGATTTGATAGGAGTGAAGGAGATGTACTAATGTGTGTAATTTAAGTATGGTTCCCACTAAAACCTTTGTTTTTTCTAAATAATAAATAATCAGAAAGTTTTGTGGAATTCCAAAATTGTAGCAAACCTTGATATACCACGTATTTTCACGTAATGGCTTCAAATTCTTTACGTATAAAAAAAATATCATGGTTTCTTTTTATTATCATCATCATCGTCAGCCTGCATTAGTCCACTGTTGGACATAGGCCTTCCCCAAGGCACGCCACTTATACCTATCTTCGGCCACGCGCATCCAGCTGTTACCAGCAACCTTGCGCAGATCATCGCTCCACCTAGCCGGGGGGCGTCCCACGCTACGTTTGGCCAAACGCGGTCTCCACTGTAGCACTCTGACTGGTTTCTTTTAAATACAATTATTTGTAAAACAAAGCGAATATTTTTTGGGTATTTGTATCATGTATTTGTGTGTTTGTATTAATAGGGATTGGAAACAATGGAAACGAGAAAAACATTAAGCCGTTGGCGCCGGTTGCTAAGTAGCAGTCGTGAAGTCGTGTCAGAAGGTTTATAGGTGGCTTGAAAACTTCTGCCACTGGGGTTGACCACTAGCCCCACAACTTCCACCAATCCGGACTTGGCCCCAGTGTGGAGTACCTTCTCGAGCTATGGGAAGAGATCCGTGCCCCACCAGTGGGGATGATAAGGGTTGTTAGCATAATATATTTATCTGCCCATATAAAGTAGGCCCAATAATTAAAATGGCGGCCATGGAGGAATCATATATCCGACAGTGGACTAATACAGGCTGATGAAAAATCATTTGTGATTTTTTTATCAGTTTTCTAAAACAATATTTGCTTCTTTTCGAGTTGGTGACAAGTCTTTGGCGAACTAGTTTCAATAATTAATAAAATTAAAAACTGATTTAAATATCAAACGAGTTTTTCACCTTTATTAGGAATGCTGTCTAGTGAGTAATAACATGACTGACTGTATAAATCTTACCTGACGGATTGCGGGTTCGAAGTCCTCTCAGGGCAATAATTTTGTATGACGAAAGAATTTGTTTGAAAGTTGAAATTTTGGTTCTGAATTAGACATCCAAAAAGCCTTTGTAAATATACAGGGTGTTAAAAAAGGGCGTGTTAAAAATATTTTTCCTGTATTCTATACTTAATTCTGAATAAGCCCTTAAAATTTCAAACACAGTTTTTTAACACTCTGTTTACAGGGTGTAACAAAATAGGTGCAGGACTTGGTAACTAGGGTTTTTTACGCATCATATTAAACTACTTTTTTTTAGGAATTAGCTCAAATCGCATAAACCTTTTCGTCCTCTTCATACATAATGATCAGCTGTTTTCCTATTTTTGTATGAAAAACCTATTTTTTTTTAACGATTTGATCAAAATCGTAGCATAAAAGTAGTTCAGAATTATGAGTAGAATCCCCAGTTACCGGGCCTTACACCAATTTTTTTACACCCTGTATACATATAAACGTATTTCTTATTAGATTGATATCATTATGTTTTTATGCTTCAGAATAGCTTATCTCTTGATTTTCTCCTTAAGAACAAGGATTACATGAAAAAAAAAAGTGATAATTCTGTGTATTTTTATTGTTTTACAGTTTTAAACACTGGTCACACCGCAATTGATTGCGTCTGATGATACTTCCAACAGTTTTCAAGTAAATCGTTTAAATCAGCTAAATTGTTGATCTTGCTTCCCTTGCGTGTGCGCATCAAGGTTGCACTCGAGACTTGCTACTTAGGTATTTGTTTGATACGTTAACAACCATAGTGTAAGAGAATGGCCACATAAAATCTTTTTTAATGTTATTTTTTCTTTTTCGGTCTGTCAAAAAGTTTCTATAAAGCATAGTGACATAATAAATGGGAACAAACGATATACAACGATACAAAGACGGGTCTTTCTAAAATACCTGAAATTTTTAAAAATCGTGGCTTCTACCTACTTATGAATCTAAACTAGGAACCTACGACCCAATTCGCAAAGAGGGTATTATGACGTCATAATTTTATATTCGCCTAATAGCGGTAAATGGTAATTGTTTCTTATAAAACTGAAGAGTTCTCCTCAAAGAAACATAGATACGTTAACAGGTCTCTTTCTATACCTAGGGGAAGACCGTACTCCACAAGAGACCAATGCCGAATTGGTGGAGGTTGTGGGGCTAGTGGCCAGCCCCAGTATCAGAAGTTTGAAGCTGCGTATAAGGCCTCCGACATGGCTTAACGACTGCCATCTAGTGATAGTAACCGGCAGCAACTTTATTTTTCAGATATTTTCCAAAAACCATAAAAGTAGATAAACTACTAGAGCTTCTAGTCATTTATCTACAATACTTTTTTTTATGGCAGAGGTGGCAAACGAGCAGACGGATCACCTGATGGTTAGCGATTACCGCCGCCCATAGACACCCGCAACACCAGAGGAGTCACAAGTTTTATGGTTTTTCAATAATCAAAAACTGCAGTTGTTATAAAAAACCAAAGTGATATAGTTCGTTTTTTAATTAATTGTGAACTTTATTGTTCTTTCATCGTTTATTTTTGAAACTGTCACGTAAGTACTTTATTAGGTTAAAAACGGCCACTGGTTTTAATAAAGTTATGGCATCCATTTAAAAGTTTAACATAAACAGTTGAATAAATACATAACCAGCCGTATGTGTGTCAATAACACTGAGCCGCAGTGAACTTGTAAATGTTTATAAAAAGTGCATTTGTGATTCTACTGAGGACATAATTTTTGAGGTTGCATCATTCGAATTTCAGAGCTGGTTCAGTATTTAAGTCTTTTTACATAGTGTGTGTAAAAAGACCACAGTAAAAAGACCGCAATATTTGTGTTATCCACCTCTTTGACAATGACAAACCTTTGACAGCTTATGCACTATCTCTGACTTGGGGACTTTTTGGCGGGAACTCGTAGCGAGAGTTTGTCAGTTTTCTTTTATTATCCGAAAAAATAGATATCATGGTTTTTAATGCATAATATTGATATTGTATTGTTCAATAAAGTGCGATAATGTAGGATAATGAAATAAAAGTGTGTAGACTGAGTTTCGAGTGCTCTCAAGAAGTCCATGAAATCTTCATCAAAAGTGCTATCATTTTGCTGAAGAATAGAAAATTCAAATTCAAAGACGAAAGAAATGGCTTTGGCCTTAATTTAATTTTTCTATAAAGACGAAGAAATACGGAAGAAATGGCTTTTGGCCTTTAAATACGACAATAGATGTTCAACAGACTAGGCTGTGTGGCTCTGATCCTTTGCCGAGATGGGGACTCGGGGTAAAATAAAAATATAAAAAAATATCTCTGACTTGATTGAGGACGTTATTTTTGAGGTTGCATCGTTCGAATCAAAACCAAAACCAAAATGTTTTTATTTTAGGTAGTATATGCTTTGCATATTCTTTGAAATCGATTTTTTTTTCTTCTTTTTTTCTTTATTCCTTTTTTAGAGGTGGTAAGTAGTAAGTAAGTATTAAAGTTTAGGATTTTAAGTCTTTTTACATCCTGTGTGTCTCTGCTTGTGCAGTCCACATCTCCGAGAAAACTTGGACTCTTACTGCACTACTGGGAAGAAACATTCACATCTCTTCAAGGGAGAGTTATGAAATTTTGACCTACAAGAATCTTGGTAAAGTTGCTAGCGAATTATTGATTAAAAGTATTCAGGAGCAATATTAATTAAGATTATTAGTAAACGAACCATCAATCCGGACTTGGCCCCCGTGTGTGCAGTATGGTCTATCCTTCCCGACCTATGGGAATAGACCGATACCCCTGCCGTGGGGACATTATGGGATTTAATTTTGTCTATCTGCATATAATTTACGAGTGAATGAGTTTCCGAAATACACTACCAAAATATTGATACTCATTTAGATTGGTTTAATTAATTTATTTATTTTTTTCTCATGGCCAAACTTAGCATTCAAAGAATAAATTGAATATTACGACCATAAAATATAAGGTTAACACTTATACGTAAAATAAGGTTATACTTAGTAATAATATTTTTACTTCCGAAACTATTTTTGTCAACAACTGAATTGCCAGGTTACTCAGACTAAAAAGTCTTTATTGGTAAAAAAATTGGTAAAGGTCGTCTGGAAGAGATCGCTCTTTAGCGATAAGACCGCCTACCTGTATAACTTTTATCTTTTCATGTTTATGTTTATAATGTATTTTCCTGTCTTGTTGTGCAATAAAGTGTTTTCATTCATTCATTCAAAATATACAAAATTTGTAAAAATATCCACACCACAAAGTCCTCCCGATGAAGAGCACAAAACATAAGAAAAGGGGTAAAAGTATACCAAATTTATTGTACAACATTTTTTTTAACATTTCGTTGAATTTTTATAATAATTTTTAATATACAGTACAGGATGTAACAAAAGAAACACAGGACCAGTAATCTGAATGTTCTACTTTTTATACTGACCAACTTTTGTTCTATGAGAATTTAGTGGAACCACAATAAAACCACCTCTGCCATAAAAAAGAAATTTGGATCTCCCATACAAAGGTGCCAAATCAGCTAATCGATTTGTATGAAAAGTGTTTTATGTATTTATCAAAGCCGTAGAACAAAAGTTGTTCAGTATTACGCTCAGGGCTTACCAATTGAAAGTATAGGTATAATTGAGCACGCTGAATACGTTAAAAACAACCGACTTCAATCGCAACAACTCCAATTTGCTATGTTTTTGTTGATTTTCTCAAAAACCGCTGAATCGATTTTGATAAAATTTATATGGGACCACCTGTGAAGTATACCCTTTTAAACAAAAAAAGAATTTTCGAAATCGGTTCAGGCGTCTTCGAGTAATCGGTGAACATACATAAAAAAAAAAAGATTCCGACGAATTGAGAACCTCCTCCTTTTTTTGAAGTCGGTTGAAAAAAAAAGAAAAAAGTTTCTATAGCAGAATGCCCAATTAACAGCTCCTATACCTAATAAACCTATAAAGTCACACCCTGTAAGTACTTGTACTGTATAAAATGACAATGGTGGAAATCGAACCCGGAACCATGAGTGGACATGCATTCCCATTAGCTATGACTATGTCGGTGGCGTGAACACTTGACCTTCGGGTTTTTCTACGACCATCTTCCATAGAAATACAGAAGCATCATAATGGAAGGGAAATGCTTGCATCAATTACTTATCGTCATTGATATATAGGATGTTTTAAAGGCATATATGTATACTATTACAATGTTTTGCAGCGAATTTCTTTTGGACTCGACGTTTCTTCTCGCTTCGCAAACACTTCCCGAAACGTTGAGTGTAGAAGTCCGCGTGGTAGGGACTTGGGTAGTAGAAAAAAAATACGATTTAAAAGAATGTGTAAAGCATCTATTTAAATAAAAAGCATTTTGAGTTTGAGTTTATAAATAAGTACTATTGTATTTAAGCTATAGCTTTTCGCGTTTCAAAACTTTCTCCAATGAACTCATAGTTATTTGTCAACATTACAAATTTTTGGCCCCCAACGGAGAAAAGGTTCACAAACGCAAACATTCACCATTTTCAAATACATTAATAAAGATTTGTTTTCTGTATTGTTTTAGGTTGCAACGGTTGTGTGGAAGTAAAGTGCTCTCTCAACTGGGTGACAATTTATGAAATAACTTAATTAGGTTAAGTTTTTAAAAAACATATTTAAAAAAATGCATTAAAATGTATCCTATGTCAATCTGGGGATCAAGATGAATCTAACGAGCTAAAATCTAAAATCTAAAATCCATCAAGCCGTTTAGGGTACAGTGCGTGCCAAAGAAATAGACATACATACGTTCAAAAACATAACCCTCCATTTGACACAGTCGGGTAAAAAAGTTGAGAACTCGACCTCGACCGAAAAGGCTTCAGCCCTATACAGCCTTAAGATAAAAAAATAATTAGGTACCTCGAGAAAATATCTAACTATTAAAAATTGTAGGTCGTTTTTTGGTATTTTCTATGTACGTAAAAAACTTATCGAAATTGGACGACAAAAAATTAAATGCGAAAAAAATATTGGTCTGCAGATTGGAACTTTAAACACTTGGAACTTAAAAAAAAAGAGAATCCACACAAAGTTTGTCAAATCGACTGTTTAATTATTGACGATTAGTTACTACGAAAAAAATTGTTTTTTTTGCAAACGCAACGCAATAAGTATAAGACTGCTACATGAAATGAAAACCTTATATTAATTTCCTCATTTACAGAGATTTTAATTAAAATCTAAATATAGTACAGTAGATAATAGAATAGATTATGAATAATTAAGATCAAAAGGGATTAAGACCAACGACAGATGTCGTTATCAAAGAACAGTAACTATTAGGGCCAGCTCAGACGAGGGACTATCCGCGGGGTACTTTTTTGTCCATCAATATACAGCGTTATTTTTGGACCCCCCACCAAAACTTCACAGTGGCTTCTGTTCACGAAACTGAGCAACTTTCCCCAAGGAACTTTCCCCAAGTAACTAATGGTCAATTCGCAAAAAAATTTTGGACCTTTCATACTAATTTGATCACGTGATCGGCCTATTTTGTATGGAGATGCCCAAAATTTTTTTGCGAATTGACCATTGGTTACTTGGGGAAAGTTGCTCAGTTCCATGAGTAGAAGCCACTGTGAAGTTTTGGTGGGGGGTCCAAAAATAACCCTGTAGACGCCTAATTATATTATAAACTGTATTGACAACAACTCGTAACGCAGTGCAACAACCACAGTAGTGCAACATATTTCTCTGAAGAACTTTTTGATGGTCTAAAATCTAGATTCTAGACTAATTGTGAGTATATTTACTATATCTATAACTCTGCGGACAAAAGTCCCTCGTCTGTGCAGGGCCTAACTCTCTATTTCCTCTATAGCAGATGTAAATACACGTGACAGAGTGGATAATAGACTCATTGTCACTGTTAATGTTTAAATACATACTTTTTGTAATAAATCCGAAGGGACGGGACAAGAAATTGACTCCCACGCGTTAACAAGCTATATCGTCGCTAAGTCCGGATTAGTGGACATTTTGGAGCTAATGGCTAGGCCCAGTGTCAGAAGTTTTCAAGCTGCCTATGGGGTTTTGGCATGGCTTAACGACTTCCATCTAGTGATAGCAGCCGACAACAACGGCTTAACGTGCTTTGAAGCACGGAAACATCGCAAAGTCCGAATCGGTGAAGGTTGTGTGGCCAGTGACCAACCCCAGTGTCTAACTAGCGATAGTAGCCGGCACCAACAGCTTAACGTGTTTTTTTCTGTGATTGGTGGCAAAGGAGCAGACGGATCACCTGATGGTAAGCGATTACCGCCGCCCATAGACACCCGCAACACCAGAGGAGTCACAAGTGCGTTGCCGACCTTTGAAATGGGATGGGGGGATGGGGGGAATTGGGGAGGGGGGGGGGAGGTTGGGACCCTCACTCGGCGATACACAACGCAAGCGTTGCTTCACGCCGGTTTTCTGTTCGTGCCGAAGCATGGCTCATACTTTGCGAAACACGGAAACAGAAGAAAAGAAAAGCCAGATTTGCAAGTAGAATTATCACAGTGGCTAATTGATAATACTTAATAATAATAATAATAATATCTGGGACAAATCACACACGATCATCTGGCCCCAAACTTCAATTAACAATTAATATTTTTTCTGTTTTATCTAGATTAGGCAAAAATAAAATAATGTCTTTTTATTTGTTACATATTTGGGCATGTTATGAGGAGGGACGAAAGTCATGTGACTAGGAGAGTGTTGGATTGTTTATCCACGCTCTCTGTTTCTTAGTAAAATCCCGCGTGTTCATGAATTTGCGAGATTTTCATGCATAAATTTTCCATTCTTTAGGTTGTCTGGAAGAAATTGCTCTAAGCAATAAGGCCCTCTAAATTATACAGTAACATTTTTTATGTCACTTAAGTAAATGTATTTTGTTTCGTACAATAAATCAATCAAATACTAAAAATAAATATGTATATTATGTTGCAATAAACATTTGTTTTTAATTTAACCGTGGCATGTGTAAAATATCCTTAAAATCCTCGTGACTCCTCTGGTGTTACGGGTGTCCATGGGCGGCGGTAATCGCTTACCATCAGGTGATCCGTCTGCTCGTTAGCCGCCTATGACATAAAATAAATGATCAAATAAATAGTATCGAACCTTCCTTTGTAACTCAAGTAAAAAAAAAATATTATTTATCTCCCTTTGTTTGTTGCGATTGCGTGACTACACATACATACACATATAAATCAGTATTTTTAGGGTTCCGTTATTCTAAAGGAAAAAAGGAACCATTATAGGATCACTTCATTGTCCGTCCGTCTGTGTGTCAGTCAAGACCCTTCTCTCAGGAACGCGTAGAGGTATCAAGTTGAAATTAATATCAAATACTTATGTCTGCAATCTCTTGGAGATGTGAAAAAATCAAACAGTCAACGAAATCAAAAGATACAGCCGTTTATGCCGCAAATTTTGACATTCGCAAAGGAATCAAAACCTTTGGGGGTACTTCCCGTATACCTAGGATCATGAAATTTTGCGAGAAGGAATGTTTTATAGCACATAGGGAATAGCCCCAAAACCGTAAAGTTGCAGTTACATCACAATTTTTTTACGGGACCTTCCGTGTGCAAGTCCGACTCACACTTGGCCGTTTTTTAATATTATTACCTATCCGACAAATGTAAAAACGCCATAAGAATAAAATGATTATAATGTAACAACGACGTAATTAACATAATATTTTGCGAGAATTTTAATTTAACATGAATTGAACTGTCAAAGTAAAGTGTCAAAGTTGAAAGAGATGTCACTGTAAATGCGAAATGTGGTAAAAAAGTTGTCAATATGTCACTTGGAGATGGATTTGTTATTGTTTAATAGATTTATGTAATACTAGTGATACGCACGCGACTTTGTATGCGTGGATTTTGGATGTCTATAGCCTCCTCAGTCCTGAAGCATGATTTCGAAAGTAACACTGAAAAAAATTACTTCGACGTACTGAGGGGTTTTTATATAAGTAAAATATATATTTTTTGTCCTCTATGTAACACTTTTGCAATAATTTTTATTTAAAAGATTGCCAGGGTAAGCCACACGGAGAATGTTCCCCGTGTAGGGAACTTGAGTACCGAGCAGAATAGAACTTCAAAGTTGAAAATTGATTTTTCCATTCAAATTTTATCGAACTATTTTAGTTACTAAAGGATCGACTTTTATTGTTATCGATTTTCAACCGATTTCAACTAACGAAGGACCTCAACCAATCCGGACTTGGCCCCCCGTGTGTGGAGTATGGCCTAACCTTTCCATGGTATAGGAAGAGACCCTGCAGTGGGGATGATATAGGTTAATCAAATGTCAAATTCGAAATTTTGCTTAAAAAATGGTGAACTAATACGTCATTGTATAGTAGTTTGCATACCATTTACGAATTTTTTATAAATAAAAAATTGTACCTGCAACGAAAATCCAAGCAAGCAAGTTTTTCTGCAATTTTAACAAGAGAAAAATATTATATAATTTTATTTATTTTTTTATGCATTCAACTCGCAGATTTTCAAGTTTTTATCTACAATGGGTTAGGTCCTGTCAATCAGTCATTCAGTCAGACATTTCTTTTTATAAATATGTAAATAAACTAAACTGAGATTTTCAGTTTTTTTTGCGTCAATTATCATTTTACGTAAGACTTTTTTCTATGTTGTTTGTACACAAAAATTGTATTCTATTTTGATTGACTATATTTGAGTAAACAAATAATTTTTTGTTCTTTGTATGTCAATTATTTCACTTCATATTGTCAAAAGACTACTTTTAACTTGACTGCCACATAGCAGAGGATTATGTTTTTCAGACGTATTTTTCATTGTTGCCGTTTACAGGGTGTAACAGAAGTGTGTGACAATACTTCAAGGTTGGCTTTTACCCATCAAACTGAACAACTTTTGTTCTACAACTTTGAAGTATTGTCACACACTTCTGTTACACCCTGTATAAGAGAACTAAAGTAACCGCCATAGCTTACAGAATCGCTAAACTGAAGTAGCAGTGGACGGGGTATATAACTAGTAGAATAATGGTTGGGGGCATGTTCTTAAGTGGCGTACGCGCACCGGAGGACGTAGCATATTATCATCTGGCCCTAGCAACTCAATATCATAGCTCCTAACACCTAGACACGGAACGCTTGGCGCTGCGTAGAGATGTAGCCTCGCTCTGCATTCTCTATCGCATGTACAATGGGGAGTGCTCCGAGGAATTGTTCGGATTGATCCCTGCCGCCTCTTTTCGCCATCGTTCTACGCAACAATATATTCATCCCCATCACTTAGATGATTGGCAACTGTGCGTTTCACTAGAAACTTTCTTCCTCGCACAATCAAACTGTGGAATGAATTGTCACCTGCGGTATTTCCGGACCGATACGACATTCAAACCTTCAAGAAAAGAGCGTACTCCAATATCAAAGGCCGGCAACGCACTTGTGACTCCTCTGGTGTTCCGGGTGTCTATGGGCGGCGGTAATCGCTTACCATCAGGTGATCCGTCTGCTCGTTTGCCACCTCTGCCATAAAAAAAAATACCTGGTCGTCACACTAATACTTGCTCTCGGTAGAAATCGAAAGCATGGCCCACTTCATAGCAAGCAGGGTCGCTAAGCACAACGTCATCGGGTTAGTTAATAATTAATTCATTACAGCCAACTTTGAAACATGCTTGGAAAAGTAGAATGAATACGGAATCTATCAAGTTAGCAGCTTGTATACAGTATGTAATAAAAGTATAGCTATGTTATGTACTTATTAATGATGGTCTCTACAACTGAAAAAAAATACTACTTTGTTTAAATTCCAAAAAAACTTGGACTTCCCATATATCTGTAAATTTGGATAATTATCTGATCGATTTGTAAGAAACTTAAAAAATCATTTCAGCAAAATGACTGAACAGAAGTAGGTACTTATTACAGTTTCATAGTTAGAAGCTACTCTTAAAGCAACAATACACATTTTTAACACCCTATACATTCCCATACGAAATCTGAACAGTGAATCAAGAATTTGTATGGAAAACTGAAAAAAATTGTTGTAGATCGGATTTTTTCAATATTTTTACAACTATACTATACTAAAAGCAAAAGTACATAAAACTAGGTAATACTGATTGGCGCGAGAATTTCGCCAGGCGAAGCAATGTCCGTTGAAGCCGGTTGGTTACGACAGAGGCGCGCGCGCAGCGACCGACTGAACTCTAAAAAGATCACTTTCAAACGCGCACACTGTAACGTAGATTAGGTATTAGCAGTGATTTAGCTGGTTAAACTATATTTTTGTTATAAAATATACTTATACGTAATGAGTAATGACTTAGACGTCTACAGGGTGTAACGATAGGCTCCTTCTATTTAGTGGGAACATATGTCTGAGCGGTCGTGGCTCAGTGCGGCTTGCGTGGTCGCGTCGATCACGCAGGTTAACTGACTACAGACACGGTCATAACTTGAATGTGTTTAACTGTTAGTGGCCTTTACCTCGACCATTTCCGTGCTTCGCAAGGCACGTTAAGCCGTTGGTGCCGCCTGCTGTCGCTAGATGGCAGTCGTTAAGCCATGTCGGAGGCTTTAAAGGCGGCTTGAAAACTTCTGACACTGTGGTTGGCCACTAGCCCCACAACCTCCATCAATACGGACTTGGCCCCAGTATAACCTAACCTTCCCAACATAGCCAAATGCAAAACAACAAAGGTCCTAACTCCACTCTGCTAAACAAAAGCTTCAACTCGTCATGCTCAACTACTTTTGTTCGACGTCTTTTCTGAAATAGCAAAAAGGGCTTTTCATACAAGTCCATACATTTTTTTGATAGTGGGTTCAAATTGTTATAAAATGCACATGTAATACAGTATAGAGGATATATACTCGTAATTACTAATAGATGTAGGACCAGTTAATTTGTTCTATGTACGACTTTTACGAAATAGCAAAAAATGTGCTTTTCATACAAGTTCATCCATTTTTTGTGAATTCACCAAAATTGTGGAACAACATTTTTACAGTATGACGAGTGAAGCTCCAGTTACAAGTCCTACGCCTATTTTGATACACCCTGTATGTTAACAACCCATTACGTCCCCACTGCAGGGGCACGGGTCTCTTCCCATAACTCGGGAAGATTAGGCCATACTCCACACACGGGGGCCAAGTCCGGATTGGTGGAGGTTGTGGGCCTAGTGGCCAACCACAGTGTCAGCAGTTTTCAAGCCGCCTAAAAGACCTCCGACATGGCTTAACTACTGCCATCTAGCGATAGCAGCCGGCACCAACGGCTTAACGTGCCTTGCGAAGCACGGAAACGGTCGAGATAAACGCCACTAACAGTCAAACCCACCCAGGTTATAACCATGGCTGTAGTCAGTTAACCTGCGTGATCGACGCGACCACGCAAGCCGCACTGAGCCACGACCGCTTCATAAAATATGTAAAACCTGTATAAATTAATAAAATAGGTACTCTTTGTAAGTCTATTAAAGTTTTACCTCTAGATACCTATGTGAGAGTCGAAAGTTGAACTAAAAATATACATACGTTGGTATATGCGCAATATACAGGGTGTAACAGAAAGGTGTGACAATACTTCAAGGTTGGCTTTTACCCATCAAACTGAACAACTTTTGTTCTACAGCTTTGTTGAAATCGCAAAAATTTTTTTGGACTTTTCATACAAATCGATCAGCTGGCGAACCAAGTTTGTATGAAAAGTCCAAAAATTTTTTTGCGATTTCAACAAAGTTGTAGAACAAAAGTTGTTCAGTTTGATGGGTAAAAGCCAATCTTGAAGTATTGTCGCACCTCTCTGTTACACCCTGTATATACAGGCAATAAACACTTAGACACAATACATATTTAAACATATTTAGTCATCACAAAAATGTACAATATGTACTACAAGGTTCCTTGAAATTTTCTTGGCTTGCGAGAGTGGGGTTTCTTGGAGCACCTCCACCATAGATAAGGTTCCTTATAGAAAAACACTGATACTTTTAACTACAACATCATCATTAAGGTCACGTTAGCTTCACGTTCATTTCGATAGCAGTTGATGGGATGATTGCAGTAGTGCGATAACTTGGGCGGCTTCAGCAGCAGACTACTGCTGCCTTCATCAGAAAAACGTCCTTGAAGATGGACACTAGTCCATCTTCAAGGACGTTTTTCTGATGAAAGATATTCTTCTGTGTCTTCTTCGACTGTTGGTAGCAAATTTATCCCCCGATAAGCTGTATCGACCCTTTTATACCCAAAAAACAAAACAATACAAACAAAATTTGAAGAGGAGAATCAGTTCCATTGTCATTCACAGTGACTTAAAGTGTCAAGCTTTTTCTTTAATCAAATGAAATGGATATTTTTTTAAAGAGTTTTTATAGGGCTCTCAAATGATACCAATATTGCTACGAATAACTGCTTGTCTTAAGGATTAACAGTGCTTGAAGCCTATTTTTACGGACGTGCGATTTTTTTGAAGCCGAGTGTATTTTGGTTTATTACCAATTAAACTTATTAAAAGATTTGGATAGATGTTTTTACATCATGACGAACCCTTAGAGAAACCTCGGTTCCAAACCATCAAAATCAGACAGCGAACGATTTAAATCCTTATTATTTTTAATAGAAACGTTCCAACGCCAAAAAGACCACAATGCGCGGCTGTAGAGATTCCATCACTACAGTACCTACTTAGCTGCTATGGGCATCTCTGAGTGAGAAACAAACCTTCTTTTACATCTTCATCAAATTAAAAAAAGTTAAAGGGTCTTTAAAATTTCTACGAGCTTTTCTAAGACGTTTGTTTACAAATTCAATGAATGAATGAATGAAAATGAATGAAAACACTTTATTGCACAACGAAGCAGGAAAATAAAAACAAAAACATTAAAAAAAATGTTATACAGGTAGGCGGTCTTATCGTTAAAGAGCGATTTCTTCCAGACAACCTTTCAAGTTAACGAAACTCTGCTATGTATGATGGTGGCCGAAAGGAAAATTGATATGTTTATCTCAGCTTTTTTCAGTGTTTAAATATTCTAATATGTTACACCGGCCTTAAAATGGATAAAAAAATACGATGTTATAACACGAGAAATTGACGAGAAATATGTAAAATTATAATTTAATTTTTAATTAGAAACAAAAACTGCTGCTGTTCATTATATTTTTTTTAATTCTCACAACACAAACAGTCGTATGTACATTGAAGACTTTTTTTATAACTTTTTAACAAAAGACTTTTTATACTATTGTACATAAAAAACCACACTTAACTCCATCAAAAGAGGTGGTAAAAATTGTATGAGACCTGTATGTAGGTCAATGTCACTGGTCATCACATCAAAAGAGATTTTAAGCACGTGTTTCACAAATCGAACCGGCTACCACATTCGAGGAATGATGTCCCCCAACTATGATGCCAAGGGCTTACCAATTGAGGTTAAAAAAAACTGTTCTATTCTATTTTTCTATTTGGCACTCCAAATCTCACATCGACATTGATTTTGTCAATGTCTAGTGAAAAATAGGAGAATCTTCAATTAAAAAAATGGCGAAATAAATTTCAAGTGAAAGTCACGTCTCTAAGGGTGATGTGCACCTAAAGACGCTCCCCGTGGTGGTTTGCTGCTGGAACTCGGAAAACGGAACTGTCTCCCGAGTTAATCCTCTTTTTATCATCGCTTATCTCGGAATCGCGACCACAGCTATTTCTCCGTCACAAAAATAACGTTGAAACTATTTCTATATATGTATGTATTTAAAAGTATATGTGTATGTATATCAGTCTCTGGTTCCCAAGATACAGGGAATCCTAGTTTGTGGCCCGATGACCGTGTGTGATTATTATTCCAAAACGGTAATAATTGTAAAATTAACTCAACAGACGTGTGCTCGGTACAAAGTCCCGGTAACCAACAAAAACTGTCAGTTTAAAATATTTAGCCCAAATCTTTTTGCAAGCAATCTTTCGCAGCAAGAATATGGCATTTTTATTTTATTATCCGAAAAAAATAGATATCGTGATTTTTAAAGCATAATATTGATAGTGTATTGTTCAGTATAGTGCCATTTAATTATCTTATGTGTAGGATAATGAAATAAAAGTGTGAAGACTGTATTCGAGTGCTCTCAAGAAGTCGCATGCAATCTTCATCAAAAGTGCTATCGTTTTGCTGAAGAACTGACTTATACATAACGACAGACATTAACTGAATTAAATTATGACAGACTTTAATTAGGCATGACTGTATTACACCAGACAAGGCTGTATGGCCATAGAAGCCTTTGCCTTTTCCTTGCGATAGCAGGAAATAATAAAAAAAAATATGACAATTTTATGTTTAAATAACCATCATTGACCCGAAAAGACTTTTTGGCGGGAACTCGCGGCAAGAGTTTGTCATTTTTGTTTTATTATCCGAAAAAATAGATATCGTGGTTTTTAATGCAAAATATTGATAGTGTATTGTTCGATAAAGCACCATTTAAGTGTCTAATATATAGGATAATGAAATAAAAGTGTGTAGACTGTGTTTCGAGTGCTCTCAAGAAGTCCATGAAATCTTCATCAAAAGTGCTATCATTTTGTTGAAGAATAGAGAAAAAGTTAAAGACGACAGAAATTGATAAATGAGAACTCAAATGAAATAGAAAAATATTTAGATAAGAGCAAACTACGTAAGAATAGGCTGTATGGTCAGAGAAGCCTTTGCCTTTTCCTTGCAAAAGCAGGAAAGAACCAAACAAACAACAACCATCATTGACCCTTTCGCGTCTTTAACACATGATTAAGTTGTTATAATGATTCGTTAACAAGTAAGAAGAAGGTGAAGTATCCACAGACTTGCACCGCCATGGACAAAACTGAGAAGATTAACAGTTAAATTTTCAGTTCTTTTCCTCCAGTTTGTTGTTTGTAGAAAAAAGGAAAAATAAAATACCCATATTTTTATCTAAGTTAGATAAATTTCTCGAAATAATTAACTTTTATCACCGTTAGGCTGTACAGGGTATGAAGCCTTTCCGTCAGGTCGATTTCACAACTTTTTTTATTTTTTGCCACTCAGTTGGCATATGCATAAAGATTCTACTCTAACGAAGCTAAATAAAATTTTATGTGTGTCAAACTTTTGGGCATCGTCAGCTTATTGCAAAATATTTATATAAACATGCTTATAAGGTGTCAATTTTCGCAACGTACAAATTAGGTTAATAAACAGTCTACCTACATTATTAAAATGAAAAACATCGTTATAAAATTAATCTAAAAATATTGTATTCGTGTGCTTTTTAGTAAATTGTTTAAATAAAATTAAATATCTGGGATAAATCACAAGCGACCATCTGGCTCCTAACTAGGATTTCTTGTATTACGGGAACCAGAGATTGATAACATATCTACGTTTAAATACCTACATATATAGATATGTATATTACAGGGTTGTGTGGAAGAAATCGTTTTAGCGATAAGACCGCTAAGAATATAATACGCGAGCAGAAAGCTGGGAATCTGTCTTTTTACTAGAAATTGGAGTGTGTGTTGACTACATCACACCTGATAATAATTGACCACGCTGAATACGTTAAAAACAACCGACTTCAATCGCAACAACTCCAATTTTGCTATGTTTTTGTTGATTTTTTCAAAAACTGCTGAATCGATTTCGATAAAATTTATATGGAATCACCTGTGAAGTATACTCTTTTTAACAAAAAAAGAATTTTCTAAATCGGTTCAGGCGTCTTCGAGTAATCGGTGAACATACATAAAAAAAAGATTCCGACGAATTGAGAACCTCCTCCTTTTTTGAAGTCGGTTAAAAAGTGACGATTTAGTCGAGGATGGTACACTACATACAAGCTCATAGCTCAACTAATGCCTGTACATTGTCGCCTTGAAGATATCCAAATTGTAAGCTAGAAACTCAGACGCAGGCAAGGAGTTCCACTCTTTCGCAGTTCGCATAATAAATGAGGGAGATTAGCGCTTCGTGTAAGTACATAGGTGTACACTGTACAATATCAACTACGAAGGGATGGAGAAACGATTGTAATTCCAAAAAATATAATATCTCTCGGGTCAAATCACACACGGTCATCTGGCCTCAAACTAGGATTCCCTGTACTATGGGAACCAGAGACTGATATACAATATATATACACATATACGTTTAAATACATACTATACATATATAGATAGTACATTCAGACACAGAGCAAACAAATCTGCTCATCACAGAAGTGTTTGCCCTGGGTGGGAATCGAACCTACTCTCAGATCAGTAGTCAGGACGTACTATATATCACTAGGTTCGTAAACAATTTACAACGAGTTATTGTCTTAGGAGCACTAACCACTGAGCTACTGAGACCAATTGGTTGTTTTTTTTTAAATTTTGTCCTTTATGTTTATTAAGAAAAGGTTTTACATAATATCATGATCAACCGAAGACTATCATTAACATAATAAAATTAAACTAATTTTTAAAAAGTGGACACTGGGCTCCCAAGGTCTCTCTTTATCGCTTAGGAAATACTTAAACGTCTGTTGTGAAATATTAACTCTCGTATTTTAATGCTCTTTGTAAATGATACATACATAATTATGATTAGGTAAGCCCCTACATGATTTTTTTATTAAAATTAATTTAACATATCACGCATGTGTTATTAACTTTAAAAAAAAAACTTTTAAAAAAATGTGTTAACGGAGTTTCTTTAGAGCCCGTCGTTTCTTCTCACTCCGCAAACACTTCCCGAAGCGGCGGTATACGAGTTCCGAGTGGTAGGAACTTCGTATTAGGTAGATAAAAGAATGACATTCGAAAAGTGTACACTGCTATAATACATCCTTTATATAAATATTTTTGATTTAATTTAATTTAGTAAGTATAATTATTTTGTATTTATTTCATTATTTTAATGACAATTCATAATTTTTTTATTAGTAACTAATATTGATTCATATTTTTGGTGGTTCATATACCAATGTATTCTTACGAATACTAAATACTGACTTGTAACCAGCCTGTTGCTAATAAACTATTTAATTTTTAACCGACTTCAAAAAAAGGAGGAGGTTCTCAGTTCGTCGGAATCTTTTTTAGAATTTTTTTTATGTATGTTCACTGATTACTCGAAGACACCTGAACCGATTTGAAAAATTCTTTTTTTGTTTAAAAGGGTATACTTCACAGGTGGTCCCATATAAATTTTATCGAAATCGATTCAGCGGTTTTTGGGAAAATCAACAAAAACATAGCAAAATTGGAGTTGTTGCGATTGATGTCGGTTGTTTTTAACGTATTCAGCGTGGTCAATTATATTAATATCTAAGATTAAAATGCATTATGAAATTAATTACCATACGTGCCCGATATAAAGTTAAGATAATTTAAATTAAAGATATTAAAATTACTGAGAGAACATTTTATAAACGTTGACACATGACATATTTGTAACTAACTATCAAAAAATATTCTAAAACCATGAGGGTAGTTTTAAAAATATTTTAAACATAAACTATTTTATCGATTCGCATTTCTTTTTTTCAATTTTAATTCTGTATTATAGCATACTATTTAAAAGTCATTTAATACAATCATTCTTAATTAAATTATTTTAAATCCGTCTATTCATCAACTTTCACGATTTTTTCTTAATAATTAAGTCGCGAGCGTTACTGACATGCGGTCTTTTCCCCAAATTAAGCATTTAAAAAGAATTTCGGATGCGACCACAGCAGCATCCGATAATGACAAGATCTCGTACGGAGACTCTTAAGATCACTTTCCATTGCCCCAGTGCCCTAAATAGCCCCACCTGAGCCCTCCGGCAGGTGAAAGCAAAATTAGCAAAACCTAATAATGACATAATCCTACATAACCTACCTTAAACCAGCAGTGACGAAATTTCAGGAAGGATGCAATCAAAAAACACTTCAAATACACAACACTGGCCAACACTTCGAAACGGAACTTTAAAAAAAAAAACACCGCGCCAAACAAAAGTTATTGATGTCACTGTCAAAAAATACCGCGAAATTCTATGAAAAGAAAAACTTCAGTGTTCCACAAACGTTTTCACAGTCTATTAAAATCTCTTTTTAAAATCGCGCGCGATTTCAAACGGCTCTTACCAGCCGGTGCGTTCTCACAAACCGGGCTTTGCCGCCCGACTGCTGTACGTCAAAGTTTTTGCTTAATACAGAAGCGAACATTCACTGTCGCACTAATATAAATGCCTGTAAAATCCAAAGTTCCACGTAAAATGACTTGATGTGATGATGGTGTCTTTTTTGTTTACATTTACCGACCGCAAAGGATTAATAATGGAATATTGTTTTATTTACTTAAACTACCTACGCAATAACGAATTACCTTCATTCATTAGTTAGACACTAGAAAAAATAGATTGATGTGTTGAGTATGCAGTCTCCTTGGCTTCTTGTCACTGGCATTGAAGAAAAACACCTCAGAAAGAAAAAGAAAAATAAATCTGCAATAGAATTTATTTCCTTTATTCATACAAGTTAAGTTATTAAATAATTTTAAGGAAGTTAATAGTCATTATGATTTTTTAGTTATTTCTAGTTCATCTATGAGATAAGATGAAATACATGAATAGACTTTTTGTCATCATAAAATCCTAAAATATTTGATAAATAACATTTAAATAAGTATGTAGGAAAATGTTAGATTTTTGCAAAAAAAAACATCTAACGTCATAAAAAAAAATGAAAATAAAAATAAAGCTTCCAGTTTCTTTTTGTTTTCTAAAATAAAACATTTCACACTTTCTGAAATAATAATAATCGACAACGCTGAAATCGTCAAAAAACCGACTTCAATCGCGTAACATACGGGTCAAACTGAGAACCTCCTTTTTTGAAGTCGGTTAAAATACTGAAACCTTCTCCTAAATGTAACAAATACTTTTCTGAAAACCGCTTTATAATCGGTTCAGCCAAACGCGAGATAATCGCGGACAAACATACATACAAACATACATACATACAGGTCAAACTGCGAACCTCCTCTTTTTTTAAAGTCGGTTAAAAACGCTTGATAATCCTAAATTCACGCTTCGTAGCTTGTAGGCTCGTAGCGTCTTGGAAAAGACATCAACGAGAGCTACCAAATTAACCCTGTATTGCCCCCTTGGAAAATACATCAAGAAGAGCTACAAGATGCTGACCTGCAGTAGTCCTATAAAAAGACATCAAGGAGAGCTACAAAATTAACCCTGCAGTGTCCTTTAGTAAAGAAATTAACGATAGTTGTAAACTGTAGCTTTGTATTAGCGCCTTAGAAAAGATATCAACGAGAGTTACAAGATCCTGACTTGTATGAGTCTAAAGTAGTAGAAAAACATCAATAAAAATTGTAAGATTAGCCCAGTAGTGTAGTAACCCCTTAGAAAAGACATCACTGAAAGTTGTAAAATGTAGTTTTATTTTTATACCTCTTTAGTAAGGACATGAACGTAATTTGCAAGATATTTAGCCTCGTCTAGGCTTTGGCTTTTAGTAATGCCTCTAAGCTAAGTAGGTAGCTAAGCTAAGTAAGTTACCCAACCAGCAAAGTTGTCATATAATATCGAGACTAAATAAAGTTTGGTTTTAAAATGGTTATGTGGTATCTCAGATGTCAAAGAATTGTGTTATAGTATTTTATACGAAAGTTTAGTCGTATAATACTTTCTATTCTATTTTTCTATTTGGCATTCCACATCTCATTTAAGGAGTGATTTTGCCAATGTCAAGTGAAAAATGGGAGAATCTTCAATAAAAAAAATTGGTAAAACGCCAGTGTCAAGTGAAAGACGCGGCTCTAAGGGTGATGGGCACTTAAAGACGCTCCACGTGGTGGTTTGCTGCTGGAACTCGGAAAACGGAGCTGTCTCCCGAGTTAATCCTCTTCTTATGACCGCTTATCACTGAATCGGAATCACAGCTATTTCCCCATCACAAAAATAACGTTATGACTACTCTAAAACGGAAATAATTAAAAAAATAACTCAGTAGACGTGTGCTCGGTACACGTCCCGGCAACCAACCACCGTATAATACTTGGATGTATTTATTACATTAACAAGACGTCTACACAACGAATTTGTTTTTAATACAACCATATTAAGACCTTTACACGATTTTAAACCGAATAATTTGCGCCCTATTCGCGTTATGTAAACGTTAACACAACCGTTATACGACGAACTTTTGCTACTTGGGAAAGTAATAAGGTGTCTCCTCTTCAACTAAGCTATGGCACTCGACCGTATGTACAAGCGGATTCACCAAGAGTTTCATCAATATAATAAAAAACACATAATAAAATTATTAAACTAATTTTCATGCAGCACGAATAGACGCGGTCGAAATCTCGCGAGTCGTGACAGAAAAGTCTGACGTTATCTCTTAAGATCGTATGGATATTGATGATACTATAAAATCACTTGCTTAAATCATTGACGTATACTTCTAGACCTTCTGCTTCCACAGTATCAAATATTTCCCTCTAAAAAGTTATCATTGTATAAATAAAATTCGGGACGAAATCATACAAATACGGTTATCATCATCAGCCAAAAGACGTCCACTGCTGGACAAAGGCGTGTCCCCAAGCATTTGCACGCTGACCGGTCCTGCGCTTCCCGTATCCATTGGCTTCCCGCGACCTTCACCAGGTTATCGGAGGTCGCAAACTAGGATTTCCTATTCTATGGAAATCCTGAGACTATGTTTTTTTATCTTCTATTGATAAGCCCTTGGCATCATCTCACCTGGTGGTAAGTGATGATGATGCCGAAGATGGAAGCGGGCTTACCAAGATTCCCCAACGCAATGGGGAACTGGCTATCTTTATCTTCATACATAACATTGATGTTTGGTGGCAAGACTTACATTAGATGGTGGTAGTTAGCCAGGCTGGCTCAAAAATGTTCTACCACTAACCAAACTGAGTCCTACAACGTTGGTCCCCCCCGGGAATCAAACCCGCGACCTCCCGATGCGAAGCGAGCGGACAGCCACTAGGGTACGGAGGCGGCTAATGTTTATGTTATTGTTGTTTAAATACCTACGAGTATATAAGATTATGTTTATGTTAACAACTCATGATGTCGTCCCCACTGCAGGGGCACGAGTCTCTTCCCATATCTGGGGAAGGTTAGGCCATACTCCACACACGGGGGCCAACCCCAGAGTCAGAAGTTTTCAAACCGCCTATAAGCCTCCAGCTTAACGACTGCCAGCTAGTACCTAATAGTAGCTGGCACCAACGGCTTAAGGTGCCTTGCGAAGCACGGAAAAGGTTGCCACTAACAACAGTCAAACCCATCCAGGTAATGACCGTGCCTGTAGTCAGTGAACCTGCGTGAGCTTTATGTTTAAATGTATATTTATTAGTTACCAGCTTTCGCCCGCGACTTCATCTGCCTGGAATTCAGAATTGGGTCCAGAGAGAAACAAAACGTTAAGGTAGCGCCATCTAGAAACGAAGTGGAAATGGGTTTTTAAGCATTAGGGTTCCTCTGGGAACCCTTAAGTTTTCCGGGATAAAAAGTATCCTATGTGTGAGCCGAGTGCTTTATCTATCTACCTACCAAATTTCATCCAACCCCGTTCAGTAGTTTCGGCGTGAAAGCGTAACAAACAAACAAACAAACAAACATCCATACTTTCGCATTTATAATATTAAATAATTAAGTGAGAAAGTGAGATGAGATGAGATGAGATTAGTTATAGGTAGTTATTAGTTATATTTGATAGTGGCCCTTTCATTTTACCGACTATTGGGAAGTGCCGATAATTAGTTTTCGCCCATCATTTTATTTAGTTTTTTAGCGAAATTTTGCCTGTTATTTCGTGAATATTTTTTTTAACGGATTAACTTATACGCTTTTTATAGGGAATATGGGAATAGGGAAGCTGATACTAAAATTATATACCCCATTAGAAAAAAAAGGAAAATGTTGCCAATCAAACTATTATATGTACCTATACTACTGTGAAATCCAACTTGTGTTCCTTTTATTGTTGAGAGAGACACTCGTCCTTACCAAGTATAGGCTAGGTCTGTGACATGGTATAAATAAATGATTGATTGTCTATGTCTAAATAGGTAAATATTTAAATATCAAGTCTAGATATAATAATATTAGGTAAATAGGTAATAGGATTTACCTTGTTTACTTCCAACTAGCAAAGTGTGGTGATATATCAGTGATAGAAACGTTTCTATCACGCGAAATCGCCGCAGTTTTAACACCATTTGGTGATATAAGGGTTGTATTTTAGCAACGCTTATCACTGTTTGGTGATGATATCTATATCGTGATATTTCAGACTTAGTGATGCCAGCCACAGCGTTGCTTTTATATCACCTTTGTAACACTATATTTGGTGTTAATTGCCCCCCCTTTTATCACTACTTTGCTAGTTGGGCTAAGTTTGTGTGCTTACCGTTCCCTGTTTTTTGTGTGCTTTCCAATTTATGGACTCTTCAAGACGGAAATGAAAAAGTCTTTGAAGGATCGGCAAAGCATTGATAGCACGTATGGTGGTGCAAATGCCCATAGACGGCGGTAACCACTTTCCATCAGGACGGCCATCAGCCTTTTGCCATCTTATACCTATAAAAAAACAATAAAAAACACCTGGCAGTTTAAAATATACTGCCTGTATGTATCAAAATTAGTATGGGAGCCTCTACTTATAAAACTGAACAACTTTTGTTCTACGATTTTGTTGAAATCTTTAAAAAAATAGGCTTCATTGGGACTCATTTTTGTTGCCATAAATCACAAAGTAAGAAAAATTGAAAATCGTCTCTATAGTGACATCTATGAATGCAGCTTGGAAACGATATAGTTACATTACATACTACCAATACAACTTAGCAGTGTGAAATAAATAACTGCTAGTTGACGGCTCTGTCAAAAAGTGCAGCTACTCGTTCCTAGATGGCGCTTTAAAAATATCGGATACAATTTCCATTCATTTTGCATTGTGATTGTGAACGTGTATCCGAACATTTATAAGTCACAAAGTTGTGGTAGGGTGGTACACTAAAAATGATTTCCCATTTCTGAGGGTAAATAAAGAAGAAATTAGAAAAAAAAAAAATTGCACAAGCGGGCAAAATTTTTGGTTCGCAATAATATTACATTTTAGTTCAATCGAATGTAACCTTAGCATTTTGTAATAATTAAGAAAAGGCCTAGTCAGCGACCCAAGTTCTTATTTCTTATCTTTATTTTTGTATTTCTTGACCTTAATTAATTAAAAAATACCTAGGAGAGAAAGCGATTACTTTTCCTGTGGTGAATATTGTAATACGATCACTGAATTATTCAGGCGCGCAATTTTAAGGTATAATGTATCCACCAGTACCAGTATCTTTTAAAAATCTTTGAAACATCGATAAATGATGATAAGAAAACATATTCAGGATTACCTGCGGAACTGATTATTCTCGGTTGAAAGAATTAACCTATATTAATTATTGTTATAAGCAGAGTTCGAAGTGATTGATAACTATCTTGTTATTAAAATTATAAACAAATACAATTAATTAAATTCTTACGCAATCAAATTATTATTTTATTTATTTATTTATTTAAAATTTATTGTACACAGAAAAGACAAAGACATACATTAAGAAGGAAAGAACATACAAAAGGTGCAGCTTATTTCTATAAGAAATTTCTTCCAGCAGACCTTGGACAGTGAAAATTGAAGAAAAAAGAGGCAGAAAAGACGTGTACAAAACAAAGATATAACAATTATAAAATAGTGACAAAGAATACAAACTTATACCTAATTCTTAAAATAATACATAAACATACATTAAATAACAAACATTTATTTGTATCTACATCCAATTTGCCGCTTCCACGCATTTACAAACGCGTTATATGGCAATAAAAAACCTCTCACCCTCACAAATATTGTGTTCAAAACATAAATTAGGTACTTAGTACGATTTGTATTTTGTTTCAGTTTTATCACTATTATAATTTAATGAAATTATCATTTGTTTGTCAAAAATTTTAGATATGAAGTTATGAATCAGCACTAATAATTATCCGATAATTATAAAATTATTGTCTTGACAATTTCAAACCTTGAAATATGATCAAACCCTGGTTTAAACTATATGTTTTTATTATCACCGATAAGAGCTTAGAAGATATTCATAGAATAAAATTAATTCACTTACTATTATCTTTGTAATATAGTTTTTCTAATGTCATGTCGATGACGATTTGTATTGACAGTGACGCAGTTACGTACGCACAGCGTACGCACGACAATGGTAGTGGAAGTAAAAGTGGCGAAACTCCACCTTTATCTGGCAACACCACAAGTGCCATGCCCTCCCAACGAAACGGTTGTTGGTTGATCAACTTTCAGTCAAGCGATATTTCAAAATAAATAGTGGATACGTAACAACACCGTGAAATTAGTTTCTATCGTAAAATATCCGGTGTGCTAAGTGTTTTTGTGCTAAAATGGTATTATTTTGAGTGTATTTAATCAAAAAAGCAAAAGTGTATTAGTGGTTTCCGTTGTAGTGAGAAATTAAAAAAAAAATACGATCAACAGGTTTCAAACGACAAAACAGTGTTGTAGTTTATAATATAAAGATAATAATCTCCTTTCTTACAGTTTTCTTGCAATGTAAGTGAATAAAGGGATTGCAGTGGTCAAAAAAAAAAAAAAAGAAAGTGCGAACAAACAGTGTTACAGGCAAACAGTAAAAGTTGTATTAACAAAAAATGTCTAGTAAGTTTCAAAAATAATGATATCGCAATCTTCGAACAGAGTGCAAGCCATTAAAAATAAATTCGAGAACTTGCAACAAGAAACAGCGCCGGTGGCGAAGAAAAATTCAGCGTTCGTAACAAAACACTTGAACAAACATATTGGTTCAACCGTTGAAACAGACAAAAAACATGTTCAAGGGGGAAACGATAAAGAAAATACTATACAAAATTTCAATGAGTCATCTGTTACAAAACAACAGGGTTCCGAGTCAGATTCAAGCGAAGACTGGTGCCCGAAGCCAAACACAAGCTATTTGTATAATAAAACAGATTCTAAACACACATTTAGTGATACTAAAAAGTCTTTGGTAAGACAGAGTAGCGATCCTGGCAAGAAGTTACATAGGAGCCATGCTTTCCGTTGTGATCGGAGCCAAAAGATTGTAAGTCCAAAACGTCATGGTTCCTACAACGGCAAAGAAATAGGTGAGTTCTCCATGAAGATGGGGGAAAAGAGGCTTAGTAAAGATCGCTTGAAGCGTTTAGGTAACTTCCTCGAAGATCAAATGAGGAAAGAAAATTATGTGCCGTTTAAAAATGAATTACTTGGTGAAGATCAAAATGTTCAAAAGGTCCATGATTCGTTACCCGACTCAGAAATACCTCAGCATATTCTAGACCAGTATGCTAAAGTTGTTAAACCTAAGAAAAAGGATCCCGAAGCAATGACTGATAGCGGTGTTAGTTCTGAAACGGAGAATCTGGAAGAGGAAAAGATGGGTCGGATAAAGAAATTAATGTCTCAATTTGAAAACCCCCATAAAGACGAAGATCTCAAAAATAACTTAGACGTTATGGTTGATCTATGTGCTTCTAGTGAAACTATGAAATTAGAGCGTAAGAATCCACATTTAAAACTCACTGACACATTAAAAAAAGCACTAAAACAACCATTACCAGCGGGTCCTCCTCCTAAAAAACCACCCAGGATATTCACAGTGTCACCTGTCCCTGAGAACTCGGAAAAACCTAAAAAAGATGCAAGAAAAATGTTAGAAAAACTCGAGCAGGCATTACAGAAACGTGAAATACAAAATCAAACTAACAAAAACGATTATGACATTGTCGAAGGGAACGAAAACGAATCCAGCGAAATAGAAAACAATGAATACGATCTGATAGAGTTAAGAACCGTACCAAAGAAGCCGAAAGAAATCCATTATTTATGCACTGAGATACTAAATATCAACAAAACACTACCGAATTTGAATCAGAACAATGCCAATAATTGTTTTAAATCTCTCAATTGTACGCTCACCAATTCAACTGTTAGTCTCCCATACACTCGTCTTAGCCTTGACTCAAATAAAGACATCTCAAACAAATGTTCCTGTAGCAGTGATGATTTAGACCTCAAAAATAGGAGACTTAGTTCCTTTCTATCGGACAATAAATGTTTTAAATGTAAAATAAATGAAAATAACAACGGATTTAAATGTCATTTGAACTGCAAGTGTCTGTTGCAGAATTCTGAGTTTTTTCTGGATAATGAACATATTTACGATGAACCGTGTGTGGAAGTGAGGAAGAAGAGTAAATATGGAACGCTGAATCTCAGTAAGAGTATGGAGGATCTCAGGGTCGATGGAAGTGAGGTGAGTCAGCTTATTTCATTGATTTTTTATTCATTTTATTTATTCATAAGAAGGTACACAAACAGAAATGTAGGAATATACGTTTATTTTTTATTTTAAGCCCTTTATTCAGACAAATATGTTCTAATATACAAAATGTATTGTAACAGATAAATAAAAATATTTATCTGTTAGCCCTTTGGCAACTTTCTTCCAACTTGTTCCATTTGCTTCTCTTCTGTGCTTGTCTTGTCAAGATTTCCCCGCAACTTTATGCTACCTATGTCGTCGTCCCTTCTTTTGTAAGGTCTCCCTTTTTTTGCGTTTTCCATTTTGTAGGATTTTGGACCACGTTTTGATGATTTATGATAATAAAACGTATTTAAATTTAAATGAATCCTTACATCCCAAAAATGTGTCCCTTCATGATTGTTATACTGTTTCACTTCTTAGCAATTTTAGTTACTGAGTCTTTTTTGGTCGACAGTAAGATACTTTTTTACAGTACTTTTTGAGGGTAATACAGTAGAATCAGGTAGAATACATGATAGAGATGTCAAAAAATAATTACTTAAAGCCTACTACAAAAAAAAACTTTGGCTTCTCATAAAATGTCCAAAAATAGGAAGAATTTTTAATAGAACTTTTTGCCATCAGTTTTGTACCTATATAACCATCACTTTTCATTATTGAACAAAAACAGTAAGTATTTAAATATTGGTTAAAAAACAGTTTTTAAGTGACGACTAACTCACATTTATTGTATTTTAATTTTTATTTGTCACAATGATGTTGTGTTTTATTTATTATTTTTTAATGAATTAAGTACTTTTGACAACAGTCAAATTTACTGAATGAAGACATAATTTTACAAAAAGAACAAAATTATGCAATTCTGAAAATAACATAATTTTATTACAATTACTTATTGCAATAAAAACAAACAAAAGCTGACTGATAAGAAATTGCTATCAGTCATTAAACTGACTAGAATGGTAATCTATAAAAAAACTAAATGCAGACATCACTGACTGTGACTAACACCTAAGTTATGATTCATACACGAACTAAGTATCTCACTACGTTCTCCATTCATCGCTTGCATTCTAATGTGGGTGTTAATTTAGTACATTGTTTATTATATAACTATTTATTTAACCAACTTCAAAAAAAGGAGGAGGTTCTCAATTCTTCGGAATCTTTTTTTTTTAAATTTTTTTTTATGTACCTATGTTCACCGATTACTCGAAGACGCCTGAACCTATTTGGAAAATTCTTTTTTTGTGTAAAAGGATATACTTCACAGGTGGTCCCATATAAATTTTGTCGAAATCGATTCAGCGGTTTTTGAGAAAATCAACAAAAACATATCAAAATTGGAGTTGTTGCGATTGAAGTCGGTTGTTTTTAACGTATTCAGCGTGGTCAATTATTAATAGAAACGTTCCAACGCCTAAAAGATCAAAATGCGCGGCTGTAGAGATTCCATCACTACAGTACTATCTCCAGTGAAACCTAATATTATTATCCAGAGCCCTATCTTGTGTGGTCTTTTCCCCACAAATCGGAGATTTCGTTCTCACCCAGCGAACCGCGACGTCTCGGCTGGTCTGGCCTTCGGTCAGCCTGTCACACCCCAGTGATCAGTCGTATTCGTCACTCCGGGGCGTAGGCACAGTATACTGCCCTCATAAAAAAAGGCCGCAAAGTGTACAGACACTCCATATACAGGGTGTAACAGAAGTGTGTGACAAAAGTTCAAGGTTGGCTTTTACTCTTCAAACTGAACAACTTTTGTTTGAAGTACTGTCAACAAAGAATTTGAAGTATTGTCACACACTTCTGTTACGCCCTGTATAGGTATATAGTTTTGACTGACTCAGTGGCTAAGTGGTTAGCGATCCTGACCTCTGATCCAAGAGTCGTGGGTTTGATCCCCACACAGGGCAAACTTTTCTGTGATGAGCAGAATTGTTTGCTCTGAGTCTGGGTGTATTATATCTATATATGTATGTATTTAAAGGTATATGTGTACGTATATCAGTCTCTGGTTCCCAAGATACAGGGAATCCTAGTTTGGGGCCAGATGACCGTGTGTGATTTTGTCCCAGATATTATTTTTATTATTATATTTTCCAGTTTTCTTCCTTATGAGGGCAGTATTCGTCACTCAGAGGCGGACCTAGGCTCAGTAATTCAGTTACAGGATGTTTTAGAATTTTAAGGGGTTCAAAAAATCAAAAGAAATCGGTCTTAAATTTTTTTTCAGTTTCCCATAATAAATCTGAATAGTGAATCAAGAGTTTGTATGGGAAACAAAAAAAAATTGTATATGTAGACCCATGGCGCCTGAGGGGATTTTTTAAATATTTTTCCTGTGTTCTGTACTTGATTCTGAGTAACCTTAAAACAAACGCTCTTTTTTAATATCCCCTGTATATGTATGTCGTGGTCAGATCATAGAATTGACCAGATCCTGAAAATGACTGGCCATTTTTATAATTTTTAATTTTTATATGAATCCTGTGCTCCAAATAAAACATTTTTATTTTATTTTTATTTATTTATATCGTCGAGGAACTTCGAAAAAAAATAGGTTGGGTAAGGTTATTAGTGTAACCGTATAAATGAGCCCGACGCTCCATCTAGTACAAAGTCCCTACTACGCGGAACTTGTACACTCAACTTTTCACAGAAGTGTTTGCGAAGCGAGAAGAAACGTCCGGGTAAGATCCGGTGACTTTTTTTTTACTAGCCCTATTTGTCCCACTGCTGAGCAAAGGCCTCCCCTTTTTTCCGCCACTGTTCCCTGTCCTGTGTTATTTATTTATTAATATAATAATTTATAATTTATCATATATAAATAGGTACACGATGCTTTTAAGCTATCAAGACTGACTCGGTGGCTAAGTGGTTAGCGATCCTGACCTCTGATCCGAGAGTCGTGGGTTCGATTCCCACACAGGGCAAACTTTTCTGTGATGAGCAGAATTGTTTGCTCTGAGTCTGGGTGTATAATATCTATAATGTATGTATTTAAATGTATATGTGTATGTATATCAGTCTCTGGTTCCAAGATACAGGGAATCCTAGTTTGGGGCCAGATGACCGTGTGTCATGTGTCCCGGATATTATTATTATTTGGAAGTATACATTTGGGCTACTCTGACCACTTCGCGCTAGGCGAAGTGGCAGGAGCTACTCCAGCAGAAGTGCAGTCGGCTGGAAGTCAGTGCGACGAGGAGAGAAAGCGTCGGACAATCCGGGCATTGTCGAGGAGAACTACCTTTTGCATAGCCGCTATTATCGGTCTGCTTCGAAGTCCCAACCGCCTAAGGTTACGATCCAGGTTAGCAGGGATCAAACCATTAACGGAATCATTCCATTCCTGTAGTCCTGCTACAGGAATGATTTCAGTGGATTGCACTTGCCACACATCCGTAACCTCGTGCGCCAGGTTAAGGTACCGCAACCTCTTGTCGGCATCAGCTTGCACGATTATTATTATACAAGAAAAACCTTAACAGATTTATCCGTGCACTAGTCACTCGTTGTACACTGGCCCAAAGAGATATTTGAACACCTACTAAAGCTATTCGTGATACGGATTCGTGATTCAGATATCTTCGTGGCCGTCAGCATAAACACGTGCCGCCGGAACCTAAACTAGAGATATACAAAAGCAGACCGTATTACCGAGCAGTTTCGATATACAATAAAATCCCAGACAGCATAAAAACAAGAAAAGATATAATTCTTAATAGTAAATTAAAAAAACATTCTTCTAGATAAATGTTACTATACCATTAATTAATTATTTGATGATAAAAATGTAATTTCTTAATATATTTGAATCTCGCCATACGGTCTATTATATTATATTATTTTATATTAAACTATTTATACTAATTATCTTTGAAATACCCTCAGGACAGGGTTCATATAAGTTACCTATTAATTAATGTAACTAACACCAAACATTAGTAATAAATACTGCAAGTGTATGAATGCAAATAAAGAACTATACTATACACGCGTTACGTATAGGTTACATAAACATACATTAAGTAAACAGTCTTCTAAAGTATCTTCAAAAAACTCAAGTACTGGAAAATGTGGGCAATAACAGTGCAGATACTAAGCGACGAATTGACAAAACATTCTCCCTCTGAAATCTGACACATAACGCAAACAAAACAAGCGACGCAACACATTACGTATATAGGGTGACTTTAAATTAGTTCTTGATACGAAAGGGTATGCATGTGCGCATGATAACAAACAACTTTCCCTAAGGAACCCATAGTCAAATCGCAAAATAAAATTTTGAGTCTCCATACAAATCGAGCAACTGACCGGCCAAATTAGTATGAAGAGTCCGACAATTTTTTTGCGATTTGACTATGGGTTTCTTAGGGAAAGTTGTTTGTTATCATGAGCACATGCATAGCCTTTCGTATCAAGAACTAATTTAGACTCACCCTATATTTATGCGTGTACTAGCGTCATATTTTTATTTATGTAGTTGTAGTTGATTAAAACGTGACAGTTGTCGTAGTGTTCGGGGTGTGAAGTAGGAATGAGCTGCACTAATCTTGACTTAAGAAGTTGTGGTACCTCGGCCAGTCAGCGATATCGGTGGAAAGGCTACTTAATGTTGCTTATCTTCATAACCATTATCAGTCGGAAGACGTCTGCTGAACACAATTCTTCCCCGTAGACTTTCACTCAGCACAGCTCTGAGACACACGCATCCAGCGGCTTCCCGCAAGCCTGGCTGGATCATCAGTCCACCTGGCGGGGGCCTGCCAGCACTTAAGTCTTCCGGCCCGCGGTCGCCACTCGAGAACCTTTCATCCCCATGGGTTAATAGATTGCTTCGAACTTGGCAAATGCAGTCTATATGTGTTAGATTTAGGTACTAGATTGATAGGTAACACCTTGACTTCTTACACAGATGTTTAATAGTTATCCTTTACATAATATTAACTTAATTAAACCAAGTTACATCAACAGAAACTCCTAAAAATACTATCCAATATCCCGGCTTCTTTCCCGGCTATAGTCGAAGTCCCTTGACATTTCTGGTGACGTAGCCACGTTCCTCGTTCATGCAGCTAGTGCTGTACCGAAACGCTAACATATGTATAAGGATTTCCACGGGAGAAACTCAGCTACTTTCCCCTAGAAACCTATGGTTATAGAAGGTGTTAAGAAATTAGTGATCATTACTTAAACTGGGGCTTCTACTAGTGAAACTGAACAACTTTTCCGAAGGAACCCGTAGTCAATTCGCGAATTTATTTTTGTACTTTTCTAACAAGTCGGTCACCTGATCGGCCCACTTAGTAAGGGAAGTCAATTTTTTTGGCGAATTCACTATAAGTTCCTTTGGGAAAGTTGTTCAGTTTCATGAGTAGAAGCCCCAGATTAAGTAATTACAACTACTTAATTTGTTAACACCTTGTATAACGAAAAAATTGTACACTTCTTAAACAACTCAAAATTTACGAAATGACTATGGGTTTTTTGATAAATAGAAAGCTAGTAACTTTGTCAACATCCTATAAGTCCAATCTAACTGTAGTATTTTACCCGACTCTCCAAAAGGAGGTTAATGTCTATTGGTTGTAGGGAAGTGTGTTAGGTATGGACCAGGTCACTAATCTTAAAATAGTAATAATAATAATAATCGGACAGGACAGGTCTATTGATAATAATAGGCCTGATATCGTGTTGATGGATCGGGCGCAGTCAAGGGTGTTTTTGGTGGATATCACTATTCCACACGACGAAAACCTCGTGCAAGCAGATGCCGACAAGAGGTTGCGGTACCTGAACCTGGCGCACGAGGTTACGGATGTGTGGCAAAAGCAATCCACTGAAATCATTCCTGTAGTCCTGTCCGTAAATGGTTTGATTCAAGCTGACCTGGATCGTAACCTTAGGCAGCTGGGACTTCGAGGCAGACCGATAATAGCGGCTATGCAAAAGGCAGTCCTCCTCGCCAATGCCCGGATTGTCCGACGCTTTCTCTCCTCGTCGCACTGACCTCCAGCCGACTGTGCTTCTGCTGGAGTAGCTCCTGCCACTTCGCCTAGCGCGAAGTGGTCAGAGTAGCCCAAATTCATGTTTCAAAATAATAATAATAATTATTATTATCTTAAAATAGAGACTAAGTATCCAAATAATTTCAATTAAACGTGTAAGGGGAAGATTCTATAAATAGCCAGTTAACATTCCGGTCTGTAGTTATTTTTAACTGGTATCTTAAAACAGATGTCTCGAGTTTGTATGAGTCAGCTGTATGTATTGTTGAGCTGTGCAGTTAAGTGTTCCTGAGTACCATAGGGTACTACAGTTAACTATGGTTTTTATTTTCTGAATAATTTTTGGAGCCGATGAATTGATTCGTTTTCAAGCTTGTTCTAAATTCCCTTCGAAAATTTGTCTCCCTTGCAAAGTTATAAGTGCTTAATTTAAATTTCTTGAAAATGAATACACCCATTGAAATCAAACTTCATACTCAAATATTATTGTCTACTAGCTTCCGCCCGCTACTTCGTCTGCATAGACTTCAGAATTGGGTTCAGAGAGAAAGAAAATGTTAACGTGGCGCCATTTTGTGAGTTTTTAAGCATTCCTCCGGGAACCCTTAAGTTTTCCGGGATAAAAGTACCCAGTTTGTTATCTACCAAATTTCATCCAAATCCGTTCAGTAGTTTCGGTGTGAAAGTGGAACAAACAAAGAAACATCCATAATTTCGCATTTATAATATTAGTGAGTAGTCTATAATATTGCGTATGACGGATCACCTGATGGTAAGCGATTACCGCCGCCCATAGACAGCCGCAAAACCAGAGGAGTCACAAGTGCGTTGCCGACCTTTGATATACTGTGGCACTACATAAAAAAAACACCTGACAATTGATGACAGACAAGTCATTGTCAACGGCTACAGTTACCAATGACTGGACTGCAGTTAACCTAGAATCTGTTTTAACTGTATCTTTAACTGTTTGTTTACATAAGACCCGCTGAACCGATGTGTGAATTCTTACGTCCTCTTGTATGAATGGATCGACGTATTTTGTATGGAAACTGGTGGAGTAGGTATCTGGGATTTCGCCCGCTGAGAATTCGGATGTAATCTCTTGAACACATTGAAAATTTAATTTTCCAAACTCATTTTAACCTGACACTATACTAGTTCGATTTATGACAAAAATGTCAAGACTTTTTTCTCAAATAACAAACAAAACACAATATCAACAGGTATACCTGCAGTGCTTTGTTCGCAAGCCTGGTATCATGCTAAGTTGGGGTCCTTTGGTTGCAGGTAACACCTCATAAAATTGTTTGTTCCCATTTACTTAGTCTTAAGCTGTTTGTTTTTTGTGTTTACTGACTTCCGATCCAGACTTGGCCCCCTTGTGTGGAGTATGGCCTAACCTTCCCGATGCTTCCCGAGGTATGGGAGGAGACCCGCGCCCCTGCAGTGGGGACGGTATGGGTTGTTATGGATTTTTTGCGTTTACGTTATGTAATATTACTGTTACCAGTAAATGTGTTTACTGTCTTTCTTTCTTTATCATTATATCTCTCTAAGTATTTCGACTGACTCGGTGGCTAAGTGCTTAGTGATCCTGACCTCTGATCCGAGAGTCGTGGGTTCGATCCCCACACAGGGCAAACTTTTCTGTGATGAGCAGAATTGTTTGCTCTGAGTCTGGGTGTATTATATCTATACAGTGTGTCCCTGGATAAAGTGCAATCCCGAAAGGGGATGAAACTAGACCATGAATCATTGACTAGAAAAATATAAAAAAAAATTATAAAAAATTATTGTAGGATTTATTGGTATTTTAAGATTTTCATGTTTTATTAAGGACTCTATGTACAAAAGTATTGATTTCTTCCAAAATAATGGGTCTATTTCTTTGAAATAAAAAAAAACAGTATGCCTAATACCTGGCGATGACCATGAAATAATAAATAGTCCGCAAAAAAGTAACTATCTTGGGTAAAAAAAATTATTTACATACATACAAAATTATGTATATACATACACAAATACTTTTAAATACATACATATATATGTATGTATTTAAAAGTATTTGTGTATGTATATCGGTTTCTGGTTCCCAAGATACAGGGAATCCTAGTTTGGGGCCAGATGACCGTGTGTGATTTGTCCCAGATATTATTATTATTTCTTTCTCATTATTTCTCTTTATTTATGTGAAATTTTTTCATAACTTTTCGAATGTCGGAATATATTGAATAGCTATTTAGATATTGAAAAGATTATAGATAGGAGAAACTATGCATTGTCGCTAATACATATGACTTTCACTCACTCACTCACTTATTAGGCTAAACTATAGCAGATGGGAAAGCGAGTGTCGAGTTCAAACTATTTTCAAACAATGCCGGCATGTGTTATGAATAACAATGAATGTCTTGAGTCTTAGCTACAAATACTTGCTCGTAGAACTAGTATTAGCGTGTAATACGGAGTTTTTGTGATAACGTGCTCCGTGGTTTATCTTTGAGAAGAATTTCTAATGAGACACTTGGATACTGAAAATGAAAATGAAAATATTTTATTCCAAGTAGGTAGCAGTGTACACTTTTCGAACGTCATTCTTTTACCTACCTAATACGAGGCTCCTACCACTCGGAACTCGTATACCCACCGTTTCGGAAAGTGTTTGCGGAGTGAGAAGAAACGGCGGGCCCTAAAGAAACTCCCTCCAACACATTTTTTTTAAAGTCTTATATTTTATTACATCTTAATGCTAGATCAATAAATGAATTATACAATGTCATGTCTGTAAATAAAATATGAAAAAATAAGAATAAAGAGAGACAGCTTTTGCGCGATTCGGTAAGAAATGTATAATTTTTCATATTTCCCATCTGAATTGAATACTATTCGAAAAATGTATAAGGGTCCTTATGAAATACCTGAAAAAAATTAACCATGGCTTCTACTCATGAAACTGAACAACTTTCTCCAAAGAACCTATACTCAATTCGCAAAAGAATTTTTGAAGTCCTCATACTAATAATTAGATGATCAATTATTGATCAACTTAACTGCTAATTTTGTATGGGAAGTTTAACAATTTTTTTGCGAATTTAGTATAGGTTCCTTGGGGAAAGTTGTTCAGTTTCATGAGTAGAATCCGAGGTAATTTTTTTTTTCAGGTATTTCATAAGGTTCTCTAAGTATAAGGTGCTACTTTATTAGTGCCCGATATTTTAGACAGTGCTTCTACTCCTAATTCTGATCAACTTTCTCCAAGGAACCCATAGTCAAAACGCAAAAAAAATTGCGACTGACTAAAATATCGGGCACTAATAAAGTAGCACCCTATATAGTAATACACACTTTTTGAATATAACTTTGATCTACCTTACGCCACGTTCCTTCCACTTAAAAGTCGATCGCGATGTTCAGAGCTTTGGTAACAACGTTTTCTTCACTCAGCCACATAAAACAAGCATTTTCCCGCGATGTCGCGACGGCGGCGTTCGCGCATGTGTTATTGTTGTATTACCCACTCTCTTCCTCAGTTTTTCTTTACAATATTAATTGAACGTTACTGTTAATTATTAGGTTTCGTACGTAATATTGTAGTTAGTAACGTAAAAAGATAGTGTAAAGTTGCTTGCGTTTGCAGGAAGTTCGTTAACAGGGTATAACGAGGTATATGATTTAATAACCTTTTTTTTTATTGTGTGAGGGTGCAAAGGTCTGACGGCTTACCCCAGTTGGAAAGTAGCCACCGCCGCCTATGAGCATCTGTCCCAGACAAGAGTTATCAGTGCAATGCCGATCCTTGGAGGGCTAAAATGGAATGCTTTTTACGCCGGTAATAGGGAGTTTTCAGATGACGTATGTCACACCGTTCATAAGATTCTCAATAGATAGCGTTTCTAAGCTTTGTCAATGTATTTTTAAAAGCAGCGTAGAATTTACGGTAACAAAAGAGATTTAATGTTGTTGAAAATATATAAAAAGCCACATGAACATAGATTCTTATTAATCGATTTCACAAAAACGAAAAATTTCCAACTTGGTCGATTTTGGATGACCTGGGTGCGTTCTGGTTTCTCTGTTATATGTTATTTCTTCTTCCGAACCAAAAATAGAATGATTTTAATACAATTTTATGATTAAAATGCAATTAATAACTTGTTATGATGTTAGAATTATTTTACTGACGAGCCTTGTGCATAAAAAAATATGAAAGGTATTTTTTGGATCAAAATATTAAAAATATTCAATGTAAAGTAATCTTCGAAAGTTATTCATCATTGTCAGTAATATCAATCAGTTTTGACGATTTTCCAAAGATTTTCTTATTTCCAATGTTGATCAGCGCCATCTAGTTGAGTTTAGAGAAAGCCGTGGAAAATTCCCTATTGCGCTGGCTATCTCGCCCCACCCACCGGCAGTAATAGAGCGAGCAGTGGTACCCACCCAGTCGGACATTGCATAATAAGGTCCTTCCACTTATAAAACTGGAGCCGGGTCGTTCCCTTCCCTCAAATATGGTTGAGGGGAGCGATGGCTGACTCTCACGTTATACTCGTGATCGAGTGCTGTCCGTGTGAACTGGTCTGCTCTTGTCATTGGTTTTTTTTGTGTAATTCTTAGTTATTAGATTCTAATTTTAATTATTTTTATTTATTTTTTATTTACAGACATGACATTGTATAATTCATTTATTGATGTAATAGATTATAAGACTTTTTTAGGGTTCCGTAGCCAAATGGCAAAAAACGGAACCCTTATGGATTCATATTCATATTCTTTATTTGCATGTCACATGGTAAATAAAAGATGTTACAAAGGTATAAGTACATGACATATGACACCCCGTTGGGGCACCGGCACCGGCACCGGCACCGCAAACGAGAGAGCACTACTTACTAAACTTAAACTAAGTACAAAACTTAAGATATATGTAGAAAACTATATTCAAAATTAAACTCTTAACTAACATGATAACATATTATAGGACTTTAAGTACTTTTTATGTATTATACGATAATTAATAATTATATAACACAAAGAGGCATTTATACTAAAATTATATAATACTTACTACATGGCACTCAGTCAGACTTATCGTTAAATAATTCTTCTAGATTATAAAAAGCTTTATTTAATAAATACTTTTTTAGGTGGCTGTTAAAGATATGTAATTTTTCATGGTTTTTTATGCAGTTTGGAATGCTATTGTAGATTTGAATTGCCATTGAGTGTGGGCCTGATCTATATAAAGAAAGAGTAGTTGCTGGAAGTTTTAGTTTATTTAAATATCTATTGTTTCTTTTTATTGCTTTTATTGGAGAGTAGAGATGATAATTTTGTTTTACGAATTTACAACACTCTAGTATGTATATGGAGGTTAATGTTAATATTTTGTGTTTAATAAAAAAGGGTTTACATGAATCAGTTTGTTTTATATTAGTCAGAATTCTGATGGCTTTCTTTTGTAAAACGAAGATCTCCTGGATATTTGTACAATTTCCCCATAACATAATCCCGTAAGTAAGTCTGGAATGGATATACGCATAATATGCTGTGAGGGAAGTCTTAAAATCGGTTGTTTTTTTCAGTTGAATTAACATATATGTGAGGGAGGACAGTTGTTTTGTAAGTTTATGGATATGGGATTTCCAGTTTAAGCTAGTGTCAATATCAATTCCTAGTAAGGTAGCCGTATTATCTGTAGATATATTAATGTTGTTGTAAGCATACTGAAGGTTTAGTGATTGTTTTTGGAAAGGTCTAAATTCTATAATTTTGGTCTTTTTAAGATTTAACTGGAGGTTGTGTACTTCCAGCCAGTTTTGAATCTTATCAAGAGTCGTGTCTAATTTAATTTTTATTTCATGAGCGTCTTTGCATGAGAATATAACAGAAATGTCGTCTGCGAATAAAGTACAGTGTTCATTTAAAATTTTGGGCAGATCGTTAATATAAATTAGAAACAAAATACAACCAAGTACAGTGCCTTGTGGAATTGAATTATGTATGTCGGTCTTTTCTGATCTTATGTATTGAATTTTTCCGGTGTTAAAATCTATATTTTCTATTTCTACATATTGGTTGCGTTTTGAAAGATACGAGGATAACCATGTGTGCGCTACGCCTCTAACGCCCGTGCCGTAGAGTTTGCGAAGAAGTATGTCGTACTTGACACGGTCATAGGCTTTACTCATGTCAAGCAAGAGTCCTACAGCGTACTTTCTTTTGTTCAGTATATCTAATATGTTTTTGGTATATTTGTAAACTGCAAGTGCGGTGGAATGTTTTTTGCGGAAGCCGTTTTGGTTTTCATCAAATATTTTATATTTTTCATAGAATGAATAAAGTCTTTTACACATTGCTGTTTCAAATATTTTTGCTGCCGTCGGTAATAATGAAATGGGTCTATAGTTATTTGGGTCTACTTTACAGCCTTTTTTATGAATTGGTTTTACAACAGCCGTTTTTAGGGAATCTGGATAGGTGCCCTCTGAAAATGACTGATTTATAAGTGTAGTGAAGGGAAGTGTAAGAGTGTCGGCACATTTTTTAATAAGTATTGGAGGAATTTCATCAATACCGTAGCTTGTTTTGTTTTTCAGGTTCCTAATGATTAAGTTTACTTCGCGGGGGTCTACAGGTTGCAGAAAAAATGTGTTTTCGATCTGATTGAGTACGTTTGTTAATGTAGAGGTATTATTTGATAGGGAGGATTTGTTTTCGTTACTTACTTGTATGAAAAACTTGTTGAATGCGTTTGCAATTAATGTAGGGTTTGTTTCGTAATTTTTGTTTATTTTTAGCTTTATGTTCTGTCTATTCAATTTACATTTATTGTTTTTTGTCTCATTATTTATTATTTGCCAAATTGCTCTCAAAAAATCAAATAAGTAAGATTTCAAGTTTAGGTCCGCAAATAATAATTAATAACAATTGTTTAGAACGTGTGCAGGTTGCTCGAAACTTAGGCCTTCTTATGGACGGTGATTTACGTTTTGAGGAACACGTAGTTGAAACTGTAAGAAACTGTTACTACAGACTTAAGGTATTATATCAAGTTCGAAACTACCTCAATGTCGACATGAGAATTAAGCTTTGCGATTCCCTAATCTTATCAAAACTTAACTATGTAGATACCGTGATTGGTGGGTGTCTTTTAGCTCGTTCAAAAGCACTAATTCAACGAGTGCAAAATGCGTGCGCTCGATTTTGCTTCCCGGTGCCCCCAAGATCGCATATCACACCATATCTAAATCGTAGTAATCTTATGAAGATGGAGGCTCGACGTTCCCTACATTTTGCAGTTCTGCTTTTCGGAGTCATTAAAACCCAAAAGCCACGTTATTTGTTTGAAAAACTTGAATTTTCTCGAAGGGAAGTAAGGTTCGCGACTCTTGTTTGCCCAAGACACAGTGCGGCTGCATTTCGTGGCAGTTTTCGATATTCTGCCACGAAGTGCTGGAATAATCTCCCACCGCCAATCAGAAATTGTAGTACTATAGGTTCGTTTAAAGGTCAGCTCAGGGCTCACCTTTTACATATTCAAAAGTCACAAATATAATGCTGTGTGTGACTCTTCTTAGTGGTAGGTTTTAGTTAACTTTTTCTTTTAGTACCGATCCCAAGATCTTCTGATCGTAGGGCTAGAAGTGTCACACACAAACAAACACAGATTCACATTCTTACACACACACACACACACACACACACACACACACACACACGCACTCACGCACGCTCGTAACTATTTCAGTCGCTTTCTCGTTGTCTTAATGTTGTCTACAGTAAGTACCTATTATGTTATAACATACATACATACAGCCTAGTTTTATCAGCTTGTATCTTTCAATACCTACGCAAATTATTATTTCTTCTTGCAATTTTAATTGTATTTTAAATGTGTCCCGTAGTTTTGCTGTCTTACACACATTAAACAAGGCCCCACAGAAAACCAGCGTTGTAGCAGCACCTGCCTGTTACGACTAATGCTGAGTGGGGACCCTTTTTTAGTGTCACTATGCAGCACCTACATTTATTTTTAGCTTAAGAACGAATGTCTTACTTTAAGGTGTTGTGTTTTTACATTAAATAAAGAGTTTCTATTTCTATTTCTATTTCTCTCATTTTATTGTTTGATTTGTTAAAATTATTTATATTTTTTAGTTTTTTAGCTCTGTGAACTGCTTTTTTTAATATTTTTTCATATAGTTTATAGTATGTGTGCAATAACTTATCATTTGTCTGTGATAGGAATTTTTTTTCCAATCTTTTATTTTTACAAGATTTTTTTATTCCTTTAGTTAACCATGTAAGTTTTTTCTTTTGATGAATTTTGACTTGTCTTTTAGGTATATATTTATTCAATAATAATTTTAAGGTGTTGATGAATGCATCGTAGTTTTCATTTATATTTTTATCAGATTTTATAATATCTAGCCAGTTTACAGAGTTTAATGCATTTTTAAAATTTTCCATGTTTTTTTCACTAAAAATTCTTTTTTCTGTAGATAGGTATTTTAAGTTGGATGAATTTAATTGTAGCGATACGGAAACACATTTATGGTCAGATAGGCCATATTCTTGGCCATATTCATTCATCATGTCTGTCTGTCTGTCTGTCTGTCCGTATGTCACAGCCACTTTTTTTCCGAAACTATAAGAACTATACTGTTGAAACTTGGTAAGTAGATGTATTTTGTGAACCGCATTAAGATTTTCACACAAAAATAGAAAAAAAACAATAAATTTTGGGGGCTCCCCATACTTAGAACTGAAACTCAAAAATTTTTTTTTCATCAAACCCATACGTGTGGGGTATCTATGGATAGGTCTTCAAAAATGATATTGAGGTTTCTAATATCATTTTCTTCTAAACTGAATAGTTTGCGCGAGAGACACTTCCAAAGTTGTAAATGTGTCCCCCCCCCGTAACTTCTAAAATAAGAGAATGATAAAACTAAAAAAAATATATGATGTACATTACCATGCAAACTTCCACCGAAAATTGGTTTGAACGATTTCTAGTAAGTAGTTTTTTTTAATACGTCATAAATCGTAAACCGCAATTTACCTTTCATTCAAGTTACAACGAGCTACAAAAACTTTTATACTATGTTACTTGCTGCTACGGAACCCTTCATGGGCGAGTCCGACTCGCACTTGGCCGCTTTTTTTCAAAAAATGTGTTGGAGGGAGTTTCTTTAGGGCCCGCCGTTTCTTCTCACTCCGCAAACACTTCCCGAAACGGCGGGTATACGAGTTCCGAGTGGTAGGAACCTCGTGTTAGGTAGACAAAAGAATGACGTGCGAAAAGTGTACACTGCTACTTACTTCGAATAAAATATTTTCATTTTCATTTTCTGTACAACTTATGGAACAATGTTTAGTTACACCCTGTAAATGTAAACAATTCTCATAATAAAACACATGGTCGTGGGTTTAATTCCCGGCGAGGTTCAGTTAAAGTATGACATAGTATAGTTGGTGACGGAGGTTTAGGTATCTCCACCATTGTTATCCAAGTATTACCGGCAAACATCAGTTTAGCATTGATGTTTGGCATGGAGTCAAAATAGTCGGCTCCCCGTTGCGTAAGGGCAGTGTTTTTCAGCCTTTTTTAATACCCTACCCCTTTCCAAGTTAAAAAATTGCGATCCTCCCCTAGGGCCTTAAACATACAAAATGTTAGTGATTTGAAAGAATACGATTATAATTTTCTTCAATTAGAAAATGATTTACTTATAAACGTCTCCAAAATACAATAGAACCACGTTTTGACAAATTGTTAAAAAATAAACAGGACCAGCCTTCTCACTGAAATCATATTTTAATATTTTTTCATTGCAGTGTAGGACCTATAAACACATACTTTTTCTTTTCCCGCGACCCCTTTAGAAAGGCTCCGACACCCCCGGGGGGGACGCGACCCACAGGTTGAAAAACACTGCGTTAGGGTATCTTGGTAAGCCCGCTTTTAATCTTTTGTCATCATTACTTGCCATTAGGTGAGATGATGCCAAGGGCTTATTGCTTGTGGATAAAAAACAGCAGGTAATCTAATTATAATGATTGGTTAAGGGCTACCTTGTTATGCATGGTCCGACTGTGACCATGCATAACAAGAAACAAAATACACAGATACAGAAGGTCCGCTCAATACGCTCACTAAAATCCTAAGCATATACATGCTTATAGACGTCCACGGTCGTTGTAGGCAAGGTCACGATACTGTTGTGATACTTTGCCGCGTGACCTTGCCTCGAACGACCGTATATTTCTATAAGCATGTATATGCTTAAGATTTTAGTGGTTTGTATTGAGCGGATCTTCTGTGTCTATTTTGTGGTGTGGGTACCACTGCTCGCTCTACACCTGCCACCAGCATCGCGCTGTGCCGGCGGGTAACCAGCGTACAGTCTGTCTACGATCTTTTACCAGATGGATGACATTGACAGGAGGGGCGCTTTTGTCACAAATCTGCCATTTACTTCATACAAATAGTGTATTTTTTCAAGCTGGGATCTGCAACGCACTGATAACCTTTTCTTGGAATACATATCCATACGTAGTGGTAGCCGTTTTTGATCAGGTCAATCATATGCCAGCTAAAACAAAAAACGTTTCATTCAATTTTTTTTTTATCAATCTCTTAAATTACCGTGCTACGCATTAAACAAACGTAATCGCTCAACTCAGATAAAAGCGAGTTTAGATAAGAATCGATCTAACATCGATTATATAAACAAATCAATGTATTTTTTGTGTTTATTAATTTAATATGGTTACCTTTTTAAACCGGTTATGTAGCGATAGCGTGACGAAACAAGTATAACCGTGTTCCGCCTTTTACGCCTACTATAGCCACTACTAAGGTCTCGTAACTCGAATGTAACTCACTTGGATTTCATCACGCAAATTGCATGACTTTGACCGAATAAGCAATATCTATCTGTACAGTGTGCATCAGATTCAGCAGTGTGAAATTTAGAAAATTTGGAATATAATACATTCATTATGTGCCACTTCTATTAATTTGAAAAAGTCACAAGTTAAAGGTTCTGTGGTTAGATGCAAAAGCTAGTTTATTATAGGTAAACTTGAGAGTAAACACAGGAAATCAACGTAACCTTTGTTAGTCGTGACTCGTGAGACTTGATGTAGGATTCTTTTATTTTTATTTATTTTATTGAAGAACAAACCGTCTCAAAGACCTATAGTTCTCTTATTTAGTGTTAGTATGAAATACAAAATACAATACAATAGTGTAGTTTTGTATTTATTGTAAGTTCGAAATTCTGATTTTCTCGTTACTTCCGGCATCTAAATTTCAATTTTGACCGCATGTACGTTAATTTTGAATTGAAATCATTTTGCGACATTTCTGCGTTGGTGGTGTTTTGTCTATCAATTCTTTGCGATTACTATGTCCTTGACGCAAATACCTCGTTTTTAATGTTGTGAGAACTCGTAGTTAGGGCTACAAGATTTACTTTCGCCATCATCCCACACGCTATTAAACTGGCTATCACAAAATACAATTGCGATATTTTCTATACACAAATATGGTCAACCCTCCAGTCATTTTGAGACACGATCGTTCATCCTTTACCTACTTACATCGAGCGTTGCGAATCATCAGAGCAGTGACCTGTAAATAGTGGTGGCCGTATTTTTATATTTGTCACCGTAAGATTGTTATGGGAGTTTCTTTTGGACCCGACCTTTATTCTCTCTCCGCAAACACTTCCCAAAACGTTAGGTATACGAGTTCCGAGTTGTAGGAACATCGTATTAGGTAGATTAAGTGATGACCTGCGGAAAGTGTACAATACTACCTACTTCGAATAAACATATTTTGACTTTGACTCTTGACTTTAAACCGTAATTTAATTAAAAAAAACCCTTTAATAAAAAAAATATGGAAATTCGCGTAACGCTTATGCTTTCGAAAAATATCGGCCACGTTCGGATGTACTGGTTTCATAATACAATTTAAGTGACGCACTGAAACAGGTTTTCGTAAAATTACGGTTTATGCGATCTTCTGATGACATATCTAAAATACAATAGCCTCAATTGGTAAGCCCTTGGCATCATCTCACCTAATAGTAAGTGATGATGATGCCGAAGATGGAAGCGGGCTTACAAAGATTCCCCAACGCAATGGGGAACTGGCTACCTTATCTTCATGCCCACGGACTTATATTGCCGGAGCACATCAATTGTTTGGCGGCAAGACTTAGATAAGATAGTGGTAGCTAGCCAGGCGGGCTCAGAGAATTGCCCTACCACCAACCAAACAGAGTCCTACAAAGTTGGATCCCACCGGGAATCGAATCCGCGACCTCCTGATGTGAAGCGAGTGGACAAGCGACTAGGCTACGGAGGCGTTTATAAACTCCATAAACTCCATATACTTTGCGGCTTTCTGCCTTATGAGGGCAGAATAATTTGCAAGTCCTTGGCATCGTTTCACGTGAAGGTAAGAAGTGATAGATGCAGAAGATGGAAGCGGAAAAGCGTTAAGTATATCTTTGCTGGAACATATCAATGGTGTTAACATGGCGACAAGGCATAGAAAAGGTCCTCTCACTAACCAAACCGAGTCCTATCATGGATAGCGTCGGGACTCAAACCTGCGACATAGTGACACTAGTGGTAGGACCTTATTGTGCAAGGTCCGACTAGGTGGGTACCACTGCTCGTTCTATACCGGCCGCCACAAGATAGACACCGAAGGTCGGCTCAATACAAACCACTAATATCGTAAGAATATACATGCTTATAGAAATATACGGTCGTTCGAGGCAAGGTCACGCGGCAAATTATCACAACAGTATCGTGACCTTGCCTACAACGACCGTATACGTCTATAAGCATGTATATGCTTAGGATTTTAGTGAGCGTATTGAGCGGACCTTCTGTATCTGTGTATTTTGTACTGCCGCCAAGCAGCGTGCCTGTGTTCCGGCGGGTGGGGCGATAGCCCGCGTTATTACCGGCATAAGAGGCATTCCATCTTAGCCTTCAAGATCGGCAAGGCGCTGATAACCCTTCTGGAGTTATAGATGCTCATAGGCGGCGGATGCCGCTTTCCATCAGGTGGGCCTCTGCCATCTCACACAATAAATAATTGACCACGCTGAATACGTTAAAAACAACCGACTTCAATCGCAACAACTCCAATTTTGCTATGTTTTTGTTGATTTTCTCAAAAACCGCTGAATCGATTTCGATAAAATTTATATGGGACCACCTGTGAAGACCATGTGTCCATATGGGACCCTTTTAAACAAAAAAATAATTTTCCAATTCGGTTCAGGCGTCTTCGAGTAATCGGTGAACATACATTAAAAAAAAAGATTCCGACGAATTGAGAACCTCCTCCTTTAGATACAATAATTATATGAGACGAGGGGATAACTATCATACTACGCGATGACCGAGCTAATTCAACATTTTTCAATTACATTCATAGGAACTCCGATTTCTCCGTCATCCAAGGTGACTGATGACATTTTAATGATACTAGAGTTAGAGGCAGACTCATCATCAACCTCATGTATAAAGAAACTGATTTTATCAAAGACCTATAACTTCTTATGGACGGACTCATTGGCTCTGAAAGCGGAGTTACTTATAGTTCATTCCAATAAAAAAAAAGCAAAAGGTAAACAAACTTACTATGGAACTGACACATGTCAATGTCATCTGCATACAACCTTTGTTTACCTTTTGCTTTTTTTTGATTGGAATGAAGTATATATAGAAACCGAGTGGAAATGAGCGAGCTATTGGGTGAGCAGTGATTGAGGATTCTTTCTTTAGATTCCGAAACGAAGAGATTCATAGAACTAAAGTCAACGCCATAGCTCATGGAATAAGCAAGTTGAAACCGAAATGGGTAGAGTTGATATGATTACCTAACCTTCCCGAGGTATGGGAAGAGATCCGTGCCCCTGCAGTGGGGACGATATGGTTTGTTATTGTTAACGATATGATTATCGATGGGGTAGAAAAGTTCTCGGTAGTGTGGGCCGGCACCGCCAGGTGGACTGAGGGTCCAGTCAGGCTTGCGGGAAGCCGCTGGGTGCGTGTGGCTCAGAGCCGTGCTGAGTGGAAGTCTGTGGGGAAGCCTGTGTTCAGCAGTCGGCGGCTTCCAAATGATATTATGATCACGGACGTCAATCTGGTAGCATAAAACACATAGATACAGAAGGTCCGCTCAATACGCTCACAAAAATCCTAAGCATATACATGCTTATAGACGTATACGGTCGTTGTAGGCTAGATCACGTACTGTGCGATCGTGACCTTGCCTCGAACGACCGTATATTTCTATAAGCATGTATATGCTTACGATTTTAGTGGTTTGTATTGAGCGGACCTTCTGTGTCTTTTTTGTGCTGGTAGGATATGTCTTCTATAAGACGAACATCTTACTATACATATTAACAGTTTTAGTATGAAAATGCTGGTTGATGTTATGATGTTTTCAAAGTCTGTCTAGCTACCACTATTTTACTAACTCTTGCCGCTAAACATCATGTGTTCCGATATGGAGGTAGATAAAGTTTTCCCATTGCTTGCGGGAATATAGGTTAGGTCTCTTTCGTATTTTGGCGTCATCGTAGCTTAGGACAGGTCTATGGATAGACATCAAGTGCCTGTATTCTATTATCTACACATCTAGGTACATCATTAACCTTGCTTTCTTTATGTGTTGGTAGGTTTTTCATTAACATCTGATGCAAAAGTGGGATGTGCCTTGCCAATGTGGGTTTTTGTATCTGTGACATTGTAGCTCTAAAACGAATGAAAACGGCTTTTATTTAAAAAACCTGGTTTTATTGCGGTTGTTATAGAATTAAAACTATGAAAAATATAAACATTAGCATAACCCAACCTAAGTTTTTGAAGCCATGCAACGAGATGTCTGGCATTTCATGATCGACCCTAATCTATGACCTGGTAACGAGACTTTGCTTAGTCTTGATAGGGACCACACGTATGCCTACGGATACGTACACTCTCCAACAGTATGTCATTAGCCAACCGCTATACAGTTTCATTATGACAATCTTGATAATTGTTTGTTTACAAAACAAACCGTATCTTTCAGTAACTCTATTGATATCTGTCGTTAACGCTGTGTCGCATTAATTTTATCTCGAACTACGTTAAGATGGGTTCGTGGTACTGATAAACTTTTAACTTATTCAATTAAATGATTATACAGTTTCAATTAGAAAATCTATGTTTGTTTATTTGACACGGGGTGATAGACCAAACACGATGTTTCCGGCACCCACCGCAATATCTGTCGAATTCGCGAGAAATCGCGGCGCCATATTTGTAAATCTTGACAGCTCGTTGCTGTCTTATTTTACCAGTGTTTTTGTTGATCATGTACTTAATATGAAGTAGTCGTGGCTCAGTCCGATTTGAGTGGTCGAGAAGTCGATCACGCAGGTAAACTGACTATAGACACGCTCATAATCTGGGAGGTTTTGACTGTTAGTAGCATTTATCTCGACTGTTTCCATGCCTCGCACGCAAGTCACCTTAAGCCTTTGGTGCCGGTAGCTATCACTAGATGGTCGCTAAGCCATGTCATAGGCCTTACAGACAAACTTCTGATGCTGCTGGCCACTAGCCCCATAATGTCTACCAGTCCGGAATTTTCTTCTGTTTCTAATCCATGCTCCATCAGTGTGGTCGGTATAGGTTATGTTAACGAATTTTAATCATCAAATTCACTTGAGTTGGTACTGTAATTGACTTCCTCTCTCGGATCTACAGCACCTGCTTGCATTAAGCCTGAATAGGCTTGTATAAACTTGTATATTTTTATTTAATAATTGTGGACCGAGAGCGTTGCCTTGGGGGATCCGGTTTTATATCCTGCCTTACGGATCAAGAGTGTATCCTTTAATGGTATAGACGTTTTGTAAGAAATGGATAGAATGTTCAATACTGACTGACTCGGTGGGCCAGTGGTTTTGTTAGTGCTATTGTACTTACTACTGATCCGAGGGTCGCGGTTTCGATTTCCACCCAGGGCGAACATGTTGATGCGAACATTGATCTTTAAAAAAATAGATCCAGACTTGTTTTCTCTGTGTATTTCAATTATATACGATGTGTTTAATCGTATATATGTATGTATACATCTCTGATTCCCATAAAGGGAATTCGAGTGTGGGACCAGATGACCGCATGTGATTTAATACAGATATAAAAAAATATTCTAACATGATAAAGTACCCCTTTATCTATTTAAAGCCTAAAAGACAGTCAATTCAATATAAAATGCACATGTAAAATATTTATTTAAAAGTATTGTTAAGTTTTTTTTTTTTATAAAGGCAGTCCTCCATAGCTGCCTCCTTTTGGTATTTTGTAACTTTAGCTTACAATTACAATGGACTCAAATTAAATAGTACAGTTACAAATAAATCAATAAAATAAAATGAAATGAAATGGAGTAAAATGAAATATACAGGTGACTTTTTATTCACTGGCAAGCGGCAGTTTGTAGAAATAATTATGAAACTGAACAATTTGTCTCAAGGAACAAAACAGTTATTTAATTTCCCATACTACCTATCAGTCGATTTGCTAATTTTGTATGGAAAGTGAAGTTTTAGCTCCATTTATAGGTATGGATTAAATATTTACCCAAGTGCTGACCAGAAAAACGGAACCCTTCTTTTGGGCACTCCGGTAAAAAAAAAACACCTACCTATATCTATGGTTGCAACAGTGTCTTGAACAATGTTTTATCATTATCAGTTGCCTAGGCAACGAGCAATAACAAATTCCAGAACAAAACTATAGCAAAAGACATCTTTCCGTGTTCTCCAGTAGTAAACTAACCGCAGTCGCAAACCACTACAACAGAATGATGTACCCGGTCTAACAATGGAACCGCAGATACGCAATATCCATTAAATGTTAGAATCCAATGTGGCAACACTGCTTTGCTTCTTAAGCGAGATGTAATTGAGGGAGAACAAGGACGGTTTTCAGACAAGCAGGCCATTTAACTCGCAGAAATGGTAAACAATGGGGAAAAAACTATTCTTAAGTGGTGGAGACTACGGGCCGCAAGACGTAGTGTGGACCGGCCCTCGTCAGGTAGACTGATGGTCTAGACAGGCTTGCGGGAAGCCGCTGGATGCGTGTGCCTCAGAATCGTATCCAAAACCAAATTGTCAATGAGTTTTTCAAACTTTAACGAAGAAGGAAAAGATAGTGAGGAAACTTGCACATCTGACTGATATATAGATGTGAATGAGAGTCGCGTTGCGCACGTCTAGAGAGGTATAAAAATATAAAACCTATAATTGACCACGCTGAATACGTTAAAAACAACCGACTTCAATCGCAACAACTCCAATTTTGATATGTTTTTGTTGATTTTCTCAAAAACCGCTGAATCGATTTCGATAAAATTTATATGGGACTACCTGTGAAGTATACCCTTTTAAACAAAAAAAAGAATTTTCCAAATCGGTTCAGGCGTCTTCGAGTAATCGGTGAACATACATTGAAAAAAAAAAAGATTCTGACGAATTGAGAACCTCCTCCTTTTTTTGAAGTCGGTAAAAAAAAGGAATAATAATGGTTAATAGTAGTTGTGCCCACGGTAAGCTTAAAGAATTTTAACCTCGTAAAAAACGCTATCTTTGAACAGTTCAAATTGACAAGGTGCTAACTAGAAGACGTGATTGTTTACCGCGAAGCGTAGAACAAACAGACCTACTAAACCACTTAGATAATGCGTTGATAAGTCATAGACAATGAGTTGTCTTTACGTAACGATCGTCTCTTTCACTCGCTAATGAGATTAGAAAGATACTTTAACGGGATGACCTTTGGCTCTGTCCCTGTTGTGGAGACACTAGGTTAATGTTTCAACTTTTAGTTTTTACGCTTCAAGCTCAGCAGTTCCTTCCGCAAAGGCTCTTATTAAAAGATCAAAGTATCAGGTACCTTCTAAAAAGGCCGGATTATTTTGTAAAAATTCGAACTTCGGCCGGACACATCTGTCGAAGGATTGAAAACCGACAAAGCTAGTAAAGTTCTACAGTGGAGACCGCGTTTGGGCAAGCGTATCATATTCTTTCTAGCGAAGATTTCCGCAGCGTTGCTTACCAACAGTTAACTAATACCTAATAGTGATGATGTTGATGATGCAATTTAAGTATCCCAGTTAGTATGTACTACTTTTCAACGAAATTCGAAAAAGTTTTTCAGTCGTTATTAAATCTTTACATCAATCCATTTTTCTTTATCCACAAAGATGTCACCTACAGACTTGAATGGGGAAATGATGCAACTGCAATAGTACACTATGCATTTGGGTTGCCGTTTCCGCTTTTGAGGCAGTCGTGAGATAGTGTTGCGTGTTGCGTTTCTGGTGGTTCGAGTTTTTACGCGGTTTGGTCTTGTTCGAGTTTTATTTATCTCGTTTTTGGGGTGTGTACCGCAACTTGTGCTGGTGTCGGTAGCTGTTACTGGATTGACATGTCCGGTCATAGTCCTGTGAGAGTCATAAGCCTTATTGTTATGTTGTACTAGTGTGAACTAAGGCACGCTTTGGAACACTCGAATAAAGTGTCCTGTTATAAAACTATGATGTTTGTACACGCGTAAATGTGTGTGTCACGTGGCTATCGCTAAGCAACCGTCACCTGATATTACCCGCAGGGGGGTGAGGTCGGCTTAAGAAAAGGACATATCGACGCTTGAAAGGAAGAGTTGACTAAGCGCCATAATGTCGCTTTTCCTTTCAAGCGTCGATATACATTACTCACTCGTACAGGATCGCAAATCCCTGCCCTTCTCTAAAACCTCTAAAGGAGAGCTCCCTTCCTGCGGGTAAGATCCGGTGACGGTTTATAGCGCAAGCCGCGCAACATACACACCCATTTGTGCATGTACAGACATCATATTTTTATGTAGTGGTAATAAGTAACTATGATGCGACAGATTGACGGAGGAGTGAGTTGTAAATGACAAAGACATTTGGAAATATATTGCTCTTCCTGATAACTGAATTGTTGATAACATACATTAAGTATTATTTTAAAAAATGTGTTGAAGCGAGTTTCTTTTGGGCTCGACGTTTCTTCTCGCTTCGGAAACACTTCCCGAAACGTTGAGTGTACAAGTTCCGCGTGGTAGGAGATTTGTACTAGGTAAAAAAAAAAGACCATTTAAAAGTAATGTGCAAAACATCTACTTAAATAAAAAGCCTTTTGATTTTGTCCGAGGAGTTTTTGAACCAATGTTTCGGATTCGAAAACTTATGGGTTTCGCTAGAATGTCTACTGTGTCCACCAATCCGAATTAAGTCCCGTCGTGAGTGGAGTATGCCCTTACTATTCACCTGCAGTTATTTTTAAATTCACAATTAGTAAGCCCTTAGCATCATCTCACCTGGTGGTAAGTGATGATGATAACGCTAAAAGGTGGCTTGAAAGTAAAGACCAATGGAACCTAAATTGATTACTTCATCAAAACCATGCTTAGCTTAAACACACAAGTCTTCTGCGAAAGTGATTTTTCCTCTAATGACATAAACGCAGAACTTGTCTCTTACATACCTTATACCGTATTGAAATTGAAAGTAAAACATGTCTCGATACTCGTTGAAACGCAGGTTAACGAGTCCGGTTTGGTCGCATTTACTTCCACAAGTAGGACCCTGGTATGTAGCTAATCAGAGGGGGTCTAAAACGCCCTACTCCCATCCAAAACTTTCTCTTTCATAGAAGACGTGGCCTATCGTAGTTTATATCAGCCGGAAGACGTCCACTGCTGAAGTGCTGAATACAGGCATCCCACATAGCCTTCCACTCAGTATGGTTCCTGAGCCAAACGCATCCAGCAGCTTCCTGCAATCCTGGCTAAATCAGTCAACAACTCAACACCCTATGGGGGGCCGTCCAGCACTACGTGTTTCTAAATATTATGCTAATTTATAGATACTTTAATCTCACTTATAATATTGTAATAAATGCGAAAGTATGGATTATCCCGGACTTTTTATCTCGGAAAACTCTAAGGTTCCCGGAGGAATGCCTAAAAAATGTTTTTTTTTTTACTTCGTCACTAGATGGCGCTGCCTTAACATTTTAGATATTTTTCTCTGCACCCAATTCGGAAGACCACGCAGGCAGACGAAGTCGCAGGAGGTCGCAGGCGAAAGTTAGTTAAAACATAAAAATGAAACACAAAGATATCGCGTTATATTTCCTAACACTGCCATCTGGTGGACATATAAACGACTAATAATACACAGAAATAAACTTCGCAGCTCGAAATGTCAAAATCAGTTCTATTAATCTACCAATTCATTTAAACACCTTCCCAAGAAGCTCGGTAACTTAACACCTAACCGCAGCCGCAGACCACAAGTCGAGCTGTCAATCGGTCACTGACCCCTCAGTTGTGCAATGATCCGAGGCAGTTGGGAGATAATTATCTGGGTGTCTGTCACTAAATGTGCATAAATATGTTACTCTAATTAGCTGGGCTGTGGGCGATTCTATTGAATCTAATAATGTTCTAACATAATTACATTATTAATTTAGCAAAAAAAAGAAAATAACACTCGACTGGAGCAATTTTTGGCACATACACATTTTAATGTTATGCTTATTTGTATTTTAAATTGCATTTTTTTGTTGTTTTACTTTTATTTATGATGCCAGAAATGTCTGTGTCTATGACTGCATAAAATGTTGTTAACACATTACGTCCCCATCGATAGTTCAAAAATCGATTTTTGATGTCTACTCACATCACTAGGCAGGCACGGGTCTCTTCCCATACATCGGGAAGGTTAGGCCATACTCCACACACGGGGGCCAAGTCCGGATTGGTGGATGTTGTGGGGCTAGTGGCCAACCGCAGTGTCAAGAGTTTTCAAGCCGCGACTGCCATCTAGCGATAGCAGTCGGCACCAACGGCTTAAGCCGGAAACGGTCAAGATGAATGCCACTAACAGTCAAACCGATCCAGGTTATGACCGAGTCTGTAGTCAGTTAAAATGTAACCTTTGTTTATCTGGGGATCAACAAAGGACATACATTGTATACACACTTAATAGTATATACACCTGAAACCATTACTCACTTATTGGTGTCAGTCGGTTAAAAAGGAATGGCTTCGTTTTTTACATGTATTATTTTATTTTAACTAAACATTACCAGAAAATCTATGTTAATAGTTAAGATACAGTACTGCCACTCCCTGTCCCTCTCTAAAGGCCACCTCACCCCTGCGGGTAAGATCCGGTGACGGTTACTCAACGCAAGCCACACACACGTTTACGCGTGTACAAACGTCAAATTTTATGTGTAGAAGTAGTAAAGTAAGTAGTGGTACCCTAAGGAATTTAGATGAGATTTTTCGTAGTTGTTTTTACCCTCAATTGGTAAGCCCTTGGCATCATCTCACCTGATGGTAAGTGATGATGATGCCGAAGATGGAAGCGAGTTTACCAAGAATCCCTAACGCAATGGGGTACTGTGGCTAGTTTATCTTCATGCCGGAACACATCAATGATGTTAACATTGATGTTTGGCGGCAAGACTTAGATAAGATGGTGGTAGGTAGCCAGGGGGGCTCAGAAAACGCCCTGCCACCAACCAAACCGAGTCCTAGTACAAAGTGAGACCCCGCCGGGAATCGAACCCGCGACCTCCTGATGTGGAGCGAGCGGACTAGCCACTACGCTACGGAGGCGGTTACTCTGTAGTGATCATTTTATTTTAATTACCAAGTATTCCGTATCCCGCTAACCAATGGCTGTCTTCCGTTGTCGGTCGCTTAACCGTGACGAACTAACGGTGGTGTATCCCATCGCCCAAATTGCGTGGGAATCAGCTCGGCCAGATAGTTGACTTTTTTCGTCATTCTCGTAGTAATAATGAAGAGACTTTTGTTAGTGTTCCGTAGTGTAAGGGAGCACTATTACGGATGTCTGTAAGATTTTGATATGTCTGTATCTTTTGAACCTCAATATGTAGCTGGTTGATATTTTCACAGAACACCAATATTATAATAAAAGTCTGGAAGAGATTGCTTTTAGCAATTAGACCGCCCATCTGTATAATCCCATAATTATGTATTGTATACTATACTTATATAATTACATACTTTAGTACACAAAATCTATATAGATTTTTTGTACTAAAATGTGTAAATAAATAAAATAAAAGTAATAAAAACATAACCCTGTTTTTGCTGTCGTGCAGGCTGATAAAAAAGCAATTCGGAGAAATTAAGGATTTCCCGTACAAAAAAAGTTTTGTTTATGACCTTAATAAACAGTTATAGATGGCTTAATTAAAACTTGGTGTGATTTTAATGCAATTTGTAACGTAGAAAAACATAAATAATCATTTTCAAGCCTACCAGTGATAGCAACCGGTATTAACGGCTTAATGTGCCTTGTGAAGCACAAATGCTCATTAAAACCCATCCTGATAATTACCGTGTCTATAGTCAATCAACTTTTGTGATCGACGCGACCACGCAAGCCACGCTAAGCCACGACCGCCCCTTTCTTTCTCCCTCGTACCAGTAGTCCCTTTCGAAAAATCTTTTTTGTTACAAACTTTTGTATTGAATCTACAGTCAAATCTATATTTCTGACTTTCTACTACTTTTGACATCAATCATATCACCCACACTATAATGATTCGTAGAAATCTCCAAGTCATCTTCGGTAATGCAATTTTTGAGTTACGTAGCTTCGGTACCTACCTATATTTTTGTATCGCTTTCTCTTTCGCCCAAAAGATTTTGTCTGTAGCTAATTGCTTTATACGCTGTCCCATTATACGGATGCTTTTCTCTTATATTGCAGAAGTTATGTAACAGTCATAGAATTTAGTGGTTTCGATTTTCGAGTATTCTTTGGCATTTCAAAGCGTGTCTACTCGGGTGCACGGATCTCTTCCAGTATTTTGGAAAGATTAGCATGGAAGGGTGTTTTGCTTTCCTTAAGAAGAATTCTTTATTCAATTTCGTATTGTCATGTATGACCAAAAACACTTTTTTTTATAAATCCGTAAATCAGCATTTCCGGTTTTTCTTTAAAATCCACAGTTGATAAGTCCTTGGCAATATCTCACTTTATACCTTGGCTTTATGTCTTAACTTATTATAGTTTAGTTCAGGTCATAACTTTCTGCGCCTTAACGTAGTTACAGTTTAACAAAATTTTTCATTTCTTGTTCCAGGATCAAAAAATATACGACATACCATCGGAAGTGTCTCGGCCAGCAACTCCTGAATTCACCACGTCCAGCCCAAAGACTGACTTCCAAAAACTAAGGCAGAGCTTCGAGACCAGTTTCAAAGAGACCGGAAAACCAAAAACCGATACCAGTTTTAACGAAACCAATACCAGAAAAACGTTGTCGATGGCCGAAATAAAGAGACTGAGCGCTAGTGATGCCGACAAATTGAATGAGAGCAAAAAGTTTGCGACTGAAAAGCCACCCATGAAGCCGAAACCAATTTTCGTGAAGAAATCATCGTTGTCCACAAGTAACGTAGCCGACAATGAGAATATCAATAGCATCGATGCTAGTGTTGGGAAATTCGCAACCGAAACCAAAAGATATCGGAAGCAGAGAGGGGAGAACACCAGATTCAGTTTGCCGAAAAAAGACAACACTCAGCTTGATATCGACAGAGAAAACGTAAGTACTAACAAACATTTGATTTTTCAAGTAAAACAAGACATTTAGAGTTACTCCTACGGACGTGTGCAACGCGACCATCGTAAACATCTTGTAATCAGATGTGCAGGTTTCTTCACGATGTTTCCCTTCACTGGTTAAAAGCAATCGGTATGAAAACGCACGTAAATTTCAAAAACCCCATTGGCACATTGGCCAGGATGTGAAGTCGAGATCTCTGGTTAGATGGTCAAAGTTATTACCGTGGAGCTACCGAGGCTGTGACCTCAGGTGATGCTGTGCGATACCAGGCAACTGCAGTCTATCTTCTGTAATAGTATGGGTAATTTGTGCCACACTATAAGAAGATGGGTTTGACATTAACCTCGACCGTTTCCGTGCTTCGCAAGGCACGCTAAGCCGTTGATGCCGGCTGCTATCATTAAATGGCAGTCGTTAAGTCATCTCAGAGGCCTTATAGGCGGCTTGAAAACTTCTGACACTGGGGATGGCCACTAGCCCCACAACCTCGACCATTCCGGACTCGGTCTCGTGTGTGGAGTATGGCCTAACCTTCTTAAATTATGGGAAGAGACCCGTGCCCCTGCAGTGGGGACGTTATGGGTTGTTAACTATAAGAAGAAGAACAAATAGGTACAGATATTGATTCATTTGATGAGTATAAACATCCTACACCTATTTTTGTTAGAACCTGTTATAGTTGCCACCATTGTTATTGCTACAATATTCCAGTCTTGGGTTAATTGAAACAATTAGCAGTTTCGCATTTGGTAAACAACGCCCTATATGAATTTTTGACACGATTTTCATGACTTTTTGACCCCCCCCCCCCCGTCCTTTTCTCATATGGTCACATTTGTGGGACCACCCCCTCCCTGGTGTGACGTCACATATTTTGCTATTTTTCGCCCAGAATTGATGAAATGAAAACTGAAATTCCAAAATTATATATTTTTTTATTATTTATTATGTAACGTCACAACTTTTATGACTCCCCCTTACCCCTTGTCACATAATGTCACACTTCGTTGACCCCCTCCCTCCCTCTTAACGTGTGACGTAATTTATGGGTAGCCCCTAATTCTGAGTCTTTATAAGTCACGTGTATTGTCTATGTTTGTAATGGGGATACCATAAAGACAACTGTTTTACCCGACTAGGGCCAAAAATATCGTTATCTTACATTTCTGTACCAAATGTAAGAAAAAAATCAGCCCCACAGAAAACCAGCGTTGTAGCAGCACCTGCCTGTTACAACTAATGCTGAGTGGGGACCCTTTTAGTGTCACTATGCAGCACCTACATTTATTTTTAGCTTAAGAACGAATGTCTTACTTTAAGGTGTTGTGTTTTTACATTAAATAAAGAGTTTCTATTTCTTAAAATTAAAACCAACTGCATAAAATCAATGAAAATATAGGGTGCTACTTTATTAGTGCCCGATATTTTAGTCAGTGCTTCTACTCCTGATTCTGATCAACTTTCCCCAAAGAACCCATAGTCAAATCGTAAAATTTTTTTGTTTGGATCCATCATACAAATCGATCAGCCGAGCGGCCAAATTAGTATGAAGAGTCCAAAAAAATTTCGGTACACCTTATAATATTTTATTCGTAGTAGGACTATACAGTTTCAGAAGGTAAATTTTGTCTATTTCTATGATCTGGCCACTCCCTGCCCCTCTTTAAATGCGCCCTCACTCCCTACGGGTAAGATACGGTGACGTGACGGTTGCTTAGCACGACCCACGCAACACACACGTTACACGCGTGTACAAACGTCATATTTTTATACAGGGTGTAACAAAATTGGTGTAGGACCCGTTAACTGGGGATTCTACTGATCGCACTGAACAACTTTTGTTCTACGACTTTGCGCAAATCACAAAAAACAATTTGGACATTTCATACAAATTGATCATCTGTTTTGCCATTTTTGTATGGAGAGTCCAACATTTTTTTTGTGATTTGAGCAAAGTCGTAGAACAAAAGTTGTTCAGTACGATGAGTAGAATCCCCAGTTAACGGGTCCTACACCAATTTTGTTGCACCTGGATAGTAGTAAAATAGGAATTTTTAATGCTTCAATTTATTGGTGTCGATAGATTTATCTAGATTCCCAGATTGACACAAGATACCTACAGTTTATTAGTAGTATGTCGGGTTTTTAGCTTTTTGAAAATTATTAAGGGTTTTTAACCGACTTCAAAAAAAGGAGGAGGTTCTCAATTCGTCGGAATCCGATTACTCGAAGACGCCTGAACCGATTTGGAAAATTATTTTTTTGTTTGAAGGGTATACTTCACAGGTGGTCCCATATAAATTTTATCGAAATCGATTCAGCGGTTTTTGAGAAAATCAACAAAAACATAGCAAAATTGGAGTTGTTGCGATTGAAGTCGGTTGTTTTTAACGTATTGAGCGTGGTCATAAACCAAAACAATTAAAAGGGCAGGTAATCATACCTCATCATTTACCGTACTTGTGTCAAAGCAAGATAAACTTTCAGTTTGCGTTTTTAAAATTCAAAGTCTCTTACAACTGTTCCTTCACATTGGTTGTGAAGAGTGAAAGAGATGGCACGATGTTTATACAGGTGGTGGAAGTGGCAGAGATATACTATATTCAGAATAGACGCTTACTTAGCTCGCTCGCTTTAGTAAGAACACGTAGAACTACACTGGTGGACTAAAAAATCGACTCAAAATCAGTTGACCGACTTGAAAAAAGAACTCAGTCTACAAAACTACTAAATTAAATAGAAAAAACAAAAAACTAGAAAATCACCAAACTATTGTAAAATCATAAAGAGTAAACACGCAGATTTTGAACTTTTGATTTAGGCAACGCACTTGTGACTCCTCTGGTGTTGCGGGTGTCTATGGGCGGCGGTAATCGCTTACCATCAGGTGATCCGTCTGCTCGTTTGCCATCTCTGCCATTAAAAAAAAAGTTTTTTTTTTTACTAGATAGAGTTATTTTTTCAAAAGTCGTACAACAAACCTTGAGTCGATATTTTTTCCATGAGTATAGATAAGGGCTTGTATAGGAAATAAAATTTACTATAATGGGTGACACTAGCTTTTGCCGGCGGCTCTGTACACGTGTAGGATATTTTAGTTTTTATGACTTATTTTTGAGAGTGGATACTTTGTGAGACGCAAGCGAACCTCGAAATATGTTTGTCAGTTAACGTAGATTAATAATAATAATATCCGGGACAATATCCGGGACAAATCACACACGGTCATCTGGCCCCAAACTAGGATTCCCTGTATCTTGGGAACCAGAGACTGATATACATACACATATACTTTTAAATACATACATATATAGATATAATACACCCAGACTCAGAGCATACAATTGTACTCATCACAGAAAAGTTGCCCCCTGTGTGGGGATCGAACCCACGACTCTCGGATCAGTGGTCAGGAGCACTAACCACTTAGCCACCGAGTCAGTCAAAGTATTTTCAATCACATCTTCAAGGGTCCCCCACGAGTAGCTCAGAGGTTTTCCCTGAAGTCTACAGTGTGAGACTGTAAATTTCAGGGAATTCCTCTTAAGCTAATTCCACAGCTTGAAGGTTCCAGATAGGAACCACCTCTGAAACCTTACGGTTTGAGAGTATACCTAAAGATCAGTACCCTTTAAAACTGGGTTGGTTTCGTGGAGAAAGTATAGTAAGTAAATATTTATAAGGCCATGTAAGTATGTCCTTGTGCTCCTACCAGTAGGAGAATTTAATAGGAGCACGAGGACGCAGCGGTATCTATACAGGGTGTAACAGAAAGGTGTGATAATACTTCAAGGTTGGCTTTTACCCATCAAACTGAACAACTTTTGTTCTACAACTTTGTTGAAATCGCAAAATTTTTTTGGACTTTTCATGCAAATCGATCAGCTGGCGAACCAAGTTTGAATTTCAACAAAGTTGTAGAACAAAAGTTGTTCAGTTTGATGGGTAAAAGCCAACCTTGAAGTATTGTCACACCTTTCTGTTACACCCTGTAGAGCAAAGAAGAAAATGAAGTATAATGTAATAAAAAAAGGAGATATGATATTTCTTATGAATAGATCAGAAAATACTCGAGAAATTAAAAATTAAAATGACCAAAATATAGCGCGTTAATGTCGCTGTACAGAAATTTTGACTGTTTGTGAGTTTTTTGCAAACTAAAACAATAAAATATAGGTATTATAATACATTTGAGTTAAATGTCCTTTAATTTAAAAGTTCCTGGTCAGTAATTTTTTTTGTTTATTTATTATAATCCATCTCTTTGACTAGACTACTATAAGTAGATCCATTAATTTAGGAAATCTTTTTTTTACGGAATGCTGAAACCATTAAAATGGATGTTTTTTTATAAATCATATCTAATTATTTAATAAGGTATAACGGCCTTGACCTAAGGTAATTTTAAGTAGTAATCCTTGCTAAAAACATCCAATAACACCGAACATCCAGAATGCAAATATAATTCTTAAATGCTTTATTATAAGCACGTTTATCGATTATGTCTTTAAGCGAAGGTTTTTTTTAAGAAAATTATATTGACCTAGTAATTTATTTATAAGTAATTAATTACTTCCGATCCAGATAAGGTAAAGGCAAAGAATACAAATACCTACCTACTTTCAAGGAATACAAGGCCCCCATTACCAACACCAGGCCAGGGGCGTGTGGCGACATCTGTGGTACTCGCCACAAACTACATCTCTAAAACGCGCTATCAAAGTTTCTTCAGACATATGCAATATGGTAACAACTCATTGCGTCCCCACTGCAGGGGCACAGGTCTCTTCCCATACATCGGGAAGGTTAGGCCATGTCGCAATCTTAATAAAACAACGACCGAATTCAAAATTTTGCCAAAATGAGTTTTGATAAAAAAAACTGACCTAAAAGAGCAAGCACAGTCTCGGTAAAAAAAACACCTCTATTTCTTAAGCAATAATGTAAAAAAACATAGGTATTGTATTTCGACGATTAAAGGCTTTGCCACACCAAAGGCAGGTCAGACGCGGAGCAGGTCAGTAGTAGCGCGGGAGACGGCACACTGAATGCAGACGGCAGTTCCAACGCGGTTTTAACGCGGGCCCGCGTTAAAACCGCGTTCATTGTGACGTTGACGGGTGGAGGTTAGTTGGCTGCAAGATGTCGAATGGATTCTTGCTGCTTTTGGCTCTAAGTCAAAAAAGAGAATTTTACTTGAATGTTACATTTCTATAATATTTGTCTCGAAAATCGTATATATTTTTGTTCCCACGCATTAATTCGATATTTTTTTCGTTTAAATCCATCAAGCGGTTGTAAAAAAATAAGGCTTTGCCACACCAAAACCAGGTCAGTAGCAGCGCAGTTTAAATGCGGGCCCGCGCATGTTGTAATACAAGAAATTATATGAAGTACGTCACACCTAATTTGAACGCGGGCCCGCGCTCAAACTGCGCTGCGCCGCGCCGCTCTGCAACTGCCGGACGACAAACCGGGCAGCTCGAGCGCGGGTCAGAAGCAGCGCAGGCGCGGCGCGGCGCAGTTTTATCGCGGGCCCGCGCTGCTGTATAACTATGGCAACCATGTTAGCATGCCACACCGGGGGCGGGGCGGTCGCAGTGCAGCGCAGCGCGGCGACGCGGTTACACAGCAGTTGTATTTTTTTACAACCGCTTGATGGATTTAAACGAAAAAAATATCGAATTAATGCGTGGGAACAAAAATATATACGATAAAATATATCGAGACAAATATTATAGAAATGTAACATTCAAGTAAAATTCTCTTTTTTGACTTAGAGCCAAAAGCAGCAAGAATCCATTCGACACCTTGCAGCCAACTAACCTCCACCCGTCAACGTCACACTGAACGCGGTTTTAACGCGGGCCCGCGTTAAAACCGCGTTGAAACTGCCGTCTGCATTCAGTGTGCCGTCTCCTGCGCTGCTACTGACCTGCTCCGCGTCTGACCTGCCTTTAGTGTGGCAAAGCCTATACAACTGCTGTGTAACCGCGTCGCCGCGCTGCGCTGCACTGCAACCGCCCCGCCCCCGGTGTGGCATGCTAACATGGTTGCCATAGTTATACAGCAGCGCGGGCCCGCGATCAAACTGCGCCGCGCCGCGCCTGCGCTGCTTCTGACCCGCGCTCGAGCTGCCCGGTTTGTCGTCCGGCAGTTGCAGAACGGCGCGGCGCAGCGCAGTTTGAGCGCGGGCCCGCGTTCAAATTATGTGTGACGTACTTCATATAATTTCTTGTATTACAAGATGCGCGGGCCCGCATTTAAACTGCGCTGCTACTGACCTGCTTTTGGTGTGGCAAAACCTTAAGAACCAAATACTCCTATGTTCAAAGTTGGGTTTTTGCAGATAGGAGTGTTTGGTTTGTCGATTTGTATCTTTATTCGCCCCCCGCACAAACTCATTTTGCCAAATTTTGAATTCGGTCATTGTTTTATTAAGAGTGCGTGCGATATACTCCACACACAGATGCTTAGTTCGGATTGGTGGAGGTTGTCGGGGCTAGTGTTCAACCCCAGTGTCAGAAGTTTTCAAGCCGCCTATACGACAGTGTAGTACAACGTATACACCACAAGATATACAGCGAACCTTCTATAAACTCGTAAGTGGAATGGGGAAGAAAACGCAAAGCTATTTGCAGATGGCGCTACGGACGCTTGACTCTAACTTTCAATTAGTTCCGCGTTTTTTATTATCTTATGCTTTTCCACGGAGGTGTTATAAATTAGTTTTTTTTCTGTAAAATTGTTAAATGAAAAATGTATGCGATTTGGACTGTTCCTCAATTAAAGGCGAAGTTGAAAAGTACATAATTTAAAACGTAACTTTTCCCACGTCTTCTTCATCCGAGACTCTTTAGGTAAATTATTTCCATTATTATTCCAACCAATCGCCACACAACGCGGCATTTTTTTAATTATCTTATGTTTAGTTCACGTAAACAATATTTTATATACGTTTTGACAGTTAGTATGAGTCAAGCGATATCAGCGCCTCTATCGGCGAGCTTTGTCAGTTTTATTCCCCATTACGAGTTTACAGAAGGTTCGCTGTATATCTTGTGGCGACATCTAGCTTACTGTGTCCCAACTACTGCAACTCGCTGTTGGATTTGCCAAGGAAACTTCCTCCTCTCGTTCGTAACTATCGACAATAGAGGGTGTCACAATACCGGTTACCTTTTCGTTATAAGACCGGCCGAAACTCCATACCATATACTTTGCGGCTTTCTTTCTTATGAGGGCAGAATTCCATGTTAGATTTTCATGTTTTTTTTTTTCGCCCTTCCTAGAGCAGGCTAAGGCTCTATGACCATACCGCCTCGTCTTTAGCTGTTTTTTTCCTCGGGGAGTTTATATTCAAAATTGAAATTCAAAATTCTAAATCATTTATTTCTTTACGTAGGTATATTAAGCACTCTTATAAACGTCATATAATTTTTCTGGAGGAATATTCCAAATGTCATTATCATTAAAATAATCTACAGTCTTATAGTATTAATTTCAAAGTTTACGTCTTCAGTATTTTTCCTCATTTTTGTATTAAATTTTCAAATTAGCCAACTACCCTATTCTTCAGCAAAATGATAGCATTTTTGATGAAGATTTCATGGACTTCTTGAGAGCATTCGAAACACAGTCTTCACACTTTTACTTCATTATCCTACATATGAGACACTTAAATGCCACTTTATTGAACAATACATTATCAATATTATGCATTAAAAACCACAAAATCTATTTTTCGGATAATAAAACAAAACTGACAAACTCTTGCTCGCTACGATTTCCCGCCAAAAAGTCCCTAGTTTTTTCTGTTTTATTTTGTGCAATGAAGTGTTTTCGTTCGTTCATTCTTAAGTTTTTTTTTTACATTTAGTCCAAAATGTGTTCAGGCAGTATACTTCAGTATAATGATTAAAGGCCTCAATTTACGGCTTCTACATCTAAAACTGCAAACGACCTGCCTACAAAAAATTTACTTCTAAAAAACGGCACTGCAATTATATTCGCTCATTGTTTTCCATGCCCCCATAATAACGTACCATAGACAAACAACCACCATCATTGTTTACAGTGGAAGTAGGTAAAAACGTCATCACAAATAATCTACTATAGTCGAAGCTAAATCATGAGTCAGACGGAGCTCGCCGCGCCGCATCGAGGAAAGAATCACGAAACAGCAACGTGGCAGGATTACATGTAGCTGCTCTAGTTTCAGGCAATGATTTTAAGCTCAGTCTTAAAAAAGAATGCTTTTGCGAGCCCCTTGTGGTCGTAGCTCAGTGCGGCTTGCGTGGTCGCGTCGATCACGCCGTTTAACTGACTATTGACATGGTCATAATCTGGATGCGTTTGACTGGAAGTGGCATTTATCTTGATCGTTTCAGTGCTTCAATTGGTGCCGGTTGCTATTACGGCACCGTACGGAAAGTCGTTAAGCCATGTCAGATGCCTTATAGGCGACTTGAAAACGTCTAATAGTCGGGTTGGGCATAACTCTCTAATATGGACTTGGACCCCGAGTGTGGAGTATGTCCTAACCTTTCCGAAGTATAGGGAAAGGCTCTTGCTCCAGCAGTGGGGAGATATTACAAGTCGGCTGAAAGATATAGCTACTTGCTTCTCGTTCAAACACGTCGGAGCGAGCGAAACGACCATACAGTCTTGACTCGCTTATCTCGCTCGAGCTGCATATTTTAGTAGAAACAGAAGTACGTGAATGGCGCATCTTTAAATTGACTTGTATTAGCTTCTATGGATTGTCGGGGAGTTGGTGTTATGGATAGAGCTATCTATCTTATCTGCGATTGATGACTTAAGTTACCCGCACTGCTCTGAGAATTAGACTTCAAGGGGCAAAGGGTTAATCTGCCGCAGAACTGAAAATCGCTGGACAGAGCGAGTTCTAGAGTGGAATAAGCTATGGCACAGCGAGACGCTCATATACACCGACAAATACACATACGCTTCAAAGTTATATAATAAATACTTAATGTCAACAATCATTTGACCAGCAATCATACATAATACCAATACCGTATGACCAATAACTTATTTGACCAAAAAGAAAGATATGTATGAAAGATAGTGATGTTGACAGGTAGGCAGCTAGCAATAGGATCCTTTGGATCTTTGTACATTCCTGGAATGACTTTAAAAAAATAGGTTTCAAACCAGGACAATGATGTCATAACTCTTTTATGACTGACTCGGTGGCTAAGTGGTTAGCGATCCTGACCTCTGATCCGAGAGTCGTGGGTTCGATCCCCACACAGGGCAAACTTTTCCGTGATGAGCAGAATTGTTTGCTCTGAGTCTGGGTGTATTATATCTATATATGTATGTATTTAAAAATATATGTGTATGTATATCAGTCTCTGGTTCCCAAGATACAGGGAATCCTAGTTTGGGGCCAGATGACCGTGTGTGATTTGTCCCAGATATTATAGATATTATAATTATTTTGTTGAGTTGAAGTCGAGTAATTATGACATTTTACAGATGCAAGTAATATATGTACATACAAATAACACAACATAATAATATTATGAGAGCCACGGCATTCCACAGAAACAAACAGAGATCAAATCAAAGAACAGATCAACAAACATTGCGATGTATAAAACTATGCATGTCAACCGACCTTTATTGCGTGGCCAAGGTTTGTATAACCGACCGTTAGTACCGCGCAAGCACGCTCAGAGAACTGTGTTTTAGCGTAAAAAATGTGCAAAAAAATACTTTAAATTGTGTTTAGAATTCGTGTTCTGTATTGTGATATATGAATTAGAAAGAAAAGTTTCGGGAAAATAAGTGAAATTTAAAATTGAAACTTTTGTACTACCTACTTGATGTAAAGACGAAGCGATTCGTTCCAAATGACAGTGGATTTTTTGTTTAAAAGTGTTTTCGCGTGGAAGGAAAATACAGTTATTTAAATCTAATTGGACTATTTTTTTGTGGTTTGTCAAAGTATTCTTAGTCTCAGTTATTTTTGATTACGTTGTGATTGTGAATAATGTACTCTACCTACATTATAATGTACTTTTGATTAAAAAAAAACATAAATTGACGTGTATCACGCAAGTGTGTATGTTAAACAATAGAAATATATGTCCGAGTTTTCGTGAAAAAAAAAACCGTTAAACAACGTTTGGAATATGAATGGATTAACATAAGAAAGGTATGTTTTGAAACCAAACTATGATGTTGAATTATTATTAGGTTTATTTGTATATTAAATAAAAGGTAGTCAACAAATGATGATACATGTAATAAGAATGATTAATATTTATAATACCTATATGACTATCAAACCGTATCAATAACATAGATTTTATTTAAAGACATAGTTATAACAAATTACAATACATACGGGTTAAAATAACCCTCCCATTTTTTCGCCGTAGCCGGGTAAAAAACGTCCCCACTACTAGGGCACGGGTCTCTTCCCATAATTCGGGAGTAAAGGGTGTACGGAGTTTCGTCCGAAATATCGGCTTCTCCATACAAAATTATAAACTTGATTGGACAGTTTGTATGGAGAAGCCGAATTTTTTTTCGTTTCCTGAAAAAAAATTCTTGTGGAAAGTTGTTCAGTTTCGTCTACTGAGCAAGCCCTTAAAGTTTTCGTAAACCTGTCCCTTACACCCTGTATAATACCTATATTTAGGGAAATTCAGTAATTTTGTTTTGGCGCATGTGTGCCTTACAGTATGGCATAGTTCAGTCCCACTAAATGCGTCACAAAATTCTAAATATAAACCATTCATCTATTTTGAATTCTGGCGTACCTATTAGCAGTTAGCATCGCGAATATAAAATATAGTTAAGACGTAAATATAATTAAGGAGTAATCAAGTAAACCGTGATAAGAAATAAACAAAAAAATGATTTAATTTAATAACAAATCAAACATGGCAACATATAGTAGGTCACAAATACTTCGTTGCAGGAACTCGATTTAACACTTTGCAATAACGTTTTGCCACAGTGTACACATTAGTACTTGTACATACAGTCACATTGTAGGATATTCCATACAAATCGTCCGACTTATTTACCCAACACTCCGGACACTCCATACAAATCGTCCGAGTTATTTACCCAACACTCCGGACACTCCATACAAATCGTCAGAGTTATTTACCTGACATTCCGGACACTCCATACAAATCGTCCGAGTTATTTACCTGACAATCCGGACACTCCATACAAATCGTCCGAGTTATTTACCTAACACTTCGGACACTCCATACAAATCATCCGTGTTATTTACCTACTACGACCCCCGACTAAAAAGATTGTGATAATATGATTAGAAACTTATTTGTACGTGTCTTTGTCTGAATTGTCGTAGTTTTTAAACGGATACATCGAAATTCGAAATCAAGCTTCAAATGAATGCCGTTTTTTTTTATTTGAAAGCTGATTTCAACGTGGCGATTATATGCTATTTTGATGAATCAGTTTTAATATTATTTAGAATATTAATTCTTGATTAAAAAAAATCGGGGACAAATCCCTGTTTGTTAATAAGCATTCGGAGACAAACAAAACGAAAAGTTCTGTCTGTCTGTCTGTCTCTCTGTCGGGGACAGGCTCGTGGGGACAGACAGGAACAACCCTATAAGTTCAGTGGTTTTCGGAGTTATTCTATTTTTACTGCCGAAGGTGTTTTTTTTTAATATTTGCTAGTGACTCAACATGTATAACGGTTTACAAGTGATGAATTAAAATGTTTTAATCTGAAGACTCAAAGTATGAAAAAAATCTGCCAGATTCTAGCGCACTCTTAAATAATTGACCACGCTGAATACGTTAAAAACAACAGACTTCAATCGCAACAACTCCAATTTTGCTATGTTTTTGTTGATTTTCTCAAAAACCGCTGAATCGATTTCGATAAAATTTACATAGGGCCATCTGTAAAGTATAACCTTTTAAACAAAAAAAGATTTTTCCAAATCGGTTCAGGCGTCTTCGAGTAATCGGTGAACATACATAAAAAAAAAAGATTCCGACGAATTGAGAACCTCCTCCTTTTTTGAAGTCGGTTAACAAAGCATCAGTAAGTAGCCTTCAATTAATCGATCGAGTTGAGAAATCGATCTTGTTATTACAGTATTACGTAATGGCCGACTCATCTTTCATAGTGGTAGTCACAGTGCAGTGTTAAGTTAACACGTGTTCCAGATTGTAAACTGCAGGATAGGGTGAGAAAATATCACTATCTGAGAATTAATTAAACGTACCGAAATCTCAAAAAATATTGGTCTCAACTTTTGAACTTCCCAATTTTCATACAAAATTGGCTGATTTGGCGATCAATATGCATGAAAGTATGATTTTTTTTTTGTAAATTAAAGTGTAGGTGCCATAGAAGAAGTCGTTTAGTGTCATTAGTAGAACACCCTGTTGATGTTTCCGGGTGCGTTTTTTTACATCCTGTATAGTTAACACGTCCTGTATGTTTTTTACATTCTGTATAGTTAACACATCCTGTATAGTTAACAAACTATATCGTCGCCACTGCAGTGTCATGGGCCTCTTCCCATAACTCGGGAAGGTTAGGCCATACTCCACACACGGGGGCCAAGTCAGGATTGGTGAAGATTGTGGGGCTAATGGCCAACCCCAGCTTACTATACATCCTGTATAGTTAACAAACTATAGTTATGATATGAATACTGGCGTAGTATCATAGTCATCCACCGCTTCAAGTAAAGTATGCATTAATAAGTACCACAAAACACATAGATACAGAAGGTCCGCTCAATACGCTCACTACAATCCTAAGCATATACATGCTAATAGACGTATACGGTCGTTGTAGGCAAGATCACGTACTGTGCGATCGTGACCTTGCCTCGAACGACCGTACATTCTATAAGCATGTATATGCTTACGATTTTAGTGGTTTGTATTGAGCGGACCTTCTGTGTCTATTTTGTGTTACATACTAACAAAAGTAAGTTAGCTAGTATGTGTGTGTATTATGTTATGTATGTATGTATCTGTTACGTATCAATTAAATTAGTGTGTTTTCAACGTATTTATCTAGCTAGTGCTTTTGTCCGCGGCTTTGAAAGCGTGGAGTTATTTATTGTATTATTTTCGTTGAGTGTGCGCATTGTGCGAGACGCAAGCGGCTAGAGATCACAGAAATGGGGTTTTTAGGATGAAGCTATTCTAAGTTGTTTCCCGCCATCTACTCTTTACCAAACAATTAAATCGGTTTAGTAGTTATAGCAATAAATAGCTTGCTTCGCCTAGTCTATACAGGGTGTTACAAAATTGGTGTAGGACCCGTTAACTGGGGATTCTACTCATCGTACTGAACAACTTTTGCCCTACGACTTTGCTCAAATCACAAAAAAAAAATTGGACTTTTCATACAAATTGATCACTCTGTTTTTCCATTTTTGTATGGAGAGTCCAAAAATTTCTTTGCGATTTGAACAAAGTTGTAGAGCAAAAGTTATTCAGTATCATGAGTAGAATCCCCAGTTAACGGGTCCTACACCAATTTTGTTACACCCTGTATAGGTAGTTGCATTATTTTGGGTTCCCTGTGTAATTTCCGAGAGAATTCGGCTTTTTTTACAGATATAATGTAGCCTATGTGAGTTTCCAATTCGTTATCAATCTTTTTGTAAAATATTATTTTAGTCCGTTGCTCCGTAACGTGAAAGACAAACAAACTCACTTTGGTAGTTATAATAATGTAGTAAGCATTTAGCATACCTATTTACAGTATCTGTCTATATCTGTTCTTCTGAGTCATGTAATGTATTGATAGCGTGACTTGAACCCATAGCAGTGGGATGCCATGCTTTGCCCATGGAGTATTTTTAACCAACTTCAAAAAAAGGAGGAAGTTCTCAATTCGTCGGAATCTTTTTTTTATGTATGTTCACCGATTACTCGAAGACGCCTGAACCGATTTGGAAAATCCTTTTTTTGTTTAAAAGGGTATACTTCACAGGTGGTCCCATATAAATTTTATCGAAATCGATTCAGCGGTTTTTGAGAAAATCAACAAAAACATAGCAAAATTGGAGTTGTTGCGATTGAAGTCGGTTGTTTTTAACGTATTCAGCGTGGTCAGTTATTGAAAAAAAATGGGGATCCGGGACAAAACACACACGGTCATCTGGCCCCAAACTAGGATTCCCTGTATCTTGGGAACCAGAGACTGATATACATACACATATACATTTAAATACATACATATATAGATATAATACACCCAGACTCAGAGCTAACAATTCTGCTCATCACAGAAAAGCTTGCCCTGCGTGGGGATCGAACCCACTACTCTCGGATCAGAGGTCAGGATCGCTAAACACTTAGCCACCGAGTCAGTCAGTAGATAAATTCAATAAATAAATAAGTCAATAAATAAATTGAATTTGAATTTAGTCTACCTGTATTATGTCGTGTTAAATCACGTTAACAACCCATAACGTCCCCACTGCAGGGGCACGGGCACGGGTCTCTTCCCATAGGGGTCGTCCATTAATCACGTGATGTTTTTAGCAACATTTTAGACCCTTGATACGTGGTGAGGTTTTAGACTACCCCTCCACCCCTACCCAAAATCACGTGTATTTTTTTGGTACAAAATATTATCTTCAAATACAGGTATAATGTAATTTAATTCTGGAAAATTAAGCACCGTGATAAAAATGTCCAGACAGACATGAAGCCGTTTCGAACCTTGGGATGAGTTAAAAACAACGTAACAACAACAGTCCGATGTTTGGAACTTACTCTAGAAATCAAGTGTTTAACGAAAAAATTAATACACGTGATATCTCACTACACGCCCCCTCCCCGCTTGTGATATTTCGTGTTTTTTTCCGAACCCCCTCCCCCTTTTGAGTCTGACGTGATTAATGGACGACCCCCATACCTAAGCCTACCTACACTCCACACACGGAAGCCAAGTCCGGTTTGGTGGAGGTGCGATAATGAACCTCACCCTAATGTATTTTAATTTGACATTTGTAAAACACTTGTAGATATATCTTATGGATGAGATTATGTTTTCCTTTCACCCCACATTTATGTATGTATATGTACATGTATGTATGTATATTTGTTAGTTTTATCGAAACTTTTATGTCTGTATGTATGTCGGTCGGCAATAAACATTTTATAGTCCAGAGGAAGATTACTGACCTCCTGATTTTATGTCTTTCGAGTCCGCCTTACGGTCAGTTCACACTGAAACGGGACGCGGTTTGGACTTTTTAAGGTAAAGACGCAATATAGGATACTGTTGTGGGTCGACAAACTCGTTTTCAAGGGATGATAATACGTATCTATAATATCGATTCCATAAAAAATGTTAGTTAATTTAATTCTTTTTGTGATACAGGATTTTTGCCATCATATGAATGGAGTTAAACGACTCGCCTGAAAAAGTGGTTATCGACCAAAAAAATTAATGTTTATTTTTCACTAAACGAAACAAAAGTGGACAGCTGCGCGAAAGTTTCATTGTCACATGTTTTTGTTTATGCCGCGTCACATTATATGTTATAATATGTATACTTAATTAAATTTTAATTTCATTAGTAGTATCACCAGTCCCTGCTCCTCTCTAAAGGCGACCTCACCCTAAATCCGGTATTAGTTACTTAGCGCAAGCCATGCAACACTCAGATTTACGCGTGTACAAACGTCATTTTTTTTGTAGAAATAAAAGGCAATTCTAAAGTGGACCAGACACTATCAGTAATAATGACAGTATTTTCAAGTAATGACAGTATATTGAAAGTATACTGACAGTATACAGTTAGTGGTTGGAATGAAGGTATGATGCATACTAAACGATGGAATGCTAATATAATGATAAAAAATAATGTCAGTATTATTGATAGTGTCTGGTCCGCTTAATACAGTGTGACGGCGGCGCGCAGTCACTAATCCTTCGTCAAGAATTTCAACGTCGTTGTGTTTTAAAGTGGACTGACCCTTAATTACTTGATTAACTTTTTCTGGTAATAACAAGTTGATTTCACTAATAAAATGAAACAAAAATAGAATTAGGATGACCTATTCTGTAAAACTGTATGTTGGTTTGCTTGTGTGCGTCAGATTTTTATTTTGTATATTTAATTGAACTTCAAATCTAATCAAAATATGTTTATTCGAACTGAGTAGCATGTATAGTTTTAGAAGGTAATTTTTAGTCAACCTAATACGAAATTCCTACCACTTAGAATAGAACTCGTATACCCAATGTTTCGAGAAGTGTTTGCGGAGAGAGAAGAAACGTTGGGTCCAAAAGAAACTGCCTCCAACACATTTTTTCAAATAAAAGTCTTACATGCTGTTACATTATTCGGGTAAATAGTTATACTAAGTTGCATACCATTAAAAAAAGATGTGAAAAAATCGATAAAACTGTGTAAACAGATAATTAGTTATTTAATGAGCAAAAACCAATGACAAGAGCAGGCCAGTTCACACGGACAGCACCCGATCACGAGTACAACGCGAGAGTCAGCCATCGCTCCCCTCAACTACATTTGAGGAAAGTGAACGACTCGGCTGGCTCCCAAAACTCCTTTTTAACCGACTTCAAAAAAAGGAGGAGGTTCTCAATTCGTCGGAATCTTTTTTTTTAATGTATGTTCACCGATTACTCGAAGACGCCTGAACCGATTTGGAAAATTCTTTTTTTTTGAAAGGGTATACTTCACAAATGGTCCCATATAAATTTTATCGAAATCGATTCAGCGGTTTTTCAGAAAATCAACAAAAACATAGCAAAATTGGAATTGTTGCGATTGAAGTCGGTTGTTTTTAACTTATTCAGCGTGGTCATTTATTACCCGATACTAACTGCGGATTGATGGAGGTTGTCTTGTAGGGCTAGACTAACCCGGCTAGTGGCCATCCTTAGTGTCAGAAGTTTTCAAGCCGCCAATAAGGCCTCTGACATGGCTTAACGACTGCTCTCTAGTGACACCAACCAACGGCTTAGCGTGCCTTTTAAAGCGCGGAAACGGTTAAGATGAATGCTACTAACAGTCAAACCTATCCAGGTTATGACCGTGTCTGTAGTCAGTTAAACTGCGCGATTGATGCCACTACGTAAGCCGCACTGAGCCACGACCGCTTCACTAGTTTAAATATTCGAAGATAATTAATTATTCAAAGATGAACTCCCGACCTTATTGGCGATGGCTGACTCTCGCGTTATACTCGTGATCGGGTGCTGTCCGTGTGAACTGGCCTGCTCTTGTCATTGGTTTTAGGAATTGTTAGTCATTAGCTACAAATAATTTTTACTTTTATCTCTTTTAAATCCATTCTTTCTTTATTCTTATTTTTTATATTTTATTTACAGACATGACATTGTATAATTCATTTATTGATCTAGCATTACGATGTAATAAAATATAAGACTTTTTTTTTTAAAATGTGTTGGAGGGAGTTTCTTTAGGGCCCGCCGTTTCTTCTCACTCCGCAAACACTTCCCGAAACGGTGGGTATACGAGTTCCGAGTGGTAGGAACCTCGTGTTAGGTAGATAAAAGAATGACGTTCGAAAAGTGTACACTGCTACCTACTTCGAATAAAATATTTTCATTTTCATTATTTGTAACCTGGTCTCGTGAAAATAATTTCCTAATGGGTCAAATACATAGGTGTTTAATATTAATTTAAAAAAAAATACTTTAAACAACCCAACCCATATCGTTCCGTACAAGGGCACGGGTCTTTCCAAATATCGGGAAGGTTAGGCCATACTCTACACGCGAGACCCAAGTCCGGATTGCTACTAACTAATATACAGGTTGTAATTAAAAATTGTGCGTAAATTGAACAACCTTTTTCTAAGATTTAAATGAAATTAAAAAAAAAACGGCCAAGTGCGAGTCGGACTCGCGCACCGAGGGTTCCGTATAAATTCATAATCACACATGTCTTGAACTCTATATTTTTTATATTTGAGTTGATTGAATGAAAGGTAATTTGCGGTTTACGATTTATGACGCATTAAAAAAATAAACTACTTACTAGATCTCGTTCAAACCAATTTTCGGTGTAAGTTTGCATGGTAATGAACATCATATATTTTCTTTAGTTTTATCATTCTCTTATTTTAGATGTTACAGGGGGAGGACACACATTTTACCACTTTGGAAGTGTCTCTCGCGCAAACTATTCGGTTTAGAAAAAAATGATATTAGAAACCTCAATATTATTTTTGAAGACCTATCCATAGATATGCCACACGTATAGGTTTGATGAAAAAAAAAATTTGAGTTTCAGTTCTAAGTATGGGGAACCCCCATAATTTTTTGTGTTTTTTTTCTATTTTTGTGTGAAAATCTTAATGCGGTTCACAGAATACATCTACTTACCAAGTTTTAACAGTATAGTTCTTGTTGTTTTGAAAAAAAGTGGCTGTGACATACGGACGGGCAGACAGACAGACAGACATGACGAATCCATAAGGGTTCCGTTTTTTGCCATTTGGCTACGGAACCCTAAAAATTGACATTCGATACGAAATTGACGCAGTTGTTCATTTTGTATGACAAGTCTATTTTGTTTTAGGTTTGAGCGAAGTCGTAGAAATAAAGTTGATAATTATAATTGTATTAATTGACAATGCTGAACTCGTTAAACACCGACTTCAGTCATAACAACTACCATTTTGCAATGATTTTTAGTTTTTACTGTTTTTTTTCAAAAAGCACTGAAACAATTTTGTTAATTTATATGGGACCACCTCTGAAGTACCAAACAAAAAAAGAATCATCAAAATCAATCCATAACTGGCGGAGTAATCGCGTAACAAACATAAAAAAACAATATACAGTCGAATTGAGAACCTCCTCCTTTTCTGAAGTCGGTTAAAAAGCCTTAGTTCACGGATTCTTTATCTTTTTTGATGGATGCTGTTGTATTACCAAAGATTCCGGCGACTATCTGTCTGTTTGACCGAGCTAATTTGCTATACTATCTTATAGACTAATTAATTACTTATAGTGTTGGGCTAAAATTTTATCGATATGTGCACATACCTACTCTAACATCGTCATTGGCTGTTAGAGCATAACTTTTACACTGTCTAAGAACTTCTTGACGGAAACCTTAATAATCTATTATAAAGTATTTATCTTTTGACATATTTTAAAAATAATAATTAATTGTTGAATAATTTGGAATGTAATTTAACAATATTTATAATGTAACACAATTATTAAATAATGTATTGATTTGAATGTAGAACTTATAAGTTACCTTAGTAATTTGTTTTTGTCTGTGATGAATTGTTTTCTAATGTTTGCATGCTATTATAATAGTTGTATCAGGTGATTCCTTGTGCTTTGTTATCTTGCATTTTTGTATTTTACCCTGTAGAGAGCAAATAAATGAATTATTAATATGAATCGTTCGCACTGCTCTGATACGAGTCTTTACCCAAACCGCGGGAACTTGGGTCACATGCACACACCGGTTCAAGCACGGATTGGTAAATGATGGTCATTCAAAATTGGTCCTAAGTATACAGGGTATTATGGTTGTTCAGGATGATGAGCAGAAATCCAGGTTTCCCAAAGAAGTCAGAGCTAAGAAAAAAATACTTCGAGGTTCGAGGATCGAAAACGCAACGAGACTGCTTTTTGAAAAAGGTTTTAATTATCAAGTGAAGAAGTCCCATTTTAAGTGACAACAGTAGTTATCTTTCATACGATATAGGTGTAAATTTTAATCATAAAACTGTACAACTTTTTTGGAAAACGTGTTTAGTTTCATTGGTAGAATTTATTTTAGTCTATCGATCTATTTACATGAAAAGAACTGTAATAAAATCGCAACAAAAAGAGTTGTTCGTTGAAACTGATACCTCTTTGGTGTCAACAGTAACTGACTATTGAGGGTAGTTTTCAGTAATTTTGGTAACTTCAAAATAAATATTTTGTATTTTATTGGTCTTATCGTTAAAAAAAAAATTAAACAAACAGTTTCGTTTATCCAAAATCCGCCGTGACATTGTTTATTTTGATAAGCTTTTGTTATAAAATCGATAAATTTTGGGGGCATCTCTAATTTTTTGTATACAAAATAATTATCTCAATATTACGTCATCTGTGCCGAGTGCTTGTGACCTAAGGTGGTATCTCTAATGTGCTAGTGTGTGTTCGATAGGATGGGTTTATGCCGAATTTTTCAATTTTTTTTAATATGGGCTAAAATTACAAAAGGTATTTGAACACTCAAGATACTGAATGAAAATAAAAAGAAACGTTCCTTAGGAAAAGTTGTTCAGTTTCATGAGCGGAACCTACCGTTTTAGTTTTCAGGAGAAGTTTTTTTACACCCTGTTGTTGTTAACAAGTTTAACAACCCATTACTGCAGGGGCACGGGTCTCTTCCCACCCTGTATCTATATAAAAATAAGATCCAATCGTATTGGTTTCTTAGAATTTAGATTCTTATTTAAAATTATTTTTGATATCATCATAATCAGCCTGTATTAGTCCACTGTTTGACATAGACCTCCCATCAAGGTACCTATTGTATATGTGGCGTATTTATACCTATTTATCGCTGTTGCGATTTTATTAGATTTTTCTTCAAATTGAGTTTTTAATACAACTTTTGTAACTTTGGTGAAAATCGCCACCAGTTAATTAAATCTCTGTTCGCCAATTGTTCTCTTCCGCATAACATCGCCATTAAAAGGCCGTAACTTGTATTATTGTATTATTAATATTATTTATGTGACCTCTTATCGATCGGACCTACGTTTCATAACTATGTAAAGTAAAACAATTTAGTCATTCGTGGCAACTCACGTGCACAGCTTACTGGCTGGCGAAAGATGAATAATATTTAAAAAAAGATTTTATGAAATAAAATACGATGCTTTGAATTTGAGTGACACCTGAAAAAGAAAAAAAAAACATTCGAAGAGTGACCTAGATTTAAATTTCGAAGTGGTTTTTTCCGCTCTTACTGTTTAGTGTTGCCAGTGTTTCTCGTTTTATTTTAATTTTTTAAGACTTTAATTAAATAAGGAAATACTTTTTGTGAATATGAAAATAGAGTTTTGTGAACAAAAATTGTTTGTGATCATTTGTCGGCCATTGCTGTGTTGTTTGATGCCATTCAAGATGAAGTCTAATAAAGGTACTTAATTTGGTTTAATTAATATTATTTGCTTAAATTTATTTAAAAGCTGTTATTTTTTAGTTTTATTTAAATCTCGATTTGAATATTTTCGAATGTGTAGGTTTTAAATAGGCCTCCCCTCTACTCATGAAACTGAACACTTTTTTCTATGAATTTACTGTAATTGCAATATTTTTTGTTATTTTCCATACTGTCAGACAATCAGCTGATCGATTTCCATTTCAGGAAAAAAGGCAGTTTCTGCAAAGCTATAAAACAAAAGTTGTTCGGTTTACAAGAGAATGCCACCTTAAGGTTTTGCTTTTATTTTTTTATCACATTATTTTTATATCAATATTGTGGAATATTCCAGTGTCCTGCTCTCAGAATCTATGTCATGCTCAATTGATTTATATCTAGTCAAGTCTTGTTACAATACTAAGTAACAGGGTTCGAAATTATCAAGAAAATTAATTTATTTAATAATTACAGTGCTGATTCATAACTTTATATCTTTAATTTTTGATTTTTATTATTATCCTATCCTAACCTATATTATTAAACGAGTTGGATGTCCCAACGATTTCGAAGACGGCTTGAAATATTTTGACAAAAATCTAGTTATTCGTTAAGTAAGCATCTTACTTAGATACTAATGTACAGGCCAATGGATACATAAAAAAACTTATACAATTAAAAAGGTAATAAATACTATAAATATAAATACAATTATAAGTTAGGTTACAAATGATAATTTCATTACATTGTAACATAGTGATAAAAATAAACTCAAATACAAATTGTACACTGGACCACAGAGATATTTGAACCCCTACTAAAGCTATTCGTGATACATGGTGCATTACGGTGAGGTTCAGATATTTTTGTGGCTGTCAAATCAAATCATTTAATGCATGCTATAACATACGGAACAAAGAATAACAGTACAAGGTGGAAATAACATTATAGCGCTCTGTTAGGGCATGGCAATGAATTATAGTTGTAATTATAAATTAATTAATAATTAAATATTTAGTAACATTATTAGATTAATAAAATTATTTTATAATATAAATGAACGATGATGTATAATATCCTGAGAAATCTATTTGAATTTTATAATTTATATTTTATATTTGATAATTTATATTTAATCATTTATCTTCAAAAAACTCCTGCAACGTGTAAAAACATTTTTCGACTAGGTATTCCTTTAAACATTTTTTAAATTTATTTATATTGTTCTCATCTTGAATTGCTTTCGGAGTTTTACTGTAGATTTTCGTGCACATGGAAAATGGACCGGAAGATACAATTTTTAATTTTGTTAGGGGTAGGGCTAGCCTAGTGTGTGGTCTTAAATTTTCTGGCCGAGAATATACTGGGATCTGGCCGAGAATATACTGGGAATATAATTATGTCTGTACTAAGTATAGTGATAATTTCATTACATTGTAATCTAAAAATACAAATTGTGCTGTATTCTGTACTGAACTGAACACAATATTTGTGATCGTTTTTAACCCCTATTAAGTAATGTATGATTTTCTTTCGAGTACCCAAACGAAGGGTAAGGTTTTTGTACTATTTTGTTTCAACGTATGATTAAAACCAAAATTAATCAAAGTATTTCAAAGTAATGAAGAGTGGTACGACTGATGCAGGTATTTAAATGCCTTGTAGGCGTTCTCAATAAAAAATGAAATAGATCCTGGACAAATCACAAACGGTCATCTGGCCCCAAACTAGGATTCCCTGTTTTATAGGAACCAGAGACTCATACACATATACGTTTGTAACTTAATGTTTGTAAATCTTATAAACCCATGAGTTCTTCGAAACTTGATGTATTTTGATGCAGATTACTTTAACGGTAAAGGATAACATCGTGAGGAAACCTATACATTTGATAATTAGATGTGTAAGATGGTCGCATTGCATACGTCCGTAGCTGTAAATATAAATGGCCTACAAGTGACCGTGGGTGATGCTAAGTGCAACACCAGGCAACTGCCGTCTATACCTTGTGATAGTGCGATTAAATTGTATAAGACGATAAGAATAATAGATCATTTATTATTTGTAAATCCTAGTGGGGGGCGGGGGGGTATGTCCAGCAACGGATGTCTATTCGCTGATGAAGATGAGTAATCTTACCAGTATTTATCTCTTTCCAGCTCAACCGGCTCATGAACGAGATCTACGTGACAGTAACGGAGGCGTGCAACATGGAGAAGCCAGCCAGCTTCCCAACCAGCTCTGATGGCAGCAACAGTGAAGGTATGGTCTCATCGTCATCAGACCACTTAGCCATAAAGCGTGGATCTCACCTCGAGTGGGCGGGCGAGGTGGCAGGCGAAACTAAGCTAAGCGAGCTAAGCTTAGTGGGTTCACATCGAAAACGCGAGCTTTAAGCGCGATTCACACCGCTCGCTTGTGGGCCGAGCGAACTTAGTTCCACATCTTTTCATACTTATATTCACACCGCGAACTGTAGAGCTAAGCTACGCAAGCGACGTGAACGACGCGAGCTAAGTATCCGACACGTTCCCATCTAGCTAAGCTATCGTACATTGCCTGGGGGTGAGAGGTGTGAACCCACATAGCTTAGCCCGCTTAGCTTCTCCCGCCAGCTACGTCATTCGTGCATACCAGCTACCAGAGACAAGATGCTCGTATATGCCCATTTTTTAAACATCTACAATGATAAATGTGTTAAAACATAACCGAATTCAATTGTTACTACAGTATTGCTATGTTATTTTTTTTTATTAATTTGCTTTTCATATTCTGTACCGAGAGGTAATACATCTTACGAGTATACCGAACTACATTGAAGTCATAATTTATTTAATAATAAAAAGAAACATTAAAATCGGCTCACAATTAGCAAAGGTATTATGTAACAGACATAAAATAGCATATTTGAAATGTTATCAGTTACATCTCTTTTGTTTCAGATTCAGTCAAACTGACCCGTAGTCTTACGGAAAAACGAAAGAACTACGTAAGACGAGTCTCCTCCAAGGTCGCTTATCTCGACCGAAAGAACACCAGGTTTCGACACCAAACCTCAGTCTGCTCATACAAATCCGAAATAGTCGACAGCAACCCATACAACACTTTCAGATCTTGGAAAAGTTTCCGTCGCAGTACCTCGCATGTGAACATTGACAATTCCAAGATGGCCGACCGAGAATCCATAGATTCGAAGTTCAATTTGACGGATTCGAAAGGAAATCTGTTGTCTATGAAGGATGATTTTGATGGCAGCGATAGCATAGACAATTTGAGTATTGATGAGAAAACTGGATGCGTTGATATAGAGCTTCCTTTTGGAAGAGAGAGGGGGTTGTTTAGTATTTGCCTGTTGGTTGGGTTGAATTATATGACGGGGCAGGCGTATGTGAAAAGTGTTTTTCCTGAACAGGTAAGGATGTCACTTCACACTTTATTTATACAGGGTTTAACCTTTTTTTTGTTTTAGTAAATAAATACAAACCACCAATAACTACATATCGAGGGTTCACGGGGTACTTGTATTAATATCACATCTCACTTTATTTATACATGATAACGAAATAGGGCCTCTAAACTGGGATTTCTACTTATCATATTGACCGCCTCCTTGGCGTAGTAGCTAGTCTGATCGCTTCATGTTAGGAGGTCACGGGTTCGATTCCCGACGGGGCCCAACTTTGTAGGACTCTGTTTGATTGGTGGCAAGGCTTTTTTTGAACCCGCCTGGCTAGTCTCAAAGTTTTACCGGTAAACAGCATTGATATGTTCTGTTCGACATTATGATAATATTGCCAGCTCCTTATTGCGTTGGGGAATCTTGGTAAGCCCGCTTCCATCTTCAGCATGATCATCACTTACCACCAGGTGGAGATAATGCCAAGGGCTTACAAATTGTGGATTTAAAAAATGCAAGTAACAAACAATTCAACGATTCGATTTTGTTTTAACGTCTTCTTCATTGAAAAAAATTGCTTTTGACAAATGTGGAATTCAAGCCAGTCTCCCATTCCAGGTGCAAGTCCCACCTCACATTGAGAACCTGGTCTTCCCGGAGACCCTGAGCGGCTGCGCTACAGACAGCGGCAGCCAATGTCACTCCATAGTCCTCACTGATGAGAGAGGCGAGAGGGCTTATGGGTGAGTCCATGTATTGTATTGATTCTGCCCATTTTACAGAGAATGTCAGCGGTCGTGGCTCAGTGCGGCTTGTGTTGTCTCGTCGATTATGCAGGTTAACTGTGTTAAAGGGGTCGTCCATTAATCACGTGAGGCTCAAAAGGGGGGAGATAGGGTTCGGAAAAAATCACGAAATATCACAAGGGGGGGGGGGTATACTGAGATATCACGTGTATTTATTTTTTCGTTGAACGCGCGATTTCTAGAGTAATTTCCAAACGTCGGACTGTTGCTGTTATGTTGTTTTTAACTCTTCCCAAGGTTCGAAACGGCTTCAGGCAGTCAGAAACAACCTGCAACCTTAATGTCTGTCTGGAAATTTTTATCACGGTGCTTAATTTTCCAGAATTAAATTACATTTAAATATAATATTTTGTACCAAAAAATACACGTGATTTTGGGTAGAGGATCGGGGTAGTGTAAAACCTCACCACGTATCACCAGGGGGGAGGGGTGGGGGTCTAAAAAGTTGCTAAAAACATCACGTAATTAATGGACGGCCCCAAATAATAAGGCGTAGTTGGAATTCACATTATTACTGGTTTTATTTATTGAAAATAGAGCACACAAGAAAACACTTTTACACAGCGGCAGACATGACAGAACAAGTAAAAGAGTCAATGTAAGGAGCGTTCACGAAGACAGTCACAAATACTTACGCAATTTATTATAAATATTCAAATATTCAACAAACTGATTAAAGATACGGTCATAACCTGGATGGGTTTGATAAGATAAATACTCTTTATTTCACACAAAATAAATATGACTGGATGAGTTTGACTGTTAGTGGCATTTATATCTAGACTGTTTCCGTGCTTCGCAAGGCACGTTGAGCTGTTGGCGCCGACTGCTATCGCGGTCTTTAAGCCATGTCGGAGGCCTTATAGGCGGCTTGAAAACTTCTGACACTGGGTTTGGCGACAGTTACTGGCCACCTATGTAACCTTCTGTAAAAACAAAAGTTAAAAAAAAACAGCATTATAAACTTCATAAAGAAACATTCAAATATTTATATAAAAAATAAAATATCTGGGACAAATCACACACGGTCATCTGGCCCCAAATTAGGATTCCCTGTGCTATGGGAACCAGAGACTGATATACATACACATATACTTTTAAATACATACATATATAGATATAATACACCCAGACTCAGAGCAAACAATTCTGCTCATCACAGAAAAGTTTGCCCTGCGTGGGGATCGAACCCACGACTCTCGGATCAGAGGTCAGGATCGCTACCCACTTAGCCACCGAGTCAGTCAAAAGGTTACATTGGTGGAAGTAACTGTCGCCCAACAAGTGGGATTGGCCACTAACATGGCTCAATGATTGCCATTTAGCGATAGCACTGGTGCCAACAACGGCTTAACGTGCCTTGCGAAGCACGGAAAGGGGCTGTCCATTAATCACGTGATGTTTTGATACGTGGTGAGGTTTTAGACTACCCCCCCACCCCTTACCCAAAATCACGTGTATTTATTGGTACAAAATATTATCTTAAAATGCAGGTATAATGTAATTTAATTCTGGAAAATTAAGCACTGTGATAAAAATGTTCGCCGTTTCGAACCTTGGGAAGAGTTAAAAACAACATAACAATGACAGTCCGACGTTTGGAAATTACTCTAAAAATCGCGCGTTCAACGAATAAATAAATACACGTGATATCTCGGAGCCCCCTCCCCTCTTGTGATTTTTTCTGAACCTCATGTGATTAAGTTGTGTTTGTAGTCAGTTAGCTTGCGTGATCGACGCGACCACGCAATCCGAACTTAGCCACGACCGCTTTATTTTTGCTTTAAACTGTAGCCCACTTATATCTAACCTGTGATGTAACTTTATAATGATAGGATATGTCAGCATCATCATCATGATCTTTAAACAAAAGACGTCCACTGCTGGACAAAGGTCTCCCAAGGATTTCCACACCGACCGCTCCCGCGCTGCCCGCATCCAGCGGCTTCCCGCGACCTTCACCAGGTCATCGGTCCACCGTGTGGGAGGCTGCCTACACTGCGTCGTCCGGTGCGCGGTCGCCACTCGAGAACTTTTAAGCCCAACGTCTATCAATTCTACGAGCTATGTGCCCCGCTCGCTGCTCAGGTGCGGATCCAGGATTTCGTTCAGGGGGGGGGGGGGGGGGGGGAATTTTCAGTGTACTCGTATTTATGAAGCGGTCGAAGGTATTAGACCATTAATATAATTAGTTAAGAAATGCCTCTATTTATTTGCATTTTATTGAAGTTTTAGTACTTCGGTCAGGCTTCGAGTAGGAGGGGGGGGGGGGGGCAATTGCACGCATCCGCATCCCCCTGGATCCGCGCCTGCCGCTGCTACTTTACTTTCGCGATAGGATATGTTATTTAACTCCAGACTTCTTTATTTCTTCTAGTTACTGCCGTCGCGTGCTACCAGAAGGCGCTACTACGTGTTTGCCGCTGTGCTATTGTTTAATTGGAAAGTACAGAGCCCCAGGGTTCTACTACAAGGTCAGTTTAAAAATCTTGCCTAATTATATTGTGCCACACGATAAGAGAGAGATGGAAAATCAACATACCTTCTTGTTCTCGGCCATGATTTCGTTGGGATCCCTTGAAGAGGTGGTCTGTATACTATTCTATTCCATTCTGTTCTGTTCTGTCCCATCCTATTCTGTTCTTTTTAATTCTGTACTATTCTGTTAAAATGCAAACATTTATTCGACATACAGACTACAACTCAACATAAAACAATACAAAATGTATGAAACAGCGATGAAACTGTCCTGTTCTCTTCTGTCATGTTCTATTCTATCCTTTTCTATCCTATCCTGTTCTATTCTATTCAAATTGATATCAGCCGGAAGACCTCCACTGCTGTACACAGGTCTCCCCATAGATTTCAACTCAGCACGGTCACAAAACACATACAGAAGGTCCGCTCAATACGCTCACAAAAATCCTAAGCATATACATGCTTATAGAAGTATACGGTCGTTGTAGGCAAGATCACGTACTGTGCGATCGTGACCTTGCCTCAAACGACCGTATATTTCTATAAGCATGTATATGCTTACGATTTTAGTGGTTTGTATTGAGCGGACCTTCTGTGTCTATTTTGTGGCACGGTTCTGAGTTGCATACTACGAGCCCAGGGGTGCCGTCTTAATAAAAATATTGGGGAGGCTAGGGTGGAAAAAAAATTTTATTTTCGTTTTTGTGATTATCTTTGAGGGGCCGCAATTTGCGAGCCGCGAGCTACACCAGTATTTTAATATAATATAAAATATTGGAGGGGCTCAGCTCTGCTGGTAATGTCATTGGGGGGGCTCGGGCACCCCCAGGCCCTATGGAGTCGGCGCCAGTGTACGAGCCTGGCTAAATTACGTTATTCGCCCCCTCATACTCTACAGAAGCCGACAGACGGATGTACCTATTTGCCTCTCTTTCTAACATAGCGACTAGTACCGCAATCTTACTATACTGCCGTACAAATTAAGAACACAGTAAGTGACAGATTTGGCGCGAATGATTTTGAACCTTGTATCATGTTACGAATAAGGTTCAAAAATAATTCGCGCGAAATCTGTCACTTACTGTGTTCTTAATTTGTAAGGCAGTATAGAAGATGGTTTTATCAATAGCGGATATAAACATATCCAGGTTCTTATTTAGATCGAATGTAAAAACTAAAAACTGGTCTTACCACTGATGACAAAAAATCAACTCTCCATAAAAATCGATTTTACTTTTTATTTATTGTATACAAGTCAGTTATAAAATATAGGTTGAATAGAAAATATTCACAAAAGCTACAGCTTATTTCTAATAGACATTTTAATCTAGCAGACCCGCGATCGTAGCGATCGGAGCTAAATCGGAAATCTAAACTACTGTTTCGTTTACTTTTCAGGTACTACAAGAAATTGAGTCCCACCACGGCAGTTCTGAGGTGGAGATCCACTCCATCTTGCAGCAGCTCTTCGAAACCGACTTCCCTTACCCTGGGGAGGAACTAACCATAACCTACACCAGAAGCCAAGCCATCCACAGATCTTACAAAAGTTCCCTAAACGCGGATGACATTAAGAAGTGTCAAACTATGCCCGACATGCGGAGAAGTGATCAAAGTGCTAATAAAAGTCCAAATAAAATTGATCATAGTGTAAATAAAATTGATCATAGTGTAAATAAAATTGATCACAGTGTAAATAAAAGTGATCACAGTGCAAATAATAGTGATCTCGGTGTAAATAAAAGTGAACATACGTTTAACGAACGAGAAGTGATAGGGAAGAGTGACTTTGACAAGAAATGTGAAGGTATCACTGATAGGTTGCCCGATTTCTATGACTTGGAGAACAATAATAGTCCAAAGAAAGTGATGCTGAGTGTGGAAAGTCCAAGGTATGTAACGCAAGTTTTTACTTACAATATAGTACAGACTTCTATAAATAAGATCATAGTAGCTGGCTCAGAACATAAGTAAACTGAGTCCTATAAGTTGCATAGTTCTGGTAATCCGACCAGCAAACTTCCAGTCATGGTAATTCAATCCAACTTCCAGTCATGGTGGTTAAATTAAGTTAATCATAGATTGAGATAACTGTCACATTTTCATTATATTAATTTCGTTCAATAATCGTTTACAACCTAATTGTCCCCACTGCTAGAGTGGCAATGGATTAAGGGTATGTATTAATGGATTGGAAAACATTTATTTAACAAACAACACACAATACATTACAAATAATCCACAAAAATTAGCTACCTAATCAAGCCCGCCCCGACACGACCCCGGTCCAAAGGTGCCCATAACGCTGGCCGCATTGCCGCGTTGAATTGCCAGTGACAACTGTTGGACCAGGAAAGAGCCGGCGCGGGGGTCACCGCCACGCTCCCTCAAGCGCCGACCCAAGTCGCGCACAAAACACTTAGCCGCTGCGCACCACACCCCCGAAGTCTCTACTGCAAAGGGGACAAAATCATAGTTCTGGAGTAGGCCAGCGTATTTGTCCCGTTTTTGTTTCGCCAAACACTCCGCCGCGGAACCAAAAAAATTAATGGATTAAGGCGTGGATCTCTTCCCATTCTCTTCCCCAGGGAGAAGGTTAGGCCATACACGGGGCCAAGTACGGATTGGTGGAGGTTGATGGGCTAGTGGCGTGCCCCAGTGAAAAAGTTTAAACAATCTCGCGAAATAATAATATGTATGGTTCATAAATAATAATAAAATCTTTTTGGACTTCGTCGCTCCAGCGTCTTTCTCTTAGAACACTCAGGCGCGAATCCAGGATTTCGTTCGGGAGGGGGGGGGGGGCACATTTTTAGTGTACCCTTATTTGTGAAGCGGTCTATGGTATTAGATTAGACCGTTTTTGTCAATGTAAGAAGTCACGAGCGTAGCGAGCGCGAAATTTGTTGAATAGTTAAGAAATGTCTCTATTTATTTGCTTTTTAAAGAAGTTTTAGTACTTCGGTTAGGCTTCAAAGGGGGGGGGGTTGAACACCCATTGCACCCCCCCCCCCCCTTGGATCCGCGCCTGAGAACTCTTCAATTTATAACAAATAAATAACAAATGTTTCCAGAACAAAAACAATAAAGCGGCCTATAGACCCGCGGACAGACGAGCACAATATATCTGTGTTGACCGAGTGTTTGGGGGCTGGACTGACGATCAAGGTGCTGGGATCGCTGCTTCTGGAAAGGAAGGTCATCATTGTTGGTGATAACTTGAGGTGAGTAGAGGTTAAGCTAGTTGTAGGACCTGAAGTGGCAGTGGGTGGGGCACATAGCTCGTAGAACAGATGGCCGTTGGGGCAACAAAGTTCTCGAGTGGCGACCGCGCACCGGAAGACTTAGTGTAGGCAGGCCTCCGACTCGGTGGACCGACGACCTGGTGAAGGTCGCGGGAAGCCGTTGAATGCGGGCAGCGCAGGACCGGTCGGTGTGGAAATCCTTGGGGGAGGCCTTTGTCCAGCAGTGGACGTCCTTCGTCTGATGATGATGGTAGGACCTTATCACTGTATACCACGGCTTCGACTGAAACTGAACAACTTTCCCCGAGGAATCCATATTCAGTTCGCGAAAACAATTTTGGACATCCGTCCCATACAAAATTGGCGGACCAGTTAATCAATTAATGAGGTGTCCAAATATTTTTGCGAATTGATTAAAGATTCCTTGGGGAAAGTTGTTCAGTTTCATGATTAGAAGCCCCAGTTTAAATAGTTTAAGCTGATTTTGTTAGACCTTGTGTATTTATTTAGTTATTGTCCTCTATCCCTTCGTGTGGCAACAGCCCCTCATCTCAACCATGCCCTCGTAGATTCACCTATAAGCTACGTAAAAAAATTAATGATTTTGTTTTTTGTTATATTGTTTCCGTAGCCAAGTTTTCTCCTACATGGAGGCGTTGCAAGTGATCCTCTATCCCTTCGTGTGGCAACAGCCCCTCATATCGATCGTACCCTCTTAGATGTATCTGTACCTACGAGCTACGTAAATAAATAAATGGTATTGATTTTGTTATTGTAATCTTTTCTTCCCAGCCAAGTGTCGTCTTGCATCTCCATCCATCTTCCATGCCTCCGCGTTGCAAGCACTCCTCTATCCTTTCGTGTGGAAAACCCCTCATCCCTGCCGTACCCTCTTATAGATGTAACTACGCGCTACGTAAATAAATTAATAATTTTGATTTTGTTTTTTGTTATATTGTCTCCGTAGCCAAGCTTCCTCCTGCATGGAGGCGTTGCAAGCAGTCCTCTATCCCTTCGTGTAGCAACAGCCCCTCATCTCGATCGCGCCCTCGGAGATTTACCTACGAGCTACGTAAAGACATAAATGATTTTGATTTTGTTATTGTAATCTTTTCCGTAGCCAAGTATCGTCTTGCATGGAGGCGTTGCAAGCGATCCTCTATCCCTTCGTGTGGCAACAGCCCCTCATATCTATCGTGCCATCGGAGATCGAGCGCGAGGTATTAGAGGCGCCGTTGCCGTTGCTAGCGGGGGTGCAGCGAGCGAGGGGCGCCCTTGACACGGCGGGACTCGTTTTTGAGGAGGTGAGGTCTTTGATGAATTAAGGCGGTATTGGTGTCGATTCGGTTTTCAATATTAAACTTATTTGACAGGATTAAACTTAATTTTAGTGTTCTGTCTTTTTCTTTCTATATCGAAAAGACAAGGACAGGACGCTTAAATTTAGTTTAGTCCTGTCAAATAAGTTTAATCGTAAACTCCGAATCGACACCATTCTGTGAACCAGGCTTTAAACCAGTGTTTCCCAATTAGGGGTACGCGCGGTATATCTTTATGTATATGTATGTATTTAAATGTATATGTGTATGTTAGGGTGTCCCTTATTTTTCTAAGTTATTATTTTTTAACGCATAGGCTCTAATTTTGTGTATTTGACCCTAAAATACTCGGAAATAAATTTTTACCTTATTTGGAGCACTGCAACCCGTGCCGACCTGAGCGGGAACATGTTCATACAAGCCCCTACGCAAGTGCCGCGCGGGCGCGCTCGGTTTGTCACTTACTCTCGGATTGTCGCGTAACTAACACGTAATATTTTATATTTCGAAGATGTCAGTGGAACTGAGAAGCGCTAAAAAGAGTATTTTCTTGGTTGGTGAGGTGCATCACCAAATAACGGGTGCAAAATTGCCGTCTAATCGACAAGTTCTCGCAGTTCTATTTTCTAATATTCGCGAAGTGAAACTGACTGTCAATGAAAGCGCAAATCTTGTAATACGGGAGTGTACTATATTCTGGGAAAAGGCTAGAATACCTACCAAAGCTCTTCCTAACTGTGTGAAGAAGCTTGTGGATCTTTATCAAGTCTGGCGAGAGCTTAAAAAAAAACGCAAAAAATCACAGGATGTTTTTAAACGCCGTGAGGAGGATTTTCTAAAGGATTTGGATAATTTATTTGATATCGCTCACGCTGATGCTCTTAAAAGGATGAAAATTGAAGAAGATAAAATTTTCCTACAAAAGCAAAGAGAGCCAGGGCGCCTTGGTTGCTTGGCAGGTGTAGACAAAAAGTTAGCTGAGAAGGAAGAAAAGTCAAGGCAGAGAAAACTAGAAGAGGAGAAAAGGAGGCTCCAGCAAATGACTTCAGCGAGCTCATTGACATCTTCTACTTCACACAGCTTAACACCACCACAAGAACTACCTGAAGGCCAATTTACCAGCTCTGAAGAAAGCCTGGAGGAACCTTTGCCTGCCACATCTCAATCTGAAAGTTCGGTAACTACTACAAAAAGAGGAAGGAAAGATTTTATCACACCTAAGTTAGTTGCAGCTTTAGACAGATGTCAACTAAGCATAAGAGATTCAGTTTATATAATTCAAGCAGTAATAGAAGCACTAGGTCTTTGTTGCGACAACTATCCAATTAACAAATCTTCTATTCGACGTATTCGAACACAGATAAGAAAGGATAGAGCAGAATCTATAAAATCCGATTTTCAGAATAACGTGCCAGAAGTACTTAGTTACAGATCATTGGGATGGAAAATTGTTACCCGGCCTAGATGTGAGAAGTTCTAAAGAGGAATGCCTGCCGATCCTTATTTCCTTTGGAGAGAAGGAGCTACTTCTTGCAGTACCAAAACTAGATAGTTCTTCCGGTAAAGATCAAGCTAAAGCTGTTTCAAACGCGCTTCATGATTGGAACCTTACTGATAAGGTTCAAATTATGTGTTGTGATACAACAGCATCTAATACAGGGCGCATAAATGGAGCTTGTGTGCTTTTGGAACAAAAATTAGAAAGAGAATTATTACTGTTTGCTTGCCGCCATCATGTGTATGAATTGGTCCTCAAAAGTGTATTTGAATCAAAGATTCACCAAGTCACTAGCAGTCCCGATATCCCACTACTCAAAAAGTTTAGAGACAGCTGGAAGAACATTAATCCTGAGGCTGTCGAATCATGCATAGATTTCGTTAAACAGCATCTTTCTGATGCGACCATTAAGGGATTGCTGACCTTTTTCAAACATGAACTGCAGAAATCTAGCTATCCATTATTTACTTGGGAGGAGATAATGAGGGTAAAATTAAAATTCGTCCTCCTGGCGCAATGCATCAAGCACGATGAATGGCAAGAGCTATTTACTCTTTGAAAATATGTTTGCTGCAGTCTCAATTCAAAATGAGCGTTAAAGACAAACGAGCATTGCAAGATGTTTGTTTATTTATTGTGGCAATTTATGTGAAGCCCTGGCTCGGATGCAGTTTGGCAGTGAAGGCACCGAATCAAGATTTGCGTTTTTTAAAAACGTTGAAAGACTATGAAAATGTTGACAAAGTAATTTCCAAAGCGGCTCTGAGTAAGTTCAGTCAACACCTGTGGTATTTATCAGAAGAAATGGTGATAGTATCACTCTTTGATGATGATTTTGATGAAGAAACCAAGGCGAATATGGTAACGAACTTAGAAAGAGAAACTGCATATGACTTCGGGAAGCGATATGTTGCATCGAAAGAAGAGATGTCTGCCTCTTTGTATGGTAAGAGTTTTTTTTAAATATTTTATCTGAGTTATTTGTTCTAAATTTGGTTAATTTCCTTGAAATACCTACTAATCATATTGTTACAGGGAAGTCGTTGAGCGATTTCGTGTCAGCTAAAAGCAAAAAATGTTTTTCGCGATTAAAAATTGATACCAGTTTTCTTGAAGAAAACGTATCTTCGTGGGACCATAATGCAGCTTTCATCGAAGCTAAGAGGAAGGTGTTAAGCTTAAAAGCTGTAAATGACACAGCTGAAAGAGCTGTAAAGCTTATGCAAGACTTTCATGGTTTAATTACGCAGAAGAGGAACAAAAACAATTCTTGTTACGCTGTGTGCAAGAGCATAGAAAGCTGTATCCAGACTGCAAAAAAGAGACTTTAAAAAAGAAGTACCCTGAATAATTGTATAATTTTATTTGTTGGTCAATTAAAAGCATTACTTACATTTTTTGTTTCGTCAATTTTTACCCAAGATATGCATATTAACAACGATCTAGCTACATATCAAGAAATACTCAAAAATAGCTACTTTTATAAAAAAATTGGGACCTTGTCGGCACGGGTTAATATTAACCAGAGAGTTAAAATTTTATATTTATGTAAGGCTTAATATTTAACAAAGAATTAGGGGGTATGCGTTTCTATAGCCCAAAAAAATTTTTTTTCGTCCATATAAGGGACACCCTATTGTGTATGTATATCAGTCTCTGGTTCCCATAATACAGGGAATCCTAGTTTGGGGCCAGATGACCGTGTGTGATTTGTCTCGAGATATTTATTATTATTATTTATTAATTCATTCATTCTTTTCCAGGGCATGCTAATAGACCTGACTCACCCATCAAAGGTTCTCTTCTACCAAGGAGACGAGTCCACCATCCTCCCCACATCCAGCTACAAGACCCTCAAAACCACCCTACAGATGGAGACCAAACAGAAAGAGAAGCAGGACTCGATGAGAAACATCATGATTGCTGAGGCTTTCTTGAGGTTCTTCGTTGATATCCTGGGGGATTTCTGGAGGTGTTTCAGTGTGGGGGAGCTGAAGGAGGGGATGTTGGGGAAAGGGGATGTCGTTTTTGATGTGAGTTGACTTTTTTTGCATTTTGACTGACTCATTGGCTCAATGGTTTGCGCTCCTGACTACTGATCCGAGAGTCATGGGTTCGATCCCCACCCAGGGCAAACATTTCTGTGATGAGCAGATTTGTTTGCTCTGTGTCTGTGTGTATTTTATCTATATATGTATCTATTTAAATGTATATGTGTATGTATATCAGTCTCTGGTTCCCATAGTACAGGGAATCCTAGTTTGGGCCCAGATGACCGTGTGTGATTTGTCTCGGATTTATTATTATTATTTGGTTGTGGAGTATGGACTAACCTTCCCAAGTTATGAGAAGAGACCCGTGCCCCTGCAGTGGGGAAGATATGGGTTTTTAACTTTAATCTGTTGGCACTCCACTGGACCGATGACTTGGTGAAGGTTGAGGGAAGCCACTGGATGCGGGCAGCGCAGGACCGGTTGGCGTGGAAATCCTTGGGGGAAGTTTTCGTTCAGCAATGGACGTCTTTTGGCTGATGATTATGGTAATGAACCTGATGGTAGATGATGGCGATGTTATAGTGTAAAGTGACTGACGCGGTGGCTAAGTGGTTAGCGATCCTGACCTCTGATCCGAGAGTCGTAGTTTCGATCCCCACACAGGGCAAACTTTTCTGTGATGAGCAGAATTGTTTGCTCTGAGTCTGGGTGTATTATATCTGTATATGTATGTGTTTAAAAGGATATGTGGATGTATATCAGTCTCTGGTTCCCAATATACAGGTAACCCTAGTTTGGGGCTAGATGACCATGTGTGATTTGTCCCGGATATTATTATTATTTTCAAATATAAATTTGGGCTACTCTGACCACTTCGCGCTAGGCGGCATTATTATTATTAAAGTAGCCAACAATATAGCTCATAGAAGAAGCAAGTTAAACTGGTAATCGGATGATGATGCCTGAAACGGAAGCGGGCTTACCAAGATTCCCCAACGCAATGGGGAACTGGCTATCTTATGGCCATGCCGTAACACATCAGTGCTATTAAAATTAATATTTAATTTAGCTATTACTAACAGTGAATTCTTTTTATTTACAGAGAGACGCTTTCATCAAGCAGACATCGTCGAAACAAAACCAATATTTCCTTGAATGGTTCACGGAGACGGCCATGTTCACGCATTTCATACAGAACATGGCTGTTATTCACAGTGAAAATACGAAAACAGATATGGCGAAAGCTGATAACTGTAAGAACGTTTCTTCACAAGATTTGAGACTTGTGGACACTCCATTACCAGATTTCTACGTTTTGTTCCAAGACAGAGTGAACAGTAGAATAAAACCTGAACCTAAAATCGTTGACAACAAAAATAATTATAAGAACGCGCTTAATAAAAGAGTTAAGTTGCTGAAAACTAAATTGAGGGAGTTGGTCGCGTGAAATAGCACTCACTCACTCACTGATGTGGTTTTCAGTCTACACTCATGGAAGCGAACAACTTTCCCAAGAAACCAATACAATTGGTGTAAAAATTTACTTTTCATCCACAGAAAGGTGGTTAATTTAATGTTTTAACATTTTATATGAGAAGTTCAAATTTTTGCTTGAATTGTATGGGTTTCTTGGGGAACGTTGTTCAGTTTTACAAGTAGAATCTACACTTGACAAGGAAAAAAAAATAAGAAAAATTCACACTGCATAAATGCAATACTATGTTTTTTTGTAAAAACCACGAACTATCAGTGAAAATGTTTTCACTGTCAGATGTAAAAAGACAACTTCTGGAAACTTTAAGAAGACGTTCTACTGATGAAACTGAACACCTTTTCGTATGGAACCATTAAGTACTGCATTTGCAAAAAAGGACTATCATACTTATCCAATCGGTCAATTTTGTAATTAAGAGTCCAAAATTTTTGAGAATTTACTATGAGGTCCTTGGGGAAAGTTGTTAAGTTTCGTGTGGGGTTTTTTAACACCCTGTATATTAAAGAGGCTCTGTTTTAATATAGCAAAACGCTGTTTATAAGACTGCTTGTTGTAAATACTTTATTTTAATGTATTTTAGTCTTTCTATTATTTAAGTCATTTTAAAATACATTTAAATTTTGATTGATTTACTAAGTATACACGGCGATAGATCAAGTTCCGCCCCCTATACAGTATGATATAAAAATCGCTGGCAAAATATTAACCTTAAAGTCCATAGGCCGGATTCGCCGTGTATACAAGTAATTTTGACATTCGGAAATTAATTTGTGACAAATTGATTTTTAAAAACCGGTACATTCCTTTTGTTAATAAAATAATATTTTGGTTTTGTCAAATTTTGTGCATATGCATTGCAATACGCATGCTGTGAATAGTTTTCACTGGGCTACAAATGGTATAAATAATAAAAGATAGATTAGTTCAAGTAATTTTAGTTTTTTTATGGACTGCAAATATAACTTTTGAATAAAATAAAATAAATAAAATTTGACCGTGTATTATCTGGATATTTTCATATTCGCCATTAAAAAAAACTACATTGAATATCATTGAAAATGTATGTTTGGTGCCTTATAAATATAATATTATTATAATAAGAAACTTATTATTGAAAATGTAAATGAAAATATTTGATTTGAAGAAGATGTGTGTGCAGTTTTTTTCTTTTTGTGCCACTTTGAACTCGTATACCCGCCGTTTCGGGAAGTGTTTGCGGAGTGAGAAGAAAACTGACTGACATGAACTCCTATCCAACACATTAAAAAAGGTTTTATGTGATTTCCCTTGAAATTTACAATGAAATTATGAAATATTGTTTATTATTCACTAAATATCTCTTAATTAGTATTCAAATTACTGTTGAACAGTGACGTCAACGTTCACAATTTCAAGTTTTTTTTTTATTTATGATAAAATTTCGTTACTGACATTATTTTGTTAAAAAATGTATATTACATGACTAGGACATACATTTTTAAAATTTGAAGAGTCTTGTTCTTCTTTTACATTATGTTTTTTGGGGAATGTTGTTTTCGCAGTTTCCGCTATCTTTCTGTATAGATAGAGGTGCGTTTTAAGGAGCTCCATCTCAAAAATATGTATATATATTTTTTTCTTGTAAGCCACATATCTTAGAACAATATATTTCCTCAGAAATACAGAAGAATAAGTCACGAATCACATGTTTTTTGTTGTAACGGTTCGTTTAAATACGTTTTATAGCTATTGAAAAAAGCAAACTCTTGGCATGGAGCCCCTTAACCAGAGATGCGTATACTTCATTCCAATCAAAAAAAAGCAAAACGTAAACAAACTTACTATGGAACTGACACATGTCAATGTCATCTGGATACTATGTTTGTTTACCTTTGGCTTTTTTTTATTGGAATGAACTATAGTACTGAGAAGATTAAATGGTCGTAGTTATGCCATAACGATCCAACTGACTTTAAAGTAAGTAAGCGACAATGTACTTTATGTTAGTGACATCAAGTTCGTTATCTTTTACATACTTATTATTAAAGTCAGTTGGATCGTTATGGCGTAACTACGTCCAAAAGTTTTTCTACTGTGATTTAATGGATTATTTTGTTGTTATCCAAAAAGAAATGTTTTAAATGCCAATATCCCAGTTTGAAATGTAACATCACCTGTTTTTTTTAATTGTAAATATAGAAATATGCTGTGGTAAAAATGTGCCTGAATTTTTTAAAGTACTTTTATGGTATGTATACTTCATTTTTTCTTACTTGTCTTATTTTTGAAAGTATTATAGCGTACAAACTTAATACCATTGACATTTTATAGTGTTGGGAAACCTTGTTATGAAGTTTCTTATACAGAGTGTAACAGAAGTGTGTGACAATACTTCAAGGTTGGCTTTTACCCATCAAGCTGAACAACTTTTGTTCTACAACTTTGTTGAAATCGCAAAAAAATTTTTGGACTTTTCATACAAACTTGGTTCGCCAGCTGATCGATTTGTATGAAAAGTCCAAAAAAAAATTTGCGATTTGAACAAAGTTGTAGAACAAAAGTTGTTCAGTTTGATGCGTAAAAGCCAACCTTAAAGTATTGTCACACACTTCTGTTACACCCTGTATAAAACCTAATAAAGAGCTTTCCCAACTCCATGAAATATCAATGATGATGAGTAGGTACCCTATAATATTTCCAAAAATAAGACAAGTATGAAAAAATGAGGTATAGTGTGGTTATTTTTTTTATTGTTCGACACTGCGTATTTTATATAAGCAACTATTGTATTTATTTTTAAGTTCATGTAATTCTATCTAGCATTTGGTAAAAATATACCTACCTACCTACATAAAAATAAAATAAATATTCCAATATGTTCTAAAATATATGATTTTTTATTTTTATTTTGTAGAAGCTTTACCTAGTTCAAATAATGTTATTTGCTTTATTTTTAGGGTTCCTTATCTCAAAAGGAAAAAAAGGAATCCTTATAGGATCACTTCCTTGTCCGTCTCTCCGTCCGTCCGTCTGTCTGTCTGTCAAGACCCTTTTTCTCAGAAACGCGTAGACGTATCAAGTTGAAATTTATAGCAAATACTCAGGCCTGTAATCGCTTGAAGCTGTAAAAAAAAATTTTTCTTCTATGCCAACGCGCCGTATCATGCGATACGGCCGTTTATGCCGCATATTTGGACACTCGCATGGGAATCAAAACCTATAGGGTACTTCCCGTATACCTAGAATCATGCAATTTGGCAGGAAGCAATGTCTTATAGCACCAGTAAAGGGAAAAGTACGAAAACCAAAAATTTTTAGTTACATCACAATCGTTTCGTTTTCTTTTAGTTTGTTTTTATAGGTTTAAAAGTTTTAAATATTTTACTTCACTTTAACAAGTGCTTCATTATTTGAGCTTTCAAGGAGATCTTACTCCGATGAAAATCGATACAATTATCAATTATTAAGTGTTTTCATTCATTCATTTAATATTATTATTAATGTCGCGGTCTAACCAATATAGATTATAGATAGACCACTGGAAAAGTTTGACAACCTCTGTCACTGTATATTTCTAGTAAAAGAACCGTCTCAAACATTCTCCAAATAGATAAGTACAGAGAGATGTACGAATGTGTGAGTAACGTCTAGTACTTTCTAGACCGTAACCGCGGCGTATATAAATAGCAGCCGGTGAGTCGGGCGATCAGTGCGGGCCGATTCTCTCCTGCGGGCCGATTCTCTCCGATCCTCCCCGTCCAAGCAACGTCCTAAGCCGAGGTCCGTGCCCACCTGGGCGCCCTTAGGCAGTTGCATCTTTTTGCTTAGGCTGAGTACCCTACGTACTCGCCTTCCCTGTCCGGTGAAGTTGTAAAGGCCCAACGGCCAACAACAAACATGTCCGTTCGAAAAAAAAAAAAAAAAACGGGCGATCAGTTCTGTTTGGACTAGCGGTGAAGACACTTCGAAGCGAACTCCAGGCGATACCAGTGGATATCTTCGACGACCTTGGCGACTCTTTTGGACCTTCGAGAGACCTGTGACTGGACAACCTTTTGACCTTGTGCTGGAAGTTGGTGAATAAATCCTCGGAACCTGTCATTGGTGATTACTCCCAAATCTTCGAACCCTCGCACGTAACAATTGGTGTCAGAAGTGGGATTTGGAAATGCCACTGACTCCGCGGGAGGACATCATCGAGGGTGTCAAGACGAGGTCACAGCGAGCAGCAGGGGCCACGCCTACTGCCCATGAGGCCACGCCTACTGCCCCACAGGCCACGCCCACCTACCCTGATGATCCAACAATAGGCCACGCCCACCAGACCACGCCCCACCTACCGATCAAGAAGCCCCGCCCACCGACCATGAAGCTCCACCCACCGGCCATGAAGCTCCACCCACCGGCCATGAAGCTCCGCACACAGGCCACGCCCATTGGGACACGCCCATTGACCACGCCCATGATGCCCCGCCCATCTGGCCCCGCCCACCGACCACGCCCACCGAATTATCGACCATGTTGCTGTTTCTAGAGCGTATGGGCGAGACTCAAGAGCGTATGCGGGAAGCTCAAGAACGTATGCGGGAGGAACAGAAAAAGGATCAAGAGCTAATGCAGGAAGCTCAGGAACGTATGCGGGAGGAACAGAAAAAGGATCAAGAGCGTATGCAGGAAGCTCAGGGACGTATGCGGGAGGAACAGAAAAAGGATCAAGAGCGTATGCGGGAGGAACAGAAAAATGATCAAGAGCGTATGCGGGAAGAGCAGAAACAGGATCAGGAGCGTATGCAACAGACGGTTTTGGTGGCTGTTAATAAAGTCCACAGTGCGATTAACGACTTACGTAAAGACGTGGACTTAGTTGAGAGTCGAGTAACGGATTTAGAAAGCAGGGTTACGGACTTACTGGGTTGCAAAAGAAAGTTCTACGACTCGAGAGTGTGGGTGTTACAGCTGCGACAAGCGGAGCCGCCGGCATAATTCAGGCACCAAGGGTAAAGGTACCTCCTTATGATGGTACCACGTCTTGGGCGGCTTATCGGCAGCAGTTCCAGACCGTCGCTGCGGCAAATGGTTGGACGGACGACCAGTGCTTGACAGCCCTCACCGTTGCGCTTAGAGGCTCTGCGCTGTCAGTTTTAGAGGCACTCCCAACCTCAGGCAGTACCTTCAAAGAACTGATGGTAGCACTTGAGTCCAGATACGGAGAGCGCCATGTAGAGCATGTGTTCCGGGCCCAGCTGCGGGACCGAGTTCAGCGCCCAGGAGAAGGTTTACAGCAATGGGCGCTAGAGATCGAGAAGCTTGTTCGTAAGGCGTATCCATCAGCTGACTCCAAGATGGTGGAATCGAATATGCTGCAGTCGTTCGTTGATGGAATCCGGGACATGGAGACTAGAGCTACAGTGCGGCTGGGACATCATGTTTCGCTTAAAGATGCCTTGGCGCATGCCATGGAAGTGGAGGCTGTACGGCACGATACGCGAGTGCAAAAGCTGCGGGAAGTCGCGGAGGACATTAAAGTGGTAAAAGCCCCTATGAAGAAGACGTCTGGTCCCATGTGTTATAGATGTGGTGAGAGGGTTCACTTACAGCTAACTTGTCCAAAAAAGGATGAGATTGCTGAGAAACTCGTCAAGTTACAAGAACAATTTTATGAACTAAAGATGAAGACGACTTCATTTTCTGCCAAACTCCAGGGAAACGAGTAACAGCCAGGACTGAGGGGCGAGTACTGGCTGACGCGGAGGAAGCCCCATTGATAACCATTGCACAGGCATACGAAGGGAACAGTCTTTCCATTTGCGGCACAGTGAACGGAAAGCTCTGTAAGATGACTATAGATACAGGAGCCTCCAGGACAATAGTCAAGCCGGACCTAGTGACAGCCTCGTTGAAACATAAGAACACTAATGTCCGACTTCTTTCTGCCTCCGGTCAGCCAATACCCGTCCTGGGAGAAATGTCAGTCACGATGTTCGTTGGAGAAGCACCATACACTCACAGTGTCATTGTAGCCGAAATCATGGATGATTGCATCTTGGGCCTGGATTTCATGAAGAAACATCACTGCAAAGTCGATATTGCTAATGGAGTCTTTAAATGTGGTAACGAAAAAATCTTTATACTTGGAGGCCCCACTGGGAAAGTGACTTGCTTAAAGGAAGTTGTCATACCCGGCCGAACTCAGGCTCAAGTGATGGTTAAGCTACCTTCAGCTACCAAGAACAAGTTAAATAGGTGCGTGTTGATTGAAGTTACACCAAACAAGACAGCGACTCAAAAACTCCTGACAGCAAGAACTCTTGTTTGGAACTAACACTGCAATAGTAAGAGTGGTAAATCTTGACAACCACGAGGCGCATTTAAGAAAAGGTGATGTTGCCGGGAAATGTGATGAAGTTGTCTGGATATGTCATTCAACGCCTACCTCAGAGACCACAAAAACCAGCAGTGTCTCCGTTGTCACAGATTTGCTTGAAGGTTGTAGAGACAATCTAAGCTACTCACAGTGCATGAAAGCCAAGAAATTGCTACAAAGTTTCACAGACATCTTTTCTACCCAGGAAGGAGATCTTGGTAGGACATCCTTGGTACAACACAGGATCGACACCGGAAGCGAATGGCCTATCCGACAGCGACCTAGGCGAGTACCAATAGCCAAGGAGAAAGAAGTTGAGAATCTGTTGGAAGACATGAAAAGAAATAAGATAATTGAACCATCTTCAAGCCCTTGGTGCTCACCCGTGGTTTTAGTCAAGAAGAAAGATGATAGCACACGGTTTTGTGTCGACTACAGACGGCTAAATGACATCACGAAAAAGGACAGCTATCCCTTACCAAGGATCGACGATACACTAGATACCCTGAGTGGAATGCGATGATTTTCAACGTTGGACCTAAAATCTGGTTACTGGCAGGTAGAAATTCATCCGAAAGATAAAGAAAAGTCAGCATTTTCAACCGGGAATGGTTTATGGCAGTTTAATGTCACGCCTTTCGGTTTATGCAATGCACCAGCTACTTTTGAACGACTTATGGAGTGTATACTGGCAGGGTTAGTAGGAGACGCCTGCCTAGTCTATTTGGATGACGTCATTATCATGGGTCGAGATTTTGAGGACCACTTGCGTAATCTTGAACAGATCTTGACGAAGATAAGCTAATTTGAAACTCAACCCGCTGAAATGTCATCTGTTTAGAAACAAAGTTAATTATCTCGGCCATGTTATCACCAGTGAGGGAATCCAGACTGATCCAGATAAAATCGATGCAGTACAAAAGTGGCCAACTCCTAAGGACAAGACTGAGGTAAGAGCCTTTTTGTGTGGGACTGTGCTCATACTACTACTACTACTACTACTACTACTACTACTACTACTACTACTACTACTACTACTACTACTACTACTACTACTACTACTACTACTACTACTACTACTACTACTACTACTACTACTACTACTACTACTACTACTACTACTACTACTACTACTACTACTACTACTACTACTACTACTACTACTACTACTACTACTACTACTACTACTACTACTACTACTACTACTACTACTACTACTACTACTACTACTACTACTACTACTACTACTACTACTACTACTACTACTACTACTACTACTACTACTACTACTACTACTACTACTACTACTACTACTACTACTACTACTACTACTACTACTACTACTACTACTACTACTACTACTACTACTACTACTACTACTACTACTACTACTACTACTACTACTACTACTACTACTACTACTACTACTACTACTACTACTACTACTACTACTACTACTACTACTACTACTACTACTACTACTACTACTACTACTACTACTACTACTACTACTACTACTACTACTACTACTACTACTACTACTACTACTACTACTACTACTACTACTACTACTACTACTACTACTACTACTACTACTACTACTACTACTACTACTACTACTACTACTACTACTACTACTACTACTACTACTACTACTACTACTACTACTACTACTACTACTACTACTACTACTACTACTACTACTACTACTACTACTACTACTACTACTACTACTACTACTACTACTACTACTACTACTACTACTACTACTACTACTACTACTACTACTACTACTACTACTACTACTTAGTTAAGTTTTTCAAAATTTCTGTCAGATTTCTGATATCTTTTACCGTTTCCGAGATATTTGCATTTTTGGCGAAAAAACGGAGGTGGAGATTGAACAAAAAAAATAAGTCTTGTAGCGAGCTTCGTAAATTAAAAGGTTTTTTACATGGACGTAAAGTAGCCTTATTGCACTATTAGTCTATTAAGAAACGGGCTAGCCGCTTTGTAAACAGGTACCATAAAGCAAATTTGTTTTTATGTTTTTTAATTTAATATATCCTTTATCTATCACTCCCACAGTCTAAGAAGAATCTAATTAAATTTTGTTCGTATCGAAATATTTATTTTAAATTATAAGTACTAGTTATGAATTCCTTATAGTGCCTATTCAATCTTAAATCTTAAATTTCATGTGTGGAAATCCATCAAACGGTTAAGGCTGTACAGCGCACCCTTTGGTGCATAAATACATACATTCGAAGCAGGGTAAAAACATGCATCTTTTTTCGCCCTAGAACACTATGGTTCATTCCAATCAAAAAAAAGCAAAAGGTAAACAAACATAGTATGCAGATGACATTGACATGTGTCAGTTCCATAGTAATTTTTTTTTTGTTTGGTTCTTTCTTGCTTTTGCAAGGAAAAGGCAAAGGCTTCTCTGGCCATACAGCCTATTCTTACGTAGTTTGCTCTTTAAATATTTTCCTATTTCATTTGAGTTCTCATTTATTATCAATTTCTGTCGTCTTTAACTTTTTCTCTATTCTTCAACAAAATGATAGCACTTTTGATGAAGATTTCATGGACTTCTTGAGAGCACTCGAAACACAGTCTACACACTTTTATTTCATTATCCTACATATTAGACACTTAAATGGCACTTTATTGATCAATACACTATCAATATTATGCATTAAAAACCACGATATCTATTTTTTCGGATAATAAAACAAAAATGACAAACTCTTGCCGCGAGTTCCCGCCAAAAAGTCGTTCCATAGTAAGTTTGTTTACGTTTTGCTTTTTTTTTATTGGAATGAAGTATACATATTTTCATACTTTTTTTATTACTTGTGTCGAGAACGTCAGGTACAGCAAGCTACTGATAATTAATGCGAGTAAGACTGTAGTGCTAATTGATGACACGAAAGATACACCCACTTCCTTTTTTTTTACGTGTTAAATATACGGGTTGACATGTACTTCAAGGATAAAAAATTACAAGCTTGTATGTGCTTTGTATATTCATATGAAAACGACAATGTATTTTTTCCATATTATCTATTCAGAGCGACCACCCTAGAAAATATGGAAAAAAAATGACAATGTTATTTTTATGTAAATAAAATATTCCAAGTACCCTATATGTTTAACATTTTTATGCTTAAAGTAGATGTCACTCAGAGTATTTATTTAAAAAACATATATAGGGTGACTTTAAATTAGTTCTTGATACGAAAGGCTATGCATGTGCTCGTGATAACAAACAACTTTCCCTAAGGAACCCATAGTCAAATCTCAAAAAAGTTTTGGACCCTCCATACAAATCAGTCAACGGACCGGCCAAATAAGTATGAAGAGTCCAAATTTTTTTTGTGATTTGACTATGGGTTCCATAGGGAAAGTTGTTTGTTATCATGAGCACGTGCATATCCTTTGTTATCAAGAACTAATTTAAAGTCACCTTATATATTCACAATGATCAAAACGTTGCGGGGCAGCGTATAATTAGTACTATCGGAGCTCGGCAAAAGTGACACAGCTCCTTCCTTGACGGGCGCTCGCGCCGTACTGACTGATCGGTCCACGCGGAGGCAATGAAATATATCGTAGATTTCTGCTTATAATTGTTGATTTGTTAAATTTTTAAACACAAAAGTATCGATAAACATTCTTATGCAGGTTAAAGGTTATATACATATGTTACAGTCAAAACTCATAACCGGTCAAAACCACTTTTGACTGAAGTTTTTTTTTTTTTTTTTTTTTTTATGGCAGAGGTGGCAATGGCAAACGAGCAGACGGATCACCTGATGGTAAGCGATTACCGCCGCCCATAGACACCCGCAACACCAGAGGAGTCACAAGTGCGTTGCCGGCCTTTGATTTGGGAGTACGCTCTTTTCTTGAAGGTTTGAATGTCGTATCGGTCCGGAAATACCGCAGGCGACAATTCATTCCACAGTTTGGTTGTGCGAGGCAGAAAGTTTCTAGTGAAACGCACAGTTGTGGACTGCCAACCATCTATGTGATGGGGATGAATATGTTGTCGCGTAGAACGATGGCGGAAAGAGGCGGCAGGGATCAATCCGAACAATTCCTCGGAGCACTCCCCATTGTACATGCGATAGAGAATGCAGAGCGAGGCTACATCTCTACGCAGCGCCAGGGAGTCAAGCCGATCTGAAATATCCTGGCAGTCGACGATTCGAGTTGCCCTTCGTTGAATGCGGTCCAGAGGGAGAAGCTGGTACTGGGGTGCCCCTGCCCAGAGATGAGAACAGTATTCCATATGAGGCCGAACCTGCGTCTTATAAAGTTGCAGGCGATGCGCCGCAGTGAAATACCGTCTCGATCTATTTAGCACACCAAGCTTCTTCGAGGCTAATTTAGCCTTACCCTCTAGATGGCCACGGAACTGGACTTCACTCGATATGTCGACACCAAGAATTCCGATACTAGCTGAGGCATTTAGGGGAGTGTCCTCAAAACGAGGTGATACGACAAATGGCATTTTCTTGGCAGTGAACACGCAAACTTGTGTCTTAGTGGGGTTAAATTGGACCAAATTAAGTCGACCCCATTCTGAGACTTTCTTTAAAGAGGCCTCAATTTCCGACACAAGTTTGTTTCGGCTCTCGATGACGTTTTCCCGAGAAATGTTGGCACGGCCCGTATACAAGGCATCACCTGTGCTGTCATCCGCATAACAATGAGTGCTGCTGATTTGCAGCATATCATTGATATGCAGAAGGAACAGTGTAGGCGAAAGCACACAGCCTTGAGGGACACCAGCATTCACAGACATAGAATCTGAGCATGCACCGTCGACTACGACCTTTATGCTTCTGTCTGCAAGAAAACTAGTGACCCATTTGCACAATTCCTCGGGAAGCCCATAAGAAGGAAGCTTCGCAAGAAGTGCTTTGTGCCAGACCCGATCGAAGGCCTTCGCTATGTCCAAACTAACGGCCAAAGCTTCCCCCTTAGTCTCGATCGCCTGAGCCCAACGATGTGTCAGGTAGACAAGAAGATCACCAGCGGACCGGCCCTTACGGAAACCGTACTGTCGGTCACTAAGCAGCTGGCGGTCCTCTAGGTACCGAAGGAGCTGGCTGTTGATAATGGACTCCATTATCTTTGAGAATAAGGAGGTTATGGCTATCGGCCGGTAGTTGGACGGATTCGAGCGGTCACCTTTTTTAGGGATCGGGTGCACCAAAGCTGTCTTCCATGACTTCGGGACTACGCCAGTGGAGTATGAGAGCCGAAAAAGGCGCGTTAAAACTGGAGCCAACTCTGGAGCACACACCTTCAACACGATAGGAGGGATTCCGTCGGGCCCACTCGACTTATGAATGTCGAGGGAAAAAAGAGCTTTACGCACTGAGCGTTGGTGGAACCGGATATCCGGCATACAGCTCGTGCACCGCGGTATGGTCGGCGGCTCGTTTCCCCCGTCATCCAACGTTGAGTTGGACGCAAAGAGTTTGCCTAGAAGATCGGCTTTCTCCTTTGCGTCGTGGGCCAATGAATCATTTCCCATGTGCAGTGGTGGAAATGATGGCGTGCAGAAATTCCCCTGGACAGTTTTGGCCAGAGACCAGAACGCACGAGTTCCCGAAGGAAGACGCTCTAGTCTCTCGCCAATTCTGCCTATGTGCGCTGACTTTGCCCTGGCAATGTCTCTTTTGAAGGACCTGGAGACAAATTTAAACTCCTTTTTTAATACGCTGGTCTTTTCATCCCGTACCTTCGCCGCATTTGCCCAGGCTTGGTAACATTCCTGCTTTCGGCGAGAAGCCTTTTTGCAGGACCGACCAAACCAAGGCTGGGATTTGCCGCCAATAGGGACCACTGAGGATGGGATAAAAAGCTCCATACCCTGCAGCACCACATCAGCGACAGAATCGGCAGCGAAGTTGGGATCATCCGGCGTGAAGCAAACCTGCCCCCAAGGGTAGGACGCAAAGAAAGACCGCATCCCATCCCAATCTGCTGACTTGTAATGCCACACACGACGGCGACAGGCGACAGGCGACTCGCGGTCGCGGCGGGCACGTGAGTGGCACCGTACTCCGGATAAGGCAGTGATCCGAAGAGCCGAGTGAGACGTCAACGGATACTTGGTAGCCGTCCGGATGAGAAGTCAGCAGAAGGTCCAACAGTGAAGGTTCATGGTTCTCCACATCTGGGATTCGCGTGGGCGTAGTAACCAGTTGTGTCAAACCATATGCCAGGGCGAAGTCGTGAACAGATCTCCCCGCATGATCGGTCTTGCTAGAACCGAGCCATTCGGCGTGGTGGGCGTTAAAATCGCCGAGTACCACGATCTCAGCGGATGGGATCTGCTGCTGCACAGTATCTGCAGCCATTTGGATGTGCTCAATGAGTCGGTCAGTTTCGCCATCGCCGGTATGGGACCTATATAGGCACGAATAGACGCGGGGATGGTCATCGCCGTCTACACGTAGCCATATGGTGGAGAGGTCCCTACCTTCAAGGTTGCTGAGACGGCGAGAACTGATATCGTCTCTAACGTACACGCACACTCCAGCCCTAGGCACGAAGGAGTGTTCCAGTCCATACCCAGGGTAGGAGAGGTATGATGTGTCTGCTGGGGACGATATCTGTGTCTCGGTCAGGAAGAGCAAGGCCGGCTTTGCTGTCTCTAAGTGGTAGTGAACAGCATTAATGTTTGAGTGTAAGCCCCTGATGTTGCAGAAGTCCACGGCCAGCGTGGCAGGGGGTGCCAAGGTGTTTTTGCCCTTCCCTTGTGCAACTGGATGATGGAGCGCTGTTTTGCCCCCCACAGAGTACGACGAGGGGCGGCCTGGACGTCCAGGCTCAGGCACATTGTATCCTGAGCATGGACGTCCAGAGAGGGATTCTCCAGCGCTAGCGCAGCTGGTACCCTCCTGGAGTAACATATTTGCTAACTGCGCTATCATTGGGGGGGGGGGGGGTTTGGGCCTCCGGTACCCTCACTCACTCGGCGAAACACAACGCAAGCGTTGCTTCACGCCGGTTTTCTGTGAGGCCGTGGTATCACTCCGGTCGAGCCGGCCCATTCGTGCCGAAGCATGGCTCTCCCACAGATAGTTTTGACTGATGCCCTTAGTTAAAAACAGCTTTGACTGATTTTCGCAGTCGAAAGCAGTTTTAACTAAGGGCATCGGTCAAAACCACTTTTAACTGCAAAAATATTGGGTAATAGTGATTGTGACTAAATTGTATCGGTTAAAAGTGGTTTTGACTAAGAATTAGTCAAAATACTTTGACTGGGAATCCTTTCTCATATTAAAAATATAAAAGTTTGGATGTTTGTTACTCAATCACGCAAAAAGACTGACCGAATTTTGATAATTCCCAGTCAACTACTTTTAACCGATACAATTTAGTCACAATCACTATTACCCAATATTTTTGCAGTTAAAAGTGGTTTGACCGATGCTCTTATAGTTAAAACCGCTTTCGACTGCGAAAATCAGGTAAAACTGTTTTTAACTAAGGGCATCGGTAAAAACGACTTCTGCCTGATTTTTGCACTTAAAAGTGGTATTGATCTGTTATGAGTTTAGACTGAAACATATAAAAAGTGTTGCAAAAATATTATGCACTTATTCAAGCTAAGACTTCTTGCTGGGTATTTGCATTTTTTTATTCACAAATTGTTAAAAAAATTCTATTAGTTTCTCTTGACATTTTTTTACAGACAGATTGAGTTCTTAAATGGTCGAAAAAAAAAAACAGAAATAAAACGCTTTCTAAGTACAATTTTTTTGTCAAAAAGAAACAAATAGTGTTTGCAAACTAAAGCAGCAGAACGTTACAGATTTAAAAATCTAAGTGATTGCTCTATTACACGAATCAAGGTAAGTTGGTGCATTTATTTCATATTATTACGTATTGATTCATACATACTGACGGAAACATTAACAGAATGATTTATTTACGAGTTCCCAAGGAACAAATAAAAAAAAACGAAATTAACGTACCATTGGCTTTTTTAAATAATAATATCCGGGACAAATCACACACGGTCATCTGGCCCCAAACTAGGATTCCCTGTATCTTGGGAACCAGAGACTGATATACATACACATATACATTTTAAATACATACATATATATAGATATAATACACCCAGACTCAGAGCAAACAATTCTGCTCATCACAGAAAAGTTTGACCTGTGTGGGGATCGAACCCACGACTCTCGGATCAGAGGTCAGGATCGCTAACCACTAAAAACAAATAACAAATAACTACTGAATTTTCAAAAATAAATTAACTTACCTCACTCACCATGCAATATTCAATGGTGATCAATATGCATAGAGAGTGATTTAAATTATTTTCTAAAGATATTTTTTATGGTACTTTTCAGTTCAAACCATGGAAACTATAGTCATAGACCCCGGCAACTTAACCTTGTCACAACTACAAAACATTTACCAAAAACCAGTAAAATTGACATTAGATAACCGTGCTTACACAAACATGTTGAAAAGTTACAATTTCGTCCAACAAATCGTTGACGAAGAGAAAGTTTCCTATGGAATTAACACTGGAATTGGAATTTTAGCTTCAACAAACATAAGTTGAGATGATTTAGAAATGCTACAGTATTCCATTGTAGTGTCTCATGCTGTTGGTGTTGGACAACCAATCGAAGAGGGATTGGTAAGGTTAATAATCGCACTAAAAATTAATAGTCTTGGTCAAGGATTTTCGGGCATTAGAAGCGCAGTTCTTGATGCTTTAATGGCACTGGTGAACGCTGAAGTATATCCTCACATACCAGCGAAAGGTTCTGTTGGTGCCTCTGGTGATTTAGCCCCGCTTTCCCATATGGCATCAGTATTACTGGGTGAAGGTAAAGCTAAATATAAAGGGAAATGGATAACAGCTGATGAAGGCCTGAAGATCGCTGGACTGAAACCTCTGAAGCTAGGTCCTAGAGAAGGAGTATCTCTAATCAATGGAACACAAGTGTCAACGGCTTTTGCTCTAAAAGGACTGTTCTTAGCAGAGGATGCCTTTGCGAATGCAGTGGTATGCGGATGTTTAACAGTAGAAGCAGCTCTTGGATCTCGTAGATGTTTCGATAAGAGATTGCATGCTGTTCGAAGACATAAGGGTCAAATCGATACCGCAGCAGCGTACAGGTTCCTCCTAGAAGGTAGCAGTCAAATATCCAATTCGCACAAAGATTGCGAAAAAGTTCAAGATCCATATTCTTTACGATGTCAAGCACAGATCATGGGTGCCTGTTTAATACAAATAAGAAATTCAGCTGCAACAGTTCTTGATGAATCTAACGGCGTATCAGACAATCCGGTAATTTTAGAAGGTACTGTGATATCTGGTGGTAATTTTCATGCTGAACCAGTAGCGTTTGTAGCCGATAACTTAGCTCTGGCAATTGCTGAAATAGGTTCCTTATCAGAGCGAAGAACAGCGTTACTAATGGACAAACACATGTCGCAGCTTCCAGCGTTTTTGGTGGAGAAACCTGGAGTGAATACGGGGTTTATGACAGCTCAAGTAACATCAGCAGCATTAGTCAGTGAAAACAAATGCTTAGCACATCCAACTAGTGTGGACAGTATTCCCACTTCAGCAAACCAGGAGGATCATGTATCCATGGCTACAGCTGGTGGTAGAAGACTTTGGGATATGGCGGAAAATGTTAAAGCTGTGTTGGCTATTGAATGGCTCTGTTCTTGCCAAGGTTTAGACTTAAGGAAGATGAAAACGACGCGTCGTTTAGAAGAAGCAAGAAGGATTTTGAGGGAGAAAGTCAAGTTTCTCGATGTAGATAGGTTTTTGGCGACTGATATAGAAGCTGCCATGGAATTGTTGACGGATCAGAAGTTGGTGGAGTTGTTTCCTAATGGTATTTTGCCAAGCCACTTGGCAACAACGAATGGATAAATTAAACTTTCTAATGGCCACGGTGGTATCTGACAACAATTATCACTAGGGATTAAACGTTGTGTCGATTTCAAAATAGCAGAGAAGTAATTTGTGCCGAACATTTATTTTGTGATATGCACATTTTAAGGCGTGGTAGGTAAGATTTTAAAATCATTACTTCTAATATGATAATTGCAAAAGGGAGTGGTTTTTTTTTTCTTTTAGCAAAAGTGAGTGTTTTTTTCACAACAGAGCAATGGATCGACATGATTTTTTGCACAAATATAGTTGACGGGGTGTAAAGTGAGGTAGGCTACATTATATCCTGTAAAAATATCCCTCGAGAGCTAAATTAATGACCCAAAAGTAATGCAATTTGACAAATCAACCTTATTTATTGCTATTACTTTTTACTCAACCGATCTCGCTGAGGGTTATGTTTTTCGAGTGTACCTATGTATGTATGTAGATGTCTTTGGCACGCTCTGTAGCCTAAACAGTTCAATGTATTTTAGCTTGAGAGGTGATGCTAGATTCTTCTTGATCCTGAGAATGATATAGGATACATTTAATATAATCGGGTTTCTTTTTTTAATATGGTTAAGTTATTATTTTTATTTCATTTATAAGTATTATGAATATTAAATTTTTTAATTTTTTTATGGCATAGCTGGCAAACGAGCAGACGGATCACCTGATGGTAAGCGATTACCGCCGCCCATAGACACCCGCAACACCAGAGGAGTCACAATCACAAATATATATTATGAATGTTTATTTCATTATTAATTTTCTACTGTATTACAATATTAATTACATTTACTTAAGCATTATTATGTAACTAAATATCTCGCAACAAAAAGTCATCAGCGACGTCTAAGGAAAACTAAACAAGAGAACTGGAATTATAAATTGTTATAAAAACGTTTGACATAACAATTCTATTAAATTACCATAATTGATGCGACTCGGCCAACTAATAGGGAGCAATAGACGTCAATCTCTATGATAAATGTGTACGTACGTATATAGGTCCTAGTTTAACCATAGAAAAATACCTTGTCTTTGGTTTGTAGACAACGAACTGACCGTCTAATAGTTTAGTCACACCTTTTTTTATGGCAGAGGTGGCAAACGAGCAGACGGACCACCTGACAGTAAGCGATTACCGCCGCCCATAGACACCCGCTACGATTAGCCCAAACCATTCCAAAAAATTCAAAAATTTTTAAGAAACCCTTTGTTTTGCACTCTGGGTACGTAACGGAACTTCATAACAAAATCAAAAATCAAAAATCTTTTTTATTTAAGTAGGTAGATGCTTTACACATACTTTTAAATCGTCATATTTTTCTACCTAGTACAAAGTTCCTACCACTCGGAACTTGTACACTCAACGTTTCGGGAAGTGTTAGCATATCTCTCACTCGAACCGCCCATTTCCAAACTTATCACGCCAGTTTTACTTATTCTGCGCCCAGTCTATAGTGGACTCTAGTGGATAAAGGACCTACAGATGGGGATTTCTAAGGGCATCGAATACTCTTAAACACTGCACAGCATGATCCCAATCAAAATTTTAAGTTCCATTTTTTGCCATGACAATAATCAATTCGTTTCTTCATAGTAAAAATATACTTAAGCTCGGTTTTGTCTAAATGAGTGTTTTTCAACCTTTTTCATTACTCGACCCCCTTACAAATTAATAAATTCTTGCGACCCCGCCCATACAAAATGTCAGTGATTTGAAAGACCACGTTTAATAGAAAAAGATTTAGTTATTATTATCTCCAAAATAGACCCGCGTTTTGACCAATTGTTCAAAAAGAAACAGGCTCAGCCTTTTTTCTAAAATCGTATTTTTGCGGTGTGTGATTTGTCCCGGAAAAAAAGAGTTAGTCGTGCGAGGGATGATCTGACACAATTATCAAGCGTGTGCAAGCAAAATAGCGAGCAACAGCTAGTAACTTATATATTTTGTAATTTTCTCGTTAAGCCCTATCATTCGATACCCAAAAATGTACCTTTAAAGAATTTTTTTTAGTCATTACTTTATGTCCTCTAGAGGGCGCCATACCAAATTTTGTGTGACGTCACATAGACCAGCGGTTCCCAATTTTTATTGCTGTGGAACCCTAATTGATCTACAATTTTTTGGCGGAACCTTACTTCGCCAAAGGGAATAATACCCAAAACTTATTCAAGTCTTAATTTAATGATTGGATTTATTGTGCGCGCCTTTTGTACCATATCGTATGCGCGAAAGAGTAGGAATACTATGTGTTGCACAGTTCGGTACCGAATTACACTGAACTGAACGATAAAATGCAGCGTGTTTCCTTGTAGCTACGAAACTAAGGCCTAACTCTCGGAACCCCTGCTGTGACCCCTGTTCCGCGGAACACCTTTTGGGAACCGCTGACATAGCCTATAACCAGCGGACAATCAAGACGCTTCTAATGACATCTCATTTTTCGGATTATGATAAGTAGCTTAAAAGTTATGTGGGAATAGATGAACATACGGGTTAAAATCATAACCCTCCTTTTTGCTTCACCGTAGTCGGAGATATTAGCTTGGAGATGTTTATACATATTATTATAAGCCATTAAAAAACACCTTCTATAACTTATAACTTTCTATTGCGACATGAAGCAAGGACAAACAAACAAACACACTTTCGCATTAATAATTGCATATTGCATAGTTAGGAACTAATGAGAAAAAACATTTATTAAAATCTTAATTAATTTAATTTATTTATATTTTATGTAACAGGATCACTTCCAAATGATTAATTTAGAAAAATTAAAGCAACATTGAGTTTTATGGCTCCAATCTGTACGAGTATGTTGTTACATAATTGAATTATTAAAATTTCGTCATTTTAAATTCCAATTTGACGTTGAAATTCCAAATTTTTCACGGTTGATTTGTTTCGAAGGTCGAGACTTCGATTTCTTTTGACACGGCTAAAGCTGCTTTTCCACCGGCGAGGCGAGGCGAGGAGTGGAGTGAAGAGAATTTTTTATTTTTTTATTTTATTTTATTTATTACAATTCATTGGAAGGCTTACAGTTTAACACTAAGACGCCTTCCAAGATAAAAAAATATAAATATGTTAACTTATTAGATGTTATTTCTAGACAAAGTTTATTGTTAATAAATAACCATATAGCTTTAAAAATTATGTTCTGGCTATCAAAAAATAAGTCCACACTTTGAACCTGGTCTGTAAATTCATTTAAAAGTGTAATAGCTCTCGCTGTGGGAGCATTACTAGCTTGCTGCGTGCGCACGCCAGTGAGTGCAGCGAACAGCCGGTGGCGCCGCCTGGTGCCTACTCGCGTATATCCTTACAAAGTACAAAGAGCCGCAGACCACATAGCACATGTGGATTGTCTATTTTACTGCAGAGGATCTGATAGTAATGCACAAGAAGAGAGGTCTTCCGTCTGAGCTCTAGACTTTCCAGACTTACACTACCTAAAAGAAATGTAGAGGGATACATAAATGGATAGTATCCAAATAACCGTTTGTATAGATAGCGAGCGAACTTACGTTGCACACGTTCAATCAATAAGGTGTACTTCATTTCCCTGGGATCCCAAACAGCTGATCCAAACTCCAATTTGCTGCGGACGTAATTGAAATCGCGTCGGTCCATTTCTACTGAAGATGTGCGAGAAGAGAATTTACTTTTTCCCGTACAATTTAAAATTCTCTTCCCTCCTCGCCTCGCTGGTAGAAATAAGAAACAATTAAAATTCTCGTCCCTCCCATCCTCGCCCATCCAGACTATTTCCACCGAAGATGTGCGAGAAGAGCATTTTTTACTCTTACAATTTAAAATTCTCTTCATTCCTCGCCTCGCTGGTGGAAATGCAGCTTTAAGGCAACTTTGGGAAGGCTCACACTTTTTTTATTAAGAGCATTGAGCTGTTAAGGAAAGTGGTTCAATTATATGAGTAAAAGCTCCAGTTTTAATATTCTTCTTATCGTGTGGCACATTTAACCGTTCTATCCACAAGGTATAGACGGCGGTTGCCTAGTTTTAATAGTGTTAGCTATTCTTATTTACTTTGCAAATGAATTAAGTAAAATCAGCGCATGCTCGCTTAAATGTTCGTGCGGATGGTGGCGTATCGGGAGCCGGGTCGTTCCCTTCCCTCAAATGTGGTTGAGGGGAGCGATGGCTGACTCCCGCGTTATACTCGTGATCGGGTGCTGTCCGTGTGAACTGGCCTGCTCTTGTCATTGGTGTTTGGTCACAATAATTACCTGTTTGCACATTGTACCTGTATGTTTTTGTTGATCCTTTCACATTCGTTTGTAATAGTATGCAACTAAACTAACTATAACTTTGTTGTTTACCCGAATTATGTAATAGCATGTAAGAATTTTATTTAAAAAAATGTGTTGGAGGGAGTTTCTTTAGGGCCCGACGTTTCTTCTCTCTCCGCAAACACTTCCCGAAACGTTGGGTATACGAGTTCCGAGTGGTAGGAAATTCGTATTAGGTAGAAAAAATATGACGTTCGAAAAGTATACAGAGATACCTACTTCGAATAAATATTATTTCATTTCATTTTAGCTGAACCATTTACACTGGGGCTATCGTCACTAGAAGTGGCATTAAGAACAAATTATACATACATCGTTCAGCGCGGCGTAGTGCAGTGCATAGCATTGTACTTATTGTTATTTATTCTGTAATCAATAATCTTGATACGTTTATATACGTGCTTAAAAATAACCTTTTATATTAAGCAGTAATAGGAATGTAAGTGCAAAGATATTGTAAAATACTAGATTTATAAAATAATAATAACTTTTTTATTTAGTCAGATGCCATTAAAAATGATGTATAAATTAACTTAAAAAATATATTTAGTAGTACATACTTAAAGAAATGGCAAAAAAATTGTCTTTATTTCTATCTATCTATCTATCAGCCGAAAGACGTCCACTGCTGGACAAAGGCCTCCCCCAAGGATTTCCACACCGACCGGTCCTGTGCGGCTCGCATCCAGCGGCTTCCTGCAACCTTTACCAGGTCGTCGGTCCACCGAGTCGGGGGCCTGCCCACACTGCGCCTTCCGGTGCGCGGTCGCCATTCGAGAACTTTACTGCCCCAACGGCCATCTGTTCTACGAGCTATGTGCCCTGCCCACTGCCACTTAAGTCTAGCGATTCTGAGAGCTATGTCGGTAACTTTAGTTCTCCTACGTATCTCCTCATTTCTGATTCGATCACGTAGGGAAACACCAAGCATAGCACGCTCCATCGCCCTTTGGGTGACTTTGAGCCTTCTTATAAGGCCCATAGTAAGCGACCATGTCTCGGATCCATATGTCATCACTGGCAACACACACTGGTCAAAGACTTTAGTCTTGAGGGACTGCGGTATTTTGGACGTAAAGATATTGCGAAGCTTCCCGAACGCTGCCCAGCCGAGTTGGATTCGACGATCCACTACGATTCTTTATTTAAGTGCTACTAAATATATTTTTTAAGTTTATTTAGATAATATTTTTACTCACATTTTTTTTTTCAATCCGAGAATCCGACGATTCATTTGTATAGAAGATTTAATTTTTTTTCGCGTATTTAAAAATGGTAGAAAAATGTGTTCATATTCGCTTTAAAAAAATCATCGGTGTCATTGGTATGTGTATTATCTCTTTCACAATAGCCAATAATTTTAATTTCTAACTTCGATCGAGGTCAAAATTCGAAAAAACAAACTATATTCATCATAATATTTTAACAAATAACCAATTTATTTATGGTTATGAATTTATTATTAGGCTCCCAAAGAATACTTTGCATTGCAATCTTTTTGGTTGACCTCATCAATTTTAGCTTTGACCTCTTTTGTGGGCTATTATGATCTATTTTACATACCTACCTGAATTAATTCTAGATTTTATTCAAACTATCTAGATTAAGTAGCTATTTGTTTGACGAGGAATTTTTATCTTCTACTCAGTTGTTTTTAAATTAAACGCATAAATTATTAAATATTATTAGTTGTATTTTACTTATTAGGTAAGTGTAAAAGTTCCGAGTGATAGGAACTTTGTACTTGGTAGAAAAAAAGACGGTTTAAAAAAATGTGTACTTACAGCATGTACTTAAATAAAAATAAAAAAGAATTTGAATTTGAGTTTAATTTAGATTGTTAACAACCCATTACGTCCCCACTGCAGGGGCACGGGTCTCTTCCCATAACTCGGGAAGGTTAGGCCATACTCCACACACGGGGGCCAAGTCCGGATTGGTTAATTTACATATCCTAACTAAATGTTTTTTTTTATCTGTCATAACTTTTTCTTTTTTAGGCCAGGTTAGGCTGAATAGGGTATGAAGTCTTTCCGTCAGATCGAGTGCACGACTTTTATTTTTTTATTAAGTGGCTACCCAGTTGGCATAGGTATCATACTAATGCACACAGCCTTTAAAACCCCTAATAGTGAAAAATAATATTTTCTCCAGGATTGTGTAATAAATTTTCAAAATACTTAATAAAAATAATATAATAATATCCGGGACAAATCACACACGGTCATCTTGCCCAAACTAGGATTCCCTGTACTATGGGAACCAGAGACTGATATACATACACATATACATTTAAATACATACATATATAGATAGATTATATATATATATATATATATATATATATATATATATATATATATATATTACACCCAGACACAGAGCAAACAAATCTGCTCATCACAGAAATTTGCCATGGGTGGGGATCGAACCCACGACCAGTAATCAGGAGCGCTAACCACTGAGCCACCGAGTCAGTCAATTACACATAAACAATAATTATTATTTTTAATTATTATATGTTATTATTAATTATTATTATTCGTTAATTACACATAAAAAATAGGGATATTTTAATGATCTCTATTAATAAGAAACTCGCTGACACATAGTTATTAAGTAAAATAAAATGTTACCCCGTCATTTATATTCGTAATGAATGTAACGTAGAGTAAAAAGAATGGCGTTATCGTTCACAATTTTTTGAAATCTTCAATTGGTAAGCTGTTGGTATCACCTGATGGTAAGTAATGATGATGCCGAAGATGGAAGCGGGCTTGCCAAGATTTCCCAACGCAATGGGGATCTGGCTATCTTATCTTCATGCCGGAACACATCATTGACATTTGGCGGCAAGACTTAGATAAGATGGTGGCAGCTAGCCAAGCGGGCTAAGTCATGCCCTACCACCAACCAAACCGAGTCCTACAATGTTGGACCCCGTCGAGAATTGAACCCGCGACCTCCTGATGTGAAGCGAGCTGTCAAGCCACTAGGCTACAGAGGCGGTTCATTTCGAATATTTTTAAAACAAAATCTCGTTTTTGAAATCTTTAAAATAACTCAGATAACGAGCACTCATGTACCCTATTTATTTGAAAGGTAAAAAAACTGCAAAACAAACCAAGCGTAGGCGGATCTGGCAAACGGTAGCTTAGGGGTCGTCCATTAATCACGTGATGTTTTTAGCAACTTTTTAGACCCCCCTCCCCCCTTGTGATACGTGGTGAGGTTTTAGACTACCCCTCCCACCCCCTACCAAAATCCTATGTATTTTTATTTAAAAACATGTATAATGTAATTTAATTCTGGAAAATTAAGCACTACGATAAAAATGTCTGGACAGACATAAAGGTTGCAGGTTGTTTTTGACTGCCTGAAGCCGTTCGAACCTTGGGATGAGTTAAAAACAACGTAACAACAACGGTCCGACGTTTGGAACTTACTTTATAAATCGCGCGTTCAATGAAAAAATAAATACACGTGATATCTCACTACACCCCCCCCCCCTCCCCCCTTGTGATATTTCTTGATTTTTCTGAACCCCCTCCTCCCCCTTTTGAGCCTCACGTGATTAATGGACGACCCCTTAGCATTACATGAACAAAAAAGTTAAAAATATCCTAGGTACTTAGACTATTTTAAAAAGACAATGAGTCATAAAGAGTTCGTCTAACTCTTTTTTTGTTAAAGTTTCTTATCTTCCTAATTTCATTCATATATCATTATAAAATAAAATATGAAACGCGTCTTAAAGTTAACTACCGTATATAAATAAAGGATGCTACAGTTTTTTGTTTTCATTTTTTGTGCAAGATATTATACCTTAAGATTATACAAGTTACATAAGATTAATAGTTTTTGAAATATTCGTTGATTTATTACAGGTAAGTACCGAGTTCGAATCCCAGTTAGGTCAATGTTCTTTATAGGTGGATACCACAGCATAAGGACATTATACAGTATGGACACTCCCTGCCTCTGAAGGCTACCTCACCCCCCTGTGTGACTTCTAAGTGATCAGTTGTCAAGAGATTGACAAACCAAAGACAATTTTATTTTCATTAGGAGAGAGGTAATGGCTTCTAGGGCTATACAGCCTTGTCTGGTGAATACAGAACTCCGAGTCACTTAAATAAATAAGGTTGGCTGTGTCGGGATTCTACGGATTAAAATTCCCATGGTCAAAGAGGACATACAGGTTCACAATTTTGATTCATTTCGTCCCCGTTATCTTCTTCTTTCTTGCTTCTACTCATAAAACTGAACAACTTTCTCCAAAGAACCTAGACAATCGAAGCCTCCGTGGTCTATTCGCTAGTTCACATCAGAAGGTCGCGTGTTCGATTCCCGGCGTGGTCCAACTTTGTAGGACTCGTTGGTTGGTGATAGGGCATTTTCTGAGCCCGCCTGGCTAGCTACCACCATCTTATCTAAGTCTTGCCGCCAAACATCAATGTTAACAGCATTGATGTGTTCCGGCATGGAGATGAGATAGCCAGTTCCTCATTGCGTTGGGGAATCTTGGTAAGCCCGCTTCCATCTTCAGCTTCATCATCACTTACCATCAGGTGAGAGGATGCCAAGGGCTTACCAATTAAGAATAAAAAATAAAAAATAAACATTCTTATTTGAACCATCCACAGGGAATAAAGCCACCCTGATTCACAGCCTTAACTAAATAAAATTGCATAATTCTCCACAAGGTCTCTGTCATTGTGTGACAGAAATGGTTGCTTATGAGTGTGAATGTATTTCGGTGCAATGCAACATTGTTGCGAGTCAGGGTACACTGGGCAAAGACGTAAGATGATAATTGACCACGCTGAATACGTTAAAAACAACCGACTTCAATCGCAACAACTCCAATTTTGCTATGTTTTGTTGATTTTCTCAAAAACCGCTGAATCGATTTCGATATAATTTATATGGGACCACCTGTGAACTATACCCTTTCAAACAAAAAAAGAATTTTCGAAATCGGTTCAGGCGTCTTCGAGTAATCGGTGAACATACATAAAAAAAAAACAAGATTCCGACGAATTGAGAACCTCCTCCTTTTTTTGAAGTCGGTTTAAAAAGCATAAGTGAAGTCAAAATATGTTTATTCGAAGTAGGTAACATTTTAGAGGTCATTTTTTAATCTACCTAATACGAAGCTCCTACCACTCGGAACTCGACGTATCCAAAGCGTTTCGGGAAGTGTTTGCGGAGAGAGAAGAAAAGTCGGGTCCAAAAGAAACTCCCTTCAATAAACTACCTAGAAATACTGCCAAGGGCTTACCAAAAGTGGATAAAATAAATGTGCAAACCTTTAATTGTTGAAAATTTGATTTTATTTAATTTATACAATATATCAATATGCTCTGTATTTTAAAATAAGTTACTATTGTAATTTTAAAGTTAAAAACATATATATTTTTTAAATCGCTTTTGCATTTTTTACATAAAATACTACTACTACTATTCATGAAAACTGGAAGTGAAACAATTTTGTCAATTGAAACTGCAAGTATCTACAAAACAACAACAAAAAAATATCTTCGCTTCTAAGGAAGTCAGGTCACCATAATAAACCATATTTTTTACCATAAACTTCTTCTTATCGTGTGGCATCGTCCTGTTCACAAGTTCAACTAGACAGCGATTGCCTGGTGTTGGGCATTTAAATTTACACCAACGGACGTATGAAACGAGAACTTCATACACATCTAGAAATCAGATGTGCAGGTTTCCTTACGATGTTTTCCTCACCGTTAAAGCAGTCGGTATAAAAATGCACGTAAGTTTCGAAAAAGTCTTTGTTGCACACGACCCGAGGGATGTGAACCCGAGACCTCTGGTTAAGAGGACGGAGTCACTCCCGCTGTGCCACCGAAACTTTCAATTACTACTAAATAAACTAAAAAATAAACAGAACCCTAAAACCCTAAAATCACACTTTGCTGACGTAAATATCAGTAAATCCTTTATTTTCGACACAGCTCATTGTGGCCTTTCGTCACTGGATAGGATTATCTTGTAACTCTTACGTTTAAGGAGTTACCTGACGTCACACAGACGGATGGACATACATTATTAATTACGTAAACATTATGGTATGGATGTGGGCGCCAGAATCCATTTGTTTTGACTACCCAAGCGGGGTTTTTTTTATTGTAGAGGATGGCAAAAAGGCTGAAGGTCCACTGATGGAAAGTGTTTACCGCCGTCTATGGGCATTTGCAACTCCAGGGGTGTTATCAATGCTTTGCCAAACCTTCAATGACCTTTTCAATCCCTTCTTAAAGACTCCTATACAGTGACCTCAGGGAAAACCTAGGGTGGAAACTCATTCCCCATCTTGAGGATTCTAGGTAAGAAACACCTTTGAAACTTAAGGTTAGAGACCAATTCGGCTTTAGCTGGTGGGGTTATGTTGTTTGCGTGAGATTGTGAGAGCCTGTGGCTAAAACGGCTCGATCGATTTGGAAGTTCAAGATAACCTTAAATTAGTCATCTCACTAATATTATAAATGCGAAAGTAAGAATGTTTGGACGCTTGTTTATTCCACTTTCACGCCGAAACTACTGAACGGATTTGTATGAAATTTGGTACGTAGATAGTTAAAGCACTCGACTAATACATAGGATACTTTTTATCCCGGAAAGAGGAATGCTTAAAAACTCAAAATTTCGACTTTGTCACTAGATGGCGCCACCTTAACATTTTTTTTTATATCTGGACCCAATTTTGAAGTCCATGCAGACGAAGAATTTTTTTGGAGTCCTCATACTAATTGATCAATTGAACCGCCAATTTTGAATGGGAAGCCCAAATATTTTTTTGCGAATTGCTTATCGGTTCCTTGGGAAAAGTTATTCAGTTTCAAGAGTAGTACATTCTGTAAAAAAATCAGGTATCTATTAGAAGGACCCTATAGGACTTCTAGCTTTTGCCAATAGCTTCACTCGCCTAGATATTTTTTTATGACTGTAATTGAAACAAACAAGCAAACTCGATTTCGCATTTATCATATTACTACTTGGTATCTAAGGATTTAATGCACAGTCAGTACCAGGATCTAAAATAACGGATCTACTATGGGAATTTTAGGTAAATATGAATGGGTATTCCCAGTATATCTTGGCACTAGGGTATGATTCACATAAGATATTATGTGGTTTTACCATATTTAGGTAGTTAGCGGTCGCACCTCTACTCTTGTTGTTTAAATTGAGTCTATGGTGACATTTTTTATTAAGAGCACCCTGTAGTTCATATAAATATAACAAAAAATATATATATATATGCATATATTTTTATCTATCACTATCGTGAAGCCATGGAAGAGGCTTTGGCATGGAAGAGGCATACATACTTGGTTTGTATGGAGAAGCCGTTTTTTTTTTCCTGAAAAAAAAAAAATTGTGGAAAGTTGTTCAGTATCGTCTACTGAGCCAGCCCTTAAAATTTTCGGAAACCTGTCCCTTACAACCTGATGTATATTTAAAGATTTATTTAAAGATTTATTTAAAGATTTATTTAAAGATTTATTTATTTATTTATTACGCGATTACTCCGCCAATTATGAATTGATATTGATGATTCTTTTTTTGGTTGGTAGGTCACACTTCAGAGGTGGTCGCGTATAAATTTTATTTAATTTGATTCAGCATTTTTTGAAAAGATCAACAAAAACAAAAAACATAGTAAAATTGCAGCTGTTGAAGTCTGTTTTTCACAACACGTTACACGTTACAGCGTTGTCGATTATTTTCTGCTTGGGACATTTCTTCTCTCTTTAAGTGCTGAGCTCTTGTCGGTTCAGCTCACACCATTCATTAAAAAAATCAAAAAAATCAAAATCAAAAGGATTTTGTATACATAAAAAGGTTTTTTTATTTAAGTAGATGTTTTGCACATACTTTTAAATCGTCTTTTTTTTCTACCTAGTACAAAGTTCCTACCACGCGGAACTTGTACACTCAACGTTTCGGGAAGTGTTTCCGAAGCGATTCCTTGATACTATTGGCTATAAATAATAATCAAAAACTAATTTTTTACCAAATTCAGTTCGCTCTTAACATTATCTCGGGAACCAGTGTTTTTAATTTTATTTGTCACTTATAAGTATTATTCACGTCTAAAACTGTGTCTAAAGGTGACCCAGAGGAATCTCAAGTTCATCAATGTTGATGTTTTGACTATTCTGCCCTCAAGAAAAAAGACCGCAAACTGTATAGAGTTTTCGTATACTTGCGGCCTTCTCCCTTGAGAGCAGTATTTGATTGCAACATTCGTATTCAAATCACGCGCAACGAATCCGGTAGACGGCTAGTAAATTGAGTTACTTTTTTATCAAATGTCAAAAAGGAACTATTGTTCTAAAAATCTTTGAAATTGTAAACGATGACGTCATTGTTAATTATAGTAGTTTGCATAAAAATTAGGTGTAAATAAAAAAAAATACATATAATAATTTTTTATGCAGTCGACTCCCGGATTGGGTAGATGACTACTAGACATATCAAAAATAAAACGTTTTTTTTTTCAAAATTGAAAATACCGATACCAAGATGTCCGTCATAGTTTTTCAGCGTCACTAAGCGCCTAATTTTGTAATTTTTACAAACAAAAAAAAATATATAGGATGGAAAACAAAACAAACTGAATTTTATTTATATTTCATAGACATTGACATAGACATATTTTTATTGGTAATTAATATTACAAGTCACATTCAAATACACTTTTACACATTTTATGACATTTAAAAAATAGAAAATAAGATATAATTTTTTTACAAAAATGATTAAGATTATACATGTCGTGGAGATAAACTTAATATTCAAAATAAAAATTATATATAAATTCTTGAAAAAACTAAGAATATATCAATTTAGGGCTCATAACATAATATCGAGGGTTCACGGGCGACTTGTATTAAGCGACATTTTTAGAAATGTTCAGGAGACTGATTAAAAAAAATATTTCTTAGAAAAATAATCATTAATACTTAACTTCTTAGTATTATATAGATTCTCGATATTCTTAATATTTTAAATATTATTCAGAAGTTATTTTTTATGAGGTATTTTGTAAGAAATAAATTTTTAAAGTAGAGGTTACCTGTGTTTCCAAAAATGTCGCTTAATACAAGTCGCCCGTGAACCCTCGATATACATTATTATTCGCTATGAAACCAATACTTAAAATCAAATCAAACATTTGTTTGTTTCTTTGTAAGTTTGTTTGTTTGTTTGTTTGTAAACTCTTTAAGTTGTTAGTTATTGGCAATAAAGTTAGTAGGAAGAGGATGGCCAAAGAGGAGATGGCTGGATTGTGTGAAGGATGATTATTGCGTGTTAATGAATGCGTTTTAAATTTGAAGGGGTTACTCAGAATCCGATCTACAATTTTTTAACTATACTTGTGCATAAAAAATCGTCTCAAGGTTTGTTGCCCGACTTTTGAAAAAATAACTCGGTCTACAAAACTGCTAACCACTAAAAACAAAAAACTAGAAAACCACCAAACTAAAATCATAAACAGTAAACACAATTTTTGAAGTTTTTTTTTTGCTAGATTGAGTTTTTTTTTCAAAAGTCGTGCAACTAACCTAGAGTCGATTTTTTAGTCCACAGTGTAGTTTCCCATACCCATACACCTGAACAGTGAATCAAGAATTTGTATGGGAAACTGAAAAAAAAATTGTAGATCTAATTATTTGTTTTTTAAAATGATTTATTTTTTACCCCTATAATTGGAAACAGGGAAGGAAGACGATGAGTTATTGGCCCTAAAGTTATCTAATCTAGAAGTAGAAAGTAATATGCTTCGATTATATTAGGTGCTTACCTATGAAATTGCCGATTAGTTAAAAAAGTTCAAAGAGAAGATTAATACTAAAAAATTAAGGTTTTAAAACAACTAACTATTTCCAAAGTACCATTGGACATTTAGAAATAAAATAATGCTTGCTAAATGCACGTTGTCTGAATATTTTGAGAGCACAGTGGTGTAGAAGCTATGAAAATGGATTTTTTCGTCACTGAAAATCGCCATTTTTTTCATTAAAAAATACTTATTTTTGATTTTTGAAGGCTACACTTACACCAGTGTGTTCTTCGTTACCATATGTATTTTTGAACATATTGCGTATAATTTTTCACGATTTCCAGATATTTTAGATTTTTTTTTTGGTAGAAAAATTTTACCCAATTGACCTCTAAGAAAACGCCAATACAGTATTTAATGGAACCCTACTTAGTCAGTTTTTACATGAGAGACATGACATCACCAATTCATGAAAGACCTTGAATGCAGTTAGAAAATGAGATATAATTTAATGGAAGTAAATTAATTTTTGGGGGAATATTATTCTGTTTAACTTTCAAAACTAAAACGGCAATTTCATAGGTAAGGACCTAATACATATGGGATCCTTATGAAATAAAAACCTGATTCTTTGTAACCACGCTTCTAATCATGAAACTGAACAACTTTCCCCAAAGATCCAATACTCAATTCGCAAAAAAAATTTTGGAGTCCGCAACCGCATACTAATTGATCAACTGAACCGCGTTTGAACTGAAAACAGTAAACACGTTTCTCAATGGGAAAGAAAACGCAAAGCTATTTGCAGATGGCGCTACGGACGCTTGACTCATAACAACTTTCAATTTGTTCCGCGTTTTTTATTATCGAGGTGTAATAAAATTGTTTTTTTCTGTAAAATTGTTAAATGGAAAATATATGCGACTTGGACTGTTCCTCAATTAAAGGCGAAGTTCAAAAATACATAATTGAAAACGTAACTTTTCCCACGTCTTTTTTCTTCATCCGAGAATCTTTAGGAAATTAATGATTTCCATTATTATTGCAACCAATCGCCACACAACGCGGCATTTTTTTAATAAATCTTATGTTTAGTTCACGTAAACAGTTTTTCTATACGTTTTGACAGTTAGTGATGATTGTTATGAGTCAAGCGATATCAGCGCCTCTATCGGCGAGTTCTGTCAGTTTTCTTCCCCATTGGCGGTTCAGTAAGTTCAAAATTTTTTTTGCGAATTGAGTACAGGTTACTTCTGAAAAGTTATTCAGTTTCTTGATTAGAAGCGTGGTTACAACAAATCACGTTTTTATTTTATAAGGATCCCATATGAATAATCGAAGCATAGTTAATGTTAATCTTATTTTTTTTCAGGTATTTTAGAAGAACTCTATAGAGGATCTTTCGAGAAAATTGTACAATTTATCACATTAAAACTGTACTGTACTTGTATAATCGTATATTTTAGGCAGTGTTTTGTTTTTAGTCTGTTTTTTGTACGTGTAACAATCACAAGCTAATTTAGACCTTTAATTATTGTTATTGACGCTAAATTTAAAATATTTCTCGAATGTTTACGCAGTTTTTTTTACAATCAGTTTAACGATGTTTTTAGTTTTTTGTGTAGAGGACAAACAAAGGTAAGTATGTTTTGTTATTGCATTGTTTTTGAAATTCAATCCTACCCTTAATTTTGTAATTAAATTACAGACCATTAAAATAATAATTACCTAGCTAAGTATCCGAGACAAACACAGTAAGAAAAATATTATATTAATATTGTAGATGGGGAAAAAGATGCTTACGTATTAATCCAGATTCTATAAACTACCTGCCTGCCTCATCCAATTCCGTTCAGTCGTTTTGACGTGATTGGTAACAAACAAATATAGATCACATCTAAACATTCGCATTTTTTTTTATGTGATAGGTGGCAAACGAGCAGACGGATCACCTGATGGTAAGCGATTACCGCCGCCCATAGACACCCGCAACACCAGAGGAGTCACAAGTGCGTTGCCGGCCTTTGATATGGGAGTACGCTCTTTTCTTGAAGGTTAATTTATAATATTATCGTATTAGTATGATAAAATTGTTGAAAAGAGATTTTAGTTAACGCTATCAATAATCAAGAATGTTTCGATCAAGGTTCTTAACTTCTAAACATGACGTTTCGAGAATTCCAATGATTTCTCCACAAAATGACCCTGTTATGTGGCGCTGTTATGACTAGTGATGCGTTCGCGACTTTATTTAAGTTTAGCTGCACGTAAACGGCCGGTCGAATTCGCTGCAAATTCAATTTTCCATACTTTTGATACCAGATTTCACCCCTTTAGGGTATAATATACAGGGTGTAAGGGATAAGTTTCCGAAAACTTTAAGGGCTTACTCAGTAGACGAATCTGAACCAACTTTCCACAAGAATTTTTTTCAGGAAACGAAAAAAATCGGCTTCTCCATATAAAACTATAAATTTGATTGGACAGTTTGTATGGAGAAGCCGATGTTTTTTTCGTTTCCTCAAAAAAATCTTGTGGAAAGTTGTTCAGTTTCGTCTACTGAGCAAGCCCTTAAAGTTTTCGGAAACCTGTACCCTACACCCTGTATACAGCATGACTTTAGAGTGACAGTGTGTGATTTTTTCCGAACTTTTTATTCGTCAACCTAAACGAATCCACCGTCTCCTCTCTCTCTTACTTTTTCTTTTCATGCAGATTTCGGATTTCTTCTGCTTATGTGGGATAATTAACTTTTATCCCCAAGGTATAGAAGGCGGTTGCCTGGTGCTTCAATTGGCATCACCCAGGGATCAGATATAGCCATATTCGTGTCCATATCTCAGACCACGTGTATTCCAAAATTTTCAAAAATTGTTGATGTGTTGAGACGTCAAGAGGTAACTCACATACAAACACATTTGCATATTAATAATATTATGAACTAAGGATTATTTTTAAATAACTTTTACTCGCAGCTCCGCCCGCGTGGATGTCGCTTTATAACTGTCTGTTAGGATCCTACGGGAACCATGCATTTTCCTGGAACAAAAACTTTCCTTGTGTCAATTCAGTATTTGTTCTATCCGTTCAGTAGTTACGATATTAAAGCGGAACAAAAAACAAACAAATAAACAAACAAACATCCATACTTTCGGATTTATAATATTAGTAAGATAAATTAAGATGAACCATTACAAACCCTTGTAAGGCCGTGAACTTACGATTATTAATCTATTAAGTATGCTACTTACTGTTGATCTAAGAGAGTTATTTGACATTTCAGTATAGAAGATCCAAGCCAAGGGCAGATCCGACATCATTCATCAATCAATTCACTATATTTCACGTTAGAAGGTTTTGGCAGTCATAGATCAAGATATCGAAAAAATAAGTGGAAAATACCCGAGCCTCAGCAGTGGGGCGCAACAGATTGTTAATTAAATTTGAGATTAAGCAAGCACTTGAATTTAGATGTTAAGTCTTCCAGTTAATTAACTACATTCAGGAAATAAGCATATAGGTACCCTAATCTTCTATTTCATCGGATATTTTTTTAGGTATATCAGAAGGACCCCTATATGGTGTATAACATTTTCAGGAAACGAGGCGTGATCTGACTTTTTTCATCGCCAAAGAAAAATATATTAAAAAAAGTTAAAAGAAAATTCTGGACGTTTCTTTTTTAAAAATAACATCTGCTGTCCCCAAGTTAACAAAGGGTTGTAACTTTTAAATTAAGCAAGGTAAAATGTTAAAACAAAAAAGTGAGGACTGGCAGTAGATGGCCGTGCCACAGAAACAAAAAAATACACAAAACTAAGACTAAGAAAACCCAAAACTAGTATTTAGAGCAACAGTGGAAAAAATAGCGTATCTGGAATACTACTGTTTAATCGCTCATAGCAAACGTTGTGTGTAGGTAAAAAACTTGGGGTTTTTATTATTTGAAAGCTAAACTAATGTCAAATATCTTAAAGTAATAAAAAATTGCGTTAATAGGTGTTTTTTATTATTTTTTTGCAATTAAATACAAAAAACGAAAAATTTTCTGTAAAAAAATTCTTCTATTTAATTGATGGTGTTTATTTTTTGTGTATTTTTTTTTTAATGGCACGCCCATCTACTACCAATCCTCACTTGTTTTGTTTTAACCTTCCTTCTTACCTAATTAATTTAAAAGTTACAACGTTTTGTTTACTTGGAGACAGCAGATGCTATTTATAAAAATAAACGTACATTTTTTCTGGGCGATAAAGTTGACTCTTATTTCACCCCCTTCATATGTCTACTTTATAAAGACTCATACTGTTTTATGAATGTGAAAATGTGTTAGTTTATTTATTCCCCTTTTGATGCCTAAACATCTTAACTAATATTGGGCATAGCCTGCGACATGGAAAAGAATAAAGGCAAATAATGTATCCCAAATTTGTATCACTTTAAAAAAATAGAAGTAACTCTTGGATTCCCGAGATATTAATCAAAAATTGGTTGGGCGCTCATGGAGTAAATTATGTATGTTCGTTCACTGCTTCTGTAAGAGAGCTCAAAAACAAAAAAAAATATTACAAAAAGGTCTACCTAAATCATATCCTCTTAAACAAAAAAAAAACTGTGGAAAATTTATGAAAGCTTTCTTCTTTTTTAACAGACTTCAAAAAAAGGAGGAGGTTCTCAATTCGTCGGAATCTTTTTTTATTTTTTATTTTTTTTATGTATGTTCACCGATTACTCGAAGACGCCTGAACCGATTTGGAAAATTCTTTTTTTGTTTAAAAGGGTTATACTTCACAGGTGGTCCCATATAAATTTTATCGAAATCGATTCAGCAGTTTATGAGAAAATCAACAAAAACATAGCAAAATTGGAGTTGTTGCGATTGAAGTCGGTTGTTTTTAACGTATTCAGCGTGGTCAATTATCTTTAGGTCTTGTTACATCTAGGAGTGCATAGGACCAATACCACATTTTCCCATTCGAATCTGTTCCCAGCTGTAGACTTCACGTGCTCCCAGGTCAGTCGCCATTACTTCTTCATTAAGTGAGCGCTACCAAGTTACTTTGGGAAGACCTCGCTTCCGTTTACTACCAGCTGGTTGCCATTAAAACGCGTAGCTGGCAACACTTGACGGATTTACTTAAAAATTAATTAGGTATTTCTATCTATCAGCCGAAAGACGTCCACTGCTGGACAAAGGCCTCCCCCAAGGATTTCCACACCGACCGGTCCTATGCGGCTCGCATCCAGCGGCTTCCTGCAACCTTCACCAGGTCGTCAGTCCACCGAGTCGGAGGCCTGCCCGGCAATTTAGGTATTTAATTCATTTATATTATATTTCAGACCAGTTATAGTATAATTTATAACATGTGTTGTGTTCTGTGAATACAAATAAAATGTTTTCTTTTTTCTTTATAATTTACCTTCTGTATTATTTAATCTTTGATACCCATAATCAACACTCGTACAAGGAACAAAGTACACAGATATTCAAATATGTATTTATGCATACTTTGTAGATGTTCCTTGTAATACCGGTGATACTTAATACGGTTTTTTTTCTTCATCCGGGTGATTGTTCGAAGATGATTTGTTTTCGATCGATTCAATGATGAATAGATATGTAATGTAACTATAAAACTATTTATGACTCAAGCAAGAATGAACTTTAAAAAAATCTTAAGTGCAGCTGTTCCACAAATGTAAGCATATGAGAAATTTAAAAACTAAACGTATTTTTAGTAGTCGTAGAACAAACATTTTCAATTTGTAACACCCTGTATTTACTGACTTGGTGGCTCAGTGGTTACTGTTCCTGTCTACTGGTCCGAGAGTCGTGGGTTCGATCCCCACCAGGGCAAACTTTGACAGGGCAGAAATGTTTGCCTATATATGTATGTATTGTATATGAGTCTCTGATACCCATATTACAGGGAATCCTAGTTTGGGGCCAGATGACCATGTGTGATTTGTCCCAGATATTTATTATATTTATTATTTATATTTATTACTGTGGTCCTATTATAGCAGACTGCTTATAAATGTGCATCATTTGTAAGTATAAGCCTATATTAACCTTTCACGGACACGAAAACGAGATAAACAGATCAAAATGACATATTTGGCGCTCAAACATTCTTGGTCATTGGTGACATAAGAGAAGAAAAATTTGCATGCCTACAAAATACGAAGCGAAGGACGGATTATTAAATTAGACTTAAGTCATCTTTATTTCGATTAACTATTAGTTTTTTTAACTTATTTTTCAAAGAAACTAAGTTATGATATGACGTCATATTAAGATATAATTTTGTTTTTGGTTAATTAGTCATTTATTTGTCTCCATGATCTAGGTAGTGGCTAGTCTGCTCGCTTCACATCAGGAGGTTGAGGGTTCGATTCTTCGCAGTGTCCAACTTTGTGGACTTGGTTTGATTGGTGGTAGGGCATTTTCTGAGTCCGCCTGGCTAGTAACTAACATCTTATTATAAGCCTTGCCGCCAAACATCAATCTTAATGGTATTGATATACGTATATAAATGAGATAGCCAGGTCTCTATTGCGTCGGTGAATCTCAATTGACATAATTGACAACGCAGAACACGTTAAAGGCAACCGAATTCAATCGATTCCGCTTTTTTTGTTTTTGTTGATTTTTTCAAAAAGCGCTGAATCAATTTCGATAAAACTTATATGGTGTTCCCTCTGAAGTATGAGTTACCAAACAAAAAAGGAATCATCAAAATCGATTTACAATTGGCGGAGTAATCGCGTAACATACATACAAAAAAAAATCTTACATAGTACAGTTGAATTGAGAACCTCTTCCTTTTTTCAAGTCAGTTAAAAATCATAAGTTGTGCCGCCAAGCAAACTGTTGTAGGGCAGATATAAACCAACGCAACATAATTATTGGAATTTTAATTGTTAAATTACATTTTACTCGTATTTGAAGCAATGACGAAATATATACCGAAATTATAAAATACGAAAAAATATAAAAATTAAGTCATGTAACTCGAAAAACCATTGAACCGATTCTCATTAAACCTAATCAAGACTTGACTAACTCTTACATACTTCTCAAAAGAAAATAAGGGCCGCCAGGTTTTTTTTATATATCGAGGGTTCACGGGCGACTTGTATTAAGCGACATTTTTAGAAATGTTCAGGAGACTGATTTAAAAAAATGTTTCTTAGAAAAATAATCATTAAAACTTAACTTCTTAGTATTATATAGATTCTCGATATTCTTAATATTTTAAATATTATTCAGAAGTTATTTTTTGTGAGGTATTTTGTAAGAAAAAAATTTTTAAAGTAGAGGTTACCTGTGTTTCCAAAAATGTCGCTTAATACAAGTCGCCCGTGAACCCTCGATATTATTAGACCATGATTGTTACTGAGCATAATTTGAAATATTTATTAGCTTAAATATTAGCGTAGATATTTTTTTAAAACGAAAAAAAAGAAGATTACTTTTATAATTTTAATGATATAACAAAAAACCTGCTGGCCCTTATTTTCTTTTGAGCAGTATTATAATAAAAAAAAATAAAAAATATCACTGGATGGCGCTACTAGTGAATTTAAAACTCGCTATCGGTATGTGTTATTTATATCAAGAGTAAAAACATTATTTAAAATAGTGAGTTATAAATATACTGAAATACGAAATTGAACAAATTTTTGAAAGCGCAATTTTGCCTGAAAAGTAGGATTGCGCTCATTTAAAAATAAATTATTTTCACTATCTGTATGGATGTATGCGTTTCTTTGATATACAGAATGTAACAAAAGGGTGTGGTGATACTTCAAGGTGGGCTTCAAGGATGGGGACTCATCAAACTGAACAACTTTTGTTCTGCAACTTTGTTGAAATCGACAAAAAATATTGGACTTTTCATACGAATCGGGCGGCTGGCGAGCCATTTTTAGGGTTCCGTAGCCAAATGGCAAAAAACGGAACCCTTATGGATTCGTCATGTCTGTCTGTCTGTCTGTCTGTCTGTCCGTATGTCACAGCCACTTTTTTCCGAAAATATAAAAACTATACTGTTGAAACTTGGTAAGTAGATGTATTTTGTGAACCGCATTAAGATTTTCACACAAAAATAGATTTTGGGGGCTCCCCATACTTAGAACTGAAAATAAAAAATTTTTTTTCATCAAACCCATACGTGTGGGGTATCTATGGATAGGTCTTCAAAAATGATATTGAAGTTTCTGATATGATTTTATTCTAAACTGAATAGTTTGCGCGAGAGACACTTCCAAAGTTGTAAAATGTATGTCCCCCCCCCCGTAACTTCTAAAATAAGAGAATGATAAAACTAAAAAAAATATATGATGTACATTACCATGCAAACTTCCACCGAAAATTGGTTTGAACGATATCTAGTAAGTAGTTTTTTTTTTAATACGTCATAAATCGTAAACAGCAATTTACCTTTCATTCAAGTTACAACGAACTACAAAAACTTTTATATTATGTTACTTGCTGCTACGGAACCCTTCATGGGCGAGTCCGGGCGAGGCCGCTTTTTTTTTGTTTATTTCAACGAAGTTGTAAAACAAAAGTTGTTCAGTGTGATGAGTAGAAGCCCACCTTTTTGATACACCCTGTAGAGAGCGTACTCCCATATCAAAGGCCGGCAACGCACTTGTGACTCCTCTGGTGTTGCGGGTGTCTATGGGCGGCGGTAATCGCTTACCATCAGGTGATCCGTCCGTCTGCCCGTTTATCACCTATAACATAAAAAAAAATAAGTTGTAGAACCTCATTAGAGAGCGTTTCAACAAATAGTTTCTATGCGGTTATGTTGGCAGCAATATTTTCCACACACACTACATAGAACGCAGACACACACTAACAAAATCGGTAGAAGCGTCTTCGCGTTTTCGCGTGTTGATGTCGTTAATAGACAGGGGAGCCAACATAACGGCATAGGAATTATTTGTTGAAACGCACTCTAACAATGAAACTCTTCGGATGGAAAGATACGCTTTTAACACGTCAAGTGTTTGAAAGCTTCATTCCATAAAAAAACTAGTGATGAAACAATTACAGCTTAACAATTACAATTGTTGCTTGAAATAATTGCCAATTACAATGACAAGTACAATTATTGAAATTTAAATTGGTTTTTATCATTTTTAGTAGTGATAATGTTTAAATAAAAGTGCCTGGACTGTTAAAAGACTATGTATTAAAAATATCAAAATACGAGACCTATAAAATGTTTGAATCTGAATCTGAATCAGAAAATACGACATAATATGGCGCGTCAAAACCTAAAAGCCGTATTTTTTATTTCGTTTGACTTTTAAAAAAATACTATATAGGCCTTATTTATTGGCATAATCAGAATTTTGAAATTCTATAATGAGGCTTCTAGAGGACCCGTCGCGATAAAGTTTTGTCTTCTAGATATTTAAATTACAAAGGGGTAATCTTAATTGTTAAAATAGTCGTCGTAAACGTGACAATTACAATTAATCGTTAAAATACCAATAATTGTCAATTACAATTATAATTGTAATTGTTTCATCACTAAAATAAAGTTTAGTTAGACCCTATTTTAGACAGTGGCATCTGTCTCTTTATAAATAATGACATTTCTATTAAGAAATAAGATTAATCATTAAAAAAACGTGGCCTAAACCTCAGGCAAAAGATACAATCAGTTAAAGCTGTCAATATCGGCACCTATTATAAGCAGTTATTTTGTAACTGCTATTGAATAACAGTTAGTTATATCAGTTATGTTACGCGTAACGCCGTCCGTCGATAGATTTGTCATTGTGACATTATTAGGCACATTATGGTATAAATTAATTAATTGCTGTAAGATATCTTGGCGCCATGTTTAAATATACAATGTAAAAGTATTATTTTTCATAAATTATTTTTCAAAGTTGTTTTTTGTGGCATGGCTACATCTCCTTTAATTTTTCACCAAATTTTAAAGATTATGTATTTCGCAATTGACGAAAATATGAAAAAAAAATTAGCTCGCGCACTATGGACGCTCAACATTAGTCATAAAAACGAATGGGCAAAAAGCTTGTATTTTTTAAATACGTATAACTATATATAATAAATTTTAGTAGTGACAAGATGTCGAGCGAGAGTGAGGTTGGTACCAAAAACTTTGGTCAAAAAGTCACGAGAGCAGTGACTTTCGCGTCAGACGAAACACAAGGAGTAAATTGTTGGGACACAGTGGTGATTTCAAGCAATTGTTAATTTACTATTTTGTTTTAGTAATTTCTGCACCGGGCACCGGGTTGTCTGGAAGAAATTACTTTAAGCGATAAGACTGCCCACTTTTTTCATCTTTGCTTATAATATTTTTAGTTATTTTTATTTTTTGTTTGTCGTGCTTAATACTTAACTATATCTATCTGACTGACTCGGTGGCTAAGTGGTTAGCGATCCTGACCTCTGATCCGAGAGTCGTGGGTTCGATCCCCACACAGGGCAAACTTTTCTTGTTTGCTCTGAGTCTGGGTGTATTATATCTATATATGTATGTATTTAAAAGTATATGTGTGTGTATATCAGTCTCTGGTTCCCGAGACACAGGGAATCCCAGTTTGGGGCGAGATGACCGTGTGTGATTTGTCTCAGATATTATTATTATTTTTATTATCTACTATAAAAATATCGAGTAGTTGCCGAAATCGACAATTTTTTGTTAAAAACTCAACGCCTAACAACAAGACGAATGATGAGTAATTATCTTACACTGAACAAACAGACAGACAAATTGCTATAGTAAATCACTGGAAATCAAAATCTAATCAACATGCTGGTAGACATTAGAAACAATGGAAGTGATAACCTCTAAAACTTGAGGTCGTGCGTGGGCGCAGCTAGCGATGTTCGAATTTGAATCTCTAAGTGAAAATGGGTTGCCAACGTCTGCGTGAAAAATCTTTTATTTTTCAGAAAATAATAAAAAAAATTATAGTAATTAATATACAAACTTTACACAAATGTTGGCGAATAAAAATTCAAAATATATGTGCATAATAACAGAATACCTACAAAAGAACAAATAAAATAAAAAGAACCTACAGTAAAATCATGTAAGAGACCCTCAATGCTGTGTTTTATTTATTTATTATTATATTCACAATTGGTAAGCCCTTCGGATCATCTCACCTGATGGTAAGTGATGATGAATGATGCCGAAGGTGTGGATTTTTTAAAACCGTACATATTGCATCTTACATAATTTTTGGTTGTTTTTATTTTATTTGGCTTACAAAGATTCCCCAACGCAATGGGGACCTGGATATCCTATCTTCATGCTGGAACACATCAGTGTTATTAACAATGTGTTTGTTGATTAGATTAGATGGTGGTAGCTAGCCAGGCGGGTACAGAAAATATGCCTTAGCACCAAACTATAAACTTGGACCTCGCTGGGAATCGAACTCGCGACCTCCAGATGTGACGCGAGTCGACTAGCCTCTAGATCACGGAGGGCGGTCAAACTTTCTTAGTAATTACGTCGACCATTTATTTCCCCAAAATTTAAACTTTTTTACGTTACATAGCAACACCCACGAGACGAATAATAATTTATTAGATATTATTATTTATATTTCTCTAGGATATTATTGTGTTTCGTGCATGATTATGTTATAAAAGTATATTTATTAGGTCATATGTCAAATGTATACATGTGTGTTTTTTGTAATTTAAAATACACGTTACCTAGTCAATTTATCTAAAAGATCCGTCTGTAAATGATTATATTATCTTTGATGATGTACCACTGCTTTTAATATGACTTTTATGTGGAAAATGTCGAAAGGAATAATAGTGATTGGATCTGCTATAGCAACGCAGTTCTCCTAGTAAGAGGTTTTGTATTTAATCCCAATTAATTCAATTCAAATTATTTATTTCAGACTATTATGTTTATGCTAGCTTCCGCTCGCGACTTCGTCCGCGTGGACTTCAGAATTGAAAGAAAATGTTAAGATAGCGCCATCTAGTGATGAAGTGGAAATTTTGAGTTTTTAAGCATTCCTACGGGAACTCTTAAGTTTTCCAGGATTAAAAGTATCCTATGTGTTAGCCGAGTGCTTCATCTATCTACCTACCAAATTTCATTCAAATCCGTTCAGTAGTTTCGGCGTGAAAGCGGAACAAACAAACAAACAAACTGACAAACAAACAAAACCATACTTTCGCATTTATAATATTAAATAAAATAAATAATATTAGTGAGATGAGAAAACAAACACAGAAACGAAAACAAAAGGAAAGTATTTTTACAATATCAAAGCAATTAAAAATATTATTTGTGAAGTTTTCAGCTGATAAGCCAACTTAGTATAAAAATCCATTATTTTCACATAGTGACTACCTATATCTACATATAAGCTCCATGGGGAAAATTGTTCAGTTAAAAAACTCCACTTAATTTTTTTTCATATTTTGTTTGTCCTCATATATAATTCGAGACGATTTTTAAATGACAGATGTGAACATATATTAGCTAGCCTTTTATTAGGGTCAGACGATTTTTAAATGACAGATGTGAACATATCTAATCTAGCCTTTTATTAGGGTCAAATATGTTTTTTTATCACTTTTTATAAACGTCGAATTAAAAATAAGACAATCGATTTGTATGAGCAACTCAAATATTTAAATCAAACGTATTATGTTCAAACCATCAAAATTATGTTGTTTATACAAGTTGTAACAGAAAGGTGTGATAATACTTCAAGGTTGGCTTTTACTCATCAAACTGAACAACTTTTGTTCTACAACTTTGTTGAAATCGCAAAGAAATTTTCGGACTTTTCATACAAACTTTTTCATACAAACGGTTCGCCAGCTGTATGATTTGTATGAAAAGTCCAACAACAATTTTGCGATTTGAACAAAGTTGTAGAACAAAAATTGTTCAGTTTGATGGGTAAAAGCCAACCTTGAAGTATTGTCACACCTTTCTGTATATAAAACCTGGTAGAAAATTTAAGTGGTATTTTAGCACATTTGCCCTGAAGAGGGGAGAGCGTGGCATAACGGGGTATTTAACGTTTAAAATTCAATAAAACTAACAATGTTATTGTTTTGTAGACATTTTTATTTTAATAATTATCTTTGGTTATCGGTCTTTGATATTATAAACTCTTGTTTGATAAATTAAATTTAAAAAAAAATACAAAAAGTCCCATCTTCCCATCTTGCCCCCAGGATATTAGCCTGTAATTCCATATCCGCCATCAAAAAACAACTTTGTCATAAGTAATCCGATATAATCGGCTACAAAATTCCGATTATTCAAGGATACTTTTTTATACAGGGTGTAACAGAAGTGTGTGACAATACTTCAAGGTTGGCTTTTAGCCATAAAACTGAACAACTTTTGTTCTACAACTTTGTTGAAATCGCAAAATTTTTTTTGGACCGTTCATACAAACTTGGTTCGCCAGCTGATCGATTTGTATGAAAAGTCCAAAAAAAATTTTGCGATTTCAACAAAGTTGTAGAACAAAAGTTGTTCAGTTTGATGAGTAAAAGCCAACCTTGAAGTATTGTCACACACTTCTGTTACACCCTGTATATTTTCACAGACAAAAATAATGCAAAAATTATACGCGTATATGACTCACACACCGACTACGCGTATTGTTAACCGGCCTTGTTGCTAAGGTATTAGTGATGTTATACGTATCTATGATTTCATCTCTCTCTACAATCTATGGTCATCCGTGAATGAATGATGTGCAGTCGATTATGTATCTTGGGGAAACACAAGTCGTATAGACACAAAACACACAGATACAGAAGGTCCGCTCAATACGCTCACTAAAATCCTAAGCATATACATGCTTATAGACGTATACGGTCGTTGTAGGCAGGGTCGAAATACTGTTGTGGTATTTTTCCGCGTGACCTTGCCTCGAACGACCGTATATTTCTATACGCATGTATATGCTTACGATTTTAGTGGTTTGTATTGAGCGGACCTTCTGTGTCTATTTTGTGGTATAGACGAGGAAGTGAATTATACACGACGACGCGACGCGACGTATAAATCTTGGATTCTTGTTTGATGATATCAAAGAGATTATAAAAAACAAAAATAAATCGCCATTTTTAGAATAAAATACCGTGTTTGCTTAACGAAGTGTGTTATTAGATGTTACGAAGTAAAGTAAGTAGCTGTTTTAGTTGTTACGAAGTATAGTGACTGTTTGGCGGCAAGATGGTGGTGGAAGCTAGCCACGCGGGCTCAGAAAATGTCCTACCACTAACGAATCCGAGTCTTATAAATTTGGACAGCGCCGGGAATTGAACCCGTCACACTATTACACCACAGGCGCGGTGTACTTTACTTTGTATAACCGTTAACTCTGTATATGTATATTAAAGTTATAAATAACAAATAAATTGTTTCTGCCACGAAAATTATTTATAGTCGGAGAGGCTTGACGCAAAAAAAGGTTGGGAAACCCTTATCTACGTCCTCAGTTTCAGCTTAGCTCAAGTAAGCTCTAGGTCCGGAGCTTAAGTGTAGAGTGACACCTTGATGAATTCAACCTTTTGACCTCTGCTTTTGACCAATCGAAAAGAATGATAATACTCACTTAAAGAATTGTGATGGCAACACCCAAAGTTAAATCTATTATTGTGATCACAAAGAAAATCTCAAACAAAAGAACTGGTTAAGGTGAAGTAACCTCAGCAACGCGAGATTAAAATTAAAATGTTTCTTTATTTCAGTAGATGACTAATGATGATTTTCACATTTGTTGATTCTTTAAAAAAATAGAATCCTACCTATTTTCATACAACACTGGTTTTCTGCTTGCACCGAAATAGAGTACAATCCCTTGGTTTGTCCAAGTAACCATCCAAAGAGAAGGAGTAAATGACTGCAAAAAGAGCGTATACAGGACGATCAACTGAAAAAGTATTATGTTAAACATAAATACTTTTTATTAACTACTTTTTTATGACTTTTTAGTCCGCAGACTAAAAAAGTCTTTATTTCTTTTAGTCTGAGTGTTTGGACCAACAGGGCCTTAAACGTTCAAATGTCATGCGATGATTTACAAAATATAAAAGAGACCATATTTCATGGCGGATCAAGAGTTTAATATGTAATGGTTGCGCACGATTCTTTGCAAAACCTTGACATTACACATGTAATGTAGATCAGAAAGATAAGGGGCATTACAAAATACAAAACAATATGTTTGCCTGCGCCCGCGTGTAACTGACAACTCAATTTGGTATAGTTCAAATATCGTTTAACAAGAAGTATAAGGCCTGATGTTTTTTTTTTTTTTTTTTTTTATGGCAGAGTTGGCAAACGAGCAGACGGATCACCTGATGGTAAGCGATTACCGCCGCCCATAGACACCCGCAACACCAGAGGAGTCACAAGTAAATAATTATTTACGTAGGTACATAATAGGGGTTTTCACCATTTTTTGAAAAGTATCTCAAATTGATCATTAGGTGGGAAAAAGTATAAGGACGCGCGGAGGACGCGCGGGGACCCGCAACGGTTAAACAAGCTCTCTGTGTTGCTCTGACTTAATAAAATAATATCGGAAGCAAATTTGAAAATATAGAGTTCAAAGTTATACGAGTCGAAACCTTAAGTGATATCCCATATTTTTGTGAAGTGAATTGAAATTGAGTGCAAAATCCAACGAGAAAACATCGAAATTAAAATCGAGATTCCACAAAAACGCTCGACAGTACAACGAGTCACAGTGCGACGCGAACATATACCGCGATCACCGGCCGATTCTGCACCTTACGAACGTGAGTAATAACTGCAACTACCCTCAATATGCGACCATGTCAAACGTGCAATCAACAAATAGGAATACGAGAACTTTTAGAATGCACCCAATGCAAATTGAAATACCACTATGCCTGTGTAAATATAACACCAGTGCAATTTAACAGCCAAAGGCATGATTTTGACCGCCTATGGGTATGCCCCGAATGCGAATTACTCACAAAACGTCAACCGAAAAATGATTCGACGTCGACGTATGAGAAACCACAACAAAATTTAAATGAAACTACAATGTCAGTCGATGAGCAACTTCAAAATGATGATAGCATATTAGGCGACACTAGAACCTCGGAACAAATAACCCAAACTCAAGCTCAAACACACCAGCAAACAGAAAATTTTATAATGCTAGATCAAATCAGTAAGCTATTAGACACTAAACTCCGGAACAACACCAAATCAATAGTAGCTGAAATGTCAATAATAAAGGCGACACTACAAAACGAAATAGTCACAGCTATTACAAATCTAAAACAGGAGATCTCTCACAGAACAGACAACATTTGCAAAGAGCAGGAAAAAATTAACACAAATATAGATGATATCAACAAAAGAATCTTACAACTAGAACAGGAAAACTCACAACTAAAATTACAAATAACAGAACTTCAAAACCGTGCAACATCGATCCCTACCATCACCGTCCCCATCCAGGAAACTAGTAACGATGCCCAGAAAAAAATTGTGATATATGGTCTTGAGGAGTACCGCGGAGAAACCGAGTTCGACCTTCAGGACCGCGTAACAATAGCATTCAGAGAGATACTTAACCTAGACATAACTGGATACATCGAAGACTTAAAGCGAATAGGCAAAAAGGGAAACAGAAGACCAGTAGTTTTAGAACTATTAAGCAAGAGAATGTCAAAATATGTTTTGGAAAATGGACGCTATTTCAAAAATACCGGACTTACCATATCATACTTCCTAGAAGGGACAGAAATAGAGAAACGAAAAAAACTGCGAGAAATATTACACGAAGAGCGGAAAAATGGAAGACACGCGATAATACGGTACAACACACTGTACATAGATGGAAAAGAATACAAGGTCAATAACCTAGAACAAGAAATAAAATCGAACCAAAGTCAAATATCCGTAGAAAAAGAGTCCATGTACCCACTCCAGCCAAAACCACAAACTATTGCAAGCCCCGACATTACCCAAAATAAAGAACAACCTCATCACACCCTTACTCCTTACAACAAAAACAATTATTCCTTTCGAAGATAAATTCCGCATCATGTTTCAAAACGTTCAGAGCATCAAAAACAAAACACATCTATTAGAAAGTCTGCTAGCTGAAAGAAACTACGAAGCAATATGCCTCTCTGAAACGTGGATCAAACAGGACCAAAAACAATTTATACATATTAACGGCTATACATTCGCAGCCTCCTATAATAGACAACAACGAAGAGGGGGAGGGGTGGCCATTCTGCTGCGCGATGGCATAGAATACAAAGAGTTACCGGATTACGCAGATTTATCAACGGAATATGTAATTGAGTGCAGCGCGGTCGAAATACCGAAACAAAATTTAATTTTACTAAGCCTCTATAGAGCAGATCGAAATATTGATACCTTTTTCGAATTCATGAGCAAACTTATAAAAAAGATTAAGAAACATTGCCCAAAAAGACATGTAGTAATAGGCGGCGATTTCAACATAAACAACACTAAACCGTCAATAACAAACTACACCAGATTAAGTAATATTTTTCTCGAATGCAACTTACACCAAATAGTAAAAAAACCTACCCATGTCACACACAACACATCTACATGTATAGACCTAATATTCACGAACCGTAAAAACTCCACACTAATAGAAGACAACGGTTTTTCGGATCATAAATCCATTATATACTATTTCACACCAGATACAAAAATTAAACCTACTAGACAATTATATACAACCAAAAGATGCTTTAAAACCGAAAATATGACGTTATTTAAAACAGAACTAACTAAAGTAAATTGGGACAGTATTATTCGAGAAGAAAATAACATAAACAGAAACTACGAAGCATTCGAAAACAAACTTAAAACCTTACTAGATATTTACTTCATTCATTTTATTGTATAAAAATCATATTAGTTCGATTACTTATTACAAATACCACAGTAAATAAGCAGTTTTAGTTTTTTTCTTATATAGAGTAAAATACCCTATTGTCAAAATTTCAAACCCCCCATTTTTTCGTGTTTTACCGTGAAAAGGTTTACCATTTAATATGGTACAATCTCGGAAAATAATAATAAGTTTTTAACCGACTTCAAAAAAGGAGGAGGCTCTCAATTCGTCGAAATCTTTTTTTTTATGTATGTTCACCGATTACTCGAAGACGCCTTAACCGAATTGAAAAATTCTTTTTTTGTTTAAAAGGGTATACTTTACAGGTGGTCCTATATAAATTTTATCGAAATCGATTCAGCGGTTTTTGAGAAAATCAACAAAAACTTAGCAAAATTGGAGAAGTTGCGATTGAAGTCGGTTGTTTTTAACGTATTCAGCGTGGTCAGTTATCTCCATCAAAGTTAAGATAGAGATAGGCTGTAGATATGTAAAAACAGTATGAATTTGAGACCGCGGACCGACATTTAACTGCTGTTTCTGCTCATGAAACTAAATAACTTTCTGTAAGGAACCGATTCAATCGGAGCAAAAAAAAATAGCCTCAATACAAATCGATTACTAATTAAAAAACTTTTGAACCCGACCTTACGGAAAGGCTTCATACCCTATACAACCTAATAAAGGAAAACGTCTTCTTAAGAAATATCGAAATTGATCTCAAATATTTTTTTAACATTCTAATTGTGTACGGAAAATCATTTTTTTTTTAATTAACTGATCATAGATTCCTTTAGTTGTTTTGTTTTCTCTAATTTTATTGTGCGTGGGTCGTCATACTTAACGCATGTATGTATATTTTGGAAATAATAAATAATTGTACTCTGATAAACAGAGCCTCTAATTAAATAGATTTATGAGTTAGAGGTGTCTGTAAAATTTGTTTTTCTAATTGCAAACCGGAGTTAAGTTACATTATTGACCGGTTCACATTATTAACCTTTACCGAAACCGGTCAAGTGAGGCGGATTCGCGCACCCAGTGTTCTGTAGCTCCAAAAAAATTTTATTTTATGGGACAGGAGGCAAACGAGCAGACGGATCACCTGATGGTAAGCGATTACTACCGCCCATAGACACCCGCAACACCAGAGGAGTCACAAGTGCGTTGCCGGCCTTTGAAATGGGAGTACGCTCTTTCATTCATTTCGGAATTGTTAGCGTATTATTCGTTGCTGTTTTTCGTTATAGTTTGTAACAATATTAAAATATAATTATAAAAATATTTCCGACGAAATACAAAACAAACTTTAACAAACGAAAAAATAAACCTATTAAAAACTTAATAAGTAAATTGTTTTTACACTTTGCAATAAGACCACTTTTTTTTTTCAGTAAACCGATGACGGTGTAGTTTGCGGGCAATGCAGGACCGGTCGTCGCGGTATCTTTGTCCAGCAGTGGACGTCTTTTGGCTGATGATGAAGAGGGAACCCTAAAAACTTGAATAATATTTTCCCTGTGCCGAACAAATAAGTGATCAATACAGTCCTACAATAAATTATTTAAAATTAAAATAGGTGCGTTTTTATTACAATATTTATGACGATGACTAATATTATTAGTGGCAGGACCTTATTATGCAAGGTTCTATGGGTGGGTACCACTGCTCGCTCTACACGTGTCACCAGCAGCGCACTGTTATGAAATTATTTTTTTTATGGGATAGGAGGCAAACGAGCAGACGGATCACCTGATGGTAAGCGATTACCGCCGCCCACGACCTGTCACATGTCTCGGCAGGTGGTAAGATAGCCAGCTGATTGACATTTCAAACTTTTTTACCTCCAATTTTTTGGGTTCTCTCGTTCTCTTCTTTAGGTGGAACTCGATTTGACGGAAACGCTTCATACATTAAGCAGCCTGCGGAGAAAAGTGTAATCTCGAGAAATATGTAACTATTAAAAATATTGGTCAGTATTTTATTTTTGAACATTTCACAAAAAAATCGCGTATCAGGAAAGTCAATTACCGGCAAAAATTTGATCCATCAAAGGTTCAGTAGGTAGTTTCGGTAAGGGTTCAGGAAATGGCAAATTTTCGTCTATTTTCTTGAATATTTTTTTAACATTCTTTAATTACAAATGTACAAACTAAAATACAATATAAAAAAAAAACCACCACTGGGCTTCGTTAGTCAAAGTGTCCACCCATTTTCAAACTATTTATTTTAAAATTATCAAAATTGTTTATCTGAGTTCACACGGTACATTTAGCAAAACTTTTTTTAATTTTCTGATTTGCCCCCCAAGAGTCAAATACACGTAATAATTATAATCAACAACGCTGAATACGTTAAACAACCGACTTCAATCGTAACTACAAATTTACTATATATTATTGGTTTTTGTTGATTTTTTCAAAAAGCGCTATATCAATTTCGATAAAATTTATAAGGTGGTCCCAACCTGTGAAGTACTACTCGTATCTATCAAACAAAGAAAGAATCATTAAAATCGATCCATAACTGGCGGAGTAATCTCGTAACAAACATAAAAAAAAACAACAACATACAGTCGAGTTGAGAACCTCTTCCTTTTTTGAAGTTGGTTAAAAATTACTTGCAAACTTATTTAGGTAACACGTCCATTTTTGGGGCACAAAAATCTATATGTATCCTAGTTTCAACTTAATTGCTGCGACAGACTGACAGACAGACAGACAGACAGACACACGAGTGATCCTTTAAGGGTTCCTTATAGAAGATGGCGGCGTTAGTGGGCGTTTGGCGAGTAAACAAACATTAAGTTTGAATTAATTATTTATTTTTGGATTTACTACATTAAGTGTGAATTAAGAAGATTACCTAGCTTCTTATTGGTAAGCAATTCTGTAGGTATTTAAAATTTAATCTGTGCGTCAAGTCGAGACCTTGGTGAATCAGTGTTTTGGAAAAGTGGACTTATTCACTTTTGGCATTGAGATTATTAGTTCTTGTTTTTAGATTGTTTTACAATAAAGTAAGGCAAGGTGACTCCTCTAGCTGCTTATACAGGATTTTGAGAAAAGACTCAGTGACTCCGAGGTAGTGACTCGCATTTCAAACCAGAGGTCTGAAAATGAAAAATAAGTTAGTACCCACCCAATCGGACCTTGAACAAGGTTCTTCCACTAGTAAAAAATTAAAATAAAACGGCAAAATTTCAATTTGTATTTGTAAATGTGCACAACTTTGATACAAACACACCAAATACTAAACAGGTGCGCACAAACTCGAAACCAATTTCGATAAATTTCTCTACGATGTCTCACCGGTCGTCCTTGTATATTCGTCAAGTCGAACTATTATAACTGGTGAACTGTGAGTCAGGCCATTTTAGTAAGAATCCGTGTGGGTGGTGTATTATCACGCACTAAAATTTATGGCGAAAGGTCACAAGTATGTATGTATACCAACCAGTCTATGACTAGATACTAGGTTTGGTACCTGCTTTTAAATAGAAATATGGCATTTTATTTATTGACCATAACTGCATGTAAAAAAGAAGTTCTAAGATAGTTATAAATAACAGTATCAGTGCAATTTACCACAGTCTATTCAATTCAAATATTCTTTATTGCACAGAGACATACATGATAATATAATATTCTATATATTCTATATTAGTGGTTTCCATCAATTTGTTTTAGCTGTGTACCACTTCCAGCACGGGTAGCATGAGGCGTAGACAAAGGGGTCGTCCATTAATAATGTGAGGGGGGGGGCAAAAGGGGGGCGGGGGTTCAGAAAAAATCACGAAATATCACAAGGGGGGCGGGAGGTGTACTGAGATATCACGTGTATTTATTTTTTCGTTGAACGCGCGATTTCTAGAGTAATTTCCAAACGTCGGACTGTTGTGGTCATGTTGTTTTTAACTCTTCCCAAGGTTCGAAACGGCTTCAGGTTGGAAATTTTTATCACGGTGCTTAATTTTCCATAATTAAATTACATTATACCTGTATTTAAAGATAATATTTTGGAACAAATAAATACACGTGATTTTGGGTAGGGGGTGGGGGGGGGGTAGTCTAAAACCTCACCACGTATCACCAGGGGGGAGGGGGGTCTAAGAAATTGCTAAAAACATCACGTGTTTAATGGACGGCCCCAAAGTTGTTTGTCGCGCCAAGCGGGAGAAAACAGCTCAGCTGTCTCTTTCATTAGCTTAGCGTTAGAACAGAACAAATGCTTTTGAAACTCGCGTCGCGAGCGAGATATGTCGCTGTGCTACTAGGGCAGAAAGAGCTAAAACTCGCGTACCCATTTTAGCAGGAATGATAAATAAAACTACACAAGGTCCAAGTCTGGATTGGTGGAGGATGTGAGGCTAGTAGCGAGCCCCAGTGTCAGAGGTTTTCAGGTTGCCTACCTATTAGGTCTCTGACATGGCTTAACGATTGCCATCTAAAGATAGCAGCTGGCACCAACGGCTTAACGTGCCTTACGAAGCACGGAACGGTGGTGATAAATGCAACTTACAGCCAAACCCATTCAAGTTATGACCGCGTCTGTAGTCAGTTAACCTGCGTGATCGATATGTCCACGCAAGCCGCACACGGCCTCTTCTAAAATAAATATACCTATGTACTTATCTAAAATAATGAACTTATACAGGTGTTAATAAAGTGAGTTTGAAATTTTAAGGATTTTAAAGCACTTTTTGAGCTTTGGGGCAGCTACAGTTTGCCGAATTCTAACATTAGCAAGCAGAAATATCTAACAAAAGGGTCGTCCATTAATCACGTGAGGCTCAAAAGGGGAGGGGGAGGGCTTCAGAAAAAATCACGAAATATCACAAGGGGGGAGAGGGGATATCACGTGTATTTATTTTTTCGTTGAACGCGCGATTTCTAGAGTAATTTCCAAACAACGGACTGTTATTGTTATGTTGTTTTTTACTCTTCCCAAGGTTCGAAACGGCCTCAGGCAGTCAGAAACAACCTGCAACCTTAATGTCTCGAATTTTTTATCACGGTGCTTAATTTTCCAGAATTAAATTACATTATACCTGTATTTACCCCCCAAATATGATTCTCGGACCTCACCAGCAAGCTCATGGAGGAAAGACGAAGCCTGATTCTGAAATCCTCTGAAGATGCTTGTCAGTATCGGCGACTAAACAGACAGATCTCCAAGTCCTTGACCCGTGATATACGCCAATTTAATACCAACCGTATTAAAGAGGCTATCGAGCGCAATAAAGGGTCAAAAGTATTCGCAAGAGATCTGTCTGCTGGTCAAAGCCAACTGACAAAGCTGAAGACCGAGGATGGCAGAGTCGGGTCGTCCAAGCCCGAGCTGTTGGAAGAGGTTGAGAAATTCTACGGACAATTATACATGACTACACGCTTACCTGTCAGCAATCTGGCTGAAGACCCGAGAGCCAGATTGTCCCGACACTATACCGAAGATATCCCAGACGTCAGCCTGTGCGAGATTAGAATGGCTCTCAAACAGCTTAAGAACAACAAGGCACCGGGTGATGATGGAATTACGGCTGAGCTTCTGAAAGCAGGTGGAGAACCTGTACTTATAGCTCTTCAGAAGCTATTTAGTTCCGTCATTCTCGAGGGACGAACGCCTACAGCATGGCACAGGAGTGTGGTGGTGCTCTTCTTCAAGAAGGGTGATAAGTCTCTGCTGAAGAATTACAGACCCATCTCACTCCTGAGCCATGTCTACAAGCTGTTTTCGAGAGTCATTACGAATCGTCTCGCACGCAGGTTTGACGACTTCCAGCCTCCCGAACAAGCCGGTTTCCGAAAAGGCTTCAGTACCATAGACCACATACATACGCTGCGGCAGATTATACAGAAGACCGAAGAGTATAATCGGCCACTATGCTTGGCGTTTGTGGACTATGAGAAAGCCTTTGATTCGATCGAGACCTGGGCTGTGTTGCAGTCTCTCCAACGGTGCCAAATTGATTATCGATACATCGAAGTGTTGAAGTGCTTGTATGAAAACGCCACCATGTCGGTCCACCTCCAGGATCAGAATTCGAAACCTATCCGGCTGCAGCGTGGGGTGAGACAGGGAGACGTTATATCTCCGAAACTGTTCACCGCTGCACTGGAAGACGTTTTCAAGCTTCTGGACTGGAGAGGACTCGGCATTAACATCAATGGCGAGTACATAACTCACCTTCGATTTGCTGACGATATCGTGATCATGGCTGAGACCTTGGAAGACCTAGGCGCAATGCTCGAAGGACTTAGTAGAGTCTCCCAACAAGTGGGTCTTAAAATGAACATGGATAAGACGAAAATCATGTCAAACGTCCGTGTTACACCCACTCCTCTGAAGGTTGGAGACTCTACACTCGAAGTTGTTGACGAATATGTATACCTGGGACAAACAGTCCAGTTAGGTAGGTCCAACTTCGAGAAAGAGATCAATCGTCGAATCCAACTCGGCTGGGCAGCGTTCGGGAAGCTTCGCAATATCTTTACGTCCAAAATACCGCAGTCCCTCAAGACTAAAGTCTTTGACCAGTGTGTGTTGCCAGTGATGACATATGGATCCGAGACATGGTCGCTTACTATGGGCCTTATAAGAAGGCTCAAAGTCACCCAAAGGGCGATGGAGCGTGCTATGCTTGGTGTTTCCCTACGTGATCGAATCAGAAATGAGGAGATACGTAGGAGAACTAAAGTTACCGACATAGCTCTCAGAATCGCTAGACTTAAGTGGCAGTGGGCAGGGCACATAGCTCGTAGAACAGATGGCCGTTGGGGCAGTAAAGTTCTCGAATGGCGACCGCGCACCGGAAGGCGCAGTGTGGGCAGGCCCCCGACTCGGTGGACCGACGACCTGGTAAAGGTTGCAGGAAGCCGCTGGATGCGAGCCGCACAGGACCGGTCGGTGTGGAAATCCTTGGGGGAGGCCTTTGTCCAGCAGTGGATGTCTTTCGGCTGATAGATAGATAGATAGATAGATACCTGTATTTAAAGATAATATTTTGTACCAAAAATACACGTGATTTTGGGTAGGGGGTGGGGGGTAGTGTAAAACCTCATCACGTATCACCAGGGGGGAGGGGGGGGGGGTCTAAAAAGTTGCTAAAAACATCACGTGATTAATGGACGGCCCCAAAGCTTTGCTACGACGCTGAAACTCTTCATGATTGTTTGTGGTATTTGTGGAATGAGATTTATGTAGATTTATATATTTTACGTGATATGCCTGTAACATCTGTGGAGTCGAGTATAACAACTGTCACAATATTTTGAAAGTTTTTTTTTGTATTTTTGTTTAACTGTCACCTTGACTACTCGTAATATTTCATAGATATACAATACCTCCTGCAACTAGTGCATGCATGGAAGGTGAAAGCTGGACTTTGTGTATTTTTATTTATATTTTATATGAAGCCTGTTACTAATATTAGTTTTTAGAATTTTTACTAACACCACTGGACCCTGTAGTCTGATTAAATAAAGATAAATAAAAATAAATAAATACTCAGAATCAAGTACTTAAAGAATACAGGAAAAAAATTGAAAAAAATCCGCTCTTTTAAACAATTATTACTTTTCAGTTTCCCATACTAAATCTGAATAGTGAAAGAATTTGTATGGGAAAATGAAAAAATATGCTGATCGGATTTTTTAAATATTTTTCCTGTATTTTTTACATGATTCTGAGTTAACCCGTTAAAACAAATAAACTTTTTTAATACCCTGTATTAATGTTAAAGGTATTATAACATGCTGTATACTCTGTTGTCAGTTTAACTAGGTATTAAGTACATTATAAAACAAATAAAAAATGCAAGTAACATGCAGATTTTTCCTTAACATTGAGTGTAACATCTAAACAATGCATATAAATGATAATTACCCATCATACACTCAATGCAGTGATACTCAAACTTTTTTTATTTATTGCATAAAAAATCTGAACATCTTATCCAAGTCTTGCCGCCAAATATAATAGTACTGATGTCGGTCCACCGTCTTCCGGTTCGCAGTCGCCACTAGGACTTTGTGTGCCAGCGGCCATCTGTTCTACGGTGGACCGACGACCTGGTGAAGGTTGCGGGAAGCCGCTGGATGCGGGGATGATGATGATGAGTTCCGGCGGAAGATAACCAGTTCCCCATTGCATTGGAAAGTTTTGGTAAATCCGCTTCCATGGTCGGCATCAGCATCAGGTGAGATATTGCTAAAGACTTCTTTAGATTAAAAAAAACACAAATACGCAGAGGACGACACAGTTCTTTCAAGTTAGATCGAAACGAATACATTTTTACCCAGTATTGTGTTTAAATACCCATAAAAGTCTACAGTCATCACTTTTTGAAACCTTTTTTTTATGGCAGAGGTGGCAAACGAGCAGACGGATCACCTGATGGTGAGCGATTACCGCCGCCCATAGACACCCGCAACACCAGAGGAGTCATAAGTAGGTTTTTTTTTTTTGTTTATTTTATGATAAGTCATTTGATGATAACTCGAAGTCTGAGAACCACTGGTCGAACGGATACCGCGGCCCTGAGAGGCGGTTTGTCATGTAACTCTTTATCTAGGCATCAAATTCTGGATCGAACCTTCAGTCTTTTTATATCTTTAACTGACTCAGTAGTTAAGTTACATATAGCTCGTAGAACAGATGGCCGTTGGGGCATTAAAGTTCTCGAGTGGCGACCGCGCATAGGCAGGCCTTCCACTCGGTGGACTGATGAGCTGGTGAAGGTTGCGGGAAGCCGCTGGATGCGGGCAGCGCAGGACCGGTCGGTGTAGAAATCCTTAGGGAAGTTTTGTCCAGTAGTGGACGTCTTTTGGCTGATGATGCTGACTTACTTAGTTCGTTAACAACCCTTATCGTCCCCACTGCAGGATCTCTTCCCGTAATTTGTGAAGGTTAGGCCATACTCCTCACATGGGGGCCAAGTCCGTGTTAGTGAAGTTTGTGGGGCTAGTGGCCAACCCCAGTGTTAGAAGTTTTCAAGCCGCCTATAAGGCCTCCGACATGGCTTAACGACTGCCATCCAGTGATAGCAGCCGATCGACGTGTATATAGTTAAATGCATTGTATTCTTCTCAGCCAGGTCAAGGGTTACTTGTTCGAGGTCCATTTTGGGTACATTTCCCTGCTAATCAACGATGGATGTTTTTAAATATATATGTTTACTACGGTATGATTTTAGCTAATCCTGAAGCCTTACGGATGGATGAAGATATCATAAAATTTACCTTCGAACAACTAAAATGTAAAGCTAAAGTGCTACTTCGAGTAAATATTTCTGATTTGAGCCATTGTTTCCTATGAATGAACATTTATTTCCTCTCTTGTATGGTTCTGAGTATAGAGGTGTTTATTTTTAAATTAATTACAGGAAAAATTTAAACGGCAAAGCCTGCGTGATAGAATCAATCAGAGAATATAAAACATAGTTAATTCATGTGTAATTTGCTAGAAGACCGTTATATTATATGTAAGTTAGTACTACTTATAAGAGAAGCGGTCGTGGCTCAGTGCGGCTTGCGTGGTCGCGTCGATCACGCAGGTTCATTGACTACAGACACGGTCACAGACAGGATGGGTTTAACTGTTAGTGGCGTTTATCTCGACCGTTTCCCAGCTTCGCAAGGCACGTTAAGCCGTTGGTGTCGGCAGCTATCGCTAGATGACAATCGTTAAGTCATGAGGCCTTATAGGCGGCTTGAAAACTTCTGAAACTGAGGTTGGCCACTAGCCCCACAACCTGCACCAATCCGGACTTAGCCCCCGTGTGTGGAGTATGGCCTAAACCTTTCCGAGTTATGGGAAGAGACCCGTGCCCCTGCAGTGGGGACGTAATGGGTTGTTATAAGTTGTTATAAGAACACCTACTCCGCCCTCTTAAGAAAGAAAACCGCTAAGTTTATGCAGGTTACGTATACATAGCGGCCTTATTTCTTAGTCCAAGATTCCCCAACGCAATGGGGAACTGGCTTTCTTATCTTCATGCCGGAATACATCAATGCTATTAACATTGACGTTTGGCGGCAAGACTTAGAAAAGACGGTAGTAGCTAGTCAGGTGGGCTCAGAAAACGCTCTACCGCCAAAATTAAAAAAAAATACATCAAAATGTAATGTAATAATGTTAATGTTTGAGTTAGAACTGTACACTTTTCGAATGTCGTCTTTTAAACTACTTAATACGAAGTTTCTACCACTTGGAACTCGTATACCCTACATTTCGAAAAGTATTTGCGCGAAGAGAGAAGAAGCCAACCAAACCTGAACCTACAAGTTGGACCCCACCGGGAATCGAACCCGCTACCTCCTGCTGTGAAGCGCGTGAACTAGCCACTAGATCATGGAGGCGGTTAGATATAATAAAAACAGTACAAAGTCATAAGTATTCCCCCATTCGGATGGCCTCATCGTTTTCTTAAGAACGCGGTTACGACGAATGTCCGAAGGTAATTTAACTGTATCCGTTTAAAGTGTTGTTATATCCGTCATACGGTTACAAATTATCCATTTACACGTAGTAACAGAATCAATTAACATCGCTACATGGGGACATACACTATACAGGGTGTAACAAAATTGGTGTAGGACCCGTTAACTCGGATTGTTTGCGATTTGCGCAAAGTCGTAGAACAAAAGTTGTTCAGTACGATGAGTAGAATTCCCAGCTAACGGGTCCTACACCAATTTTGTTACAACCTGTATAATGTGTGAGAGATGGTTGCAAGGCGCGTGATGAGGCATGATTCAAGGCCAGTGATTCTGGATAGAGCCTTAAAATCGAAATCCAAACGAAAATGTGTTACTTATTTAAGTAGATTCTTGTTTTTTTCTTAAATCGACATTTCTTTTTTACCTAGTACAAAATTCCTACCACTCGGAACTTTTACCACAGATTAGATAAAAGTACTACGTACTTGTACACACAACGTTTCGGGTAGTGTTAGCGGAGCGAGAAGAAACGTCGAATCCAAGAAAAAGAATTCACCCCAACACCTTAAACAAAACCGGCCGAGTGCAAGTCAGACCCGCGCACCAAGGGTTCCGTATATTCATAATCACACACGTCTTGAACTTTATATCAAATACGCAGGCCTGCAATCCCTTGAAGCTGTGAAAAAATCAAACTTCTGTGCCAACGCAATGAAGAGATATGGCCGTTTATGCCGCAATTTGGGCACTTGCATGAGAATCAAAAACACCTTAAAAATACACCTCTCAGCTTTCATCCTTAGGTGCAGTATGCTATTTACTACTGCTCTCCTTTTTTCCCTATAAGTTAAGACTTTAACCTTTTACCGCTATTAACAATAAGACCGAAATAAGGTCAGATATCTTAGTAATGACAATGTCGAAGGCGTTTGACCTTTAAAACGATAATTATGTTAGACTATTATAAGGATTAGCTCGAGGCTTGAGTCGCCTGATGTCACTAGCTGAATCATTTCTAGTGATGACTGTCATTGTTTCGTGTATTATAATATTAATATTGATAAGTATAGCTAAATCTGTATATGAAATATAAAACACGTCGGTGGCTTTACAGTAAGTAAATTACAGAGGATGGGGTTCAGATCCTGGCAAATAATAATAATAATGGAGTAGCTCCTGCCACTTCGCCTAGCGCAAGTGGGCAGAAAAAAATTGTATTGAAAATAATAATAAAGAATCACACACGGTCATCTGGCCCCAAACTAGGATACCCTGTATTATGGGAACCAGAGACTGATATACATACACTTAGATGTTTTAAATACATACATATATATGGTTCATTCTAATAAAAAAAAAACAAAACGTAAACAAACTTACTAAGGAACTGACACATGTCAATGTCATCTGCATACTATGTTTGTTTACCTTTTGCTTTTTTTTTGGTTGGAATGAACTATACATATAATACTGCTCATCACAGAAATGTTTGCCCTGGGTGGGGATCGAACCCACGACTCTCGGAACAGTAGTCAGGAGCACAAACCACTGTGTCACCGAGTCAGTCAAATATAAATATTTAAATAATATATAGATATAATACTGCTCATCACAGAAATGTTTGCCCTGGGTGGGGATCGAATCCACGACTCTCAGAACAGTAGTCAGGAGCACAAACCACTGTGTCACCGAGTCAGTCAAATATAAATATTTAAATAATATATAGATATAATACTGCTCATCACAGAAATGTTTGCCCTGGGTGGGGATCGAATCCACGACTCTCGGAACAGTAGTCAGGAGCACAAACCACTGTGTCACCGAGTCAGTCAAATATAAATATTTAAATAATATATAGATATAATACTGCTCATCACAGAAATGTTTGCCCTGGGTGGGGATCGAATCCACGACTCTCGGAACAGTAGTCAGGAGCACAAACTACTGTGTCACCGAGTCAGTCAAATATAAATATTTAAATAATATATAGATATAATACTGCTCATCACAGAAATGTTTGCCCTGGGTGGGGATCGAATCCACGACTCTCGGAACAGTAGTCAGGAGCACAAACCACTGTGTCACAGAGTCAGTCAAATATAAATATTTAAATAATATATAGATATAATACTGCTCATCACAGAAATGTTTGCCCTGGGTGGGGATCGAACCCACGACTCTCGGAACAGTAGTGAGGAGCACAAACCACTGTGTCACCGAGTGAGTCAAATATAAATATTTAAATAATAACCAGGGACAAATCACACACGGTCATCTGGCCCCAAACAAGGATTCCCTGTAATATGGAAAACGGACATATAAAGCAAAAAATCTGCTTGCTTAAAAAAATAGCGTTATATGGAACATCAAAGTCTTCTTCTTATCGTGTAAAACAATTTTACCGTACGTATTACAAAGGATAGATACCAGTTGCCTGGTATTGCACCCACGGTCACATTGTAGGGCATTTAGATTCACACTTACGGACGTGTGCAACGCGAACTACACATACATCTTGTAATCAGATGTGCAGGTTTCCTCACGATGCTTTCCTTCAGCGTTAAAGCAGTCGGCATGAAAATGAACATCATCATTAGCCTGTATTAGTCCACTGTTGGACATAGGTCTCCCCCAAGGCACGCCACTTATACCTATCGTCGGCTACGCGCATCCAACTAGTTACCAGCAACCCTGCGCAAATCATCGCTCCGCCTAGCCAGGGGGGGGGCGTCCAAAATAACCATGCCCCAAAGCCGGTCTCCATTGAAAATGCACTTATGTTTCGAAAAACTTGTTGGTAGTTTTTTTTTTTGTTGTACAAAACACATTACATAGTAACATATTATATTAAATGAATCCTTAATGTAAACCACCCTTTATGTAACGAGGATGAGTGATAGATTGGTCAAGATTTGAACCCGAAACTTCTGGTTAAGAGCTCAAAGTCACTACCGTGGATCCAATAATGGTTTTTTTACACGGAAACGCAGATGAGTCCGGAAACAGTGACGTACATGAAGCTATAGTTCTTGTAATTAAAAGAAAAAAAACTATAATAACAGAGGCATAAATTATAAGTCAATCATTTCTAATAAGCAGAATAATAAAACCGATTATTAGTCTAAGAAACGACAGTTATAGTCGTCTAGAGGTTATTTATTAACTATTTAGTCGATTTTCTATTGTCTTGTGGTAGGAGAAACTTTGCGACTATATAATATGGTCCTTCTAAAATACCTGAAAAAAATTAAAAGTCGTTTCTACTCATGAAATTGACTGATCTAAACGTGAAAACATTCGCAAAAAAATTTTGGAGTTTCCATACAAAATTAGCGGTTCAGTTGCTCAGTTAGTATCCACGCGGGCAAAGCTGTGGGCGAAAGCTAGTTAAAAATATTAGGAAAAAAAAACCGCTCTAGCCCCTCCAATACTTTTATGATGACTCACCCGCATTATTTTACATAATTTATATATGCAATAGTTATAATTATAATATTATTATACATATAAAATCAGGATTCTTGACCCACAATTTATGTAGTTATCTAGGAGGCTGTTTCTAAGCCCGTCGAATTTTTGTTCACTCCGCAAACAGTTCCCGAAACGAGGAGTAACTATACGAATTCCAGCCGATAGGAACTTCGTACTAGGCAGACAAAGAATATCTTCATTAGGGAAGAGAAGCAGTGGGTATGGTATAAAAAGATTGAATCTCCTAGCGCCTAAAAAAATTCCGGACCCAAGTTGGCCGTAGCAAGGAAATTATGTGCAGGCGGGGTTACAACCCGGAAGGTATTTGTATTTGTTAAGAAGAAGAACAAAATGTGACAACTTTATAGTTTGCTATTGTATCATAATGCAGCTACATTCAGGGGCGCCGACTTCATAAAAAATAGGGATGGCTAGGCCGCAAAAAAATGTTTATTTTCCTAATATTTTCTAACTAGCTCTCGCCTGCGTGGATATCGTTGAGGGACCGCAGTTTGGGAGCTGCAACTCGCAAGCCACACCAGTATTTTCATATAAAATATTGGGGAGGGGGCCTCAGAACCGCTGATAATGTCATTGGGGGGCTCAGGCTCCCCCAAGCCCTACGGAGTCGGCGCCAGTGGCTACATTAATTCTCACTCAAAGTACGGGAATTCCCACTGGTCATATAGGTACGTTCCAAATTAAACGAAACCAGTTGTAAAATTATGTTGCCTTGAACGAATTGCACTAAAAATAAATAGGCGAAGAAATTTTGCACGGACTCGAACCCGGATCTCTGGTACGGTGGGCGACGGTTGTTCCGCTGTGCTCCGCCTGTTAATTTTTTCAAGACAAAATTGTACAAATGGCTAAATGTAAAAAACTATTATAGTATTAAAAAATTCCTGCAATAGTGTATATAATAATATGGGTATGTCGTATTTTAAATATTTTGTCATTTTTATTGTATTATTTTATTATTATTATTTATTTGTTGATTAATAGTTGAATTGATTGTATATTATACGTGCTGCTATCTCTTTCTTGCATGCCTATTTTTATAAGCAAGACATGATGTACTGTACTTATATTATGTTATCTAAACTACCATGTTTCAAGCAAATAAAATATTGATTGATTGATTGTGATCCATGAGTATCTCCATGCAGTGAAAAAAAAATGTAAGTATTAAAAATAAAATTATTTTTCTTCATATCGAGTGGGATAGTTTAACCATGCTATTACAATGTATAAGTAAATGGTTGTTGCCTAGTGTTAATGTTTTAAAAGTTTTTGTAGTCAATCTTGAAAAAATAAATGGGCGCTTTTTGTGGACATCTGCTGAAATAATTCAGTTTTAATCACCGAGAGAGTAAGTGTATTTATCCACATTTTAATTGTAATAATATGAATTTTATCTTGGCGTTTTGTGGAACGATATTTTCTCGTACACTTTTTGTTAATTTGTGTTTTATTTTTTTATATCAAAGACCGCAGTGGAGTGACTCTTCCGTGGGTGAACTGCATACCAGGTCCAGGCGTTTAACATAAGCACACAAAGGGCTAAATTAAAGTTTTATATTTAATTGGGCATTTAAAAAACTTGTAGAAACGTTTTTTTACGAGCTCAATAAAGTGTCTTGGGAACATCCTTATAGCTCTGCATGAGGCGTTTTTTCTAGAAACCGAAGCGTTTTTTAAAAAATAAATAAGTATGGGTAAATTGTTAAATACTAGTATTTGTAAAGCGGTTTTGGCACAGTGCGTCTTGTGTGAAAGTGTCGATTACGCAGTTTAACTGACTGAAGACAGGGTCATAGCCTGATGGGACGGGTTTGACATTTTATGGTGATTAGATTAGACACGTTAATCCGTTGGCTCCAGTTGTTGTTACTAGGCAAATAGGCTTATTGTCATGACGACAAAGGCCTTATAAGATTCCTTTTTTTGTAAATGGATCAACTTTTATAATTATTTTAAGTATTGTATTGATGTAAAACAAAACTTATAAAGACGAGATTAAAATGAGAATGGGCGGCTCGACCAGAGTGATACCACTACCAATCCGGACTTGGCCCTCTGCGTGTGTATGAGTATTACTATGACCTAACTTTCCTAAGCAAAAAAGGAAAAGAATAAGTAATAATTAAAAAAATATATGAATAAAAAAATAATATTAATATTAAATAATATTAAATTAATATTATTATTAATATTAAATATATTAATATCTTAAGCCGGAAAACTGTTCGTCCGCGCCAAATATAGTAGCGGAAGCAAAACTCTAGGGATGGGCGAATTCATCATATCGATGGGCGAATTACATCGATGTATTGTAACGATGCATCGTATTGAACCGATGTATTGCTAATACTTTAATTTCGTCAATCGGAACGTAATAATCTGTTCAGTTAACATCTGTCCCATCAGAAAGACTCTTTCTCCAGGCAGGGCTAGTTTTGACTGAGCAAAGAAACCGATTGATGGGAAAGATATTAATTAATTAATGATTAAAAAACTTCTGTTTTTACATTTTAAAAAAATATATTGGAATTTTTAAACAAAATAAAATTTTAGAATTTTTAATAAATATTTAGTTTTCTTTTAGTTTCAGCTTTGGAATTTCTTAACATGTCATCTTCTCGTGTGGACTGTCAGGCCAGTGACCTAACAAACCCTAGTGTTAGAGTTTTTACACCACCTTATGGCTTAAACATGTCAATTACGAAAAACAATCGATGTTTTGGAAACATCGATGTATTTCTCAATACATCGTATTAACATCGATGCAATCGAGCGATGTATTACATCGGAAAATACATCGATGTTTATTTCAAATGTCTATCCCTACAAAACTCATAACTGGGTCGGTTCATATATAATTGTTTGCTTAAATTACAGTTTACCTATAATAACACCAAGTTTGAAAGCGTTTTGTTATCAATTTTACGATATAGTTATACAGAATGTTAAAAAAGTGCGATTGAAATTCTGCGGTTACTCAGAATCAGGTATAGAATACATACAGGAAAAATGTTGAAAAAAATCCGATCTTTAATTGTTTTTTTCAGTTTCCCATACAAATTCTTGATTCACTATTCAGATTATGGGAGATGGGGCTATTCAGGGTATGTGAAACTAAAAAAAATGTCGATCGATTTTTTTCAATATTTCTATATTTGTATTATGTACTTGATTCTGAGTAACCCCTTAAAATCCCAAACATATTTATTTTAACAACCTGTATAAATGAAAAGTTGAAAAATGCGACTTCAGCAAAGTCGTACAACAAAAATTTCAATTTAAAATAATTCAGCAAGTTCATAGTTCTTCAGTAGGTGAGTAGAAAGAAGCCCCATGTATTGGGTTCTAGACATATTTATGTTAGGTTACAGTTACAACCCATATCGTCCCCACTGCAGGGGCACGGGTCTTTCCCCATAACTCGGGAAGGTTAGGTCATACTCCACAAGTCCACACACGGGCCAAGTTCGGATTAGTTGAACTCGCGGGTTCAACCCTTAGATCTCTCTGACATAAGTTACCGACATCTGTCACGTGATAACAACCGGTATCAATGGTTTAATGTGCTTTATGAAGCAAGGGAGCTGCCAGTCACAGTCAAACCCAGGCGCGGATCCAGGGGGGGGCAATGGGTTGCAAGTTTTAGTACTTCGGTCAGGCTTCAGGGGGGGGGCCCCCTGAAGCCTGACCGAAGTACTAAAACTTCAAAAAATGCAAATAAATAGAGGCATTTTTTAACTATTCAAAAAATTTTGCGCTCGCTGCGCTCGCGACTTTTTATATTAATGGTTAATACCACCGTCCGCTTCATAAGTAAGGATACACAACAAATTTGCCCCCCCCCCCCCTGAACGAAATCCTGGATCCGCGCCTGGTCAAACCTATCCAGGTTTCAACTCTGACTGTTGTTAGTTAACCTGCGTAATCGACGTGACCATGCAAGCCGCCTCAGACAATGCACATCAATAAGCATTAAACAAGTCGTGTTTGTGACTTTTGCTCCTGCTTTGACATTTTTACCTACAATTCCTGTTAACATATAAGGTTGACTGGAAGAGATCCCGTAAGGGATAAGTCCGCCATTGTATATTACTCCTGTTAAAGTTTTGTACATATTTTATTTTATCAATAAAGAGTTTACAAACAAACAAACAAACAATATTTACAGTTGGTAAAAACTAGGTAAAACCCGGGCATCCGATTACACATTGAAATGAATTTTAAACAGTGCGGTAAGACGCAGGCATTCGCCTACCGAAATTACCACAAGCTGTATACATAGTTCACGTTTTTTAACCGACTTCAAAAAAGGAGGAGGTTCCCAATTCGTCGGAATCTTATTTTTTTTTATGTATGTTCACCAATTACTTGAAGACGCCTGTAGCGATTTGGAAAATTATTTTTTGTTTAAAAGGGTATATGTACTTCACAGGTGGTCGCATATAAATTTTATCGAAATTGATTCAGCGTTTTTTGAGAAAATCAACAAAAACATAGCAAAATAAGGGATAAGTCCGCCCTTGTATGTCTTGTCCTTGTTTTATGTATTGTACTTTGTTCTTTCACAATAAAGAGTTTACAAACAAACAAACAAACAAAATTGGATTTGTTGCGATTGAAGTCGGTTGTTTTTAACGTATTCAGCGTAGTCAATTATTATAGATTTTTATTTATTCACAATAGGGTTTTTCACCATTTTTTGAAAAGTATCTCAAATTGATCATTAGGTGGGAAAAAGTCCAAAATATTTTTTTAATTTTTTTATGAAACCTATAAGTACCCCAAAAACACATTTTAAATTACCATTCCCAATTAGCGCGCGAAAACGCTAGCCGCCATGATGTTTAGGTCGTGACGTCATTTCAGGAATAAACAAAACAGCTCTGTACTAAAATTTTGACACATATTGCGAACAAAATGTCATTGTTTACCACTATTGTGACATCACATAACAACCAGCATGGCGGCTGTCGTTTCAGATATTTGAAAAACAGATTAAAAAACTCGATTTTTGTAAATCAAAAATAAAATGTTTTTCTCATTTTATTATATAGAAATCATATTAATTCGATTACTTATTACAAATACTACAGTAAATAAGCAGTTTTAGATTTTTTCTTGTATAGAGTAAAATACCCTATTGGCCTTTGGCATCATCTCACCTGGTGGTGGTGATCATCAACATGTATCATTTTCGTTAATGTATTTTTAGGGTTCTGTGTCGAAGGGGCCAATGTAGGTCAATGTCAATCTTCTAATAATTCTACAGGTTTATAACTATTCTTTAAGATGTATTTAAACTTTTGAAACTGAATCACTTTTATTCCATGATTGTAATAAAATCCTAACGTTTTACTTACACATTTCGATCAGCTGTTCTTATGTTTTTTTTTATGTGATATGTGGAAAATGAGCAGACGGATCACCTGATGGTAAGCGATTACCGCTGCCCGTAGACACCCGTAACACCAGAGGAGTCACAAGTGCGTTGCCGGCCTTTGAAATGGGATGGGGGATGGGGGGAATTGGGAAGGGGGGGAGGTTGGGCCTGCGGTGCCCTCACTCACTCGGCGAAATACAAAGCAAGCGTTGCTTCACGCCGCTTATGTCCTACATGTGCCCTTATGTGGTCTACACGTGACCGCAGGTTATGCTAAGTGCAATACCAGGCGAATGCCATCTGTCCTTTGTGATAGTACGTTTAAATTATGTCACATGATAAGAAGGGTTTACTCCCTGAGGGCCCCGATCCCTGAGGCACCCGTCGCGGAGGATCCCGAATACGATGAACTTGAAACGTAATTTAGTTAATCGTATTCGGGGTCCTCCGGGACGGGTGCCTCAGGGATCGGGGCCCTTAGGAATTAACTCATAAGAAGAAGAAATGGATTATTTATTTGTTTTAGTTCTCTTTATTATGCTAACAAGACAGATACATACAGAAGATAAAGTAACAATAAAAATAAAGTGCAAAATCGAACTTATCCCATTGATTGAACTTTCCCATTTTTCCAGCCCCCCACCCCTTGAATTAAAAAAGGCTCAAATTTCTATGATAAAATTATGTTTTTTGCGGTTTCAGTAAGGTTAAGAAAGGTTGGTGGCAGGGCATTTTCGGAGCCTGGCTAGCTACCACCATCTTATCTAAGTCTTGCCGCCAAACATCAATGTTAATAGCATTGATGTTTTCCGCCGTGGAGATAATATAGCCAGTTCCCCATTGCGTTGGGGAATCTTGGTAAGCCCACTTCCATCTTCGGCACCATCATCGCTTATGTACCACCAGGTGAGATGATGCCAAGGGCTTACTAATTGAGGGTAAAAAGAAAATAAAAAAGTTGTTCAATTTTGAAATGAAATAATATTTTTATTCGAAGTACGTAGGTATCTCTGTACACTTTACGAACGTCATATTTTTTCTACCTAATACGAAGCTCCTACCACTCGGAACGCGTATATTCGTTTTATGAATATAATAGGGTATTTCACCAATTTTTGAAAAGTATCTCAAACTGATCATTAGGTGGGAAAAGTCAAAAATATATTTTTTTAAATTTTTTGAAACCTATAAGTACCCCAAAAACACATTTTAAATTACCATTCCCAATTAGCGCGCGAAAACGCTAGCCGCCATGATGTTTAGGTCGTGACGTCATTTCAGGAGTAAACAATACAGCTCTGTACTAAAATTTTGACACATATTGCGAACAAAATGTCATTGTTTACCACTATTGTGACGTCACATGACAACCAGCATGGCGGCTGTCGTTTCAGATATTTGAATATCAGATTAAAAAACTAGATTTTTGTAAATCAAAAATAAAATGTTTTTTCTCGTTTTATTATATAGAAATCATATTAATTCGATTACTTATTACAAATACCACAGTAAATAAACAGTTTTAGATTTTTTCTTGTATAGAGTAAAATACCCTATTTTTCATGTAACAGTAACGAAGATAAGAGCTTTGCGTTTAAGTTACAATACAAGTAGCCTGCTGACTTTAATTCGCTGACAAACGGGAACTGGTAGATTCTTCTCAACAACTTTCCCCAGGAAAGCTAAAGAACAATATGACTGACTCGGTGGCTAAGTGGTTAGTGATCCTGACCTCTGATCCAAGAGTCGTGGGTTCGATCCCCACACAGGACAAACTTTTCTGTGATGAGCAGAATTGTTTGCTCTGAGTCTGGGTGTATAATATCTATATATGTATGTATTTAAAAGTATATGTGTATGTATATCAGTCTCTGGTTCCCAAGATACAGGGAATCCTAGTTTGGGGCCGTGTGTGATTTGTCCCGGATATTATTATCATATTATTATAATATCATATTAATTGGCCGTAGTTATGCCATAACGATCCAACTAATTTAAACTAAGCGAGAGATAATGTACTTTTTGGCATATGACATAACTATGGCCAATCCGGGAGTTGACTGCATGAAAAATAAATTACAAAATATTATTGACTAAATAGCTCTTTAATTGAAATTGTTAAAAAACTTAATCACTTTAATTTTCATCGCATTTTCAATTTTTATTTTATAAGAATTTCCTAATTAGTATGCAAACTACTATATTGAACAATGACGTCATCGTACAAAATTTCAAACATTTTTAGAACAAAATGCCGTTTTCGACATTTGATAAAAAGTAACTCAAATGACTAGCAGTCAACTACCGGATTGTTACGTATACGATTTTTCAGTCAATAAAATTCCAAAAATATTAAATTATATTTTTACTCCATTTGTATGGGTTCCTTGGGTGAATTTCTTCAGTTTCTCTAGTAGCTTCTACAGTTTGCCGCTTGTTACAGATAAAAACTCACCCTATATAGGTATACAGGTGACTTTAAATTAGTTCTTGATACGAAAGGCTATGATATGCTCATGATAACAAACAACTTTCCCTAAGGAACCCATAGTCAAATCTCAAAAAAATTTGGACGCTCCATACAAATTGATTAACTGGCCAGCTAAATTAGTATGAAGAGTCCAATTTTTTTGCGATGACTATGGGTTCCTTGCGGAAAGTTGATCAGAATCAGGAGTAGAAGCGCTGATTAAAATTTGACGCACGACTAGATTTACACCCTGTATAAACGTGTTTCATTTCAGCATTCAGCTTTTACCTTTTTCCATACAAATTCCACCTAAAAAGAATCCAACGAAAAAGAGAAATTCCAAAACGAGTATTCCTTACCCTGAAATATAACAGAATAAAATTATTTTGCCAAGATGACCAACCAAAGAGGTCGTATGCGTTACGACACTCCTTGCTAGTATATAAACATCTGCGTCCACGCATGTCGAGCTTATTGCCTCACGAAGCCCGCGCCTTTGACACGACCGTGCAAAAAAATAGAAGAAAAAAAAAATAGTGACGTCAATTTTAAATATCGAAAAGTGGACTTGACTTTCAGTGTAGTGTCTTGAGTGCAGTGGTATCCGGTGGCTGTGTTCGAAAAAAATAATGTGAGTGTTTTTTTTTTTTTATTATTTACGGTGGCGACTTCTTTTTTCGGGAAAGGAAGAGGATGAATGTGGAAACTGAAAAGAGGATGGTTTTTAAGATAGGATTAAAAAAAAAAACAACTTTTATATATATAAAAAAATCGTATTTCTTGTAAGTACGTACCAATTTACAAGTGACTGTTTTTTTTTATAATATTTTATTTAATATATTTTTTTAATTAACAGTCATAGACAAAACACACACACACATAAAATAAGTTTTAAATTTTGGAATGAATCCCTAAAAACTTGACGCTCTCGTTGAACTCTTTTTTATGAAGAAATTCGGCGATTGAAATATTTCGAACTAGGAAAACTGAAAAAAAGTTTTTTTTAATTTCATTATGTTAAATATTAATTATTTTATTCTCGTTTAAAATAGTAATTAACTCAAACCAGCGTCTATTATTTGCTGTCTCAACGTTAATTACAATTTTATTGCAATTTAAAATCATTTTAATTGGCTTCTGTGATTAATTAAAAGGTATTTGTTTAATTAAACATATTTAATCTTCTGATTAATTTATTATTTTATTACCCCTGGTTTATGTAAAGATATTTAATACAATTAACTTAATGTAACTATAATTTATTTGCCTCATTAAAACTTATTTCAAATGATAATAGTTAACCTTAGTTATTACTTTACATAACTGGATTCCATATTTCTACTAGCTTCGCAATAAAGGATTACGGGTTCGATTCTCAGCGGGGTCAAATAACAAAGTACCATCTTTGATAGATATGAGGACATTTGCTAATCATCTAAATGTTTCATATTAGTTACCCAAGTCGTGAAGCTGCTTGCGTACCGCACACTTTCTGTGTAACTTGATGTTATTGACGGCATCATCATCATCGCCATCATCATCACCATCATCAGCCTAATATGCATAGTAACACGTATTTTAAAAAAATGTCAGAACGTCCAATTTAGGTTCAAAAGATACAACCCCTTGTGACATTGCCAGTAACTATCTAGAAACTCATTTATACAGGGTTATTTTTGGACCCCCCACCAAAACTTCACAGTGGCTTCTACTCTTGAAACTGAGCAACTTTCCCCAAGTAACCAATGGTATTGACCATCGCAAAATTTTTTGGACCTTTCATACTAATTTGATCACATGATCGGCCTATTTTGTATGGAGATGCTCAAAATTTTTTTTGCGAATTGCCCATTGGTTATTTGGGCAAAGTTGCTCAGTTTCATGAGAAAAAGCCACTGTGAAGTTTTCGTGGGGGGGGGGGGGGTCAAAAAAATAACCCTGTATAATAAGGTCAATCCAAAATACTTTTAAAATAATTAATTACGGCTTCTCTTTATGAAACTGAACAATATGATTAATAGTTTACAACAAAAATATTGATGATAATGTCAAAAACTCAAACTCAAACTCAAAATGTTTTTTTATTTAAGTAGATGCTTTACACATGCTTTTAAATCGTCAATATTTTTTTCTACCTAGTACTTACAAGGTCCCTACCACGCGGGACTTGTACACTCAACGTTTCGGGAAGTGTTTTCGGGGAGTGTCCAAAATTTAATTCGCAAATTGACTATTGGTTTTTTCTGAATTTTTACAACCACTTAGAACTCGTATACCCGCCGTTTCGGGAAGTGTTTGCGGAGAGAGAAGAGACGTCGGGTCCAAAAGAAACTTCCTCCAACACATTTTTTTCAATACGTATTATATAATTCTTTCACGATTTTATAACCGAAAAATGTGACAATTAGATAATTTACGATTAACCCAACTCTTAGACGTATCCGTTTAATTAAAATATTACGTTATGTTCGTCCATCATTTACTTTATTCATACCTACTCAACTAAGCAATCGATACTGTCAATAGCTGCCAAATTTAGCAATTCTTGCAAGAGTTCGCGTATTCGTTCTGTGTGCTGCGAAAATCGTAAAGATGTACGTATATGTATGCATGTAGGATGTATGACCGTTGATTGCGTATATAGAGGTGTGACAAAAAGGCGAGGTAATATTTGCCTGACTCGGTGGATCAGTGGTTAGCGCTCCTGACTACTAATCAGAGGGTCGTGGGTTTTATTCTCACCCATGTATGACTATTGATTGCGTGTATAGAGGGTGTGATAAAAAAGGCGACGTAATATTTGACTGACTCGGTGGATCAGTGGTTAGCGCTCCTGACTACTAATCAGAGGGTCGTGGGTTGTATTCTCACCCAGGGCAAACATTTCTGGTGAATTGTGTTATGTATATAAAATTTATGCATTTAAATGTGTTACTGTGAATAGTTTATGTTAATGTGTGTGTGTGTGTGTGTGTGTGTGTGTGTGTGTGTGTGTGTGTGTGTGTGTGTGTGTGTGTGTGTGTGTGTGTGTGTGTGTGTGTGTGTATTCGTCTTTAGATTCCATAATACAGGGAAATCTAGTTTCATGCCGATTTTTTTAAAATAAATATCTATGAGATGTATTTCCACTCATAAAGCTGAATTATTTTCTTCTTCAAAAACTTGCTCTAATCACATTTAGCAACAAAAATCCATTCCACATTTTAATTTATTACATTTGTATAGGGACACATACATCTAGCCTTTTTGACTACAGGTGGTATCAGTGAAACTGACATACATACAACGAGAAAAACATTACCTACCCTTTGCTAAAGAAATCGAGTAAAAATAGGTTGGTTATTTTCGTTCTTGCCGTAGTATCACAGATATCGCACATCTCAGCTAGTATAGAATCTCGGTAAACTTGGTAAAACCCAGCATCGATTACCAATTGACATGAATTTTAAACAGACCGGTATGCGGTAGGCATTTGCCTACCGAAATTGCCGCAAACTATGAATAAATGAATACATATCCGGGACAAATCACACACGGTCATCTAGCCCTAAATTAGGATCCCCTGTACTATGGGAACCAGATATACCTAAATAAAACTTTTTGGCGACAGTTAGCGGCCACCTATGTAATCTTTTTTTATATTTGAATGTTTCTTTGTGTCCAGTTTATAATACTTGTTAGCGACAGGTACTGGTAACATCTATTTTTCTTACTCTGACCTTTGTCTTTGCTTTTGATATGTCCGGTGGAATTGGTGGTATTGCGGGTGTCTATGGGCGGCGGTAATCGCTTACCATCAGGTGATCCGTTTGCTCGTTTACCAGCTATGCCATAAAAAAAATTCCATGTTTTTTATTATATCGAATTTACGCATTTTATACCTTTTTTTTGCCCTTCGCCACGCGTCCACAACATATAGATATAGATATAATACACTCAGACACAGAGCAAACAAAGGCTCATCACAGAAATGTTTGCTCGGGGAGTCGAACCATCGACCCTTCGGATCAATAATCAGGAACGTTAACCACTTTTATTTTTAATGTGGTGTCGAAAATAAATGTTGTCTATGTCTATGTCTATGTCTATGTCTCACTGAGCTACCGAGTCAATCATATTACTTTACTTTAGTTAAATAACTATATTTTTACTATAGTTATCATCTTTTCCAATTTATTATGAATTAAATTCACACATATCTCAAAAGGAGCAAGGAATTTCTCGTCGATGGTTTCAAAATCCTCTCCACACTTATTGGTCGTAAAGGAACTCTTGCGCAAGACATGACGTCAAACCGGACGCGGCCTGGGCAGATGTATGTATACAATATGTTAATGAAATGTACGGCGATCTCAAAATATATGATATTTATATGTTAAACAATAAATAAATATACATATACAGTCTTGTTGGAAGGATTCTCGTTTCTTATACAGGTTGTTAAAAAAGTGCGTTTGAGATTTTAAGGGGTTACTCAGAATCGAGTATAGAATACAAAAAAAAATATCAAAAAAATCCCATCTACAATACTTTTTCAGTTTCCCATACAAATTCTTGAATTCACTATTCAGATTTAGTATGGGAAACTGAAAAAAAATATTGTACATCGGATTTTTTCTATATTTTTTTCTGTATTGTATACTTGATACTGATTGAAGCGGTCGTGGCTCAGTGCGGGTTGCGTGGTCGCATCGATCACGCAGGTTAACTGACTACAGACACGGTCATAACCTGGATGGGTTTGACTGTAAGTGGCATTTATCTCGACCGTTTCCGTGCTTCGCATGGCACGTTAAGCCGTTGGTGCCGGCTGTTATCGCTAGCAGTCGTTAAGCTATGTCAGAGGCCTTATAGGCGGCTTGAAAACTTCTGACATTGGGGTTGGCCACTAGCCCCACAATCTCCGCCAATCCGGACTTGGCCCCCGCGTGTGGAGTATGGCCTAAACCTTCCCGAGTTATGGGAAGAGACCCGTGCCCCTGTAGTGGGGACGTAATGGGTTGTTAACACTGAGTAACCCCTTAAAATTTCAATCGCGCTTTTTTTAACAACCTGTAGTATATACAGGGTGTTACAAAGTAAGCTTAGGACTCTTTAAGTCATCATACGACCAAATCACAGATATTAAAAGAATAAAATGAAAAATCCAAATCAAATGTTTTTTCTTATTTGAGTAGATGCTTTGCACATTTTTTTAAAACGATTTTTTTCTGTTTTAAATGTATTTTTTTGTGATTAGATGAATTAACCACTAGAAATCACAATGTTAGTTAGTTGCTTTGTACGCTAAAAGAGATTTTTCCGCGCTGACTTTAATATTATAATAACATCATAAAATACATTCACACGATTGTAAAACTTCATAGAAATAGTAAAGAATAAACCATAATTAAGAGTCATCTACTTAAAATATCCTTGAGAAAAACAATTGCAAAATTATATCTAGTTTACATCTTGTTTAATTGAAGAGGTAAATTAGTTTACAAGTCCAATATTGGGCGTGAGAATACGCGTGAAAAAAGAAACAAAATAGCTGTGAATTTATAACAGTGACAAGGTCATTTTAAGCCTATATTATTTTTGCTTTGATGAATAGTTTGTTATAAAAAAAATGTTTTAACTTAATTACATATTCTTGGGGTTTTCCCGCTAGTGTTTTAAATACTGTATAGGATATAGAGCTTTTGTGAAAATGTACCTATACCGATACAGCCTTTAAAACAGTAAGAAACGAAGAAATGGAAAATTTTGTCTAGTCACACACACACACACACACACACACACACATGCAACAGCCTCTGCATGCCTCTTTTTATTATTTTATTTTAAAGAATTTAACATATGAAATATATTTTTGGCTTATAAAATTGTAAACTGAATTCAGAAAAAAGTGTACGCTGTTGATTTCATAATAAATAAATTAAATTAAATAATATATAAATTATTTATAAACATTACTGTGTTAGAAGAAATATATGCCGCATTTATTCAGCATGGTTGGCAAACCGCAAATAAAAATACTGGTATTTCACATAAGGAAACTAAAATAAATCAAAATAACTGACAGTATAGTAAGAAAATTTAAAATTAATACGATCTTTAAAAAAGCGTAATATTTAATATTTTAAAAATATAGTAATAAAATATTTAAAAAGTGTACCTACTTTGTTCTTTAGTTACAGTAATAAATATCAAAACTTTTTGGAATAATTTTATAATTTTATAATAGTGATGGACATTCTGTAATTTATATTGAAATCGGACGGAATTTGAGGAGTGGAAGACCTTGGCATTCGTTTATATCAATATTCTTCTCTTCTGCATGTTGTTTAAAAAAACACGTTATAAAAAAAAATTACATACCAATTAATATCGTCTTTGCCTGCCGTTCGGATTTTATACATTCACTGTTGTGTTGTGTTAGGGCGCTTTTATTGTCATGCGGATTTGTGCCCGCGCGTCATGCTCGTATGCTTGCCGCCCGCAACCTATCATTTTATTACATGTTTTTAGGGCCCTTTTATTGTCATGCGTGCCACACGCACGCGGGTCGCTTTGGAAATGCAGCACACATGCGGACCTGACCCGCGTGCGGGCACAAATCCGTATGATAAAAAAAGCGCCCTTAGCGAAGTGAGAAGAAACGTCGAGTTTAAAATAACTTTACATCTAGAATATACATGTGTAGGTTTCCTAACATTTTCTTTAATTCATATAATTAAAATATTTATTTTAACTGCTGCTTTTTGTTATGAAATGGATAAAAATATAAAGACTTGCAAAATATGCTAAATTTATATTTGAAAACTTTCAAAAGACTGAATTATATGAATGCAAAGATTTAAACTTTTTTTTCACGAGCTTTACAATATCATACTACCAAAAACAAAGCATTTTCCACACATCCTGTAGAATAATTATTCATACTTGTAATATAAGTATGTTCCGGTAAAGTGAATTAGATAAACTGGTTTATTTTCAAACCTCCCCAGTAGTCTACATCAGAAAACGAAAATATACTTTTTTTAATAATAAATTAACACTAAATTCTCGTGTAATTTAATTAATATTACGTTAGCTACAATATATTTCGTTAAGAATGCTGTAGCACATAAGATTCAGAATTTAGAATTGGCCGGTAAGAGGTTGAACCTTGAATGTACCCTATTACATAATAGGAAGTTACATGTTAATCACAAATAAAAAAAATTATATACTAAAATACACAGTGCCCTCAAAATATCTGCTATCAATCTGCCCTATACATTTTTATTTATAATTTGAAAATATATACATATTTTCATATAAAATCCAGTATTAATATCTTTAAACAATATAATATCAATTAAAAAATAGCAAGTAGTTTGGATGATTGGATTGGCAATTATAAAACCTACATTTAACCGTCCCCGATTAAATGTTTGGCTATCTGGTTTAACCGTAAAAAGACGTATTTTTTCAATCATCTATTTTTTCAAATACATATTTCTCCTAGCGACATCCATATTTTAGCAAAGGGTAAACAAAGTTAACTTGGCAAAAGTCAAATTCTGCTGCCAGCTCTTACACAATTCGCTTACGGTATGCGACCCCATTTCAGCCCTGTTTTCTCTATTTCGCCACAAAAATGAATATTTGTATCAAAAAGGTAAATTTATTGCGGATTACCAAGAAGTGTAAGAGATTACGCAATGAGTTTAAGTAACACATTACGATGTAAACAAAAATTGACCTAGGGTCAAAACGTTTCGCCACTGTTTGATAACTAATGCATACCATCTTCCTTTAAAGTCTACTGTTTAACTTACGAGGAGATATTAATGTTAACAACCCATTACCCACTGCAGGGGCACGGGTCTCTTCCCATATATCGGTAAGGTAAGGCCATACTCCACACACGGGAGCCAAGTCCGGATTGGTGAGGTTGTGGGGCTAGTGGCCCCAGTGTCAGAAGTTTTCAAGCAGCCTACAAGGCCTCCGACAGGACTTTACGACTACCATCTAGCGATAGCAGCCGGCACCAACGGTTTAACGTGCCTTGCGAAGCACGGAAACGGTCGAGATAATTGCCACTAACAGTCTAACTCGTCCAGGTTATGACCGTGTCTGTAGTCAGTTAACCTGCGTGATCGACGCGACCACGCAAGCCGCACTGAGCCACAACCGCTTCTGATATTAATGTAAATCTATCAATTATATAGATTGTGACCAGATCAAACCAAGCCTAACTCTAAATTAAATTATTTCTTGATACGGAAGGCTATGAATATACTCATGATAACAAAAAACTTTTCCTTAGGAACCCATAGTCAAATCGTACTCCCATATCAAAGGCCGGCAACGCACTTGTGACTCCTCTGGTGTTGCGGGTGTCTATGGGCGGCGGTAATCGCTAACCATCAGGTGATCCGTCTGCTCGTTTGCCACCTCTGCCATAACAAAAAAAAACGCAAAAAAAGTTTTGCACTCTCCATACTAATCGATCCGGCCAAATCAAATAAGTAGTATGAAGAGTCGACAATTTTTTTGCGATTTTTCCATGGGTTCCTTGGGTTTCCCCAAGGTTGATCAGAATCAGGAGTAGAAGCACTGATTAAAATAGAGTTTGTCACCAAATCAAATCGAGTCTAAATTAAATAGTATTAGTGAAATATATTGTAACCTTAACTAGGCCAGATGACCGTGTGTGATTTGTCCCGGTTATATTATTATTATTATACCTTTAACCTTATTATACATATGTATTTCTAAATACATTCGTATAGGGAAATTAATGGTGTGGGCAATTCCTCTTTTAATTAGATACAATAAAACCATTTTCTTCGTAATTTAATTAAAAATCTGTGCCAAATTTTAACAAAATCTCAACGACATACATACATTATCTTACTTATAAAACCAAGTGGAAACATACATATTTTATTAATAATTAATAATATTTCACTACAAAGATTCTGTATAAAGCTTGTAACATATTCATAATATAATCCGGTTCTTTTGTCTCATCTTAAAGTATTATAATTCTATGCAAATAAAAGACCTTGATCTAAAGTGCTGTTTATGGTTCTATCACCATTTGAGATAAGATTATAATATGATGTCATATAACCATAATGTATCTTAGGCAGTTTGCTTTATGTTAGTGAGAATACTAGTCCCAGACACAAAGTCAATATGACCAAAATAGAAGGGACTTCGAAGGTTTTTGCGCCCCTTTGGAAGTTGGAATCACGGACCAAATTTTAACCCTCTATTTATGGCATACAAAGTCAAAATGGTATTGAATAAAATTTATAAAGTACCAGCTTCACCCTCTGAACCGCATTCAACGGAAAGCAACTCGATACGTCGGCTGCCAGGATATTTCAGATCGGCTTGACTCCTTGGCGCTGCGTAGAGATGTAGCCTCGCTCTGCATTCTCTATCGCATATACTATGGGAAGTGTTTAGAGGAATTGTTCGGATTGATCCCTGCCGCCTCTTTTCTCCATCGGTCTACGTGACACCTTTTTTTTGTGGCTTGACACATTTTCATCTCCATCACTTAGAAAAGAGCGTACTCCCATATCAAAGGCCGGCAACGCACTTGTGACTCCTTTGGTGTTGCGGGTGTCTATGGGCGGCGGTAATCGCTTACCATCAGGTGATCGTTTGCCACCTCTGCCATAATAAAAAAATATTTTTTATGCGGATACTTTGAGAAATTATATCTTAATTTTAAGTTATACACACTACTAACTAATACCTAACGAGAGACTGTATTTACTTATATCCCAATTTACATCGGAAGTGAAATTATTTATCATTCAAGTACCACATAGATTTGCGCTTGCAATTAGCGGTGTTATGTGTTACGATTTAGTTTTAGTTTTTGCTTTTAATATGAATATTTGTCGTTTCTAAGTGATCGGACCTGTACCTAGTTATGGATCATGTAACAATTATGAATTTGCTTCTGATTCTCTCCTCGCAAATATGTACACTTGCTATATATAAGAAACGACCTGACTCTTCCAAAATGCATAGTAAACGGTCAGTAACTCACCAGGATTTTCCTCTGATATCTATACTTGTGGGGCACATAGCTCGTAGAACAGATGGCCGTTGGGGCAGTGAAGTTCTCGAGTGGCGACGGCGGCGCACCGGAAGACGCAGTGTGGGCAGGCCTCCCACTCGGTGGACCGACGACCTGGTGAAGGTTGCGGGAAGCCGCTGACCGGTCGGTGTGGAAATCATTGGGCGAGGCCTTTGTTCAGCAGTGGACGTCTTTCGTCTGATGATGATCTATACTTAAGGATACTACTGATTATTTTCCAAACTATACCAATGTGTCCTATACCAATTTTATAACACCCTGTATAAGATGTAACAAAGTCAGCTGACACTATTTAAACTGTGGCGTCGTTTGTTTTAAAAACAGTAAGAACAAACGTCGCTACATTTTACCCGAATAATAAGCCTAATCACAGATTAGGCCTAAACTTCACATATGCCACAAAAAATGTTGTAGAAATTTTTTGGCGAATCAGTTAAACCAAAATAATTTATTCTTATTTTTTTTTAACAACAACCATACTGAAGCACGCGTAGATATTTAAAAAACACATGTTTTTTACCCAAAAAAACACACAATGTTACCGGTTTTTCATGTTACGCAAAATTTTGACATAAGTAATGCCTATTTATAGATATCCGTGTTTATACATATGTGTAGAATAGGTAAAAAACAGTATTGTTAAAGATTTTAATCATTGAGACGGTAGCATTATTATTGCTATCTCAATTGAGTTTAGTTCGAAGATTTTTATTAATGACAACTTGATTAATGAAAATGTTTTTTTTGTGACCGTATCGATAAGTATGCTGACAATGAGTTGAGTACAATGTTTAGTTTAGTAATAAAATCTATTATTGAATCAACAAGAGAGCGTCTATTTATAATAATAATAATATCCGGGACAAATCACACACAGTCATCTGGCCTCAAACTAGGATTCCCTGTATCTTGGGAACCAGAGACTGATACACATACACATATACCTTTTAAATACATACATACATATATACATAGATATAATACACCCAGACTCAGAGCAAACAATTCTGCTCATCACAGAAAGGTTTGCCCTGTGTGGGGATCGAACCCACGACTCTCGGATCAGAGGTCAGAATCGCTAACCACTTAGCCACCGAGTCAGTCTTTGCGATCCAACATCCGACATTGAAATATAATAGCAGTGAATGAATGAATGAATTAAATCACATTATTTTTAGGTCTTCTATTTCAATGACTTTTTTGACTAAACTTTGAGAACGTTGTTTTCATAAATAGCTCCTTGAACTTTACTTGTTTTCGGCAAAAAAAATCGTCCTGTATATTTCAGCGTCTGCCAAGTGCCCCTTGTCGTCGACTCACCTATAACTCTACGGATCAGTTTTTATACAGGGTCAATTGCCATGGCCGATACTTTGTCTAATAAGCTAAAGCTTATTAAAAAGAACTAGGTACTTAGCTTATTATGTTTTCCCGAAAATATGGAAAAAGTCCGACTTTCCTTGAATTTTCGGCTCTAAGTGTCACGTTTACAGTTAATTTGTAATTTTTTTCCACCAGTATTAATGATAACTATACAGGAAGCGTTTTTAACGTACCTAACTATAACCTCAATGACTTTAATAACGCCAAAACCACAAAATAGACACAGAAGGTCCGCTCAATACAAACCACTAAAATCGTAAGCATATACATGCTTATAGAAATATACGGTCGTTCGAGGCAAGGTCACGATCGCACAGTACGTGATCTTGTCTACGACGACCGTATACGTCTATAAGCATGTATATGCTTACTATTTTAGTGAGCGTATTGAGCGGACCTTCTGTATAGTATTTTGTGCCAAAACACAGTTTGTTTACTTATGAATAATATACTCGTATTGTCATATAATAAAAATATTATAGCTTAGAAACAGAATCAAAACTTAGTCATCATTGAAGTGTATTAATTAGGATGTTAAAAATATAAAACCGGCATTTACATGACGAATCAGCAGATTTAGTTTTTTACGTGGAGGTCAAATTTTAAATTATGCCCAAAACTCTCAGTAAAAAATTTTTGCTGAACGCACGTCTTACGTGGTAACCAGTATACGATGAACTACACTGTAACAAATCTTCTAATGCAGGGAGATCAGCTTACACTGGTAGATTCACAAAACATGCGGTTGGCAATTAATTATATTTTAATGGTCGTCTAAAGGCGTCAATGATTACCTAATACATATAAATTGATTAAAAATTCTTCTATCATTCTTACTTTTTCAAGAAACAAAGTTTTAAGATTCAGTTTGTTGTTTTGTTTAAGGTTAATTCATTAACTCATTAACACATAAAGATTGAATCGAACGCTAAGGTCAACATTGTTATTAAATTTTAATTAAATTAACATAAGTACTTATAAAATATAAATATAGGAGATAGGAAATAGAGGATATAGAAATAACCATGGCTTCTACTCTTGGAAATGATTTGCAAAAAAAAATGGTTAGACGCTTTACGCATTTTTTTGAGTCGTTAGAACAAAGTTTTTTCGACCTGTCTAGTAGACCAAGAATAAATAAAAAAAATATTTGAAAAATATATATTTAAAATATAAAAATATTTAATCAGTTCAATTTTGAAAATTAACACATTTATTACCATATTTCGTTAGTCGCAGACTTACCTACAAACAATGTTTTTTTATTTAAATAGTGTATGTATTTCGAAAAAGTAATTTACATACCCTCAGCGATTTCATGTACCGCTTAGTGCAAAGAGGTATTACATATAAATTCCTTGGTGCATAGCTTCATTAGAATCTGTGTATTCATTTCAATGAAAATTACATTTCATTTACCAAAACGTTGAGTTTACAAGCTCCGAGAAGTATAATCTTTTTGGTACTAACTACATATCTATGCAGCAAAAAAGATCTTAAATATCGAAGATGGGTAAACATCTTCTTGGAAGAAAATGAAAGTTTATTCCTACATAACATATTTTACCGTGGGAGAGCCATGCTTCGGCACGAATGGGCCGGCTCGACCGGAGTAATACCACGGCTTCACAGAAAACCGGCGTGAAGCAACGCTTGCGTTGTGTTTCGCCGAGTGAGTGAGGGTACCGGAGGCCCAACCCCCTCCCCCCCAAATGTCATCCCATATCAAAGGCCGGCAACGCACTTGTGACTTATCTGGTGTTGCGGGTGTCTATGGGCGGCGGTAATCGCTTACCATCAGGTGATCCGTCTGCTCGTTTGTCGCCTGTCACATAAACAAAAAAACAATTAAAAGTCTTGCTAAATAATATTATTAAATATTACGTTAATTGCAACACCAGGCAACTGCCATCTACCCTTTGCAATAGAACGGTTAAAATCTGTCTTGCGATCGGAAGAAATTACTTATTACTAAATATTAACTATTATTTATTTTGTTAAATATGTAGATAAATTCCATTTTTACTCGACCGCGTCAGAAGGAGGGTTATGTTTTTCGAATATATGTATGTATGTATGTATGTATATTTCTTTGGCACGCTCTGTAACCTAAACGTCTTGATGAATTTAACTTGAGAGCTGTCGTTAGTTTCGTCTTGATCCACAAAAAGACATAGGGTACATTTTAATGCAGTCGGGTTTTATTTTTTTTAAATATGTTTAGGTTATTTATTAGCCCCTACTTTACACCTAAAGTTCTGAAGACTAAAAGATCGTGTAGTATGCAGCCTGCGAACCGTACCGACGTACAATATAAAAATTTATCGATAAATATCTTGATTGAGGTCACAGCACTATGTTATGCAACCAAAGGTAAGCCAGTCGAGTCGTCTTGTTTTCCAAATTTTAATTTAAACCAAGTGCCCGATGGAATTCCAACCGTTAAAATGTTTTAACCGTTTTATAATGAACTTTGAACTCTTAAAGTTAAATGCGTTTTGATGTAAACAAATATCTGTATGTTTGTAAGTATTTCGAATAAAATAATCAAATGCTAAGTTAAATTTTAACTGAATAGTAAATTCCACCTGCACGAAGCTATTCACACCGCTGTGGACAGGGAAAAGTGGAAGTACCTGACTCGGCCCCAATCTACAGTTCTCAGTGACTTGACCTCATGATGGTCACGATCCCCACTTCCTGGGGTTACGACTTAGAAGAAGAATAGTAAAAGTATGAAATTAATAAACCGAACTATTTAGTTGCAGTTGACTCTGACCTCTTAACCAGAGGTCACGAGCTCGAATCCTGGTCAAAGTACAGACAGCCACAAAGATATCTGAACCTCTCCGTAATACACCATGAATCATGAATAGCTTTAGTAGGGGTTCAGATATCTCTGTGGGTGAGTGTACCAAAAGTTTATCGAAGATTAGGTATTACATTTTCATACCTGTGTCATAATCGAACACATTTTTCGCCAATTTTATTTTATATAGCTTGGACAAAGTTGTTCAGTTTCACGAGAAGCATTACCATTTTAGGCTTGTCAGCGAATAAAAACACCCTGTTTATACGAATAATAATAATTAATTTAATTAAAATTGATAAAAAAATATTTGATTAATTATTATTTATTTAATTACTTAAATATTTTTTCGTTTATACGAATTAATTTAAGGAATTTTTAAGCGATTTTTTTTTTGCGATTTGACCATGGGTTCCTTAGGAAAAAAATTTTGCTATCATGACCACATGCATACCCCTTGGTATCAAGAACTAATTTAAAGTTACCCTATACATTAAAGACTTTCGGTGTTTTTGTTATCTTTTGATAAGTTTGACGCGAGATGTCGAAAGATCTTTAGTTAGATATTTCTTTACAAATGGAATGGTCCCTATTTCTTTAGTTCACAACTGATAAGCCCTTGGCATCATGTCACCAGTGATGATGATGCCGAAGATGGAAGCGGGCTTACCAAGATTCTCCAACGCAATGGGGAACTGGCTATCTTGTCTCCATGCCGGAACACATCAATGCTATTAACATCGATGTTTAGCGGCAAGACTTGGATAAGATGGTGGTAGCTACCCAGGTGGGCTTCGAAAATGCCCTACCACCAACCAAACAGAGTCCTACAAAGTTGGACCCCGCCGGGAATCGAACTCGCAACATCCTGATGTGAAGCAAGCAGACAACGGAGGAGGTTATGAATTGAACTTTATCATAATAATTGACCACGCTGAATACGTTAAAAACAACCGACTTCAATCGCAACAACTCCAATTTTGCTATGTTTTTGTTGATTTTCTCAAAAACCGCTGAATCGATTTCGATAAAATTTATATGGGACCACCTGTGAAGTATACCCTTTCAAACAAAAAAAGAATTTTCCAAATCGGTCCAGGCGTCTTCGAGAAATCGGTGAATATACATAAAAAAAAACCGACGAATTGAGAACCTCCTCCTTTTTTTGAAGTCGGTTAAAAATACGGTCACCCAACACACATTCACCGCATAGTTTTAAATTAAGTTGTATTGTACATGTAATACAGTATATTCATTGTGTTATCGGTTGTCTAAATTACAAAACAAATGCTAAACGGGTCGCAGCCTAGCTTGAGAAGTGATGACTAAACTATGCGCGTGGGCAGCAAGGCTCGATCGAAAGCGGTGATATAACCTCCGAGACATTCAGTTTAACAGGCCTGGCGTCACTGAGATGCAATAGTAACAGTGATCAAAATTATTTATCTGAAGTAGGTAGCAATGTGCATTTTTCGAAGGTAATTTTTAGTCTACTTAATATATTACGAAGTTCCAACGTTTCGGGAAGTGTTTGTTTGTTTGTAAACTCTTTATTGCATACAAAACACATAAAATACAATACAGAATACAATGTTAGCAAAGACGGACTTATCTCTTTCGGATCTCTTCCAGTGTTTGCGGAGAGAGGAGAAACGTCGGGTCCAAAAGAAACTCCCTCGAAAACATTTTTTCAAATAATAGTCTTACAGGAATGTTAGGTCATACATACTACACACACGAGGGCGAAGTCTGGATTGGTGGACGTTGTGGGGCTAGTGGCGAACTCCAATGTCAGAAGTTCTCAAGGCAACTATATGGCTCTTACATGGTTAAGTCGATCTTCTTCTGTAAGAGCCATATAGTTGCCTTGAAAACTTCTGAGTACAATTCATTGACTGACTCGGTGGCTAAGTGGTTAGTGATCCTGACCTCTGATCCGAGAGTCGTGGGTTCAATCCCCACACAGGGCAAACTTTTCTGTGATGAGCAGAATTGATTGCTCTGAGTCTGGGTGTATTATATCTATATATGTATGTATTTAAAAGTATATGTGTATGTATATCAGTCGCTGGTTCCCAAGATACAGGGAATCCTAGTTTGGGGCCAGATGACCGTGTGTGATTTGTCCTAGATATTATTATTATTAAGATCACCAGATAGACTTATTCTTGGAAATCCAAAATTCTCTTCGCAATTTAACTCAGTGTTCCGTAGGTAGGGAAAGTTGTTCAGGTTCATGCGTCAAAATCATGGTTTTTTTTCTGATATTTCAGAAGGACCCTGTTGTTTTATAACCTACAGGGTTATTTTTGGACCCTCCACAAAAAGTTACTGCTACTCATGAAACTGAGCAACTTTCCCCAAGTAACCAATGGTCAATTCGCAAAAAAATTTTGGGCATCTCCATACAAAATAGGCCGATCACGTGATCAAATTAATATGGTGGGGGGTACAAAAAATAACCCTGTATGTTGCCTTTTGTATTAGAAAAAATATTAAAACCCTAAAAAATTAAGACATTGTATTTTACAAGAGACGTAAATATTTAATTACCTCCAAAAATAATAAAGGATAATAAAATAATAAAGAACATCAACTGGACACGCGAACAGTGAAAGTGTTCCATAAACAGGTTGATTGTTAATGCAAATATACAGGGTGTTGATAACCAGCTGACATACTACTTTGCATATTGTTACCATATATACAGGGGGTCTTCAATTTCCTCGAAAAAATATAATTGTTTAAACATGGGTATTTAATAACGCATTTTTCGCCGTAATCATTATTTTATCTGAGAAATTTTCATGGTTTGAAGTTTAAACATTGGTATTTAATAACCAATTTTTCGCTGGAATCATTATTTTGTCTGAGAAGAGTTATAATATAGAAGCGACGGGAGCCTAGGACGAAAGTTTTTAAGGTTCCAGTGGCTCGCACCAATATTTTAAAATTTGCTCCCACTACCCGGGCGATAATAATATTAAACGCGGTTTCCGAAAAAATAGACATATTCAGTTGCTCATTGACGGAATTCGAAAAGGTGACCTTAGGTTACTTGTGTAATATATAACTACATTATTGTATTGGGTTTATCCTGTAAAAATAATGTAAAGTTGAAATAAACAATAAACAATAAACAATAATTATAAATTTGTCTTTTGGGCAGAAAGACAAAATTTTGGCCGGCCCCCGCCAGGTGGACTGATGATTCAGCCAGGCTTGCGGAAAGCCGCTGGATGAGTGTGGCTCAGAGCAGTGCTGAGAGGAAGTCTTATGGGGGAGGCTTGTGTTCAGCAGTGGACATACAATAGTATCATCTCACTAATATTATAAATGCGAACGTATGGATGTTTGTTTGTTTGGTCCACTTTCACGCCGTAACTATTGAACGGATTTGGATGAAATTTGTTAGGTAGATAGATAAAGCACTCGGCTAACACATAGGATACTTTATCCCGGAAAACTTATGGGTTTACGGAGTAATGCTTAAAACTCAACTCAACTTCGTCACTAGATGGCGCCACATTAACATTTTCTTTCTCTCTGGCTGGACCCAGTCCAGCAGACGAAGTCGCGGGTTGAAGCTAATATTGCATAAAAATATTTGATGTCTTTTTTATCTGCAAGCGAAATCTCTTTGACGTCATCAGTGACATGAGCTTAATCAACATCCTGTATATAATTAAAATTAATTATTTTGTTGCACTCGATTACGAATAACTTACATGTTGGTTTATTTAAATTAACTAGGTTCATTATGTAACTTAACACACAATCTTAATCTCGTGCAGTTAATAGTGTGTGTTAATAAAGATCCGCCATGTTACAGTAAGGTAGCTGACAGCTGGTCATATAATAATATGTTGTTTTTTTTAAGTGATAGCCCAAGTAGCACAGGTAGCATTACAAAAGATCACGTTTGGTATAACTCGGAACTTAAGGAATTAATAAACACTTAATACGGTTCAACCGAGAACTTAGAGCTGCGCATTACGCTTTAATCTGTATAATAGCATCATAAAAGTAGCAACGGACACTACTGTTACGGGATCAGAGTTAAAGCAGATGTCAAAAATGCTTTCTTACAGCCTTAATCGCATTGGTTGCATAAGAGAATTTTAGTGGTAGTAGAATATGATAATTGCTGTATAAAGACGTAGAATTATACCACTATCCTCCTCCTCCTCCTTGCGTCGTATTCCTCAGTGATGAGGGTCGTGACCTCCCTTTGGTAACACTTTTTCGGTGATGATCTTTCGCCATTTCTTTCTGTCTTCAGCAATGTGCAGAGCATCGTGAAGGTTGGTAACGAGAGTGGTACGTATTTGATCAGTCCAACGCATCGGGCTGCGGCCCCGTGGTCTCTTTCCTTCCATTTTGCCAGTAACCATTAGTTTCTCGAGGTTATCTCCGCTCTTCCTAGCAATATGTCCGAAGTACTCAAGAATTCTCTGAAGGCAGATGGATGATAGCCTCTTAGAGATCTTGAGTTCATGCAGGATTGACACGTTGGTACGTCGTGCTGTCCACGGTATCCCCAGCAATCTTCTCCAGCACCACATTTCGAAGGCGTCTATGCGGGTGCGATCGGCCTTTCTTAGTGTCCATGTTTCAGCGCCATAGAGAAATATGGAGAAGACCAGTGTGCGTACAAGTTTGATTTTGGTGCGTTTAGAGATGTTTCTGTCCTTCCATATTTTGGCGAGCTGTGACATTGCACCTTTGGCCATCCCAATGCGTCTTCGAATTTCCAATTCGCAGGAACCGTTGTTACTGATGTTGGAGCCCAGGTACACGAAGTTGTCAACGACATCGAGGTTTAAGGTGCCAGTGAGCTCAAGTTTGGCGAACCGGTCTACTAACATGACTTTGGTCTTGGCTCTGTTAATGGCGAGTCCTAACTCGGCACTGACACGTTCCATTTTGTTGAGGAGAGTTTGTAGTTCGGCCTCGGAAGCGGCGATGAGGGTGGTATCATCAGCGTATCTCAGATTTGTGACTTTGACGCCGCCAATAGTGACGCCTCCATCCCAGTCTTCGCAGGTCCGCCTCACGATGTACTCTCCATAGGCATTAAACAAGATGGGAGATAGTATGCAGCCCTGTCTCACGCCCTTCCCGAACCTGATACCACTATAATGCTAGCATTTTAAAAGAGTCACTGTGAACTACCGTACAGCCAATAGTCTTAGAGTGGTGTACATTTAGAGTGATTTCACGCAAAAAGTTCCACATTGGTTCACCTCGACTCTGTTATTAGTCTCTTTCGCAAAGTTGCATAAAGGTGTTTAATTAGCACACGTGAACACCAAACGTATTTGGAGATCCTCGTCTAACTCAGAAATACAGCATTTGGCTGTGAAATGGTTCACTTGAACTCTTATTTACTGCAATAAGCATAATAGAGGAACTGGAGTGTACTCTTGTATAGCCATGGTAATTTATTCAGGATTAAAAGAGTTCACATAGGTTTCTTAAGAATGCGCCATTTTGTTATAACCTAAACAGTATATCATATAACAAGATTATGCTGTTATTTATATTTTACTAATAATTTCTGCTTTTAATTAGACCTTAAACATACACTTATTATAATATAATATAAAACTTTGCATAATTTTATGTAAATCAGACAAAAATATTTTAACGTATTAGTTTTTTCACAATATTTCTAATTAAAAACTAGATATTTTCGAGGCGCGTAAATTTTTTGCTTTAAAACCATATAAACATTCACAGTGAACTTACAATCCCAAGTGTTTTCACATGCTAATAACATAATAAAAGTGTATTTATACCTAAGTTACCAAAAATTCTCAATTATAACATTCACTTCACCATTAATCACACTCTAATGCTATTTAAAGCAGCTCTGGCAAATAAAATAAAGTTTTCTAGTGATCGAAGAATATTATAGAACCTAAAGCGTTATATAAGACTAGCAGTCACCCAATTCTAGCGCTTAGTCTGTATAACAGGACAATCGTATTCCGTTAAGCAGCTGATAAACAGCCTTGTGAACCATAATAATTCCAATATAGTGCTACTATAATGATTTTAAGTAGAAATGTGAACCAAATTAGAACCATAGGCTGAATAATTTGTGCCCAAATAAGAGTTATATCGGTGTTTACAGCGCTGTAAACACCATTATAACACTGTCTTATACAGCTCTTAGTTTCCGTGTACACCAAATGTGGTCTCTTATAATGCTACTTGTGCTACTTGGGAGGAGCCAAACGAGCACACGGATCACCTGATGGTAAGCGATTACCGCCGCCCATAGACACCCGCAACACCGGAGGAGTCACAAGTGCGTTGCCGACCGTTGTTTCAGTCAAATATGTTTATTGTAAATCATTGATCAAAACTTTTGCGCATATGTATTAGAATAGCATTAGCTATGTCCCGCCATAGGCATACAATATTTATAATAGTAATTATGCGCAGTTTTTAGTAAGTGTCACACAATTTGTCACATACCTTACAATCTATCATTTAAATATTCATTCAGTATATGTATACATATATTTTTTTTCCTTCAGGATTATCCTTCCGGATGTATCTGGTTTGTTACCCCTTCTCCATCGAGAAAATTCTGAAATCTTGTTTTTTGTCTTCATCAGAAATCAAGGGTAAATTCCCATTATAAATTGATCTCTTATTACAAGAAGATCTCCTTTTAGCCTCGGTTATCTAACACTGGTTACGGAGGTGCAGAGGCAGCCAACGATGTCAAGGCTGGGATCGCTCGTTCAAAATGAGACACAAAGATATTGTTTGTGAATCACACATCACACGTTAGCTTTAGATATAGTATAGCTACCTATAGTTATGTTAGTACAGCTCATAGATGTAAAGGCCGTGTGTGTTTGTCCATATCCATTTTACATTTACTTGTTGTTAACCGTTTCGTAATGTAAGTGGAAAAAATGGTATTTTGCCTTGGGTTTTTCTTAAGCATAAAACGGTTTAAACTCATTTGTTCTGGATATCATTTTGGCGTAGTTAAGACGTAGGATAACTTGATGGTAAGTGATGATGATGCCGAAGTTGAAAGCAGGCCTACCAATATTCCCATCGCAATCAGCAACTATATTATTTCTATCTTGGAACATATCAAAGCTCTTAACATGGATACCTATTTGGTGGCAAGATTTATACAAGACAAGCAGAATGCATTATTTCCGAATATTTCCAAAAGAACCAGAACAGAGTTCAACCCCACTGGGAATAGAATCCGTATACTTCTGATGCGAAGGTAGGTAGCAGTGTACACTTTTCGATCGTCATTCTTTTATCTACCTAATACGAGGTTCCTACCACTCGGAACTCGTATACCCACCGTTTCGGGAAGTGTTTGCGGAGTGAGAAGAAACGGCGGGCCCTAAAGAAACTCCCTCCAACACATTTAAAAAAAAAAAATCTTATATTCTATTACATCTTAATGCTAGATCAATAAATGAATTATACAATGTCATGTCTGTAAATGAAATATAAAAAAATAAGAATAAAGAAAGAAAGGATTCAAAAGAAATAAAAGTAAAAAAAAAGTTGACTACTCGCTATATATACCATGGTTGCTATATAAATAAATCTTATCGCATCATATTAAACGAAATCAGCTTCGCTACCTACTTATCGACTTTTTTAGGTACTCAGGTAGGCGCCGGGCCAGATCAATGAAACACTATGATCAAATGATCTATATGTTGTAATAGTGTTTTCGTGTTTGTTTCGTTTTTTTCTATATGTTTATGGTGTAAGAATTTAAATAGAGACATTTGTCTTTTATGCAATAACAACATCATCTTTTTAGTAAATTAGGTGTTGCATATAGTGATTTATTTTTTTATTAAAACTAGTTTTCTTCTACCTACGACTTCGCTCGCAATAAATTGTTGATTTTCCCTTGGAAACCACTTAAGGAATCAGGATAAAGGACAGCCTATCTCTTTCTCCATGTCACACTTCGCTAAGCGGATGCAAAATTTCACCAAAATTGGTTAAGGCTTTAAAACGTTAAGAGGGCACAACAAACAAACAAATTTTCACGTTTACAATAATCATCATCATATTGGGTATAACTAACTGACTCGATAAGTGATTGATTAGCAATCCTGACCTCTGATCCGAGAGTCGTGGGTTCGATCCCCACACAGGGCAAACTTTTCTGTGATGAACAGAATTGTTTGCTCTGAGTCTGGGTGTATTATATCTATATATGTATGTATTTAAATGTATATGTATGTATATCAGTCTCTAGTTCCCAAGATACAGGGAATCCTAGTTTGGGGCCAGATGGTCAGAATGATGGGAGAGTGATCGTGTAACCCACTGTCTGCCGTCAGTCTAGATTAACTGTGTACCGTGAAAATCATCCATCATTCTGGCGTCAGTCAAGACTGCTGGACCAGACTGACGCCAGACTGAGCGTGTAACCTTGCTCTAAGCATTGCCCATAGACTTCCACTCAGCACGGCTCAGCCACACGTATCCAGCGGCTTCCCGGAACCCTGACTGGATCATCAGACTAAATATGAGATTACTTCGACACAGAGTATTTTTTTAAATAAAAAACCATAAGGCCTTAAAAATAATAAAAAAATCGGGCCATAAAACAACAGATATTTTGTGGAATTCACAGACCCGGCCCAAAGTGCGGGCCGGGTCTGTGAATTCCACAAAATATCTGTTATTTTTTACACATCACTACAACTTTGCCGTCATAAGAAAGAAAGCCGCAAAATATACGAAAACTGGAGTGCTCAGAGGAATTATTTGGATTGATCCCTGCCGCCTCTTTTCGCCATCGCTTTACGCGACAACATTTTCATCCCCATCACTTCGATGGTTTTCAGTCCACAACTGTGCGTTTCACTAGAAACTTTCAGCTTCGCACAACCAAACTGTGGAATAAATTGTCGCCTGCGATATTTCCGGACCGATACGACATTCAAACCATCAAGAAAAGAGCGTACCAAATCAAAGGCCGGCTACGCACTTGTGACTCCTCCGGTGTTGCGGGTGTCTATGGGCGGCGGTAATCGCTTACCATCAGGTGATCCGTCTGCTCGTTTGCCACCTCTGCCATAAAATAGAAACTCTATATACTTTGCGGCCTTGTTTCTAATGAGGGCAGATTATTTTGAAAAAAAAAAAAAGATTACTGCTCCAATACCTATATGTATGTGTTCAACATCCTTGATAGAATATGTACCACCTGTATAAAATAATCAGAACCAAATTGGTAAATGTCAAGCAATAAAGAACCATTAGGAAGCTTAAATAATTTATTTTATTAGAATACACTGTGGGTTGTCCGGTATTTGGTAAAACGAGAACATATATACATGATATGTATAGTATAATACGATAAAAGCAGTGGAATCTAAATTGAAAATACGTAAATGGTTAGTTGTCAAGCCTAATAAATGAAATGAAAATTTTTCGAAGTAGGTAGCAGTGTACACATTTCGAAGGTCATTTTTTTTCTACCTAATACGAGGTTCCTACCACTCGGAACTCGTATACCCACCGTTTCGGGAAGTGTTTGCGGAGTGAGAAGAAACGACGGGTCCAAAGAAACTCCCTTCAACACATATTTTGAAAACTTCTTATGTTCTAGATTTACATTTACTACTTAGAACTACATATAAACAAAGACTTCAATCAATTAACTCAGTGCTGCTTGCGTGGTCACGTCGATCACGAAGGTTAACTGACTACAGACACGGTCACAAACTGGATAGGTTTCACTGTAAGTGGCTTTTATCTCGACCGTTTCCGTGCTTCGCAAGGCACGTTAAGCCGATTGTGCCGGCTGCTATCACTACACGACAGTCGTTAAGCCATGTCAGAGGCATTATAGGCTGCTTGAAATCTTCTGACACTGGGGTTGGCCACTAGCCCCACAACCTCCTCCAATCCGGACTTGGCCCCGTGTGTGGAGTATGGCCTAACCTTCCCGAGGTATGGGAAGAGACCCGTGCCCATGGATTGTTTTGTACTAACTACAACATAAAAAAAAGTTTGTAAGCGGGTAAATGTGTGTGTTGCGTGACTTGCACTAAGCAACCGTCACCGGATCTTACCCGCAGGGGGGGGGGGGTCGCCTTAACAAAGGCCCTTGCCATACTGTATGTAGTCCTAATATACAGGGTGTAACAAAATTGGTGTAGGACCCGTTAACTGGGGATTCTACTCATCGTACTGAACAACTTTTGTTCTACGACTTTGCTCAAATCCTAAAATAATTGTTGGTCTCTCCATACAAAATTGACAAAATAGATGATCAATTTGTATGAAAACTCCAATTTTTTTTTTGATTTGAGCAAAGTCGTAGAACAAAAGTTGTTCAGTACGATGAGTAGAATCCTCCGCGGATAAATCGAATACTCTTCATATTTGTTAACTGTAATTTCCTGATAACAAAATTTATTTGTCTATAAAATAACTAACAACTTTATATAACTGGTTATACCCAGTTGCTACTGTTTTTTTATTACAGATAACTAGCTATCGTATTTTTGAGAAATATTTGTCAGAAATTTTAAAAGATTGGTGAGTAATAGACGACGAACTGGAGTTAATAAATTCCGTAACATTAAATTTAATTTATACAGCCTTGAACTATGAAAATAACGTTAAAACCTAAACATTCTACCGGACTCGTCAATCATTTCGTATAAAAAAATTCCGCGAGTATTTAATTCCGTCGAAATATAATAAAAATAAGAGACAAAATATAATATATTTTAGATAAAATTCAATATTTATTATACCGGCAATCTGCTAATATAAAATGAAATTAAATGAAATAATATTTATTCAATTTAGGTATCACTGTACACTTTTCGAATGTCATATTTTTTCTACCTAATACGAAGCTCCTAACACTTGGAACTCGTATACCCTAATAAAAATGTCTTCTTAAAATTATTTTCGAAGAGCAAAATAAACACCCAATGGTCTGTATTCAAATAACTAAATAAACTGTCTAAATCTTATGATTATAATGACAGCTGCAAGAAAAACTAAATCAAAACAATACCTACTACGCGGTTTTGTCAACCTATAATATGAGAATCCTACCACTCTCGGAACTCGTATACCCGCCATTTCGGCGTATCATCTTATAAAATTCACTGGGATATAAACAAGTAACCAAATATGTTAAAACTATAACTCTATAACTAACGCACAACTTTTCCTTTGTTACAGAACCATGAAGCCACTGCTTGGCGTAGTGGCGATATGCCTGGTGCTTTCCGTGAACGCACTGCCAGAAAACATTGAAGACATCAAGGCACTGCCTGAGAGCGACGATATAGCCTTAGAAGCTGAGGCCAGCGAGCCTCAGGTCAGAGCTGAGCGGTGTACCACATGCACAGCCGGCGTCAAATTAAACCTGAAAAGTCCTAACGAACTTCTAGCGCAATTGCAGTCTTTGCCAGGAGGCGAAGTCCATACACAACAGTCTTTTGAAGAGTGTTCCAGTGATAAAGGATGTGCTGGAATCAAGGTTAAAGATGGGAAGGTAGTGGAAAGGTTCGGGAACGTTGATGCTTTCAAAGCTGCAGCGGCTGCCGGATCAGGTAGCGACTTCACATTCCATGCAGCTGGTAACTTAGCTAACGTTTTCGAAGGTGGTATACCTAATGGTGGACCGTTCTGGTGGATGAATCAGGACTCCCCTTTCAAGCAGGCCGGTGGAAACGTTCAGAAATTCAGCAAGTCTAGCTCAAGTTACAGCACCTCTGGGGCAGCTGGAAATGCTGGCGTAGGCAATGGAGCTACGATCTCCGGATCTTTGGACCTGTCTGGGAACCCGTTCTTGAACGGCGACTTCTCGAAAGATATTACAAAACTGGCTGGAAGCTTTACTGGTGCTGGTGTAGAAGTGAAACCCGCTACTTCCTTCCAATCTTCATCGTTCGAATCATCATCCTTCAGCTCAGGAGGTAAAGGAGAGCTTGATCTCTCTAAGAACCCCTTCTTGAACGGTGCCAACAAGTTTGGTAGCACAGGATTCCAAGCGCAAGCTGGCTACCAAGGCAGCCAAGGCTTCGGACAATCTGGAGCTGGAAATTCTGGACAAGGAATTGGCTCAGGACAATTCGGTCAAAGCCAAAGCGGAGGATACTCCTCATCAGGCAAATTCTCTTCATCAGGCTACACGGGATCCTCCCCGTCACCGTTCACGGCGTCAACAGCTGGATCCAATGTGAACCTCATTCAAAGTGCGCAGAAGAACTCTGAATTCGACTTTGTGGAGCAGCAGCAACAGCAGCAGAACATAGATGAGGCTTTCCAGGGCACTGGAAATGTCCACGCTCACGAGCACAGCGGCGGAGATCTCCAGCAGACCTGTGCAGGTCAAGGATACGTGTGTGTGCACAAGGCTCAGTGTAACAATGGTGTGGTGAACACCAATGGAGCTGGCATACTCCAGGCGAAGACCAAGGTAAGAATTTGGTTCATTTTGATATTAGAATAACTCCAATGTTATTGTGGGCTCGATTTTGGGGACTTTCAATTCGGACCGATCCGGATTTAGCTTCTATGTGTGGACTATGACCTAACATTTCTGGGAAAGAAATCCGTGCCCAGCAGTGGAGACACTGTGAATTGTTAAGGTATTAGGGGCTTAAATAAGATTTTAACAGATCCTCAAACTGATAGACTAAAACATACCTTTAAAATATGTACAGAGCTAGAATATTTGGGAAGATTTGATTGACAATCAATATAGATATCATGATGATTTCTCTTTATCGAAACATTTATCCCTTGATTATCAAGCATCTTCACATTTTTCATCATTGCTTTGCTACGTAATAAATATGTATAAGACTTTTCCAATAATCACAATAAACAAATTACCTAACAATAATTACGCAGGATCAATCTGACATTTACGTTAAGAGAAACACAGACATTAAGTATCTTTATACGATTCAAATTAAAAAGACATCAAACTCTTTATATGTATATGCAAAGTAAGATAACGTAAAAAGCTCATTAAATTTTAGTTAAAAGTTCGCAAATGGTATATACCTAAGGTTTATTATTAAAAAAACAGACAGCACGATGGATGCGCGTGCGACTCTATTCACATAGAAAAGTTCATAGCAAAGTTTTTAAAGACAAGTTGTTCAGTTTTATGTCAATGTGTCTTTTTCATACACCCTGTGTATAAAAAATAGAAGATGAAGACACTGAAATTAAGGGAACCGAATCTTAACTATGAAACAGATTTTTTTATGCTATTGCCTTTAGTTCGGATTAAAATGGGTCCCGAATCTGGAAATCCGGTTTTGTCCCCCATTTTCTTGAAGATTTCCTAAGGTATTAAAAGAGAACTGTGCCCCAGTAGTGGGGGCGATATAGGTTGTTCATATTTTACAATTATTTTTAACTTACTTTATTTTTTCTCAATACCAAAGCCTTTTCTGCAATCAGCTTAGCTTTTTCTGAGGTCATGTTTTTAAAAAGAAGTTTTAACCTGTCTCGGATTATACCTTATTAGTAAACATATTTAACAATGTTGGAATAAGCTCAAAGAATAAATAAATATAAATACTGAACAGATTACAATGCGTAAGGTCATGTGATGCGAGTACTAAACTTAAATGTCAAAAACAGCTGTTAAAGGTCGGCCATCTTTAAAAGAGTTATTTCGCTAAACCATTGGCTAAATAGGTATTTTGTATAAGAGGAGCAGTAACCAAGTTTTTAAACAAATATTAAAAAATACACAAAGCGTTTAGCAGTAGCGATTTTTTGGGTTAAAAACTAGCCAAGTAAGAATCGGACACTTGCCCAAGGGTTTCGTATCCAATATGTTTACAGTATATTTTAGTTCATCCTGTTCGGGATCGTTTGCTCAAGTCCAGCTTACACTTGACCAGTTTTTATTACTTCTTGTTTAACGTTAGAGTTTGCACTATAGTTATGTAGAAGCATGTATGTATAACTTGATAAACAATAGAGGAAAATTTAACACGTTTCTTGAATAGCTGTCTGAAGTACCGTCGAATTTTCATCGACTTTCGATTTATTTTCACTATTTCTTACATTTGTTTTAAATTACTTACGATATTTTTTTATATACCAGTCAGAGAAGCTAACATTGACGTTTAATAAATAAATATAACCGTTATCAAATAATTCATTACATTAAAATTATTTTCTGGTCACATTGGTTCCGATCTGCGCGATCTTAAAAAAATTACGAGAGCTTTCAGCCAGCGTTATGCACGGAGATCTTAGATACCGAGATATAAGTCTCTTTGCTGACATCTACCCAATTAATAGCCTACCTATTTACCTAGTATTCTTACTATTACGTAATACAATAACAATTGTCTCAACCTTAGACTAAAGAATCTTTATTTCATGTCTCAACTTATCAGCATAATTACATTAACGGATGTCAATCTAGAATCTAGGAATACAGACAAAGAGGTTTTAATGAACTGCATTTAAAAACGTGTAAGAAGCGTCATACATTAACGGATGCATTCAAGGAGTTGAGTGTTTATTATTTGGATCAAATAAGACAACTTTTTGTTTTACCACTTTTTAAATAATTGACCAAAAAAGATTTTACTCTTCATACTTAAGTTATCAAAAAAGAAAGTTCACAGTTATTTGTCATTTACTTAAAAAAATGCTAGAACCAACGTTGTCACATTTCTGACTCGGTGGCTCAGTGGTTAGTGATCCTGACTACTGATCCGAGAGTCGTGGGTTCAATCCCCACCAGGCAAACATTTCTGTGATGAGCAGATTTGTTTGCTCTGTGTCTGGGTGTATTATATCTATATGTGTATGTATTTAAATGTATACGAGTGTAGGTATATCAGTCTCTGGTTCCCATAGTACAGGGAATCCTAGTTTGGGGCCAGATGACCGTGTGTGATTTGTCCCGGATATTATTATTATTATTTCACTCAATTAATGACCGTATATCTTCATATCTGGCATTAAAAATACATGACTTTTTTGTTTGTTTGTTTTTTTTAAGAGACAAAAGTTTTGTAACAGAACTGAAAACCGATAGGGAACAAAAGGTTCTTGAGTGGCGACCGTGGGTCGGAAGACGCATTGCCGACCGGCCTCCGCCAGGTGGCTTGCGGGAAGCCGCTGGATGCCTATGACACAGAACCCTGATGAGCTTAAAGACAAGACATATTCCAAATGCCAAGATGATGAAGATAAAAATGTTTAGTTTTTTATTAAAAGACCACTGGGAATCGAATGCGGATATCGCCATTTAAGGAAGTAGATGAGTAGAGTCATCGAAGCTTTTATGTTAATGAAAAAGAAAAAACTTAACTTATATTTGCATTGAATCGAGACAAAATAGGTGAATAGATGCATAATAAATAGACATTTTGATTCAAAATCACTGATAATCTAAAATATTTTTAAATAGAATATTTTTAAATAAAATAGTTTTAAAATATTATAGAATTCGCTTTACTTAAGTGTCTTGTTTTCTACACAATGAAAAATTGAAGCAAGTCTTGAAGTTTTTGTGAAAACTAATTTTGAATAGTTGAAAAGTAAACCTTATAAAACTAAAAAAAAAAAAACAATTTTTGTCCCCAGCCAAGAGATTGTCTAAAATAGATTTGTTTAGCGATAAGGCCGCCTACCAATACAATTTCATTTTCAATGTAAATATACTGACTTGACTGACTGATTTAACTGACTCGGTGGCTAAGTGGTTAGCGATCCTGACCTCTGATCCATCAATATGTGTCTCCCATATCGATGCCTCTGATCCGAGAGTCGTGGGTTCGATCCCCACACAGGGCAAACTTTTCTGTGATGAGTAGAAATGTTTGCTCTGAGTCTGGGTGTATAATAACTATATATGTATGTATTTAAATGTATATGTGTATGTATATCAGTCTCTGTTCCCAAGATACAGGGAATCCTAGTTTGGGGCCAGATGACCGTGAGTGATTTGTCCCGGATATTATTATTATTATTATATACTGATTTACATTTTCCTTTTGTATATTTTTATAAGTTTCCCTGAATTTCATTATATGTTCCATATCCGTTTCTTTTCTTAGTTACCTTACCTAAATGAGAGATGGGTCTTGATGACAGGGGTTTTTTTAAGTTAAATACATAGATTTTTTTTTATAATTACGTTTAATTGCGCTAGTTATTTGATATTTATATTTGATGAAAATATGTTCAGCGGTTTTTAGGGTTCCGTAGACAAATGGCAAAAAACGGAACCCTTATGGATTCGTCATGTCTGTCTGTGTGTCTGTCCGTCCGTATGTCACAGCCACTTTTTTCCGAAACTATAAGAAGTATACTGTTGAAACTTGGTAAGTAGATGTATTCTGTGAACCGCATTAAAATTTTTACATAAAAAAAGAAAAAATAATAATAAATTTTGGGGTTTCCCCATACTTAGAACTGAAACTCATTTTTTTTTTCATCAAACCTATACGTGTGGGGTATCTATGGATAGGTCTTCAAAAATGATATTGAGGTTTCTAATATCATTTTTTTCTAAACCGAATAGTTTGCGCGAGAGACACTTCCAAAGTGGTAAAATGTGTCGTCCCCCCCTGTAACTTCTAAAATAAGAGAATGATAAAACTAGAAAAAATACATAATGTATATTACCATGCAAACTTCCAACGAAAATTGGTTTGAACGAGATCTAGTAAGTAGTTTTTTTTTAACACTCACATGCAGCAGCTGTCTCTTTGTTTTTGTTATTATATTATATTATATTTTTAGAATTTAACATATGAAATCTATTTTTGGCTTGAAAAATTGCCAACGAAATTCAGATATAAAAACTGTACGCTGTTGATTTCATAATAAATAAATAAAATAAAAATAAAAATATCTAATCTATGAATCTAGTGTCGAGTATACATGTAAGTTGTCAATTAACACCAATAGTCGCTTAATAAGACCCTCAGGGGATATGTGCCAAGGTATGAGGCAGTCAGGTTAAGACCACAGTAAACGTTCTTATACAGCGATAAAAAAAATGTGCAGTAATACTATAAGATCGGATTCTACTCACGAAACTGAATAACTTTTGTGCCAGGAATTTTCAAAAATAGTTAAAAAAAAGGAACTTCCAATACAAAGCTGATCGACTACCTAGTATATAACTCTTTTTTTTTTAAATCGAGTAAAGGTTTTTTAAGGTAACCTAACGTTTCGGGAAGTATTTGCGGAGAGAGGAGAAACGTCGGGTCAAAAAAACTGTCTCTAACACTTTTTTTTTCATCTACAATTTTGCAAGCAAGAAGGCTTAACTTTCGGAAAATTACTAACTACCTACCTCTTAGTAGGAGTAGGATATAAACATTTGAATTAAAGATCCAAACCAATCTACCGATTTGGGTAATGTTTTCAAGTGTACATACTTAGATAAGTAATAATATACAACTCAGTAGGTATGCTAATAAGAAAATAATTACTTTGAAATAAGCGGAGAGGAACATTATTTTAAAACTGAATTTAGTTAGAAAACTGGTCGCGAGTAGCGTTAGCAGAAAACAGACTTAAAATGACTTATTTAAGTAGTTTTAGAAGTGCCAATTTAGGTAGGTGCCTCCTATGGGATGCCATCTGTGTCAGTACTTTCGCATTAACTGAAAATGAAAATGAAAATATTTTATTCGAAGTAGGTAGCAGTGTACACTTTTCAAACGTCATTCTTTTATCTACCTGATACGAGGTTCCTACCACTCGGAACTCGTATACCCACCGTTTCGGGAAGTGTTTGCGGAGTGAGAAGAAACGGCGGGCCCTTAAGAAACTCCCTCCAACACATTTTTTTAGAAAAAGTCTTATATTCTATTACATCTTAATGCTCAATAAATGAATAATACAATGACATGTCTATAAAAAAATAAGAATAAAGAAAGAAAGGATTCAAAAGAGATAAAAGTAAACATTATTTGTAGCTAATGACTAACAATTCCAAAAACCAATGACAAGAGCAGGCCAGTTCACATCGACAGCACCCGATCACGAGTATAACGCGAGAGTCAGCCATCGCTCCCCTCAACCATATTTCTCAACTCTCAACCATATGAGTCAACCTTGGTCTTCCCTTTCCACGCTATCCTTCAATCTTTCCTTCCATTATGTTTTTTGATGAAGTCGTCATGTCTTATGAGATGGACGATCATCTTTTCTCTTCTATTCTTAACTGTCATTAGTTGTCCTTTTATTGTTTACTCTGCTCAAAACTTTCTCATTTGTAACTTTTTCTGTCCAATTTATACGTTCCATTCTTTGCCAACACGACATTTCGAATGGTTCTATTTCTATCTGTTTATGCTCAAGTGCATAAATCTTATGATGTATAAAATATAATAATAATAATAATATTCGGGACAAATCACACACGGTCATCTGGTCCCAAACTAGGATTCCCTGTGCTATGGGAACCAGAGACTGATATACATACACATATACATTTAAATACATACATATATAGATATAAATGATAGCTTTGCATAGAATGCCTCTCTAATTTTTGCCGAGTAGATTTTGAGTCTATTAATACCTCAAGTAGTGCATATAGTTAATTCCAATCGAAAAAAGCAAAAGGTAAACAAACTTAGTATACTACTGGCGTTGACATGTGTCAGTTCCATAGTAAGTTTGTTTACTTTTTGCTTTTTTGATTGGAATGAACTATGAATATGAAATGTTATTGTCACAATTTTAGTTCTACAATTTAGATACGCAGACAAAATTCAAACGCCAACGTAACTGTACGTGAAGGAAACTCGATTGTTTGTTTTGCTGTCGCTACCAGCCCGATGTCCTGAAGGTTGCGTATTGCGACAAAGCAGTAAACCCGTTGACCTGTCTGTTTACTGTTTATGTTTATACTGTGGTCTGCCCCAGTGTGAGTAGTATGAGATGTGGTGATGACACTTAGCACCAATGAAAACCAACAAATTAGAGATAAAATAAATACAATTCCATAAACAATATATTCAAGCTTTTAATTAGGAATATCAAGCGGTCGTAGCTCAGTGCGGCTTGCGTCGTCGCTTCGATCAAGCAAGTTAACTGACTCGAGATACGGTCATGACCTGGATTGATTTGTCTGTTAGTGGCATTTATCTCGACCATTTCCGTTGCTTAGCAAGGCACGTTAAGCCGTTGATGCATGTTGCTGTCACAACATATAGCGTCGTTAAGCCATGTCAGAGGCCTTTTAGGCAACTTAAAACTGCTCACACTGGGCTTGGCCAGTAGCCCTACAACCTCCAACAAATCCGGACTTGGCCCCCGTGTGTGGAGTGAGGTCTAACCTTCCCGAGGTGTGGGGAGAGACCCGTGCCCCAGCTGTGGGGACAATATGGGTTGTTAAAGATTAGGAATATGACGTCATCACATCAGTTTGGCAGACGTTATCTGCTAAACATAGGCACAGTTATACAGGGTGTAACAAAATTGGTGTAGAACCCGTTAACTGGGGATTCTACTCATCGTACTGAACAACTTTTGTTCTACGACTTTACTCAAATCGCAAAAAAGTTTTTGGACTCTCCATACAAATTAATCATCTGTTTTGCCATTTTTGTATGGAGTCCAAAATTTTTTTGCGATTTAAGCAAAGTTGTAGAACAAAAGTTGTTCAGTACGATTAGTAGAAGCCCCAGTTAACGGGTCCTACACCAATTGTGTTACACCTGTATACAGGATGTTAAAAAGTGCTTCTGAGATTTTAAGTGGTTACTCAGAATCAAGTAAATAATTAAAAAATGATTTTTCCAACATTTTTCCTATATTCCGAGTAACCCTATACAAACCGAGTAACCTATTAGTATTATTGGTACTACATACAACATGACTACTCCCTGCCCCTCTAAAGCCCCCCCTCCTGCGGGTAAGATCCAGCGACGGTTGCCACGCAACACACACATACATATACGGGTGTTTAAACGTCATATTTGGAAAAGTTGTATATGTCGACAGATAGCATATTTTGTGTCAAATAAATGTATGCAGAACTTCTTCATTATAGGTATTATAAGTAACACAGTAGCCAGCCAGGGAGTTGCAAGATTTCAACACGTATTACAAGTGTTATTCTCTAATTATGCATTTTAGTTATTTATTATCTAACCAATAGCGCTGCAGGTCTGTACCGTAATGGTTATTTGTGAAGTTCAAATATTAGGATATGTACAATACATTATTGTTATCTTCTGTCTGTACAAATAGACTGACACGGTGGCTAAGTGGTTAACGCTCCTGTGTACTGATCCTTGGGTCGGGGGTTCAGTTTCTACCCAGAGCAAAGATTTCGGTGATGAGCTGATTTGTTTGATTTGCTGTGGGAATCTTGTAGAGAACACTTTGTAAATCTACAAATATTGACTGTACCGAGCTTATACATATTGATTTTATTAACTGATCTGATTAAACACTTTGAGAAGTTTGAGACAAATTAAGAGAGGGCAGAGCGCCTTGAGACACGCAGGAAGGATATACTAACCACATTCGTTCCTAAATTGGGAGTTGTACAGCATGGTGTGAGGTGTCAGTCTGTGAAAATGTTCAACAATCTCCCTATTGAAATAAAATCAATCACAAATGTTAACATCTTTAAAAATAAATTAAGGCATTTCTTGTTGAAGGGGTGTTTCTACAGTTTGGATGAGTTCTTGACGAAAAAATTTTAATTCATTGTCGATTAATCTTAATGTATCTGTTGACATGTTTTTATATAATATTGACTTCCTTGTTGTAATGTTTTTTTTTATTGTTATTATTATGACTACTTAATTTGATTTGATTTTACTACTTACTGTTTTCTTTAAATTTATATTTATTTTGAATTATTTAAAATTAATTTATTGTTATTATTATTGTAAAATTCCCACACAATGCATTTTGTTTTTTGGACTAAATATGATGATGATGTGTCCGGGTGTATAATATCTGTTTATCTATGCAATTAAATGTTTTTTAATGTTTTATCAGTCTCTCCTTTTATACCGGGAAACTTTAAAGAAAAAAATACAGTAATTGTATTTTAAAAAATCATTACGCTAGTCAGAATTTAATACATTATTTATTATTGATTAATCTTATATCTATTTTAATATTTCACCCACCGCATAGTAATAAATTAACAATCTAGGCGTCATAACTTAACCAGTAGTTAGTTAATTAGAGGTTTAGTTAAACGATGAGTTAATTTAAACTTAATGATGGTAGTGCTAAGCTAACTACATATTTTAAATCTATCATGCTTAAATTATATCTAAAATATTTTTATAATATTTAATAATTTTGACCAAATCGAAAGAATCTTAGAATCCGAAAAAGAAAATAATGAAGAACTCGAAAAGAATTTATCAAAGATGAAGATAATAAATAACTCGCATTTCAAAATCCGTCAAATCATTTTGGCTAAAGACGGTAACAATGAAAGAAACATACAATACATACACTATAATAACCGGACAAGTGCGAGTCGGACTCGCGCGTGAAGGGTTCCGTACCATCATAAGAAACTCCAAAAACACGTCTCTTGTATGGCGACCACCTTTAATTTTTAAATCTTTATTTTTTATTTTTTTGCGACTGTAGAAATACAAACTCTGTGAGCATTTCAAGCATCTACCTTTTGCCATTATGAATATAAATGCCAAAAAATTCGTTTCTAGTAGGGGAGCCCCTTTTAATTTATATTTTATTATTATTATTTGTTGTTAGAATGGCAACAGAAATACATAATGTGTGAAAATTTCAACTGTCTACCTATTACGATTCATGAGATACAGCCCGCCGACAGACAGACGGACGGACGGAAGGCTGGACGGCCAGCGAAGACTTAGTAATAGGGTCCCGTTGGCCTTTCGGTACGGAACCCTAAAAATATGACTTTTTACTTGTACAGTCGGGAAAATAGTCACCCCGTACGTAACCCATTTACGTCTTACTCCGGAAACCCATTACAATATTAATAGATAATCACAGTTTAAAAATCTCAGCACGGCATTCGTATCGAGCGGCAAAAAAAAAAATGGCAGCTAATAACAAAAGACAATCACAGGGAAACACAATAGCACCTCTCACGCAGAAAAAAGGCAATTAATACATGTTAATACACATTTATAATTGTCGTCTGTGTTTCTTGTTATTCAAGTGATGTTATGAATGTCGTGTAATGGCTCGGTACGGCTTGCGTGGTGAGACGGTCGTGGCTCAGTGCGGCTTAACTGACTACGGATGCGGTCATGACCTGGATGGGTTTGACTATTATCTTAAAAATTATATTAACATTTATAAAAGTTATATTAAGAAGAATCATTAAAATCAATTCATAATTGGCGGAGTTATCGCATAACAAACATACAAAAAAACACAGTCGAATTGAGAACCTCCTCCTTTTTGAAGTTGTTGATTAAAAACCTAGGCACGACTAACTGCCTAGTCCGCTAAGCGACAATTATGTCTGTTCTGAATCTCGCATATCATTAAATTTACACTTTATGTCTTTTATATCTTTTATATTCGTGGTAGCGTCATTTAAATCATCTTAATAGTCCATTTTGTAGCTATTCCGTAAAGGTCAAAAGAGACTTATAGCTCGACTAAGTAATATATAAGCGGGGAGCGCCGAAAAATATAAAAATATTATTGTTAACTTATTTTATTAGGTGTTATGGTAGTTTAAATAGTACTTAATATGCTCAGACTAGATCGTTCTAATCTGGTTATAATGCAACCTTTATTTTTAGTAAAAAAAAACTTGTCTCCTTTCAACGCTCAACGCGTCAAAACAACTGACTTCAAATCGTACAATTTTGCCAGAGTTTACGGACGGAATACAATTTACGTATACAGGGTGTAACAAAATTGGCGTAGGACCCGTTAAATGAAGATTCTATTTATCGGACGGAACAACTTTTGTTCTACGACTTTGCTCAAGTCCCAAAAAATTTTTTTGCACATTTTATTTATTTATTTATTTTATTTATTATGAAATCAACAGCGTACAATTTTATATCTGAATTTCTGAATTTTCTGTCTTTTTTATTTCTGAATTTATACAAATTGATCATCTTGTTTGCTATTTTTGTATGGAGAGTCCAACATTTTTTTTGCGAATTGAGCAAAGTTCGATGAGTAGAATCCCCAGTAAACGGGTCCTTCACCAATTTTGTTACACCCTGTATATCGAACCCCGTCGAAGTCATTATGTATTAAAAAATATATAAAAGCGTTCAAGATACAAAAAAAAGTTAAAGAACCTCATTTTTTGGAAGTCGGTTAATGATTCACTTGTGAACTCTGATAGTGATATTGTTGTCAGTTAACTGCAGTCCAAATTTTAATTTAATTTTTTTTGAGAGTTGCATTTTAATTTCTCTACATAATATTGTAATTATTTTTTGCTAACTAAATTAGTGTTTTAAATGGTTTTAAGGCTTTCTTTTTTTTTGTTTTATTTTACCCCGAGACGGGGAAGGCAAAGGAGCAGAGCCATACAGCCTAGTCTGTTGAAAATCTTCTGTCATATAAAGGCCAAAAGTCATTTCTTCCGTATTTCTTCGTCATCATAGAAAAATTCAATTAAGGCCAAAGCCATTTCTCTCGTCTTTAAATTTCCTATTCTTCAGCAAAATGATAGCACTTTTGATGAAGATTTCATGGACTTCTTGAGAGCACTCGAAACACAGTCTACACACTTTTATTTTATTATCCTACATATTAGACACTTAAATGGCACTTTATTGAACAATACACTATCCATATTATGCATTAAAAACCACTATATCTACTGACAACTTTATTATATGAGTTGTCACCCAGTTGACAAAGGTATGCTTCTTTATACTGCCTAGAAACTCATAGAGCAATATAATTTATTACCTCGCGAAATGTTATGTCATTATTTAAAGGTGGCTAATAGAATTGTATGTATTTTATTATTGCGTATACTCTACATAAAACTTTTAAAAAAACTGATCGACTTTCAAAAATGTTTTTCTTTTTTCTTCGCCCTTTTTCAGGGGCAGACTAAAGGGCGTAACACACTAGCGCTATACTGTGCTATAAAATCCCCCACACTCATGGACGAAGTGGGGTGACCGTGAAGTTAGAAGCAGCATGCTAGTATTGCCGTCCATGAGTGTGGTGGATTTTATAGCACAGTATAACAATAATATAATAATATACGTGACAAATCACTCACGGTCATCTGGTCCCAAACTATTCCCTGTATCTTGGGAACCAGAGACTGATATACATATACATTTTAAATACATACATATATAGATATTATACACCCAGACTCTGAGCAAACAATTCTGCTCATCACAGAAAAGTTTGCCCTGTGTGGGGATCGAACCCACGACTCTCGGATCAGAGGTTAGGATCGCTAACCACTTAGCCACCGAGTCAGTCATAACGCTAGAGTGTGACGCCCTTAAAGCTTTCATAGCTATACAGCCTAGTCTTCGCCACTTATTTATCTGTCGTACATCATTCACAGTCTGACGTCAACTCTACGAGAGTTATATCAAGTTTTTCACGTGTTTCCTTTGAAAATCGTTTCAAACACGCTCCAGGCTCAGGCATGGGAGAAATGATTGTAATTAAGATACATACAATTGATCATCAATTGATTTTAACACGTAATTGGATTATAAATCATCACTAGTTATTATTACTCTTTGATTGATCTGAATGAGGTAAATTAATAGTCCGGTACAAATCACACACGGTCACCTGGCCCCAAAGTAGGTTTCCCTGTATTAAGGCAGGCCCCGACTCTGTGGACCGATGCCCTGGTGAAGGTTGCGGGAAGCCGCTGGACGCGGGCAGCGCGGGACCGGTCGGTGTGGAAATCCTTGGAGGAGGCCTTTGTACAGCAGTGGACTTCTTTCGGCTGATGATGAAGGGAACCAGTACATACATAATATAGTTATAATACACCCAGACACAGAGCAAACAAATCTCATCTCCTCATCACAGAAATGTCTACCCAAATAAGGAGTCGAACCCACGATCATCGGATCAGCAGTCAAGAGCGCTCCTACTGAATCAGTCAATTAAGCTAAATAAGTCAATGGCCCACCACCAAAAGTTGGACCCCGCCAGGAATCGAACCCGCGATCTTATTATTTGTAGCGATTTGCCTAACCACCATTCTACTGAAGCATTAATCTAGACGGAATATCTAAAAAAAATCATTCATATCCTGAATTTAAGCTTTTTCTGTGACATTAGTACACGAACTGTTGAACTTTCAAACTGAATAGAAACGGATACGTAAGACGGTAGTCTCAACAATAAATTAATGCAACATACGATTCAAGTCTAGACTAAAACCTTATATACGATCCAAGTCTAGACCCTTTTGAGCTTTTGACATACTTAGCGGACCCGTCAGGGGCCATTTTGAAATATCAGCCAGATTTCCTTTGAATAAATTTATTGTCTATTAGACATACAGTATTCGCGACATGATAGCAATCGTGTCGCGGTAAAGTTGCCGTTTTGGCATTTTCAAAAACATTACTACATTAGTTGGGCTATGCGAGGTAAGATCATTTCGTAAGCACTTAGTAACTGCATGTGACAAAGTTTAATTCCGTATGTATGTTATTCTAATAGGATAATTTGTTTAAATATCCCTTCTTATAAAGCAGATATTAAAAGGTTATATTTAAAGTTGCTATCGGACTTAAATGGTACACAAAGTAACGTAGAAAGAAATAAAGAGAGTAAAATAGAAAAAAATAAAAGAGAACTCCTCTGGTGTTGCGGGTGTCTATGGGCAGCGGTAATCGCTTACCATCAGGTGATCCGTCTGCTCGTTTGCCAGCTATCACATAAAAACAAAGAAAAAAGAAAAAGAAAGAATGAAATACGTGTTGGTGAGTTTTGGAGACAACTGCAGTACTCGCCACATAAGTTTTTTTTTTTATTACAGTACTCGGAAATCGATAAAAATGTCAAAAGTCATCGTTAAGAAATGACATTAACGCCATTAAAAAAATGTGTTGAAGCGAGTTTCTTTGGCCCCGTCATTTCTTCTCTCTCCGCAATCACCTCCCGAAACAGCGGGTATACGAGTTTCGAGTGGTAGGAACCTCGTATTAAGTACACGAAAAATGATCTTCGAAAACTGTACAGTATAAAATATATTTTCATGTCATTTTCATTCGAATCTTCATCTGTTTTATAAATATAAGACCACAAGTTCCAACAAAACGTATTGCAAAATTCCTAAGTACACTCGTCAACAAAATAGATACATTATGCTTTGCGCAAAGCAAATCGCGCAGATGTTTCTTGTCAATACTTAATGATCAATGGATCGAAAATCTTTCGTCGCTAACCGAAGACAATTTTTCATGCGAGTTGAAACATGGCAGGCTTTTGTATAACATTGAATTGGGTACAGTTGTGATCGAAAGTGATTGGGACAAAAAGTGTAGGCTCCACGGTAGTGACTTCGACCTCCTAATTAGAGGTCACGGGTTCAAATTCTTATACAATACCAATGAGTTTCTTTAACTAATGTGCATTTTTATACCGATTTCTGTAACGTGGGAGAGCCATGCTTCGGCATGAATGGGGCCGGCTCGACCGGAGTGATACCACGGCCTCACAGAAAACCGGCGTGAAGCAACGCTCGCGTTGTGTTTCGCCGAGTGAGTGAGGGCACCGGAGGCCCAACCTCCCCCCTTCCCAATTCCCTCCATCCCCCATCCCATTTCAAAGGTCGGCAACGCACTTGTGATCCGTCTGCTCGTTTGCCACCTATCACATAAAAAAAAAAAATACGGTGAAGAAAAAAACATCGTAAAGAAACCAGTACTTGTGCACATTAAATCGCTATAAAAAATTACTCTGACTACAATAAAATAAGGCGTTTTGCTTACATTTAGATACCAAGTTTTATTAAATAGGAGTGCATTTATAAATAAGAATTATAACCAATTATAGGGTTTACAAAACCAGACATCAGCCGTATAAGTATCCTTTACGATACGTAGCTTAAATTGTCCTACACGATAAGAAGAAATAGTAAGAGTTACATTACATGCCTAAGTTTGTATGAGAGACAACTCCTTTTAAGCCCTTATGGCGCCCACAAGATGAGAAGAAATAGTAAGCTTTACATTACATGCCTATTCCATGTTCCAATCAAGAAAAAGCAAAAGGTATACTACTATGGAACTGACACACAACGTATAGTTCATTCCAATCAAAAAAAGCAAAAGGTAAACAAACATTGTATGCATCTGACATTGTCATATGCCAGTTCCATGGTAAGTTTGTTTACTTTTTGCTTTTTTTGATTGGAATGAACTATAAGTTTGTTTACCTTTTGCTTTTTTTTATTGGAATGAACTATACGTTTGTATGGGCGAAAATTTTTCTAAAGCTCATTTGGCCAGCACTTTTCCGCGCGACCGTACCCACGCAATCGCGAATGAGTGATGAGCGAACACTTGACCCGCCGGGCGGGTGCCAGTGCCGGTTCGAGTCCCCGCCGGGGCTATAGCACTTTCCAATAAATAGGGACAAGCCTTTTCGGCGGTTGGGTAAGATATTTTTGTTTATATCGAGCTTATTAAAGGCAGGAAAGATACATCCCGAAACGGCGGGTACAAGATTGACCCACAGCAATAGTGTGGCTTGGACTTTTTTATTCAAATGATTATATCCTATCTTACTCCTAATATGAGGTAGTCATTTTACAAGAGGTGGGCCTTTTTGCTTGTAAAACTCCAGCTGAAAAAAATGTGTTGGAGGGTCGAAACTAAGGGTCGAAATTAAATGTCGTTGATTGTCCTTTGGACCTGAAGTTTTTTCTCTCTCCGCAAACACTTCCCGAAACGGGGATATACGAGTTCCAAGTGGTAGGAATTTGTATTAGATAGATTATAAGATGACCTTGGAAAAGTATACAGTGCTACCAACTACGAATTAATTTTTGATTTGATTTGTATATTAGTACAATTAGGTACAATTAAATGCCACACACAGGCGCCAAGTTCGGACAACCTTACAAATAAGACGAACATTATTTATAATACATAGAGACTGACAGACACACAGCACTCTGACATTAATTGACATTATTAATGACCTAGTAGTTTTGGATTTGCGAAACAGCGAAGCTTACATGACCTTTTCAAGGTGTTTTATCGGCCTAACAATATTATTTTATACGCATATTACGAATGCAATTCCATATTATTTACTTTATTATAAAAAATCTATCAAAAATAAATTAATTTTAATTTTGATTTTAATTAGGTAAACATTAGAAAAGATTATTTGTTTCAATAATTTTCATATCATTTCATGTTTGTCACAGTTGTTATCCTAGTGTGCTAAAAAAGGGTTATGTTTAGTTGTGTCCAAGTCTAAACGGCTTGGATCTTGATGGATTTTGGAGCACGAAGTTTTTAATCATGAATGACTTAGTATAGGTACAAAATATAGCAATGAAAATTGGGTTTTAGCTCAAAAAATCATTTTTATTATTATTCTGTGACTTTAAAACCTACCTTTGCCGAAGTAGTAAAATTATTTTTTGGAATTTTCGTACGTATAAACCTTATGTGACCGTGAACCTTATGATTGTGTGGGACGTTAATTTTTTTTTTCAAATTCAGCAAATTCATAGAAAAAGTTTTTCATAAACACCCCTTTTATAACACCTCGCATATTTTAATTAAAATATAATCTGCTTGAGCAAAAAGTTAAAACTACGTTTTTTCTTGTTACAGAAACAGTACTGCAACATCAAGACTGAAATCTGCTGCAGGATCGAAATCTCCACCTTGCAAGGAGCTGGAGGCCTCCAAGGCTCCCTTGGAGTTGGATCAGCCACATACTCCGGTGGTAACCAGGGATCTGGCCTCTTCGTCTCATCCAGCCAGGGTGCTGGTGCTAGCCAGGGAGGAGCATTTGGAGCCAGCGGGTCTGGTTCAAGCCAGGGAGCCTCATTTGGAGCCAGTGGATCCGGTTCAAGCCAGGGAGGATCTTTTGGTGCCAGCGGATCTGGAGCTACTGGCTCAGGCGCCAACTCCAATGGATTTGGATCTTCATCTAGCTTCGAATCATCATCTAGTTTCGCAAGCTCATCACGTGGAGGTGCCGGTCAAGCTGGACAGGGAAGCCAAGGATCTCAGGGTTCTCAAGGTTCTCAGGGCTCTCAAGGGTTTGGTGCTTCGGGATCATTCGGCAGCGGCAGCACCAACTTTGGTGCAGGAGGATCCTTTGGAGCGACTGGTTCAGGAAACAGAGGAGTGACAGTTGAGTCCAGTTCATCCACCTTCGAATCCCGAGGCACAGCTTTCGGAAACAGAGGCGCAAATGGTGCTGCTGGTGGTACCAACAAATTTGGAGCTACAGGATCCGGTTCATCATTTGGCGCTGGAACCAACAAGTTTGGTGCAACAGGTTCGGAGTCATCTTTTGGGGCTGGCTCAACTAATTTCGGTGTAGGAATCGGTTCAACACCTGCACCAAACTTTGGCTCTACTGGAAACGAGGTGGTCTACAAGCAGACCAGTCAGTCGAACTTCATCGAAACAGACTCCTTCTCGGCTGGAAGCGAAAATGCTGGAGTCTTCCGTCCAGGTGCCAGTGGATCAGGACTTAAACCTGGAGTGCCTTACCTACCACCAGTAGACTCCTCAAAATCTGGCTCAGGTGTTATCAGCTCAACCGTCTTCCCCTCAACCTTCCCCCCAAGACCTGTGACCACTCCTAAACCGTACTACCCACCGCCCTCAACATCTGCTCCTGGATATCTACCTCCTCAGATTCCAGAGCAAAGCATCAACACAGAGACCAGGGTACCAAGCCCCAACTATGATGAAGGATCAATCATTCTGGACGAGACGAGAAGACCAAAACAGCCTCCCGTTGGGCCAAGCGGTGAGTGGTTTTTCAAGATTGTTGTAAGATTTTAGCATAGTTTAATTTTCTTTGAATCTTAAGAAAATATCAATGCCCCTTCTTTTGAAATCAAACTTACTTAATCCTTTCCCCATTGCTCCCGTACTCAATATATCTAAGTACGTAAAAAATCGACAATCCCCTCTCTTAATCTCTCCCCCCCCCCCTCCCCCGCTAATAAAGCGTTGACTGCGACTCAATGCACGTTCAGTGACACTTTCATGCAGTCTTCACTCGATTATCTTGTTTTCTCCTACATTTCTAGTTCGTGCAATTTTCTTGTATAGAGTATTAGTCGTGGGGCTAGCTCAACTGAGCTATCTGCTGATGACAGGCGGTTATAAGTAACAACTCTGTTGCACAGCATATGACTGACTAACGATGACATTTCGCGCTGCCTCCTTAGAAAATGTCCTCCTCCGATGTCTCAGCAGACCAGAATACCTTGCACTTCTCAAAGAACCTTGTTTGACATACCTTTTCTCCTCCAGTGGGCGACATCCCAGCAGGATGCGCGGCTGCGTTGAAGTGCACACCGATCGAGTACTGCACAGCTGAAGGAGTCATCTCCAATACCACTGTTGTGCTGACAAAGGACCAAGATGCTTACAGAGTACCACTCACTGTAAGTAATACGCTCGGAGGGATTAGAACTTGAGACGCCTTGCGCTCATGTTTGTTTTAGAATGTTTCAGCCATCATTAGCGGGGAACGAGGTTAATACGCACAGCAAACATCTAGAGCAAATCCACACAAGCAAACAATCTAAAGTGGCCGCTATGAATGAACACACAACTAAGAAAAATCTGTCAAAGTAAAATGCACTTGCACGCGCGTACATCTACTTTGGCAAAGTCATTCGACCGCGTTTGCCATCTCCTGTTTTAAATCATCCGAGATCTTAATTAACCAGTGCGACTTGCGTAGTCGCTTTTACAGACACGATTATTACCTGAATAGGTTTGACTCTTAGTGGTATTTATCTCGATCGTTTCCATACTTCGAAATGCACTTTATTTGGCCCCCGTTGCTATCACTAGATGTCAGTCGTTATGCTATGTCTGAGGCCTTATTAGGCAGCTTGAAAACTTCTGACACTGGGGTGGACCATTAGCTCCGCAACCTTAGTACCGATCCGGACTTGGCCACCGTGTGTAGAGTATGGCTGGTTTTATCTTTACGAGGCTTAGAAAGAAACGTGCACTTCAGCTAGCAATAGGCATGGTATGGGTTGTACACAAAGTCAGGGACAAATTATACATGGTCATAGGGTTTCCTTTCTTATTGAATTCAAGACTACATGTTTCTTTTGTTATATGGTAAAATCTGATCACATTTCACGATGAAAAGTGGCTTCCGCCTTCTATAACTATCTGTAATACTAAAAGAGCTATCAGCTTCTTGTCGATCCAAAAAGTCTAAGATGGTACGCGACGTATGCTGACAATCTCGCCGGCACAGCGCACTGCTGGCGGCAGGTATAGAGCGATACCCACACAATCGGACCTTGCATAATAATAACCTAATACTAGTAAAGTATTTTCATTACATCAAGCTTGTCATGAGTTTTAGCAACGATAATTAAATAAATATAGTTATTTCTTGCGACCGTGGATTGATTTGTCTTGCAAGATAAATAAATGCCAGAAATGTCATTCTGCACTGAGCGCGCGCATTGCGATGTCCAATGATTTTGCTTACACAACACAACAGTAGCCATTAAATGTAAAATTTTATGCAAATCGTTCTCATGATAGTGAGTAATTTGACAAGAAACGTTTTGAAATTCAGAAGTAATGATGAATTTGAATGCATCTTTTCGAGTTTCTGTCAAAGAGCTAAATAGTACCTAAACATAGAATTCTCAACCTCAAAAATGAGACTATTTTAGTACTTTTTTTGCACTGATTTAAAAGTTTTGTTGGACAAAATTTATTAATTTTCTGAGTAGTATCTACCATCTTTATTAATATTGTATTATATCGTAAATGCAATCAACGGAGCAAAGGGTCGACCTGATTTTGCAGAGAGATAATTGAAAGAATGAGAAGTGACATAGGGCCGGCCACATTTGAACATGTTAAAATATCAAAGTCCTTCGGAAATCACATCGGGAACCCAAAAATATGTAACTTGAGAAAGTAACGCTGTTTATTGTTATAACCTCTCAGCCGTTTTCACTGAAATTTGGCTCATATCCTTAGATAGAGGGCAGGAAACAATAAAAGAAAGTTTTCCGTGTTCGCAAGCCGCTTGCGGCCAACGTTAGAATCAAAACTTTTCAAGCCACCTATACGAGATTCAAAAGACCTCTGAGATGGCATAACGAGTGCCATCTATTGATAGCAATCGACACCTGTTGGTGTGGTGCTTAGCATGCCTTGCGAAGTACAGAATGGATGGATATAATTGCCATTAATACTTAAATTAATCCAGGTTATAACCGTATCTGTAATCAGTCTCACTTCTTAGCTAGTCTCCTAATCAATCCTTTCTCCCCAGGACTGCAAGGACCTGGAGACAGGTCGCGTCGGCAAGTGTTGCCGTGATCCCTTCTACACGGACCCATGGCCAGCCAACCAGCTCGGTAAATGGGTTCCCGGGGTCTTCGGAGGGAACGATGGGAAATACAGCCCCGACAGCAGGGGTAGCGGCAGCATCGTCAGACCTTCCACCCAAAGACCACCATTGACCGGTTCCACGTTACTGAACAACATTCGGTAAGTTTTGGTTATGGATAGTCCTTTTTTTTGGGAATTCAGCGTGAGTTCCTTGGGAAAAGTTGTTTACTTATTAAGTCACAGAGTTTCTCAGCGTTTAAGATGCTGAGACCAGTTTTTAGACCCTTTAAACATATGACCATCAACACAACAATAAAGATTCCTATAGATTCCTTCAAAGCCACGAAGTTTGCCCTTTATGATGTTTGAATAAGGTCATATTCTATTCATTATCTCCACTTTTCTCAACAGAACACCAAAACCGACCTTACCTCCATTCGGACCAAACCAGGTCACTCCTGGATTCCCCGGCTCTACTGCCAGCTCATTCGCCCAGAAAGGTCAATTTGAGGTCAGAGGTGAAGGTCAATACGGACAGGGAGGTCAGGGTCAATTCGCCCAAGGCGGTGCAGGTCAAATAGGCGTCGGACAAGGTAATTTTTCTATTTGTCAGTCAATATAAAATACATAATTACGTAAGGATGATGGATAACAAAGTTTGAATAATTATTTCAATTAAGTTAAAGACGTAGGTAATTTAAATGAATTCACAATTACATTTTAAATACGGGCTACCAATACAGTGATGATAAGCTGCTATATCGTCCCTCGTCGTCGTTAGCCGTATCCACTGACGCGAAGCTGGGCTGAGCGGGGCGAAGATCAGAGAATAGTAGCAAGTGTTTCCACTGAAGCGGGGCGAAGCAGAGTAGAGCAGAGTGGAGCGAAGTAGGGCGGAGCGGAGCTGGGTGGAGCTAAGCGGGGCGGAGCTGCGCGGAGTGGAGCTGAGCCGAGCAGACTTAGAAAACGGTCACATACAGCATCCGCGTCAGTGGATATTAGGGCGCATGAACGCCATAACCCGGCCTAGGAGTAGTAAGCAGTCGCCATGGCCGAAATCGGCTGAGGATGGATGATATCGTCCCTCGCACGACCAACTCTACTATCTCATAACCTTGATTATTTGAATTTGGACTTTATCTAATGGAAATAAGGTTGATTTTAAAAACTTACGGAAAATGAAATCAGAGAGTTAGTCGTGCGAGGGACGATTTAACATCTCTTCTTTTACTCGTAATAAAAAAAATGTGAGTGCCAGAACTTATAGGTATAGTAAAAAAATCGGTACAAACATCATGTTTCGATAGGAAATAGCTTCTTCTACGCCCTTTATAGTCAACTATTATATAAGGAAAACGACGAATAAAATCAGTGGTTAGCCGATCCTTAAGGGCTAAAATAGAATGCATCGTATGCCAGTAATTGTGCTATCTAGCCCGCGAAAAATCAGCAAGCTGTTTCGCGGCAGGTATAAAGCGAGCAGTTAGGTACCCATCTGAGCTTCATATTAAATACCCTCTGAGCTGAGCCACATATTTACTGATCCAGTCTAATTATTTTTTTAAGCAGGCGGTCAATTCGCCCAAGGAGGTGCATCACAATCGCAATTCACATCAACAAGCTCTCAAACCTACACGTCTGGATCAACTCAGCTTGGCGCGAACAGAGGTCAAGGACAAGCCGTTACTCAAGGTCAAGGTCAAGCCGTGATCCAAGGTCAGGGACAATATAGCCAGGGTGGCAAAGGACAATTCGCCCAGGGTGGCGCTGGACAGTTTGCTCAGGGTGGTGCTGGACAATTCGGTCAAGGTGGCGCTGGACAGTTAGCCCAGGGTGGTGCTGGACAATTCGGCCAGGGTGCCGCTGGACAATTTGCGCAAGGTGGCGTCGGACAATTTGCGCAAGGTGGCGCCGGACAATTTGAGGTTCAAGGGCAGGTAAGAACTAAGTGCTATACTTATTGTCTTTATTCATTTCGCCCTTTTTTCTAAGCCGAACAGCAGAAAAAGTTTGTACTACCCCCAAGTGGAAGGACATTATTTTATTTCTAAAACAATAAATATGACAGTTGTTACTTATTACTTATTCAGACTGACCAGACTTTACTATTTTTTCTTCCTATTTCATTATTAATATTCGTTCCCATCAGTCATATTATTTTAAAACTATTTATATTATCAACGAAATCTTTTAACCCTTCCAAACAGGGCGCCCAGGGGCAATTCACCCAAACATCCCAAACCTCGAAGTTTGGTCAAACCGTCACTCAAGGTCAAAGAGGTCAAGGTCAAGCTGTTATCACTGGGCAAGGTCAAGCTGTAAACCAGGGCTTCGGGCAAGGTGTGCGCCAGGGACAAGGCTTTGCCGTGTCTCAAGGTAGCGGGTTCAACGTCGAAAACGAATACAGCGAATCGACCCAGCGAGTGTTCTTGCAGCAGTACAGCGCTGGGGGACAGTGTGGCCAGCTCAATGTAAGTTATCCCCCATTTTTTCTTACCCTTATAAAAATCATTATTGGGTCACTTTTAACAGCGTCTCATAATAGAGATTGAGACCTGCTTTTAGGTTTATTATAATGATCACCATCAGACGTCCACTGTTGGACAAGGGGGGTGAACCCTAGTGGGAGATTAGCTGGATCGTTAGATTGGAAGGAGTTTCTTTTGGACTCGACGTCTTCCCAAACACTTCCTAAAACGTTAGGTTTACTAGTTCGAAGTTTTAGGAACTTCGTATTAGGTAGATTAATTTATTAGATACCTTTTAAAAGTGTACAATGCTACGTACTTTTTTTTCTCAATCGGTAAGCCCTTGGCATCATCTCACCTGATGCTTAGTGAGGATAAACTTCCAATAAACATATTTTGACCTGGTAAAGGTTGCAGGAAGCCGCTGGATGCGAACCGCACAGGACCGGTCGGTGTGGTAATCCTTGGGGGAGGCCTTTGTCCAGCAGTGGACGTATTTCGGCTGATAGATAGATAGATAGATAGATAGATAGATAGATAAACATAAGTATTTTGATTTGCTTCCATCAAAGATCATGTTAAGGCATCTATTAATGAAATACTAGTTATGTCAGCCTGCAACACAAGTGACACATCGACGACAACTTTCCTTAAACTAATCTTGAATTTTTAATACCATAACTATTGCAAAATTTACCAGTTCATCACCATAATTTTTGCAAGATTAAGTTAATTTTTAGATTAGATTAATTAATTTTGTTTGGTCACTTATATTGCATGCTGATATAGTAACAAATTTAAATTATGTCAAAGTGTAACTTGTGTTGCAAAAATGTGTAGATTTACTTTTTTTTTTTTAATTTATTATTTGTGTGCATATGCTTACGTGACAATGCCGGATCATGCCTCGTGCGAAAAATTAGTGACAAATTTAGTAATAATGAAGTTATTTATGTTGACTAATTAGTTCGAATTATGCGAATATTTAATTAATTTACATATTGATGAATAGAGATTACTTAAATCAGATTAAGAAATAAAAATCTATTGACGTCAGATCAAATGAAACGACCGTGACAAAAACTTTCCGTAAACAATCTAATTTATTAATTCGGAATTTGATCTAGATTTTGGGGTTTTCAATACTTACTCAACACGAAAAGTTAAATAATTTATTAAGAATAACTATGAATATTATATAAAGGGTGTCACAAATAGGTGTCCCGCTCGGTAGACCGATGACCTGGTGAAGGTTGCGGGAAGCCGCTGGATGCGGCAGCGCAGGACCGGTCGGTGTGGAAATCCTTGGGGAGGCCTTTGTCCAGCAGTAGATGTATTTCATGATGACGAACAAAACAGATTTGTGATCCGGTAAAGAGGCTTCTTCTTCTGAACTGATCAGCTGTTTAGCCAGTTTTTTTTTATGGAGAGGCCTAAAATGTCGTCTTTGTTCAACAATGGTAGAAAGAGGTCTAATCATAAAGTACTAGCTTACGCCCGTGACTTCATCTGCGTGGACTTCAGAAATGGGTCCAAAGAGAAATAAAATGTTAAGGCAGCGCCATCTAGTGGCAAAGTAAAATTTTCAGTTTTTTCCCTTTCCTTAGGGAACCCTCGAGTTTTCCGGGATAAAAATTATTCTATGTGTCATCCGAGTGCTTCATCTATCTACCTACCAAATTTCATCCAAATCCATTTAGTAGTTTCGGCGTAAAAGTGGAAAAAACAAAATATCATCCATGCTTTCGCAAAAAATCTTTTTGCTATTTCAGCAATTCAGTACCGAGTACCTATTTGTGACACCTTTATATTGTATTAATAGTTATTCTTAATAAATTATTTAAGTTTTCGTATTGAGTAAGTATTGAAAACCCCAAAATCAATTTCAGAGAAAAACTTTTGGTCATAGTTAGAAGTTTAACTATATAATAATAATAATAATATTTATTTATTTGGTACACACATATTTTAGCTATTACAATCAAGCAAAAATGAGAATTATTGTTGATGGCCGAGTACAATCTAGTGACGGCTGATACCTAAAATAGGCTCGAGGCCTATGCTATAGGCACCAGCACACCCATGATGGTGATCATTTATAAGCCAGAGCTAATAGGTTTATACATATAATAGTATAATTAATACAGATTGTTACTTAACAAATAAAGCAGTGAATATACTTTTTTTACACCCTTTATCACTAGAAGCCTTCAACTCGTTCGTAACGTCAATAACTATAAAATGAAGAACTTGTTTATCCTGTACTGGAAATTATTAAAATTTAAGTTACCGATAGTGCTGGGCCCTTTATAGTAAGGCATATCGATGAAATTACTTCTCGATTACAAACCTCTAGAATCTAAAGTAGTATCTCTACAATTATATTAAGGTTATCTGCAACTTGCGTAACATAGTATACATTTACGTATCAATTTTTTTCGATTAAAAAAAAATCGTGTTGAACCATAATTTATTTTTGTTTTCTTCTATTTTTGATTAAAGTGGGGAATAATAAAGACAAAAAAAAACTAAGATCTTTAAAAGTTATTTATTTATCTTGAATCATTTGTAAGACATACGTTTTCTTATAGTATTTAATCTTTATACTAAGCATATACATATCTGCTAATTTGTTTTTGTACCAAATAAATAAAACAAAAATATCGAAATATTCAAAACGATAGGATATTTCGCTTCTTTTAATTTTATCGAAACAAATCACATCACTATAAATACATAAAATATAAATGTTTTTTTTTATTACTCGCAACTGTGATGACATCTAATACTAGAGATGACGCGTCAATTTTTAACTGTCAAGATCAAAGTTACCTAAACAGGTAACAGTTAAAAATTAACTGCGTTTTTTTCGGCGGCTCGTTTTAACCTCGATTCATTAAATTTAACTACGAAATTGATGATAGTCGATTGAACCTTGGATTTTACGAAATAAATAAAAATGTATCATTAGAAAAACATGCCTATTTTAAATAAAAAAAATAATTTGCATAACTACTCTTTGTCCGGCCATTAATCATGCAATTTTAGCTATTTTTTGGAATAATAAATAAGTAGATGTAACAGCTATATTTCCGCCATTTAAATTATGTAAAATACATTAATTTTGTAGTTTTGTTTATTTTTTAATAATAGACGAGACGAAGTTAACGACTTTGTTTTCCGCCATTAAAAACAGATATAAATCATTTAAAAAAAAGGTTTACTCGATTATTTGATAGTTCCGTTTATAAATGAAAATCTATTATTTTGTTGTAGAGATAAAAAAGTGACTATTTTCTTAAAAATAAATCCTTACTAAATATTATAAATGCGATACTGAGTTTATATGTTTGTTTGTACTTCTTTCGCGTAATTTGCCAACAAATCGACTCGATTTTTTAGAGACAGAGCCATTTGAGGGAATGGAAAGTAATTTCAATTAGCATTGTTTCCCGTAAAAAAATTGAATTTTCTCAGACATAACACTAGAATCCCAAAACTAATGAAATTCAAGGTAGCAACTCTATCGATTGCAATTACTATTTTTTGGTAAAGAGATAGAGCGTTAGGGTTTGTCCCGAAAACTCACTTCCGTTTGCAGCTCGCTCACTCACTTCGAGTCCGCACCCTCAACGACGGTAATGAAAACGACCTAATCTAGTTTTTAAATAAATATTCATAAACCTTACTTACTCTACTCATATAAGAACCAGAGAAATCTAAGAATTGTTATAGGGCTGACTCGGTGGATCAGTGGTTAACGCTCCTGACTACTGGTCCGAGGATTCGATCGACTCCTACTCAGGGCAAACATTTCAGGGATTAGCAGATTTGTTTGCTCTGTGTCTGGGTCTATTATATCTATACTTGTATGTGTTTAAACGTATTTATGTATGTATGTATATCGGTCTCTGGTTCCCATAATACAGGGAATCCTAGTTTAGGGCCGGATAACCTTGTGTAAAATGTCCCAGATATTCATTTATTTTTATTATAAACTCATATGGAATTAGCCCTTCTAAAAATCCATTCATGTTCATCCAGGGTCAGAAACCATATGGAAACCGCAACGAGCTAGAAGTTGACTTCGCAGAGATCCCATGGCAAGCCATGGTCCTGCTTCAGACGAACAGAAGTCTACTCTGCGGAGGAGTCATCACCAGACCCGACGTTGTGATCACCTCTGCTTCGTGTGTCGATGGGTAAGTGTTGCGCACTCTGTAGGTGTAAATATAAATGCCCTACACGTGACCGCGGGTGATGCTAAGTGCATCACCAGGTCACCGCCGTCTAGTGTAGATTCTGATACAGAATGGCGGGTGCACTAATATTTTGGTGTCAGTGCGAATTAATAAAGTTAAATTTAAGTAGTATGTCATTCATACTTTCCTAGTACACTAATCTAATTTTTGTAACCTACAATTTTAACTTAATACTTTTTTAATTTAGTCTTTGGAATGACTTTTTATTTTTTATTATGATGTTACCGGGAAGAGACTAATCCTCCCGACACAGGGAATCCAAGTGGGAGGGTTAGTGTGTTATTTAAAATTTAAATGTCATTACTTTGTATCAAATAAATAATTTATTTATTTATTTATTCAAAACCTGTATAGGTACATTGCCGTGCACCCAAAAGTATACAGGCCACGTCATCTAGTACCACTTGGCTGTATACTTTTAGTTGCACGAGACTGTACTAAAGTACATTTTGGTACATATTGTTTTTCATATGTATTTATTTCATACTTTGCAACCATGCCCCCGATTGCACCAGCTATCCTGATGCACACGCCGCGCCGTCTACACTTTAGAGACAGACAGTAAATTCCACTCGATGAGAAGATACAATTAAAAACATTATCCTCTATCGGTAATAGTTACTCGTAACCGCCGCCTATACCTAGTGGATGGGACGGTTAAATTGTGCCACACGATAAGAAAGAGAGAGAGAGCGAGAGATAGATAGTTACTCGTAACAGATAAAAGTAACTGAATCTTCTCTTCTGCAGACTTGAAGCTAAAAACGTGCTGATCAAGGGTGGTGAATGGAAGCTCGGCATCGATGATGAGCCGCTGCCCTTCCAGATCGTCCAGGTCAAGACCATTCTGCGCCATCCCTACTACAAGGTGAGTTATCGTCATATTGATGACAAAGAAAAAGAAAGGAACAGAATGTGTAAATATCTCATCACTGATTTGTTAACCTTACAGAGTCTATAATACTTAATAACAATGTTATTTATACAGGGTGTTAAAAAAGTGGGTTGAGATTTTAAGGGGTTACTCACTCAGAACAATATTGTTGATCTGAGGTTACTCAGAATCAAATATATAGGTAGAATACAGGAAAAATATTGAAAAAATCCGATCTACAACTTTTTTTTCAGTTTTCCGTACAAATTCTTGATTCACTATTTAGATTCAGTATGGGAATCTGAAAAAAAATTATTGCGGATTTTTTCAAAAATTTTCCTGTATTCCATACTTGGTTCTAAATAACCCCTTCAAATTTCAAACGTACTTTTTTAACATTCAGACTTCAAACTAAATTTTAAAAAACATCCATTTGCACATTCAACTTCATATTTTCAAAATTTTATTTTCGATATATTCGATTCTCAAACACTACTAAGCAAACTCAATTCCTATACACACACACTCTAATTAATTCTGTTCTTTTCTCTTGCTTCCTCTTGAAAAGGCTGGTTCCCTCATCAATGACGTGGCTATCCTTGTCCTGGCTGAGAACCTTCGATGGGCGAAGAACATCTACCCCATCTGCCTCCCAAGGGCTGGAGAGACCCTGGACGCTTACTACAACGGAGCTGGAGAATGCATCGTGACTGGTTGGGGAAAGCAGGTCTTGCAAGGTAAGAAAGCTTTTCATCATCAGCCGAAAGACGTCCACTGCTGGACAATAGCCACCCCCAGGGATTGGCACACCTCCAGTGGCTTCCCGCAACCTTCACCAGGTCATTGGTAATAGCATATAAATTATACATGTTACACAGAGTATACTGTATGATAGGGAAGTGGTCTTGGCTCAGTGAGGCTTGCGTGGTCTCGTCGATCACGCAGGTTCATTGACTTAGGGAACTTAGGGTTTGACTGTTAGAGGTATTTATCTCGACCGTTTCCGTGTTTCGCAGAACTCTTGTTCTACGATTTAGCAACAAATTTACAGGGCTTAAAAACAAAAGACTATCGCCTCTTATTGAAAAAAACATAAACAGTCAAGTGCAAGTTGGTGTGAAAAGCGTTTAGTAGGTCATGATATCATAGGTAACAGACGGACAGACACACTTCTCTTGTTAGCGCGTGCCTAATGAAATATTACGACATTATTAGTGTAGTGGTGTTTCATTCGAAACTTGTGATACCAGTGCTAAAAATTTGATAATAGTTTTTAGGGATCCGTGTGATAACTTCAAAAACCCTGTCGGTCTACGTAAAAGTGATGGTACTGCGTCCCTCGTCGCACGTGCAAACCTGACGTCATTTGAGAGTTAGGTTAGACCTTAATTATAAATGCAAATAAATAGTCAAAGTAACCTTCAAATCGTCAAGATATTAAATGGAATTCAAATTTTAGCAAAACAACGACACGAAAGAATTCCTCAAAGAATAAAACATTATAATAGTGTTCCTGATTAAAAAAAATAGATTTTTAATCTTAAAACAGACCACTTTCCGCAAGGAACCTATACTCAATTTGCAAAAAATAGATTTCCCATTCAAAGTTAGCGAATCAGCTAATCTTCTAGTATGAAAAACTCATAAGTCAAGCTTTTAATAAGTATTTATAGTTTCTTGAGTAAAAGTCACGAATAATTATTTTTTAGGCGTTTTAATAGTATTCATGGTGCTTTATTTAACCCAATTTCTGTGTTATTATAATTACAAGAGAAAACTAAAACACGTAATAAAATTTAATTAAAATCAAAGCATAAATCAGTAATAGTTTTTGTGGAACTAGCACAGTTTTCAAATTATTTATTGCATCATTACTAATGATGCGATAAATAATTATGAATGATTCATTAATGTAGTCTTTGGAACTAAGAGCATTGAAAAAAAAATACGGAACCCTTTGCAAAAATTATGCAACCCACGCTCGAATTCAAAACACATTCTGTCAATAGTCACTTCATTTTGGTGAAACTCCCTAGGTACGAGGGATGTACTGAGCCTACCCATTGTATTTGCTATTATAATTTCGTAGATTTGAAAGCATAAGTGCCCAAAAGTAGGCAGTTATGGAACACTGTACACTTTTCAAAAATCATTTTAAGACTACCGAATATGAAGTTTCGACCACTTGGAACTCGTACAACCTAATTTTTTCCTGTATTTGAATAAAATCTTTAATAAAAATCGAAATAGATAATGAAAACTCAAATCTCTATACAATTTATGATGAGGGGCCATCCATAAATTACGTCACTCGAATTTCATGATCTTTTGACCCCCCAACCCCGGCCTTGTCACAGATGGTCACATTTATAGGACCACCCCCTCCCTGATGTGACGTCACATATTTTGTAATTTTTCGCCCAGAATTAAATAAATGAAAACAGAAATTGCAAAATATACAGGGTGTAACAGAAAGGTGTGATAATACTTCAAGGTTGGCTTTTACCCATCAAACTGAACAACTTTTGTTCTACAACTTTGTTGAAATCGCAAAGAAATCGGACTTTTCATACAAACTTGGTTCGCCAGCTGATCGATTTGTAAGAAAAGTCCAAAAAAAAATTTGCGATTTGAACAAAGTTGTAGAACAAAAGTTGTTCAGTTTGATGGGTAAAAGCCAACCTTGAAGTATTATCACACCTTTCTGTTAAACCCTGTATATTTTTTTATATTTTTTATGTGACTTTACAACGTTTATGACTCCCCCCACCCCCTTGTCACATAATGTCACACTTCGTTGACCCCCTCCCTCCCCCTTTAACGTGTGTGGATGGCCCCTGGTTATAAATAACGAAATAGGTATTGGAATTAGACGTTTTATAATCTGATTTACAAATGGAGCTGTAGTTATACTTATTAAGAAACGAAGACTATGGCTCAAGAAGGCTGACATGGAGGATGCTGCAACGACAGAAGGCCCGGCCCTCTTAATTATGACGACGATAATCCGATTACGGCGTAACAAATACAAAAATTATGATGTCAATAAAGCTCTAGATATATTTGTGAATAAAAATTAATATTCGGTCAAATCAACGCCTTACCAACGATTCAAGCGTCTCAAAATAGTTGCGCGAGATTTCGACTATAAAATCGCGAATCTCGGTCAGAATTATCGAGAAATTGGTCAAAACAGTAAAACAAAAATGCATTTGAGCTCGTTTCTGATTAACTTTTAACCTCCCTAATGGCAATTAGGCAAGATGTTGTCAAATCGATTAGCTGTATGCTGAATTTAATGTTATGTATGATGTAAACATATTTAAGTAGCTATGCCAATATATTTTTTTTGCGCTCGGTATATTTTTCTTTGAAACTAATTCCCCATTGCGTTGGGGAATCTTGGTAAGCCCGCTTACATCTTCGGCATCATCATCACTTACTACCAGGTGAGATGATGACAAGAGCTTACCAATTGCGGGTGAAAAAAACTAGAGATTGATAGAAAATCGAAGTTTTTTTATGGCATAGCTGGCAAACGAGCAGACGGATCACCTGATGGTGAGCGATTACCGCCGCCCATAGACACCCGCAACACCAGTGGAGTCCAAAGTGCGTTGCCGGCCTTAAAATAGCGAATCTTAACTACATTTCATTATCTGCTAATGTCAAATGCGAAAACACTGGTATTGTGTGTATGTACCTACGTCCCAAAAACGTTAAAAGCAGCTAATAAAATAATTTAATGGCAGACTGTTTAAATCCTAATGTTGCTAAATAATTTCATTGCGTAGTTATAGGTGTATTCCTTCGTGGCCCAGTGGTTAGACCGCTCGCTTTACATCAGGAGATCGCGGGTTCGATTTCCGGCTTCCAACATTGTAGGCGTCAGTTTTATTGGTGGTAGGGCATTTTCCGAAGTCGCCTGGATGGCTACCACGATCTTGTCAAAAAGTCTTGCCACCAAATACCCATGTTAACAGTTTATTGCTTCTGTCTTCTAGTATTCGGGTTCCCTATATGATTTTGAAACACTTTTTATCGAGTGTTGTTACACCGATGACGGTCAATCGAAAAATTATTGCTAGACTTTTTTTTATGTGATAGGTGGCAAACGAGCAGACGGATCACCTGATGGTAAGCGATTACCGCCGCCCATAGACACCCGCAACACCAGAGGAGTCACAAGTGCGTTGCCGACCTTTGAAATGGGATGGGCGGATGGGAGGAATTAGGGAGGGGAAGTTTATAATAAGAAAGATTCATCTATTTAATTTGGAAATCATGTAGGGAACCCTAGTATTCAGGTAGCAAGTTATGATGATGCTTAAATATGGAAGAGAGCTTACCAAGATTCCCCAATGCAATGGGGAACTGGCTACGTATTTTCATGCCGAAACAAATAGATAAATGCTATTAACATCGATGTATGGTAGCAAGACTAAGATACGATAGTGGTAGCTAGCTGTACCGCCTCAGAAATCGCCGAGAATCGAATCCGCGACCTCCCCAATTGAAGCGTGTGCTTTAGCTACTACGTCATGGAGTCCTTAGGATCAGTAAGACCCTGATAAACCTTCTGATGTCACAAATAGGAATGGCAATCACTCACTTATCAGATGAGCCGCCATTTTGGTTGTTCTAAGAGATCTTTTGTAATAAATAAAAAGTTCTAGCACGGTATGGGGCATGCGTGCGTCCGCGCATGTTACGAAGATTACCGAAAGTGACCGAAATGAAAGCGAGAGTGCGAATCTCGTGATTATTGGGTCAGTGTCGTGAGGTAGCGACAAAAGAAAAATCTTTCGCTTACGAGAAAAAGTAATATTTTTTTGTTGTCTGTATGATTCGATAAGTGTTACAAATTTGTGTAAGATTCGTTAACTAAAAGTTCTATTAATAAGAATTTCCAAAAAAAATAGGCTTTCCATACGAAACTTACCAAAGATTCATTTGTATGCAGTCCAAAAACTAATAGACCAAAAGTTCATTTACTGACCCCGCATGGGTTATAGCTTAACCTTCCCAAGACCCAACTTTGGGGACACTATGGTTTGTTAACGTAACATTCTTAACCTATGTATGTATTAAAAGGTCGTGGTTCATCCAATGCTGTCAAATTTAAATGTTATGTCATACATAACATTTAATAGAATAGCTAGTTATAAGAATAACTATAGATACTGGTATGCACAAATCAAACAAATTTCATAAGATTAAGCATTGATTTAGCGCGAATACTTGAACTTACTTGTAGGTAATGTATGTGTGTGTGTGTGTGTTCTTTTGTGTAAATCCTAAAGAACCAGTAAATGTTTGTTTAACAAAAATATTACGATAAGTTCAAGGCTGTCTGCGACCAGTTGTCAATAAGGTGGTTTTAATCAGTTTTGTCTAGCTTTTGGATAAGGATGTGAAGGTTATTTTGAGAGGACGTCTGAGTGAAGTAGCAGGTCCACTTGCTTCATATTAAGAGATTGGGGGTTCGATTCCCAGTAGAAAAAATTGTTGATAGATTTTTCTAGGGAGTAGGCCATTTTATTATGATTATTTAGTTTATTTAGGAATCAAACAGCAATAACAACAACATTTTAATTATTCACCATCTTCTCTGTGTTGCCGATAAACATCAATGTTATTTTTTTTATGATAGTATCGATGTGTTCCGTCTTGGAGGTAATTCCACATTGCCTTGGTAAATCCCAGTAAGCCCGCTTTCATCTCTGAGCATTCTCATCACCCACCATCAGGTGAGATAATGCTCTTCCCAATTGTGGATTTAAAATATCCTTCTCGGTCCTCACGTCCCCTATAGGGGACATTTTCCGTGGGGCTTCCCCTGGCGATCTTTTAAATAAAAAATATTGCAATGAATTGGAACTAGATATATGTAAAAAAAGCGTTACACAGAGGACAAACAAAATATATAGTTTACCTATATAAAAACCCCTTAGTACGTCGAAGTAATTTTTTTCAGTGTTACAAATGAAATCATGCTCCAGGACTGAGGAGGCTAAATAATTCTTTAACTTTAGCTGTTAACAGCGCCCTCTGTATATTAAACACAGATACAAAATAAGTAATTGAGTAATTTCCAATTTAAATGGTAATTTTCTGATAACCCACATATAGCTGATGGGGAGGAGTGGACTGTATTATTTAGTAAGATATTGAGCTCCGAGGCAGCTAAACACAGAAATAAGGCAAAATACGTGTATTCAGAGTGAGAATCAGTGGACAACAACCACATATAAAGACAAAACTATAAAAGTAAAATGTCTGTCTGTCTGTTTGTCAGTAAAAAAGATAAGTCTATAAAAAAGTATTTACATGTTGCAATAGGTTCTGCAACACCACCTGATGGGAAGTAATGACAGCAACTTGCCACACCATGGAAGTTACCAATATTTATGTGATCCTTCAAAAACCTTTTCAATTCCTTCTTGAACAATCCCATAGTCCTGGAGACCATCCATCTTCGTTAACAACCCATATCGTCCCCACTGCAGGGGCACGGGTCTCTTCCCTTACCTCGGGAAGGTAAGGCCATACTCCACACACGGGGGCCAAGTCCGGATTGGACAACCTCTTCATCGTCATCATCATCAGCCGATAATAACCTCTTAATTTTTCTCAATTCCCGTGCCATTTCCAACTCTTCCATTTCCTTTCGAACAAGCATTATGAAACCGCTTTTTATGCACTTTTGCACGTGACCGTCTTCAAGTATGCCTCTGGGTCAGTTGATGTGATACCAGTCGGTGGAATGTACAGATAGCATAAAAAGTAAAAACGTAGACTTTTATACGTATGGTAAAATACATAATATTGATTTTAGCGTTAGGCAAAAGGATGACTTCATCTGAAATATTTAATTTATCATTTAAGTATACTATCTTTTTTTTAGGATGACTTCATCTGAAATATTTAATTTCTCATTTAAGTATATCTTCTTTTTATAAGAAATTAATCTTATTTATAAGATGGTACTTACAGTGCGTGGCTGACTGATTCACAAAGCAAAAGTTAGAAAAAACCTCGGAAAATGAAACATATCTACGTTCCTTAGAAAAGTAAATAAAATTAAACAATAAATTATTTGAAAGACTGGCTCGGTTAACGCTCCTGATTACCGATTGCTATTTGCTCTGTGTATGTGTATATGAGTATATTATCAGTCTGACATACAAACAATCAAGGGTGACTTCTGACATTGGGGTTGTCCACTAGGCCCATAACCTCCACCAATCCGTAGTTGGCCCTCGTGTGTGGGGTAAAGCATATTCCCGAGCTATGGGAAGAGACTATGGGAAAATATTGGTTGTTGAACATATCAGTATCTAGTTCCAATAACACAGGGCATTCTAGTGGGTCTCCGTTCCATATGTGACTTGCCAATATTTTGTTTTTATTGAAATGTCACAGAATGCGGATTCCTTGGGCTTGAGGGCTCATCTTGCCTTTACTTACTTACCTATAAAATAACGTTAAGACGGTAAATATATTCAAATGACCACCGGTTTATATGATAATTAAAACACAATACAAAATGGCGGCGGACCTTGCCATCACTTGACAATGTCACATAGCAGGTTTGAAGATGTTATGTCACCAAAATATCGTACAAACTTGTGTATGTAACACATAAATAACATCGCCTTTTATTAAACCGGGTTTCCGTATCTATTTATGTATACGAATTTTTGGACAAAAATTCAAATATAAAAATTTTGACCACTCCCATTTTTATGTAACTTAACTTATGTTCATTTTCATATCGATTGATTTAATGGTGCAAGATAAAATTGTGAGGAAACTTGCACATCGGATTTATAAATGTATATGAAAGTTCCTTGCTACACCGACAAGAGCAAGACTCTTAAATTTCAGACATGAAAGTCGCGTTGCACACGTCCGTAGGTGTAAATCTAAATGCTTTATACGTGTCCGCGGGTGATGCTAAGTTCAACCACAGTACGACTCCAAAATCTTTTTGTTTTTATGGAGAAGTTATGAATATATATCTATCTCTTTCCAGCTCACCTCTCCGGCTCCATCCTGCACAGTCTGAACGTATCCCTCATCAACCCTGGAGAGTGCCAAGCTAAGCTGTCACAAGACTACCCGCACTTACTGGAGCAGTATGACCAGGATAGCTGCGCGTGTGGTCAGCCTACCAACCCGACCAACAACATTTGCAAAGTAAGTTGGAACTTTTTTTAAATTTTCAGGGGTCACTCAGAATCTAGTACAGAATACAGGAAAAATATTGAAAAAACCGGATCACATTTTTCTTCATTTCCCATACAAAATCTTGAGTCACTATACAAATTAAGTATGGGAAACTGAAAAAAATATTGTTGATCGGATTTTTTCAATATTTTTCCTGTATTCTGTACTTGATTCTGAGTGACCCCTTAAAATCTCAAACGCACTTTTTTAACACCTGTATTTGTCGATCGTAGAACTGACCAGATTATGAATATTTTCTTGAAAAAGGAGTCAAGAATGTCATATTTTTATTGTGAGAGTCAAAACTTACGTTACTTATAAAAAATATTATTTCTGCAGTAAGTAAGAAACAAATCTAAAACATCAGAATATATTGTGCGCAAAATAAACTCCATCTATTTTTTTCCGTGCAGTCACTTCAGAGCTCCCCTGGTTCTCTTCCTTCCTCTATAACCAGGACCCCCCTGGTTATAAGGAATGAGGACCCTTTCTATCGTGCCATGTCTTGTTTCCTCCTTCTAGGGCTTCTTATCAAGACATTTTCTTCATTTTCCATTAATGTCGTCTCTTTCCCTCTCAGGTGGACATCGGCAGCGCTCTTGCTTGCACAACGGGAGATGGACACTTCGTTCTGAGAGGAATCTACTCCTGGGACTCTGGTATGTTATCAGCTGTTGCTTCTTTTTTTTATTTACAGTTCGTAAACCCTTGATATCATCTTTTTAGCACAACAAGGGCCCTTTTCATAGAACTACAATATACAAGTAAATTCAATTCCTCGTGGCTCGAAGACTATACAACGCTATGGGTGGGGACTTACCTACCTATCTTATCTCCATCGCTGATGTTTGGCGGTGAGACTAAGACGAAATAGTGATAAGTAGTGAGGTCACTCAGAAAATGCCCAATCAAAAACTACATCGAGACTTACAATAATATACCCAGACTGGAATCGAACCCATGATCTTCTGATGTGAGCGAAGAGGCTGGACTTAAGACACTATGCCAAAACGTATAAAAATATTGACTAACTCGGTGGCTGAGTGGTTAGCGATCCTGACCTCTGATCCTAGAGTCGTGGGTTCGATCCCCACACAAGGTAAACTTTTCTGTGATGAGAAGAATTGTTTGCTCTGAGTCTGGGTGTATTATATCTATATATGTATGTATTTAAAAGTATATGTGTATGTATATCAGTCTCTGGTTGCCAAGATACAGGGAATCCTAGTTTGGGGCCAGATGACCGTGTGTGATTTGTCCCAGATATTTTTTTTTTTATTGTGTAAGATGACAAAAGACTGAAGGCCCACCTGATGTAAAGTGATGCTGATGAGCACCTATAACCCCAGAAGGGTTCAGTGCCTTGCGATGGACAGGATATAATGAACTTTATAGCTTTACCTGTTTTTTTTTTGTTCTGACAGGATGCCAACCAGGCAACCAGTTGGCCGCATTCTACAAATTCGACCTTGAATGGTACGAATGGGCCATCGGTCTCATCGAAAGCGCAAAATACGCTCAGTTCTCATCCGGATCCCAGGTCCTCTCCCAGAACCGGTACAACAGTCAAATCAGTTCGGGAACCAAGGGCGCATACAGCGGCGTGAAGGGCGGAGTTAAAGGACAATTTGGCCAAGGTCAAGGTCAATTTGTTCAAGGTCAAGGCCAATTTGGCCAAAGTCAAGGTCAATTTGGCCAAGGTCAAAGTCAAATAACCTCTCAGTTTAGCTCTGGACAGAGTAAATTTGGAGCTCAAGGACAGTTCGGGTCAGGACAGTTCGGATCTGGAGGTCAATTTGGAGCCGGATCTGGAGGTCAATTTGGAGCTGGAAAAGGTCAATTTGGAGCCGGCCAAGCTCAATTCGGTTCAGGAAAGTACCAGTTCAGTCAGGCGCAAGCACAGGCCGGTGGTAGTGGGTCATTTGGTGCCCAAATCAAGGGACCAGTATCTAACACCTTCAGTGCCACATACTCTGAGAAGAAAGTCTTCCAATCCGAGCCAAAAATCGTCACTTTCACCACGAAACCAGAGATTGTGACCTTCACAACGAAGCCGGAGTATTTCACGTACACGACGAAGCCAAAACTGGTGACTTACACGACTAAACCGCAGTTGATAACGTACGAGACCTCAGGAAGTGGTACCAACCCTCAATACGTTGCGCCAGGAGTAACTTTCAACCCCTCTTTCTCTGACGTTGTCGGCCAACACACGCACAACGCTCAATGCAAGTGCGAAGGCAAGAAATGAAGAGAAAAAAAAGTTTGAAAAAAGTAAAAAGATTCTTTTGATAAATTAAAAAAAAATGCAGTGGATGTGCCATAACGTGATGTGTTGTAATCAGTAAAAAATAGGTTTTTTCTTTTTTGTTTCATCGTATTTTTTTAGAGACAGCAAAAAGAATACTCCAGTTCCTAAAAAGGGTTACCATTTGTGTATTTTTCTTTTTTAATGGAATTATTTGGAATCTGTTTATGAGTATTTCATATTAAATTAAATTCGAACGAGAAAACGAAATCTGTAAATAAATAGATAGGTTACTTTAACTTACAATTTATATTTAATTTTAAACATCAAGTTGTTTTTTATTTCATTATGCTTGATTTTTTATTTTAGTTTTATTTTTATTATTTTGTCTTTAGTGCTAAATACCAACTTTTTTTTATCTGGATATGTATTTTTAAATATTTACGTACATATTTTAACTGCCAATTAATGTTTTTTTTATTATTATTTAAAAGTTATGTATTAAATTACTTATTAATTGGTTATGTTTTAATTTAAGTATTATTTTATTTATATATTTATATACATTTTTTTTATTTTATAAAACATTTCATTTTGTGATTTATACAGTTATATATTTTATATACTTAGAGCATATATTTAAACGTGTACTTACCTAATTTAATTATTATTTTATTTATTAGTTTAAATACTTAGGTATTTTTATTATTAATTAGCAAACACATTTTCTAAAAACTTCTCTTTTACAATTAGATTTTTGACCATCCTGGTGTGTTTTACCACCGAAATGGTTGACTGTCTAATAAAATTGGTTTAATTTTTACAAAATAATAGTTTTAATAAATCATTGAGTAAAATTAAGAATTTTAGTCAATATTGTATTCTTTATTATACATTTATCGATACTTTGTACTACTTGATTCTTGGATTAAGATTTAAAAAAATATAATTAAAATAAAATGGAGGTGCTCTATCTACATTATTTTTGTGTTTCCTTTGGTACCAACCGATCCCTATATAGGGTGACTTTAAATTAGTTCTTGATACGAAAGGCTATGAATGTGCTCATGATAACAAACAACTTTCCCTAAGGAACCCATAGTCAAATCGCAAAAAAAAATTTGGTCCCTCCATACAAATCGATCAACTGACCAGCCAAATTATTATGAAGAGTCCAAAAATTTTTTTGCGATTTCACTATGGGTTCCTTAGGGAAAGTTGTTTGTTATCATGAGCACATTCATAGCTTTTCGTATCAAGAACTAATTTAAAGTCATCCTATATAACCATATCCTCCAATAGGTACGCCGCATACAACCAGATACAAGATTTAAAAACTAAGTTTAAAAACTGTAAATAAACTGTAACTGTAAGTTGCAGATGTTGGACAGCGCATCACGAAACTCAAATGGAGTAGGGCAGGGCATTTGGCTGGAAGGGAAGATGGGAGGTGGACTAGGGTTTTAACAGAGTGGCAACCAAGACCAGGGCGAAGATCAGTAGGTAGACCGACTGCCAGATGGTCGGATGACATGGTTAGCGTTGCTGGACGTTGCTGGGCGAGACTAGCGACGGACCGAGACAAATGGCGTGCAAATGAAGAGGCCTATACCCAGCAGTGGGCTAATGTGGGCTGATTAGATAGATAGATAGAAGTTTAAAAACTTAAACCCAACTACGGAAAAATCCCTCTCTCAAAAGAACGAAACAAGAAATTATTATACAGGTTTAACAAAATTGGTGTAGGACCCGTTAACTGGGGATTCTACTCATCGTACTGAACAAATTTTGTTCTACGACTTTGCTCAAATCGCAAAAAAATTTGGACATTTCATACAAACTGATCATCTGTTTTGCCATTTTTGTATGGAGGGAGAGACCAAAAATTTTTTGCGATGTGAGCAAAGTCGTAGAACAAAAGTTGTTCAGTACGATGTGTAGAATCTCCAGTTAAAGGGTCCTACACCAATTTTGTCACATACTGTATACTAGTAGTGTATTCAGAGGATAGCCGTGGTTGTATGCCACCTTTCTGTTCTACCTAGTACCGGCGTTGCCAGAATGTTACTTTTGTAACACAAAGTCAGCTTTTACAGATGTCAGTTTTTCATATGTCAGAATGATTCTTAAGTACACGCAGACGAAGTCGCGGACAGAAGCTAGTATTGTATGTAACTTTTTACAATAGAATAGAACAGATCAGAACAGAACAGAACAGAACGGAACAGAACGGAACGGAACGGAACGGAACGGAACCGAACGGAACGGAACGGAACGGAACGGACATTATACTGTGAAAGTAACTGAAATATACTAATCTTGCAGTTGTTACATCCGTCAATTGCCTTATTTTCTTGACGGCGTAGGCAGCCAAGCTAAGCCTCCCCGCTAGAGTTGCAATATGTGGGCCCCACTGTAACGTGCTATCTATAGTTATGCCGAGAAAAACTGTACTAGGAACAAAATCTAATTCGTTACCATTTAATATTACTTTATTATGAGTCTGTTTAACATTTGGCAAAGAAAACTTGATGCATTTTGTTTTTTTCGCATTTAGTGATAGATTATTAGCAGTAAACCAGTCTAGTAACTTAGAGAGAGTGTTGTTCATTTCGTCAATTTGTCTTTCTACTCACCTTAAAAAGAAGGGAAGTATCATCAGCAAACAACACAATATTTGAAAGGTTTTTCACCATAAATAGCAAGTCATTCATGTACGTCAGAAAAAGGAAAGGGCCTAAAATAGATCCTTTTCGCCCATTTTCACAGTGGACCCAGAAGAATTAACGTCCTTGACTTGTACCATTTGCATTATATTATCAAGATAAGATTTAAGGAGACCGAGTGCCCTATCCCTCACGCCGTAATGCTCCAATTTTATGAGTAAGGTTTGATGTTCTACGTAGTGAAAAGCCTTAGATAGATCACAAAATACCCCTATTGCATTTTGTGATTCCTCAAATGCCTCATAAATATTGCGTACTAAAGCTACTCCTGCATCTGTTGTTGAACGCCCTTTGACAAAACCAAATTGTTGATTATGCAGGAGACTGTTCATGTTGAAATGCTGAACCATTTGATTTAACATAATTTTTTCAAAAACTTTACTAAGTACAGGAAGCACTGAGACAGGCTTGTAGTTTCCCGGTTCAGTTTTTTTGCCAGATTTTAAGGTAGTACTTTTCTGTATTTCATAAGATCGGGGAATACACCACTGTTTATGCTGGTATTATACAGGCAAGCCAAATATGGTGCTAAAATATGTATAACATTACTGATTAAACTAACTGATAATCCCCGGAGGTCTTCTGTATTTTTTAGCCTCCACCAATCCAGACTTAGTCCCCGTGTTTGGAGTATGACCTAACCTTCTCGAGATATTGGAAGATTATGAAATCCTGAAATCATGAAATGACTGGCCATATCGTTGCGAAGCTCCGAAAAATCTCTAGGTTAGGTTAGGTTACTGGTGTTCCCCCCCATCGTGCTTGTCGTTGGTGGGGGGGCTTGCGTGTCAAAGTCAAAGCTTTTATTTGCCAGAACATAGACCTTAGTCCTTATGACCTTCAAGGCTATGCTGGATAGGGTTACCCATACCGGACAGGCTTGAAGCGATGGAGCAGACGAAGCGCAGCACAGGAGGGGGCACTCGAGACTATCCTCAGGGATTTGTCTCGCACTACCGCAGTGGAGCTCCCTTAGACCCTTCCTGAAGGGTCCAATTAAGGGACGCTCGAGGGTGTCGATTTATCGATGCCCCAGGGGGGTTCCGCGAGAGGTTGGCGGCGGAGCCCAACATCTTATCCGCCGCAGGGGTTGAGGCTTCCTAGCCCCCATCGCTTCAAGACAGTAGACCGGGGGATTCTGCTGTCCACTGTAAGGAAACAGTTGGAGGGTGGATATCCCCACGTTAAAAAAAGTTACTTGTGTTTCTGTATAAAGGACTCCGTAGACTTTGTTTTGCCAGATCTCCTCGACGATATAGCCAAGCATTTCATAATCTGGTCAATTCCTATGATCTGGCCGGTACTGACTCGAGCGGCGGCGGCGTGGGCAGCGGCTTGTCGAAGCCGTCCTTGCCGAGCAGCCAGTAGGTGTGCATGGCGCCCTTGCCCTTGATCTGCGTGAGGCCGCGCGAGCGCAGCCGGTAGCCGCCCGCCGCCGCCAGCAGCGCCGCCGTCGCCGCCGACACCTGGATGCGCCACGCCGCGCCTGCCGCACACACGAACAATAACTCTCAAAATATTTTAAACCGGCTGTAAATGTAGTCGTGCGTCAAATTTTAATCAGTGCTTCTACGCCTGATTCTGATCAACTTTCCCCAAGGAAACCATAGTTTGCGATTTGAATATGGATTCCTTAAGGAAAGTTGATCAGAATCAGGAGTAGAAGCACTGATTAAAATAAAATATGACGCACGACCAGATTTACATACTGCAAATGCGTCCACACGACCAGACTTTTTACAATATAAATGGTAACACTGAAGCTTGCAATAGTAGGTCACGTTCAGAAATTACGGCTTCATCCACATATTCCTTAGATGCTTTCTCTGACTCTGATTGACTGAACACTCTTCTGTTCTGACTTCTGACATTGGTGTACGATTTTTAAAATCTGCGGATATGCCTTGCCTCTTTTACAGGCATAACAGCTGGTTTTCGAGTTACTTGTCGGACAACTAAATTATTAATTTCAATGGTATGTACAAAATCTAGTTTCTGAACATAAAATGCTCAAAATTGCGCTCGCTTCGACATGTTGGGTGATTTATGTGTTGCGATTGTTAAATCTGAGAAACTAGATGAACCTCGCAACCTTAGAATATATACACTATAGAAGTAGCCTCCGCGTGCCCCTTTTAAATAGCAATAGTTTACCCGAGGTGTTGTCATATTATGGTGGAAATTAACCCACTTCTTGCAAAACGTATAAAGACGTACAAGGGTATGTTCGCTCGCCCACACCAGGTGACGATGAAGCTGTATTACTTACATTCGGACATTGCTATTTTTGATTGTCACAAATTATTGAAACTACAAAATGATTTTAAATGTAATATAGCGGACTATTTGAAAACTTTGTTTTTAGCATTCGTTGTCAAACCAAATGCAATGCCCGAATGTTTATGTAGTTTTTAAACAAAATAAATAAAACAAAATTATAGGACACATTTGTGTATTTTCATGGTCAAACAGTTATAACATAACTCGCAATTTTAAACACAACAGATATATGTACAATTAATAAAAATCATAGGACATATTTGTATATTTTCTTAGTCATTAGGACCAAAGTTGCAAATAGAAAGTCTAACATTAACATTATACTCTGCCCGAATGTTTATGTGGTTTTTAAACACAATAAATAAATAAAAAACAAAGGACACATTTGTGTATTTTCATTGTCATTAATGTTATAACAAGCAATTTCAAACACAAAAGATATTATATATAAATAAAAGAAAACATAGGGCACACTTGTATATTTTCATTGTAAGTTTCAACTAGTAAATCAAACATTCTTATCTATACTCAATTTTTTTTTATCATTAATTTTTACAAGATACAAAAATAAACCTATTAGCTGTGGAAGACCATGTCTGTTGTTGTTACCAAGGCTGTTTGATAACAAACAGCACTACTCTATTTCTTTCCACCGGATAAAAAGGAGTCGTAAAAAGAAGAAAAGTATCAAAGTTTGCAACCACAACTCATTTGTTTATCTTTTGTCAAAGGCTAAACTAGGTATAAAACTATTCAATATTATATAAGTTGACAACTTATTACATTCATTCATTTACTGCCCTTTGAACAAAACCATTTTATTGCTGAAATTTCTGATTTTTTCTTCCTTTTGCGACGCTTCTTTTGTCATGTGATGTACTCTGACTTCTAAGTATTTAAAACTTATTGCTTTTATTAGCAAAATGATGTGATTATCAAGAGGACTTTGGTCCTTGATGTGTTCTCTTAAATTGGTGAAAATTTCTTTCCCCAAAAATTTTTTCAATACTGTCGAAATTAACATTGGCAGTGACGTATTTTTATCTAAAAAACTTAGGCCGTTTACTTTTGTTGCCAGTCTTAAAGCATTCTCTGCAAATGTGCATATTTCCACTACATCCTGAGATGGATACCGCAGGCCACCTCTATCTCTTTGAGCTATGAAGCCATCATATCTTTCAGCTATTAATGCTCCGATGCATAGATCACATTTTATGACATTAGCTAGTTTTGTAGTGACAAAACCAGCTATGTACGACACAATTTCTTTAGAAAATCTACTTAGGACCATATGACCCATGTAATCATGTCCTTCTGGGAATTCTGGAATCATTAGCTCTTCTTGAGTGTTTACATTTTCATCAATAGATAATAGTCTATTTTTTGTTTCGTTAATTTTCTTTACTATTTTGCTGCACGTTAATATGTTTAAATTGTCCAATTGAATGCAATTGCCAGTATTAATATTTTTTATTTCTCCATGAATAAGGAGGCGTTTGTAGGCCGCTTTAAACTGTATAACAGTTGGGTTGTTATTAAAACCACCCTTGGAACGCACGGCACTGAAAAAGAGTTCCAAGTGGTCCTGGCTCAGTCTGAAGGTGCAAATATAGCTCAGGTATTTTGTTTGAGTAACATAAAGGTCCTTTATAAATTTTAATGATTCTATTGACGTCAAGAAGCCAATAAAACCAGTTTTTCTCCCAGAATTGATGACTTTCTGTCCATCTAAAAATTTTAGACCCAGTATGTATTCGCGAGCTTCGTCGATGGCTGCTTTGACTTCTGGCCAATTTTTTTCTGAAATGGGTTTTTTAAATCCAGGCGCGGTTAGTCGTCGACTATTAAAAATATCAAACAGATCGTTGAATATTTTTATGAATTTTGCTGTTCCGTCGGAATCATCAAATTCATTTAAATGAAGTTCATTTTTGCAAAAACTTATAGCTTCTGCGACAGACCTACTAAAAGTCTGAGTGGCCAATCGTACTTTCATGATCTGTTTTTTGTAATGTATATGAGATTTTCTTATTTTGTTGGCTAAATGGAGCCCTTCATTTTCTTGTAGTAAATGAAGTTTTTCAATAAACTCCCATGAAATTGTTTCATTGTTCGAATCAATGAGTTTTTTTTTGTCCCCCAGGGTATTTCTAATTAACTTTATCATATGGCAAGCATCTGGCATAACAACAATTTTCTTGCCACCAATTAAAATTGCTGGTTGGATATTCAGCGGATCCTCAAAGTTTGCTCCTAATAATCTCGCCATCGCAAAGTTGGATGGGCATCCATCAAATGTCACTGCAGCTACTTCTACTCCAGATTTGAGGGCCAACATGACGCAATTTTTTAAAAGCGAGCTTCTTTGTTCCCCATTTACTCCGTTAGTTAGAAAGTATCCTACGGGTAGTTTCCAGTGTCCGTTCAGGCATGTTAACATAAACACAAGTGCATCCTTTGCTAGACGCAAATTGTCGCCTTCTAAATTGTCACCAACGTTAACATATCCGACTGTGCGGCGACCATCCCACTGCAGATGTTGTCTGATGGACATTTCATCAACGCTGAGAGCACAGATAACTCGATTTTCTGAACGGTCAACGAGCTTTTTAATTACATCAAAGGATTCCGTTGTGAACCCAGGCTCGCAATCAATGCAACTGTACCAGTTGCACAGCGTTTTTGGGTGCGGCAAGCAAGTGTTAAATTCTTTGCGCACGTATTCATATGCCTTTGGACTTATAAAAGTCTCTTTCTCAAACGATAGTCACAAAAAAACGATTAAAATATCCGAAACAAACAAACGACGACACACTTGACAGATCATGTACCATCCGACGTGTTTGTTTGTCAAGAATAAATTCTTGACAAACAATAAAAATGGGTCACGCGAAAGAGATGCAGAAACAATCGTTCTATCTTATTCTATCTTACGGTGATTCGTATAACTCCATCTTTTGTCTTTCTGGTGACGTAACAACGCGTTACATCTGCAGGGTATATAATCTAAGCTCGCAACGAAGGTAAATCGAAGGAAATGTACAATTAGAAAAGACTATGTTTCTAATGACTTATTTATGATGTTTAGTACACAGACCAGCTCCATAGTCCCGTGAAACGTCTCCTTTCCCCACTCTCAGCTCGTTGTCACTTCGTTTGCCTAGTTTCGCGTTAAAGTCCCCCATCACAACGGTGTAATGGGTCCTGGAGCTATGTATGGCTCTGGAGATATCCTCATATATCCTCCACCTCGTCGTCGGGGTGTTCCGCGGTCGGTGCATATACCTGTATGACCTTCAGCGAATACCGTTTGGTGATTCTAAGTAAAAGGTACGCTACCCTCGTCGAAACACTCTCGACTTGAACCACGTTGTTAACGAGGGACTTGTGGACAATAAACCCGACACCACCCTGGGACAGATGGTCGCCCTCCCGGAAATAGAGCAGGTTTCCGGACTTAAGGATCATGGTGTCCTCTCCCTCTCTTCGGACTTCACATAATCCTACAATGTCCCACCGTAGCCTGCTCAATTTCTCCTCCAGTTCAGCGAGTTTCTCGTCTGTTCGCAGTGTGCGCGTGTTGTATGTTGCCAGGGCCAAAGGTCTTCGTTTCTGGTAGCCTGGCCTCTGCCGGACATTCTTCGCACCCCATTCCCCGCCGTTACCGTGACCGCTACCAGAGTCAGGAATAGCGGGGCTGCCGGGGACTAGGGGCCGTTTTTTAGGGTTTATATCCATGGGGGGAGTTGCCGTAATCGCCACGCTTGGCATGCGGGTTGGCGATCGCAGTGTGGCGTAAGCCGAGATGGTATGCGGAAAAGACGCTGCTGCCCATCTTCCGGTTTATGGATGCCTTAATCGCCTTTTACGACACCCATGGGAAGAGATGGGGTTATTAAGTTAAAACTAATTATCTTGTTTCTTCTATTTGATTGATTGATTGATATACTCTTTATTGTACACACACAAAAACGAACGTTCTTGAAGTAGGTAATTGTTTGATTTTATAATTTTTTACCATGTTGTCGCAAATAAATATGATTGATTTTAGAAATTTTAATGAATCTATTTTATTTAATTGCAAAATAGTGTTCTTACCACTTAAAACCCTATTTATTTGACTTTATAACTTTTCCAATAATATTCGAATATTCGAATATCTCAGGCAAAAATATTCGAATATTCGAATACCAAAATTTTCGAATATTTGCATATAGTAACATTACTAGTAATACTAGCAATACTAGTATAGTAACTTAGAGAGAGTGTTGTTCATTTCGTCAATTTCGATTGTCTTTCTACTCACCTTAAAAAGAAGGGAAGTATCATCAGCAAACAACACAATATTTGAAAGGTTTTGCACCATGAATGGCAAGTCATTGATGTACGTCAGAAAAAGGAAAGGGCCTAAAATAGATCCTTGTGGCACGCCCATTTTCACAGTGGACCCAGAAGAATTAACGTCCTTGACTTGTACCATTTGCATTCTATTATCAAGATAAGATTTAAGGAGACCGAGTGCCCTATCCCTCACGCCGTAATGCTCCAATTTTATGAGTAAGGTTTGATGTTCTACGCAGTCAAAAGCCTTAGATAGATCACAAAATACCCCTATTGCATTTTGTGATTCCTCAAATGCCTCATAAATATTGCGTACTAAAGCAACTCCTGCATCTGTTGTTGAACGCCCTTTGACAAAACCAAATTGTTGATTATGCAGGAGATTGTTCATGTTGAAATACTGAACCATTTGATCTAACATAATTTTTTCAAAAACTTTACTAAGTACAGGAAGCACTGAGACAGGCCTGTAGTTTCCCGGTTCAGTTTTTTTGCCAGATTTATATAAAGGTAGTACTTTACTGTATTTCATGAGATCGGGAAATACACCACTGGTAACGCTGATATTATACAAGCAAGCCAAATATGGTGCTAAAATATGTATTACATTACTGATTAAACTAACAGATAATCCCCAGAGGTCTTCTGTATTTTTTAATTTTAAAGATTTAAAAGTCTTTACAAAAACATTTGGCTCAATTTCTTTAAAAGTAAATACTGAAGACCATGACATAACGTTTTTGTCTAATAAAATTTGAGCTTGTACGGGCGAAGAATTAAGGGCTTCAGTCGTTTTTACGGGTATGTTAGTGAAAAATTTTTCAAATTCTTTTGCTATTACAGAATGATCTGTAATTTTACCATGATCTGTGTCTAGTACATAGTCTTGTTCGCGACTTTTTATTTTTCCTGTTTCTTTATTAATAATATTCCATACAGTTTTTACTTTATTTGTAGATAATTTTATTTTTCTTGCTATATGATTAGATTTAGCAGTTAAACATACCCTCTTAAAAATTTTAGAATAATTCTTAACGTAGTTAATAAAATTCTCATCAAACACGTAAGTCTTTTTGTCATAAAGTTCAAATAGTTTTTCTCTGCTTTTGCGAATTCCAACAGTTGCCCAGTCACAAAATTTAAATTTTTGGTTAATCGTTATAGATTTTTGTTTAAAAATGTTTTTGAATTCCCTATCTATAACGGTAAAAATATCGTTATAAAATCTATTTACTTCTAATGTACATGTGTCTGGTATTGGCAAGTTTTCGTAAAGTTTTTCTCTAAATCTCTCTATCCTACTAGCTGTGACAGGCCTTGTTTGCAATTTAATTACTTCTTTTAGTTTTTGTACAGGAAAACTATTTGACCACTGTGATCCGACTTTAAACAATTTAAAACTTTTTTATTATAAAAATTGCAATTACAGAAAACGTTATCAATACATGTAGCGCTAGACTCCGTTATCCTAGTTGGTTCTAAGAATATGTACTCTAAATCAAAAGATTTGAAGAGGCAAATTAACCTGACTAGGTACAAATAAACAAATAAATACATTATCATCTGTGGTGATTTCAACATAGATTTGCTTGAAAAGAAATCTCTTTCAGTCGTTTGTATTTATTTGTTTTAATTAAAATCCCTAATGCATGCCCTTCTATTACCTTCTCAAAGTCTGTGAAGTTTTCATCATAGGGGGGCCGGTATACGCATAAAACAATATGATGATTTAATTCTACGCAAGAAATTTCTACTGCTTTTTCAATCGAAAGACTGATCACATCCTTTCGTTCCTTAGCTTTTAGTGTTTTTCTCACAAATATTAGAGAGCCACCACGTTGTGCACTCTTTCGATTGAAAGCACTGGCCAACTTATAGTTTTCGTAGGTAAATAGCATTTCATAATCCTTTAGCCAGTGTTCCGTTACACACAATATGTCAACAGTGAACTTTTCTAAAAATAATTCCACTTCTAAGTCCTTGCCGGAAAAGCCTTGTATATTACTGAACTGAACTGAACTGAACTGAACTGAACTGAACTGAACTGAACTGAACTGAACTGAACTGAACTGAACTGAACTGAACTGAACTGAACTGAACTGAACTGAACTGAACTGAACTGAACTGAACTGAACTGAACTGAACTGAACTGAACTGAACTGAACTGAACTGAACTGAACTGAACTGAACTGAACTGAACTGAACTGAACTGAACTGAACTGAACTGAACTGAACTGAACTGAACTGAACTGAACTGAACTGAACTGAACTGAACTGAACTGAACTGAACTGAACTGAACTGAACTGAACTGAACTGAACTGAACTGAACTGAACTGAACTGAACTGAACTGAACTGAACTGAACTGAACTGAACTGAACTGAACTGAACTGAACTGAACTGAACTGAACTGAACTGAACTGAACTGAACTGAACTGAACTGAACTGAACTGAACTGAACTGAACTGAACTGAACTGAACTGAACTGAACTGAACTGAACTGAACTGAACTGAACTGAACTGAACTGAACTGAACTGAACTGAACTGAACTGAACTGAACTGAACTGAACTGAACTGAACTGAACTGAACTGAACTGAACTGAACTGAACTGAACTGAACTGAACTGAACTGAACTGAACTGAACTGAACTGAACTGAACTGAACTGAACTGAACTGAACTGAACTGAACTGAACTGAACTGAACTGAACTGAACTGAACTGAACTGAACTGAACTGAACTGAACTGAACTGAACTGAACTGAACTGAACTGAACTGAACTGAACTTGGAACTTTTTGAAAGGTACTGTAGTGATGGAGTCTCTACAGCCGCGCATTGTGATCTTTTCGGCATTGGAACATTTCTATTAAAAATAATAAGTATTTAAATCGTTCGCTGTCGGACTTTGATAGTTTGGAACCAAGGTTCTCTAGGGATTCGTCATGACGTAAACATCTACCTATATAAATATTGTAATAAGTTTAATTGGAAATAAATGGCTCTCCACTCTCCATTTTGTCTGTTCCTGGCAATATTATTGAAGATATGGGCCACGATAAGTTTTTCTATGAAGTGTTGTATGTATTGTTAGATTTTGTCTAGAAGTTATAGAATAGGATTCGGATTTGTTATGGATTGAAAGTTGTTCAGTGTTGGAAGGAATATAGTAGATAGTAGGAATGTGTTTCATAGGGTGCGAAAAACTCCATATGCCCATAGAGTGCTGGAGGATAGCCGACTTGGTTATCTCACATCCGGAACATAGCGTAGTTAATGATGATTTATAGGAGAGATTGTTAGTAAGGTGATGATTATGAAGTTTGTTGAGTTAGGCTAGAACACTTGGGTTAAGGCCATATGTTGCTGCCAAGGGTCTCAGATTTGTGACTTGTAGAAATACTGCAAGGTGAGAGATATTTTGTCTTAGGGGGTACATAACCACTGTCAATAACCATGAGAATGAGAGTGCTTATTTAATTATTGTACATCTTTATTACCCTATTCAATGGCAAATAAAATAATTTTTGTATTAATAAGTAAAAGACGAATTATATTTTAGAGTAAGACTTTAATAGCAGACCGGGAAAATGCCAATGACAATCATCTGACAGTAATGACAGTTCTACATATTTAGGCGGGAGGCCCGAGTGCGTTCCAAATATCGTGACATACTCATAACATCTTTCCTTTTCTTAAAAGAAACTAAAATATAATCACAGTAAACATATAAAGTTAAAGATTTTTTAAACATCAAACTAAACACAACTTAAAAATAGTAATCTTTAAATCTTACTGGCGGCTTGACTTGTCTACCACTCCGTGTAACCAAATCTCTTTCACCCTTTCCTATTTCTCCACTGCACGTCTCCATTCTCACTTCTTCCTGACTTGTTGACTCCTGACTTTCTGATCTCTTTTCTTTCTCATATTCTAATAATTCTTCCTTTTTATTTTCTGGTTTTTTAATTAAGTGCTGTCTGTTTCTTCTGTATACACAACCATCTTCAGCTTCCACATTAAAAGATCTAGGTTCCATACTTTTATTTATTATCTTCCCAGGAAACCATTTAGAATTAGGACTCTTTTTATACATAACATTTTCACCTTCTTTTAATACTGGTAGATTTCTTGCTTTTTTATCAAAATAAAACTTCTGTTTTTCAATATTTTGTTGTTTCATTTGCCTGTACTCTTTGTTATTTATTACTTTAGGTTTAAGATGCTGAAGAACTGTAGGAATTTGCGTCCTTAATCTACGTGACATGAGTAGTTCTGACGGAGATGGTAAGTTTCCTCGCGGTGTAGTTCTGTACTGCAGTAAAGCTAGATGTGCATCTGCTCCTGATTCAGAACACTTGGTTAGTATTCTTTTAACAATCTTCACACCAGATTCAACTAATCCATTTGAACGTGGCAGATATGGACTGGACGTTGTATGCATAATTCCCCAATCATGCAGAAAATCTTTAAATTCCTTAGAATTAAATGGCGGACCATTATCCGAGACTATTTCCACAGGTATTCCATGACGGCTAAAGATACATTTCAATGTATTAATAAGAAGCTTTGCACTAGTTGTGCTTATATTAGCAATTTCGATGTAATTTGAATAATAGTCTTCCACCACAACGATGGTTTGATTTTTGAATTGTAAATAATCAATTCCAACTCTTTCCCATGGAAAATTCGATATTTTATGTGACATAAGAGGCTCTGGTGGATTGGCATTCCGGTGTGACAAACAAGTTTCACAAGACTCAACCGTGTGCTTTATATCTTGGGACATAAATGGCCAATACACTATGCCTCGTGCAAAATTTTTTGACTTTTCTATGCCTTGATGACCACTGTGTATAATTTTTAATATATCTGGTCTTAGTTTTTTAGGAATGACTAAACTGTTACCTTTTAATAGCAAATCTCCAATACAATGTATTTCATGACGACAGTTCCAGTAGGGTAAAGCTAATTTATTGACTTTTGACTTACATGAAGGCCATCCTTCATTGTAGTATTGTTTTAACAACTGTAAAGACTCATCACTTTTGGTTGCTTCTGTGAGCCATTGAAGCTTTTCATCTGATATAGGTAAGTTTTTCATTAACAAGTTCACATGAACAACCAAATCTTCATCAAGTTCATCTTCCTTAGTTTCCGGTAATGCTGCACGTGACAGTGAATCTGCTATATACATTTTAGAACCAGGTTTGTATTCTACCCGTAGATCATAGGCTTGTATTCTGAGCATTAGTCTCTGTAAACGTGTCGGTACCTCTGCTAAAGGTTTTTTGAACAATGTTATTAGTGGACGATGATCTGTTTCTACACTAACTACTCGGCCATAGATATATTGATGAAAACGTATGCAGCCAAAGACAATGGCATAAAGCTCTTTTTCTATCTGTGCCATACGTTTCTGACATGACGTTAAAGTTTTTGATGCATAGCATATAGGATGGTTGTCTTGAAGCAATACCGCCCCTACAGCTGACTGACTTGCATCAACAGACAAGACTACTGACTTTTTGACATTGTAGTGTGACAGGACTGGCGTTTGACTTATTATTTCCTTAAGACGACAAAATACTTTTTCATGACATTCATTCCATTGCCAATCACTTGTTTTCTTTAGTAGCTGACGTAATGGCTCAGTTTCAGCAGCCATGTTTTTTATGAACCCACCTAGATAGTTCAATAGACCTAGAAATCGTTGTAAATCCTTCAGACATATCGGCGACGGCATATCCTTGACAGCACGGACCTTTTCAGGGTCGGCAGACATTCCATTCCTTGAAAAAATATGCCCTAGATACTTGACTTGTGTTTGACCAAATTTACACTTACTTTTGTTGAACCTTAGGTTAATTTCCTTTGCTTTCTGTAAGACACGCTGCAGATTCTCATTGTGTTTTTTTTCATCTTCACCATAGACTAGAAGATCATCAGCATAAACTATAACTCCAGGCAGCACCCCAAATGTTTCTGTCATCACTCTATGAAATATTTCTGGAGCGCAATTTATACCATACGGTAATCGTTTAAATCTGTACCGTCCAAATGGTGTATTAAAAGTGCACAGCATAGAGCTCTCATGATCAAGTGGTATAGCCCAGAAACCACTACTTGCATCCAATGTTGAGAAACAAGTTGCTCCATGAAGCTTAGAACGTACCATATCAATTGTTGGAATCGGATAATGAGATCTACAGATTGCTTCATTCAAATTTCTTGGGTCAAGACAGACTCTAAGTTGACCATTTTTCTTTTCAACAAGTAAAAGAGAACTCACCCATGGTGTAGGCTCCGTTACCTTTGAGATGACATCCAGTTTTTCCATTGAGTCTAATTCCTTTTTCAGTCTATCATGAAGTGAGAATGGTACCTTGCGCGGCGGATCTATCTTTGGAGGGACGTCCTTGTTGACAGTGATATGACACTCCGTTGGTAGACAACCCAGACCGGCAAAAACAGACACATTATTAGACAACAATTCACTTAAAGTTAAATTATTGTTTTTGACATGTGACCCTGACAGATTAGGTTTCACTTTATTGACATTGACATGCAACTCTGACGGACTTGAGTTTACATTATTGACATTGACATTCTCACTCTGAATAAAAGGATTACTATAGGACTCAGACTTTGACATAGACTTAGCCTCAGAGACAGACATGGACTGAGACTGACATTGACTATGACATTTTTTATCATCATCGTCCTTTGACTTTGACTGACTGATTAATTGGGACTGACTGATTGACTGTGACTGACTAACTGACTGTTCAATATTGTATACTCTTTTGACAAGACCTAATTCAGTACAAGTATATTTTCCAACAACAGTAGGAGATGTGACATCTGCAATTATAAAGTATATGACTTTTGACATTTGATGATTTTGGACATAATAAGTACACTCAATATCCTGCTGACCTAATATTTTAACATTATCACCACTGTATGAGGTTATTTTAGCATTACAATGTGACATTTTATTTTGCAAATCTAATGACTGAAACATACTATATGACATAACATTGGCATCGCTTCCAGTGTCTAAAATACACTCAATAATCTTATTATTTACTTTTAAATTAATATTCCAATCTGAACTTGAATTTATGTTTGACTTTACATGACCAATAAATAGAGAATCTGAGTAATCATTATCATTATTTACCTCAACATAGTTTACTTTCCTTGACTTAGTTTTACACATCAACTGATAATGTCCAATGATGTTACATTTCCTGCACTTTGCATATTCAGCTGGACATCTTGACCGATGTACTTGACCACAGCGACTACAGATATTTTGACTCTGCGACTTAGACCTTGACCTGTTTTTACTGGACTTATTTTGTGGTTGACTGACTTGACGTTGTCTCCTTCCTGTATAGTAGACATTGGCACTCCCTTGCAACTCTGACGCCTGAGATAATGACTGTACTAATGTTTTTGACAATTCAATTGCTTTTTGTAAGGTTAAGTTTTGTTCCATTAGCAGTTTTTCACGAACAAATTGGTATTTTTCATGCAAGTTGCATATGTAGACATCTTTCACAATTCTGTCTTCTAATGTGCCAAATTCACATGATTTGCTTTTATTTATTAAATCAGTGACAAAATCTTCCAACGATTCCGACTCCATTTGTTTGCGTGTGAAAAATTTATAGCTTTCGTATGTAATATTTGTTTTTGGAACAAAATATTTCTCGAATTTTCGTACCAACTCCTGGTACTTGACGGTGTCAACGTCGACATTGAAAGTGTTAAAGATGTCAATCGCCTTTTCACCCATGAAGTGTAAGAGCACAGCTACCTTCCGATCATTCGGTTCCTCGCTGATGCCACTTGCCTTGGTAAATATCTGGAATGATTGGTACCATCGCTTCCAGTTACTGGAAAGGTTACCTTCCAATGACAAAGGTTGAAGATTGCCAGACAGATTCATCCTCGAAACTTTAACAGGTTTGGTGGATACCTCTTCTTCTTTATTCGCCATGTTTGTTCACTTCTGACACCATGTATTAATAAGTAAAAGACGAATTATATTTTAGAGTAAGACTTTAATAGCAGACCGGGAAAATGCCAATGACAATCATCTGACAGTAATGACAGTTCTACATATTTAGGTTGCGTTCCAATACCAAAGATTTCACTCGGGGTGATGCGAATTTTACCCTAAATCGTTCCAAAACCGAGCCGAGTGAAACCGAGGGTAACCGAATGATCGCCTGACAGTTCTCCGTCGGGATTTTGGAACGCCTTCGTGAATGCGATTTTCACTCTGACAAGTGCGATTTTTAACGCTGTTTGATTACCGTTAAAATTCGCCTGACAGTTTATTCGGCGGGAAGTTCGTAGTCAATGTCAAACAGACTAAGACAAACAAACATTTTATCTTCGGAATTGTTTTGAAATACGATTGCTTGTATCTGCTAAGGTGTTAAAGCCATAAATAAGACAGAACACTACCCAAAAAGCTAGAAACCTTTCTGAATTATTTTCGATGACGTTTGTTACCCTGTCACTCTGGAATCACTCGCAAGCGTTCCAAAATCATATATTTTTCTCTTTCTCAAAATAGCTACGTCTCTTTCATTTCTCCGAGTTAAATTCTACCTCACCCTACCTTGGTTTTGAAACGACTTCTTAGGTTGCGTTCCAATACCAAAGATTTCACTCGGGGTGATGCGAATTTTACCCTAAATCGTTCCAAAACCGAGCCGAGTGAAACCGAGGGTAACCGAATGATCGCCTGACAGTTCTCCGTCGGGATTTTGGAACGCCTTCGTGAATGCGATTTTCACTCTGACAAGTGCGATTTTTAACGCTGTTTGATTACCGTTAAAATTCGCCTGACAGTTTATTCGGCGGGAAGTTCGTAGTCAATGTCAAACAGACTAAGACAAACAAACATTTTATCTTCGGAATTGTTTTGAAATACGATTGCTTGTATCTGCTAAGGTGTTAAAGTCATAAATAAGACAGAACACTACCCAAAAAAGCTAGAAACCTTTCTGAATTATTTTCGATGACGTTTGTTACCCTGTCACTCTGGAATCACTCGCAAGCGTTCCAAAATCATATTTTTTTCTCTTTCTCAAAATAGCTACGTCTCTTTCATTTCTCCGAGTTAAATTCTACCTCACCCTACCTTGGTTTTGGAACGACTTCCTAGAAGTCGTTCCATAACCAAGTTAAGATTCACCTGACAAGAGTTTGTCCCTTTCACACTTCAAAAAAATATAATATGCTATCCTGCTGTCAGAGTGAAAATTACTCTAACGAAACTAATTTGGAACGCTTTCTTAGGCGGGAGGCCCGAGTGCGTTCCAAATATCGTGACATACTCATAACAATTTTGAATTTTGAATTTTTGAATTATCTCCAAGGTGACTTCGTTATTTATTTTTTTATTAAGTTTTATTCGATTTTAACCCTTGCACATTAAAGACACTACGAATATTTTTATGAAATCTAATAGTAATATTTTTTTTAAACTAAGACTAAGAAAAATCCCCGGTCAATCCCCAGTTGCACATTTTCTGTAATAATCTAATAACAATTATAATTCGCGAGCGGGCTGAGCGGGGGGCGCGGGCGGAGGAATGCGGCATGCGCGGCGCCCGCGCCACCCCGCGAGTTCTTTATTCTAGTCTAGCTTAGCTGGGGATTTCGTGCAACATGTTATATGAGAACTGTTTTTAATTTTGGATCAATGTTTCTCTCTCTCTTTCTTTTCTTTTCGTGTGGCACGTTTTTTTACTATTCACAAGATATAGATGGCAGTTGCCTGATGTTCCACTTAGCATCATCCGCGGTCACGTGTCTACCTATTGGGTTTTGTGTGTGTTATCAAGGATTTAAACTTGGTATATAGTTGTTCTTTAGGCGGTCTTGAGTGTTAGCCCGGGAGGCATCGGGAGGCATCACAAAGGTAGCGAGGGAAGACGGGGAAAGTTTGATTCGGCCGCGCTCTTCTTTCGAGCTTATATCTCCATAACTATATGTACTGGGGCAAGTGTGATAATTATCGGATAATTAAAGTAATACCAATTCATTTGGAACAAATAATTGCTTCCATCGCTAGAAAAAAAATTGGCTATGGAGGGTACATGTAAGGAGATCTGTCTCTGTGTACAAAAGTGTCCGTCAAAACGCGTTAAGTAAGGGTGGTGTTATTGTATAAAAAGCGGTCAAGTGCGTGTCGGACCACGCGCATTGTAGGGTTTCTTAGTACTTCGACAAACACTGCTTCAAGGGGAAAACCTCCCGTCTTACAAAACTGACTACTACTCGTTAACTTGTAAAGCTTACTTAGCTGTGATAGTTTTCCTTTTAACTTCGTTAAATATACTACTGCCGTGAATTTTTTCACTTTTCTAGAAATAACCATTTAGCTGGCGGGGGGGTGGGGCACATGACTTTAACAAAAAATTGCACTAGCTTAATATTTCGAAAACAAATCCATGAATCGAAAAATAGGTTTCGCAAACCCACAATATTTTTGAAAGACCTATTCAACGATACCCCACACCCTGGGATAGTCGAGAGAAAAAAAAACATCCCCACTTCACGTGTAGGGGAGGTACTCTGATTTTTTTTTTGTCCAAGATTTTATTTTACCTCTTTGTCAGCGTGATTAATATGCATCATCATCATCAGCCGAAAGACGTCCACTGCTGGACATAGGCCTCCCTCAAGGATTTCCACACCAGCCGGTCCTGTGACTCCGGCTCGGATCCAGCGGTCGCCACTCGAGAACTTTACTGCCCCAAAGGCCATCTGTTCTACGAGCTATGTGCCCTGCCCACTGCCACTTAAGTCTAGCGATTCTGAGAGCTAGTAACTTTAGTTCTCCTACGTATCTCCTCATATCTGATTCAATCGCGTAGGGAAACACCAAGCATAGCATGTTCCATCGCCCTATGAGTGACTTTAAGCCTTCTTATAAGGCCCATAGTAAGCGACCATGTCTCGGATCCATATGTCATCACTGGCAACACACACTGGTCATGGACTTTAGTCTTGAGACACTGCAGTATTTTGGACGTGAAGATATTGCGAAGTTTCCCGAACGCTGCCCAGCCAAGTTGGATTCGACGGCTGATCTCTTTCTCGAAGCTGGACCTACCTAACTGGACTGTTTGTCCCAGGTATATATATTCGTCAACAACTTCGAGCGTAGAGTCTCCAAACTTCAGAGGAGTGGGTGTAACACGGATGTTTGACATGATTTTCGTCTTATCCATGTTCATTGAGATCCTCCATGGTCTCAGCCATGATCACGATATCGTCAGCAAATCGAAGGTGAGTGATGTACTCGCCATTGATGTTAATGCCGAGTCCTTTCCAGTCCAGAAGCTTGAAAACATCTTCCAGTGCAGCGGTGAACAGTTTCGGAGATATAACGTCTCCCTGTCTCACCCCACGCTGCAGCCGGATAGGTTTCGAATTCTGATCCTGGAGGTGGACCGACATGCTGGCATTTTCATATAAACACTTCAAAACTTCGATGTATCGATAATCGATCTGGCACCGTTAGGAGAGATTGCAATACAGCCCAGATCTCGATCGAATCAAAGGCTTATAGTCCACAAACGCCAAGCTTAGTGGTCGATTATACTCTTCGGTCTTCTGTATAATCTGCCGCAGCGTATGTATGTGGTTTATGGTACTGAAGCCTTTTCGGAAACCGGCTTGTTCGGGAGGCTGGAAGTATATAAGGATTAATATGCATATCCGTACCAAATTACAGCTCTGGAGTACTAATAGTCTCTGAGCTAAGCCGCGGACAGACAGACGGACATGGCGAAACTATAAGGGTTCCTCGTTGACTACGGAACCCTAAAAAGTGTAAATTTTAAAGAAAGCGAGAAAAGTTATTAGAAACAGAGAAAAAAACAAGGAAAGAATCCGCTTTGTTATAACGCACTTTAAAACAAAAAAACATAAAATAAGAAAATATATGTTTTTTTCATATATTATTTTCATAATCCTTGTCTACATTAGCGCCACTCTGATGGATTCTTGAACTATTATTTACTGCTTACAGCTGGACACTTTTTTAACTAATCCCCCCATATAAAACAGTCGTCCTTATACTATTGGCATCGAGAGGCATCACAAAAGTGGCGAGGGGAGGCAAGGAAAGTTTGATTCGGTCGCGCTCCTCTTTCTAGCTTATACGTCCATAACTTTATGTACTAGTTCAAGTGTGATATTATTTTCGGATAATTCAAGGAAGACTCGTATAGAAGTTCGTATATTCGTATAGAAGAAGTTCGTATAGAAGACTTGACTGGATTTAATTCAAATACCACTATAAGGGACAATAAACGTAAACGAATGTTCCGTGTGAAAAAACGGAAGATCTATCTTTTCGAGCAGAGATTCTTGAAATACTGAGAACCATGGAGTCGCGGCAAAATGCTCGTCTTGACGCTCTCGAAAAACATATCACCGAGGTCAAAAGTCATACCACTACTATATGTGAAACGAACATAGATATAGAAAAGGCAATTGAAGATGTTTCCACAAAAATTGAAAATATGCAGTCGAAGGTTACGTGTCTAGGAAAAAGACTATCAGGAATTGACATCCCAGTTAAAAAAAATCGATGATAAATATGAAAATCTAGACAGGGCCTCTAAAAAAACTTGCATTGAAATCCGTAACGTACCCAAGCAAAAAGGCGAAACGAGAGCAGACCTGTTTCAAAAGTTAAAAAACCTCGCCACAAGCCTACAGGTTGAGTTCGATAAGTGCGAGCTGCGCGATGTGTACCGGCTGCCGAGTAAGGCCGAAACCCCCACCTCGACGGTCATCGCCGAGTTCTCCAGCACTCTCGTTAAGGGCAGCATATTGAGTGCCGCCAAGTCATACAACAAATCTAATCCATCGAACCAAATTAATTCACGACATCTCGGATTTGACGGAACCGTATCGCCAATTTACATCTCCGAACAACTCACGTCTAAAGGAAAATGGCTATTTCACTTGGCTAGAGACTTTGCGAAAACGGAAGATTTTGCGTTCTGCTGGACGTCCAACGGACTGGTTTTCCTTCGAAAGAGACATGGAGACCCTTATATTGTCGTGCGGAGCGACTCACAGCTTAGTTCACTTAAGAACAAATGACTAACCCTAAATTTAAGATATTTCACTTACAACCTTTATGACTGTATTAGTCTAGTCTTACACATAACCAAGCACTGCTCACCTAAACTAGCAGATTCATACACAAACACACCTATCATACACACACAAGAATCAATCTCCTTACTGTCACCAGCACCCGCAAACACACTCATGCGAAAATCACCAGTAACACTCACCCATTACTACAAATCTGCACAGATTAACACTCTTCATAGCATTTTCTATAGACCGTCCACGCGATTAAACAAATCTAACCGAACAGTCCTGCCTCAGGAAAAAAATCGTCTTGTATTTGCAGCCCCCTCCCTAAGTCATATGTATTTCATAAACGCTCCTCAATATGGATAATTACGACCTCATCGAGGATATTGATAACATTAATCTTATAAACAACCACTTAGTAGATAATCCAGAATCCTGTCACGATATATTAGCTAGAATTGGAAACAGTTTTACAGTTCTGACACAAAATATTCGAAGCATTAACAAAAATTTTGACCAGTTTTCGCTATTTCTCAAAAGACTGAAATTCATGCCAGATGTAATTGTGCTAACCGAATGTAGAATTAATGAATATTCTCCGGACTACTTTTTGAATAACTATGACTATCACTGTTCTAAGCACTACTTAAATCAGAATGACGGACTTGTTATCTTTACCAAAACAGGACTTAGTGTGAACATAATTGAACCCTCCGTTAGTGACGCGAACTGTCTTATAATTCAAGTTAATAATAGTTACACTATAATTGCTTTGTACAGATCACCTTCTTTTAAAGATCTAGATAATTTTATGAGATCACTAGAAGAAACTATTTGCAAATATGACAAGGGAACCTGCATTGTAACGGGTGACATAAATATTGATATTATATCCTCAAACCCAAGTAACACGAAGCTCGTAACAGAATACATGAACCTCTTGGCATATTATGGATACATTGTAGGGCACACTTATCCAACTCATGATCGCACATGCCTCGACCATATGTTTATAAACTCTACGAAGAAATCAGAAGTTGTTGTCTGTATCTCTGATATCACTGATCATGATACAGTCTTATGTGGTATTCAGTACTCAATGATAAAGACAACTAATTTAACTCGGGAAACCACTAATATTAATTTTACAGCCCTAACTGAAGATATAAAAGCTCTAAACATGAATGACGTGCTAGAAACAACTGAAGCATCTACTGCTTTAAGCCTTTTCACGAATAAACTAAGTAATTTAATAACCAAAAATAAATCAATTAAAACTCATTCAAATGCTCAATTTATTAAACTTCCTTGGATGACTTCTGGTATTTTAAAATGTGCAAGAAAAAGAGATAAACTTCACCTAAAAGCGAAAAAATACCCTAATGATTCAGACATACAGATAAAATACAAGCACTATAGAAACTTCTGCAATAATATAATCCAAAATTTGAAACAAGAATACGAAAAGAAGCTTATATTGGAAAGTAGAGGCAATAGTAAAAAAACCTGGGATGTCGTCAAAAGTATTTGCAACATAAAGCCTAAAGAGCATACAAACTCAGAACTTCTCAGTTCAGAACCAAATCCTAAAGAGTCACTCAACAAAGTTAACACTTATTTTTCTAACGTCGGCAAAAATTTGGCAAATACAATACTTACACAGCTTAATAAAACGGAACTTGAGCTAGCAGCTGCAGTTCCTATAAATAACAATATCACGCCTTCCAATTCATTTTTCATGAAACCTACCAATCCTACAGAAATCTTACAAATAGGTCTGCAGCTGGATTTGATAGTATAAGCAATAAAATACTCCAACAAAATAAGACACACTTAGCTGTTCCATTAGCACACATATGTAACTTGAGTCTTGCAAGTGGATCAGTACCCAATGACCTGAAAGTTGCAAATGTGAGCCCAATACACAAAGCAGGCGACAAAAAAGAACCCTCAAATTACCGTCCTATTTCTCTTTTAACAGCGGTCTCTAAAATAATAGAAAAGGTCGTAAACAAGCGCTTACTTCACTATTTAGAAAATGGCAAATATCTGGCTAGCAATCAATATGGATTCAGAAAACACATCTCTACCGAGGATGCAGTCACTGATCTGGTAGATACGATCGCGATGAAACTTGATCAGAAATTTCATTGTTGTGGTGCTTTCATCGACCTAGCAAAGGCCTTCGATACCGTGTCACGTCCTATACTACTGAAAAAAATGGAGGCAATTGGAATACGTGGCATAGCACTGGACTGGTTCGCCTCTTACTTATCTGACCGCTACCAGAGGGTAAAGATGGATGGCCAGTTTAGTGACTTTCTTGCTGTTGACTTTGGCGTCCCACAGGGAAGTGTTTTGGGCCCAACACTCTTCTTGATCTACATCAACGACCTGTGCAAAATGAACATCAAACAGGCAAAAATCTTCACATATGCAGATGACACTGCTATAGTCTTTTTCGCAAAAACCTGGACACAGGTCGTTGAAGTAGCGCAGGAAGGTTTAAAACAAGTAGCTCTGTGGTTACAAAACAATCTACTGACCCTGAACGCCTCCAAAACAAAACATGTCAATTTTAGGATTACTAACCACACTGCACCCAGGGACCCAGTTAATATTAAACAGCACACGTGTATAGGAGAACAGTCTACTGTCAATATTTGTAACTGCTCGACAATTACAGAAGTGGATAACATTAGGTACCTCGGAGTTGTATTAGACAACAAACTTAACTGGACAAAACACATTCAATCAATGTGCACAAGGGTGAGGAAACTTATCCATATTTTTCGTAAACTAAGATCAGTTGCAGACAAAGAAACAATTAACCTAGTGTACAATTCTCTGTGTGAATCCATTATCAGCTATTGCATAATCGCCTGGGGAGCTTCCTGCAAAACCACAATAATCAATCTAGAACGTGCCCAACGCTCTATTCTAAAAGTGGCTAACCGCAAACCTTTCAGATTCCCCACAAACGAACTGTATAAACTCTGTTCTGTACCAAGAGTACGACACATCTACATAATAGCTACTGTGCTAAAATATCACAAAAAAGCACCATATACTGTAAGAAAACCCTTTAGTTCACGACGACAGCTTGAATCAGAATGGCCCACACCGCTCACGAGGACTTCTTTCGCAGACCGTTTTTTCTTTCGCATGGCACCTTTTCTCTATAATCGAGTCAACAAAAACCTGAAAATATCAAACTTATTCAGATATAGCTGTAAAAAGACAGTTAAACAATGGCTACTTACCCTGGACTATGACGATACTGAAAAAATTATACATACTTAATTATGATCCACACACACACACACACACACTCTCACACACACACACACACACACACACACACACACACACACACACACACACATACACACACACACACACACACACACACGCACACACACGCACTCACGCACACCGTCCTACAAACATACACTGAGCACGGCAGATTACTTTGGTTTAAGGTTTAAGGTGTGTGTGAGGCAGCGAGAAGGTGTGTGTGAGGCAGCGAACTGCGTGACACGTACTTACGAAAGCTCCGCGTTTTATTTTGTAAATACCTAATAAAAGTGACTTCTACCTGTTGTGTTGCATATAATCTGAAAGCTTATAAAAAGTTATATTTAGTGGTGTTATAATTACCAAATAATAATTGTGCCATAACCGAGAAAACAGTGAAATAAAAGTCAAACTGTCGGTATTTAAACAGATCTCGCTCTTCACTCAGCGCTTACAGCGCTGAATAATTCAATTCCGCTAGACTGCTAAGACTGTTCCGTTCATCGTTCATCGCTTACTGCGCTTTTTGGTGACCGCAACAATAACAATGAATGCTATGGAATGCGCTGGTTGTAAAAAAGTGATACAGGACAGGCAATATTTACGCTGCATGAAATGTAGTCGTGAATTTGACTTAGACTGCGCAAACGTGAGTGAAAAACGCTTTTATTTGATGGAAGTATCACATAAGTCAACTTGGATATGCACTGAATGTCGTAACAACTTGCCAAAGGACAGTACAAGTACTCCCGCGGTGCCGCAGCCACCGTCAACTGAACATTGCCCTCCACGAAAGAACCAGCTGAACGATCCACAGCAGGATGCTAGTCACGACGAAGATTCCACGTCTGGTTTGGTTAACATTACATACCGTCCCAAAATACAAATACCAGGCAACTCGAGCGACGCTCATTTCGATATGTCACCTATGACAAAGGATTATTTTCAAGATGCGATGGATATATTTAAAGCAGATTTAAAAATGGAAATAAACAATAGCCTGAAAGCTACCATAGAAAGCTGTGTAACAAACTTGCTAAGTAGTTTTAAGGACCAATGCCTTACTAAGCTTGAAAAGCTTACATTAACCATGGAAACTGTTACTTGTCGCCTGGATAACTTCGAAGAACGTATTTCAACGATCGAAAATCGCTTGGAGGAAAATAAGGATTCTGAACTTGCTACTGAAGTGGAGCGGCTAAAAGCGGATCTGAATGATCGAGATCAAGAGTTACTTCTCAACGATCTGGAGCTCACGGGAATCCCGGAAACCCCGGGTGAGAACGCGTTACACATTGTTACCCTTGTGGGTAAGAAGCTGGGAGTAGCCATCGAGGAGCAGGACCTGGTGAGCTCAACGCGCGTGGGGCCGCGCAGGGGCCGCGAGGAGAGCTTCGCCGCCGCGGCGGCCCCCGGCGCCGCCCCCGCCGCCCCGCCGCGCCGGCTGGCGGTGCGCCTGCTGCGGCGCGCCCAGCGAGACCAGCTGGTGGCGGCGGCCCGCGTCCGTCGCACCCTCGACACTGAAGGCTTGGGTATACCTGGCGAACCCCGTCGCCTGTATGTGAACGAACGGCTGACGGCTACGAACAGATCGCTTTTCTATCAGGCCCGGGCTGAAGCTCGCAGGCTGCAGTGGCGCTTTGTATGGACCCGCCAAGGTAGCATTTTTATGCGCCAAAATGACGGAACTCCAGTTAAGAGGATTCGTACGGAAGCTGACCTTAAGAAGGTTTTTGGTGAATGAACAGTTAGCTATATATAATTTTAGGAAACTTGTTTACTATGTGTACTGTGTTTTACATTCCTTAATTTTTTCACTATATCTGTGTAGTGTTATGTTGTCTGGAATGTGCTCAACATTGCTTAAAAAATTACCAGCAAAAAGGTACGATAGAGTGATTGTACATTTGTACATTGTACTTTTAAATCGCAATATCTGTACAACTATACACACATTTATACTCATACATACGACACTTTTACATAATTACATTACACTTTTACCTATTGTTTATTTTGATAAGTTAACTGGTTATATTTTTACTTGTGCAAACTTTAATATTTTTCAAGTTCTTAAAATAAAAGAGCGACATTTTCGCGTCGAGCGTGTTAAATATGCACAATATCAAAGTAAATATCACTGCGAGTACTTTATGACAGCTTTGTTTTTCGTGTTTTCTGACTGGCGGCATTTAACCTGGCTTAGACTTTATTTAATTAACAATAAATACATGCAAAAAATATATTCGTTTGTAATACAATTTATTAACCGTAAAAAAATATCTATTGGGTTGTTAAATCCGGGATCTTTGGGTACTAAGCATGACGAATTTATTGTGGCAATGGATCGGCACAACGTAGATATCATGGCTATCAACGAGACCTGGCTGCGAGCCGGCGAGAACGCGCGCGCCCCCGCGCCCCCTGGATATCGACTTCGCCACATCCCTCGTCCCGCTGGCGTCCGCTCCCGTGGAGGTGGCGTGGGCTTCTATTTACGCCGAGGTATGTCCGTGCGCTTTCTTGAACATCCTTCAACTCCTTCGTCTTCTGTCGAGCAGATGTGGCTAAGTCTAAAACTTAATGGCATCAAAATTGCTATCGGTACAGCATACAGACCGCCTTGGCTAAATGTTGAAACCTTTTTAGATGCACTTACGGAAACTGTGTGCGCGTTCTCGTCGTTTGACAACATTATTTTGCTCGGTGACTTTAATATTAACCTTCTCTCGGCAAGTGAAGCGAATACAAAGCGACTATTACATTTTTTTAAATATTTGAACCTCCAACAATTTGTCAAACAGCCTACTCATTTCAGTGGTAACTCTGAAACGCTGATAGATTTAATTTGTTCGAATATAACTATCACAAAAGTACGAGTCAGTCACATACCTGAGCTAAGTAGCCACGCTTTTGTAACCTGTGAATTAAATTATAAAAAAAACAAGCCGTTGCAAACATGGATTACTTACCGACCGATTAAAGATATTGATCTTAATAGTTTCAATGATGACGTCGATGCTATAAACTGGAATGGTTTGATTTGCGACAATGTTAACAATTTGGTAAATGTGTTTAATGCGTATATCTTGTTATTATTTGACAAGCATGCACCCAATAAAACTATTCTTGTTAAAGAACACAGCTATCCTTGGATTACCTACACAATAAAGGAAATGATGAGGCTTCGAGACGCAGCGCATGCTAGAAGTCGTCGGACTAAATTGAATATTCATGTTGATTACTACAAGGATCTTAAACGCACAGTTATATCCGCTCTTTATCAAGAAAAAGCAGCTTATTTTCAGTCCCATATAAATAAAAATTCTAGCAATCCGCGAAGTCTATGGAAACATATCAAGCGGAACGTTGTTAACTTCAATAAAAAACATGAAGAATTGCCTTCTCATTTCGATAATCCAAACGTTATCAATGATCATTTTCTTAATCTGCCTTGTGGTCAAAACATAGATATTTCTCAACTAACCTACTACGAATTTCACCGTTTTACCTCTGCGACATTTACTTTACAGCCGGTTAACGAAATAAGCATTTTAAAAATAGTAAAATCTCTAACTAGTAATGCTCAAGGCCTTGATGGCATAACGCTTGATATGATAATGCTGACATTGCCTAAAACACTGGATATCATTACCGCTATTATTAACAAGTCAATTGAGACATGCACATTTCCAGATGCCTGGAAAGCTGCCACTGTTAGACCGATACCTAAAACTACAGATCCAACTAACTTGAAAGACTTAAGACCAATAAGTATTTTACCATTCATGTCTAAAATTATGGAGAGAGTGGTATGCATCCAATTAACAAAATATCTTGAGGATAATAACATTTTACCAGAAAAGCAATCAGGGTTTAGGAAGTCACGAAGTACTGCTACTGCATTACTTGATGTAATTGATGATATTCTGGCCGCGCAAGACAAAGGTGAAGGAGCATTTTTAGTATTGCTAGATTTTTCCCGCGCATTTGACACGATAAATATATCTCTCCTCTTATCAAAGCTAACTTTTTATGGTTTTAGTAACGCCACGGTCAGATGGTTTGCAAGTTACCTCAGTGGACGCTATCAAAAAGTTGGGTTGCGTAACGCTACGGGATCTTTAAGTTTCTCTGACTCTGTTTCCTTAAATCGTGGTGTTCCTCAAGGCTCCATCCTCGGACCTATACTTTTTATTCTCTACATTGCAGATATATCAAAATGTTTTTTGAATTGTAAATTCCATTTGTACGCCGACGATTTGCAAGTTTATGTGACTTGTAGGCCTGAAAATGCTCTCTTGGCAGTTAATTTGTTAAATGAAGATTTGGAACGTGTATCTAAATGGTCTGATCGAAATAACCTTCTGCTTAATCCCAATAAATCGAAATATCTCATAATGGGTACAAAAAATCAAATAAGTAAGATTTCAAGTTTAGGTCCGCAAATAATAATTAATAACAATTGTTTAGAACGTGTGCAGGTTGCTCGAAACTTAGGCCTTCTTATGGACGGTGATTTACGTTTTGAGGAACACGTAGTTGAAACTGTAAGAAACTGTTACTACAGACTTAAGGTATTATATCAAGTTCGAAACTACCTCAATGTCGACATGAGAATTAAGCTTTGCGATTCCCTAATCTTATCAAAACTTAACTATGTAGATACCGTGATTGGTGGGTGTCTTTTAGCTCGTTCAAAAGCACTAATTCAACGAGTGCAAAATGCGTGCGCTCGATTTTGCTTCCCGGTGCCCCCAAGATCGCATATCACACCATATCTAAATCGTAGTAATCTTATGAAGATGGAGGCTCGACGTTCCCTACATTTTGCAGTTCTGCTTTTCGGAGTCATTAAAACCCAAAAGCCACGTTATTTGTTTGAAAAACTTGAATTTTCTCGAAGGGAAGTAAGGTTCGCGACTCGTCTTGTTTGCCCAAGACACAGTGCGGCTGCATTTCGTGGCAGTTTTCGATATTCTGCCACGAAGTGCTGGAATAATCTCCCACCGCCAATCAGAAATTGTAGTACTATAGGTTCGTTTAAAGGTCAGCTCAGGGCTCACCTTTTACATATTCAAAAGTCACAAATATAATGCTGTGTGTGACTCTTCTTAGTGGTAGGTTTTAGTTAACTTTTTCTTTTAGTACCGATCCCAAGATCTTCTGATCGTAGGGCTAGAAGTGTCACACACAAACAAACACAGATTCACATTCTTACACACACACACACACACACACACACACACACACACACACACACACACACACACACACACACACACACACACACACACACACACACACACACACACACTCACACACACACACACACTCACACGCACTCACGCACGCTCGTAACTATTTCAGTCGCTTTCTCGTTGTCTTAATGTTGTCTACAGTAAGTACCTATTATGTTATAACATACATACATACAGCCTAGTTTTATCAGCTTGTATCTTTCATTACCTACGCAAATTATTATTTCTTCTTGCAATTTTAATTGTATTTTAAATGTGTCCCGTAGTTTTGCTGTCTTACACACATTAAACAAGGCCCCACAGAAAACCAGCGTTGTAGCAGCACCTGCCTGTTACGACTAATGCTGAGTGGGGACCCTTTTTTAGTGTCACTATGCAGCACCTACATTTATTTTTAGCTTAAGAACGAATGTCTTACTTTAAGGTGTTGTGTTTTTACATTAAATAAAGAGTTTCTATTTCTATTTCTATTACTTTTGTTCAATACCTCTTTTTTCAAATAAGCAGTAACAGCTAGCAGTCAATACAAATGCCTTCACGCGAGTTTCACTGCAACGGCACGGCACCGCGACTTAGCGCCCCGCTCTGTCTATTCATTCATTACAAATACCTATGTATTGAGTAAAGATATCTATACCTATGCTATGCTGTGAATGTGACTCAGTGTAAGTAAACAACGCGCTGGAATAGTTATATGTATTGTATACCTATATAGAATAACTAACCTTTAACTTTAACTTTTTTTTTTTCTTATAGTTACGTAATAATATTAACAGTGTACTTAGGTACGGCACAAAATAGGTAATAGTACGGGAAGAGACTGGTTACCCACAACACAGGGAATCCTAGTGTGGGGACCAGGGATACTTTTTAAGTACCTTATTGTAATTTATTTTCTGGTCCAATAAATATTTTTTACTTTTACTTTTTTTTACTCATTCATTTCTGATTAAACAAAGGCTTCTTTCAAGTTCTTTCACTAAAAAAAATATAACAAATTCATAAAATCCGAATAACGTGGACAACATATTTAAAAAAATGGTTATTTATCTAGTACGAAGTAGTTTTTCTATCTAGCATCAAGTCCTTACCACGCGGAATTTGTACACTCAACGTTTCAGGAAATGTTTGCGAAGCGAGAAGAAACGTTGAGTCCAGAAGAAACACACTTCAGCACATATTTTTTTATTACTTAATTTCTATTAAAAATCATGTCAACAATAAAATTATGAGCTGTAAGATCCATACACGGTTTGAGATATTTATTTCTCAAAAAGAATTACAAATTCACTTAACTTAAGAAATGCAATATAAGTGCTTAAATTATTTATAATCGTGACGGAAAATATTATTTACATCGAAAACAAATAATCCTTCGGTGCTTTGGAATACAAATCTGATTCATAAATGACTTGTTTAATAAAAGCAATGGATAGAATCTACTAAATTGTCATGATTGGGTATGAGCAAAAGCTATGTTCAATAATATATTTAAACAAATTTACGAGTATGTGAATTTTAGTAAATATACTTTATATGAGAAGCGGTCGTGGCTCAGTGCGGCTTGCGTGGTCCCGTCGATCACGAAGGTTAACTGACTACAGACACGGTCATAACCTGGATGGGTATGACTGTTAGTGGCATTTATCTCGACCGTTTCCATGCTTCGCAAGGCACGTTAAGCCGTTGGTGCCGGCTGCTATCGCTAGATAGCAGTCGTTAAGCCACGTTGGAGTCCTTATAGGCGGCTTGAAATTTTCTGACGCTGGGGTTGGCCACTAGCCCCACAACCTCCACCAATCCGGACTTGGCCCCCGTGTGTGGAGTATGGCCTAACCTTCCCGAGTTATGGGAAGAGATCCGTGCCTCTGCAGTGGGGACGTAATGGGTTGCTAACATACTTTATGAGCCACTCACATAACATCCAAAAAGGCATCTTTATACACTTCCGTAGTCCGTACTAACAACTGACGGTAAATTTTTCAACCTACACCGAATGAAGGCACGTAACAAAGTTTTATGCCTTATAGTTACAGCAATAAGGTACGACTTATGTTTAACATATCCCCTAATATCTCTGCAAAAACTGATGACCAGTTTTGACGAGTCATTAAAAAAAATTGAGTACTGACAGTGTAAGTAAGATCGATGTTATGTATGTTGGGAGACAACTGAACAATCTAACTCCAAATGTATCTCGGTTAGAATGTCATGAAGCATGTGGAGAAGTTTAAGTATTTGGGAAGTGCAATAACATTCAAATGTGACCTCGACCCTGAGATCATTGGGATTATTTGGGATTGATTCAGCTTCTGAAAGCAGGAACGGCTGAGCTTCTGAAAGCAGGTGGAGAACCGGTACTTATAGCTCTTCAGAAGCTATTTAATTCCGTCATGCTCGAGGGACGAACGCCTACAGCATGGCACAGGAGTGTGGTGGTGCTCTTCTTCAAGAAGGGTGATAAGTCTCTGCTGAAGAATTACAGACCCATCTCACTCCTGAGCCATGTCTACAAGCTGTTTTCGAGAGTCATTACGAATCGTCTCGCACGCAGGTTTGACGACTTCCAGCCTCCCGAACAAGCCGGTTTCCGAAAAGGCTTCAGTACCATAGACCACATACATACGCTGCGGCAGATTATACAGAAGACTGAAGAGTATAATCGGCCACTATGCTTGGCGTTTGTGGACTATGAGAAAGCCTTTGATTCGATCGAGACCTGGGTTGTGTTGCAGTCTCTCCAACGGTGCCAAATTGATTATCGATACATCGAAGTGTTGAAGTGCTTGTATGAAAACGCCACCATGTCGGTCCACCTCCAGGATCAGAATTCGAAACCTATCCGGCTGCAGCGTGGGGTGAGACAGGGAGACGTTATATCTCCGAAACTGTTCACCGCTGCACTGGAAGACGTTTTCAAGCTTCTGGACTGGAGAGGACTCGGCATTAACATCAATGGCGAGTACATCACTCACCTTCGATTTGCTGACGATATCGTGATCATGGCTGAGACCTTGGAAGACCTAGGCGCAATGCTCGAAGGACTTAGTAGAGTCTCCCAACAAGTGGGTCTTAAAATGAACATGGATAAGACGAAAATCATGTCAAACGTCCGTGTTACACCCACTCCTCTGAAGGTTGGAGACTCTACACTCGAAGTTGTTGACGAATACGTATACCTGGGACAAACAGTCCAGTTAGGTAGGTCCAACTTCGAGAAAGAGATCAATCGTCGAATCCAACTCGGCTGGGCAGCGTTCGGGAAGCTTCGCAATATCTTTACGTCCAAAATACCGCAGTCCCTCAAGACTAAAGTCTTTGACCAGTGTGTGTTGCCAGTGATGACATATGGATCCGAGACATGGTCGCTTACTATGGGCCTTATAAGAAGGCTCAAAGTCACCCAAAGGGCGATGGAGCGTGCTATGCTTGGTGTTTCCCTACGTGATCGAATCAGAAATGAGGAGATACGTAGGAGAACTAAAGTTACCGACATAGCTCTCAGAATCGCTAGACTTAAGTGGCAGTGGGCAGGGCACATAGCTCGTAGAACAGATGGCCGTTGGGGCAGTAAAGTTCTCGAATGGCGACCGCGCACCGGAAGGCGCAGTATGGGCAGGCCCCCGACTCGGTGGACCGACGACCTGGTAAAGGTTGCAGGAAGCCGCTGGATGCGAGCCGCACAGGACCGGTCGGTGTGGAAATCCTTGGGGGAGGCCTTTGTCCAGCAGTGGACGTCTTTCGGCTGATAGATAGAAGGTCGTTTGTTTCGTCATAGCTATATCGGCCCCCCTCCCCCTTTCTTATGACTGGCTATTTGATGATCTACGAATCAAGACGAAAATATTGATAATTGTTGTAGCTATATAGGAGCCAGAGAAACAAACTCGGTAAATAGAGCACTTTTATTATTTTCGCCAACAGTCTAATAGGAAAGAAATACGCTGCCTCGATAGATTTCACATGCAGTGCCTCCGTGATATCATGAACATCGACTGGTCCAACCATATAAGATATACAAAGGTTCTACACCGTGCAAACGTATACGGAATTGAGGCGTACCTTAAGCGAAGAAAATTACGTTGGTGTGGTCATGTGACTCGTATGCTGGGTTGCGAAACGTGTCAGTTACTGAGAGCTTCAAGAGGGAAAGCGCAAGCAAAGTGGACAGCTATTGCGGTATAATAACGCCGCCACCGTGATGCCTCCCGATGCCTCCCGGGCTTATTCCACTTAAGACCACCTAAGGAACAACTATGCCAAGTTTGAGGTCTTGATTCTTGATCCAAAATTACGGTAAATCGCAACGACGATATGTCGCATCTAGTTCGTGAAATTTAGCGTAAATACCTACCTATTTTTACTTCATAAGAACTGGCCCACTGGCATTGGAAGTGGGGTTGCTTTGGCAGGCTCATGGAAAGTCATAGAAAAATGGCGATGACACTCATGTCATGACAATATAATCATTATGTATAATTTTTGGAGTTAAATGTTCGGCGAATCAATAGGACAAAGTTTCTTCTTTTGAATTTAATTTACAGTAGGTACATCTATGTGGAAATCAGTAGGACGGTAGTACTATGATCACGTTTGGATGCCCACAATCCAATGAGTATGATACAATTATTATTCAATAACTACTACCTACCTATCATATTGTGCATTTTATCACATTTGCGTTTCGCACTATCCATCTAGCTATCCGCGCACTTGTCTTTTTCGCACCCAATAGCTCCGTCTCTGTCGCACACTGGCTATACGTCTCCTATGCGTACGTGGCAGTTCATGCACCTTCTCGGCGTTTGAAATATAAATTATAATGTCTAATACATTTTAGTTAAAATGCGTTTTAAGAAGAAACTTTTTATTTGTACAAGGGACGATGATGATTTCCAATAGATAATATTAGTGTTACGGCATAGTCAAGAAAATATTTGTAGTGTCTTTAATGTGTACTACGGAAATCTTTCAAAAATCGTTTTTAACTGGGTTCTGAAATAGTCACCTAGGTGAAAACTTAACACATGTAAATTACAATTAGACTTAAAAAACATAAAAATCTCCGAAGGCTCCATTTTGTAAGCATTGTTTTTCACGCAATAATATAAAAAATATCGTAATATCAAGAATTTATTGCTTTAAACTAGAGACAACTTAAGTACCATATTTATAAGGTAACTATAGTTATAAATCTCAGTTTTCCCCAAAAGTGCATTTATTGTTTGGCGTATACAAGTTAAAAGGCGTCTTTAGGTATTTCTAAGGGTTAAACGCCCTTACAATCACAAAATTACCACGAATGCTTAGTAAAACACCAATTCTTTTATTTCCAAACCATTTTAGTCAGGTGTCTTTAATGCGACCTCAAATCTTTTATTTACTGGACTAATAAGCAGAAACCACACACAGTTATGTTATTTAGTCCGCAATTTCAATTTCAGCTGTATTAAGGGCTTTTTAAGTTAGAACATTTCTAAATGTTTTATATACTTTTTTTTCGTCTATGGTTTGGCAGCTTTTTGGTAAGACCTGCAGCCCACAATCTCCTTTGTTTAATTAGGTAACTCCATGGTCCGAATCCGAACAGTTACGCCATCAAGCAGTCAGTAGCGGAACTTCTGTCACAGATTTTGTAGCAGTAGGATGTACAATTGTACAACGTACTACTCAACATAGACGACGCTACCTAACAGAAGTGTATCACATAAATGAACACAGATGGCGCTGTCTCAACAACATCGAGCACAGAGCACAGAATAATGTGAGAAAAAATCTTTATTTAGAAATTTTCTGTCAATCAAAATACACAAAGTAAATAATATATTTTTTGATGATTATTTAGCACAAAAATAAATCTACAGTTTCAACGAAATGCGGAAAATGAAGAGTGTTATTAATCCCAATGCCATCAGGGTAGCAAGGGATCCTGAGGGTTCAGGGTCCGGCTCTTTGGAAGATAGTAATGTAAGTTTTTACAATACTTAAAATCGTATTACCTACATTGTTTATCTAGGTTCGTACTAATGATCCGAGAGTCATGGGTTATATTCCTACCCAGGGCAAAGATTTCTGTGATGAGCAGATTTGTTTGCTCTGTGTCTGGGAGTACTATATTTATATTTATGTATTTAAAAGTATATTTGTATGTATGTATATCAGTGTCTGGTTCCCATATACAGGGAATCCTAGTTGGGGCCAGATGACCGTGTGTCCCATGGTTTTTTCTCGGATATTTATTTATTTATCTAGTGTCTCTCTTTACTCGATTCGTGTGGCCCATTTTTCGTTCCAATGAAACGAAAACATGTTTATTTTCCTTTTAAAGTCCTTCAGCTAATACAAACATGTTTGTGACTTGCTAGTAAGTACGAAAATACCTGTATCAGGAAGCCTTGGTCTTCCATAATAAAAGAAAGTAAAAGAAAAGTAAAAGTTATACGCATTGCATTGCATTGTATTGTATTGAAACATTTGGAACCAATATCATGGATGGATACAAGGTGTGGTTTAGCCTCTGGATGCCGGCAGCGCAGGATCGGTGGTCGTGGAACTCCTTAAAGGAGGCCTTTGTCCAGCAGTGGACGTCTTTCGGTTGATGATGACGGTGATGATACCTAATTATAGCGGTGAAAACGTTAAACCTGTGATTAATCCTTTTGACCCGACTACGGCGAAGCAAAAAGGAGGATTATAGATTATAAGGAGAAGTAATTAAATGGTTTAATAATTTACTATAAGGTTAAATAACTAGTTGTTATTTTTGCCGACCAAATACATTTTTCTTCTCACCAAAATACGAATATTTTGCTAACCGTTTAAATGATAGGTACCCCATTGTAAGTGTCGGTATACCTCTATTAATTCGTTGCTAAGCATCCATAGCCATTCAAGTATGTAAGCGATTTGACTATAAGTCCATATTGACTTTGTTAATTTAAAATAATTCTAAGTCTGTGTTTTTTCACCTTAAAATATAAAGAAGATGGACAGTGACGTAGGCTTCGAATAGAACCGTAATAGAGTACTAAACTTAGATATACCTAGGTAATTCTACTGGACAGTTCATGAAATTACAATCATTTTTAACCGACTTCAAAAAAACGAGGAGGTTCTCAATTCGTCGGAATCTTTTTTTTATGTATGTTCACCAATTACTCGAAGACGCCTGAACCGGTTTGGAAAATTCTTTTTTTGTTTAAAAGGGTATACTTCACAGGTGGTCCCATATAAATTTTATCGAAATCGATTTAGCGGTTTTTGAGAAAATCAACAAAAACATAGCAAAATTGGAGTTGTTGCGATTGAAGTCGGTTGTTTTAACGTATTCAGCGTGGTCAATTATTTAAATATTTGTGTTGGTGCTGGCTGCTATAACAAGGCAGACATTAAGTCTTGTTGTTGGTCTTATAGGCGGCTTGAAAACTTACTATTCTGTGGTTGGCCACTAGCCCCGCAACCTCTACCACTCTGGACGTGGCCCCTGTGTGTGAAGTATGGCCTGACCTCCCCAACCGTAACCCATGCCCCTAAAGTAGGGACGATATTTACTGTTATTACCACGAATGTCGTTATTTTACAGCTATCCCAAGAGTCATCAATATCAGCACGTCGCTTCAAGGAGAAGCTGAAGGAGAAACTTCGCATGGAGCGCTCTATTGGCGGCATCATAGCCTCTGCGTCCACATCGTCGACTTCCACGCCCCCGTCCGAGATGTCCTTAACCAATTCCATAGACAAGTATGATCATTGTAGAAGATATCGTGGGAAAACGAGGTCCTAATGATATTGGTCATTTTGCCACTCTGGTCTTTTTGTTACTTACGTAATTGGTCTATGACCAAGATGCCGAAATGACCAAAGTTGTATTTAATGATCAATGATCAATATTTTTCGATACTAATGGTCAAGACAACATAATATGCTAAAATGGCCAAAGTAACAAAAATACCAATGTTGCAAAAGAAACAAGATCTTATATCCTCTTAGATTATTGGAAATAAATAGCATTCCCCATCGGGTACTTATGGGAAAATGTTAAGAAGGGCTTCTTCATCGCTGGAGCTGTCGAACAGATGACCATACATTTTAGAAAAATGTCCGAACCAGAGCTTTGGGGATGGCTTCGGGAAGCTGGCAAAACTTACCCTGAACGCAAAATTTTGGATACAGAACCTGTACATCAATTTGTAATATTTTTTTTTTGGAGCGAGAACAACGAAACGCCATATGATGTGATGACAGTAACAGTAAACAACTTTCATCGAGAAATCAATTTAATCGCAAAAAATAGGCCTTCTCCAAGTTATAGATATATTGGCTCAAAACAAACAGTAAGGAAAGTTGCAAAGACTTTCGACTAAAAACTGTTTTAAAGTCGAAAAAATCGCATCGAAATAAAATTACGTAGGCACATCGGTAAACTTCTGTCACTGGGTTTTACCAATCGGGACTTGGCCCCCGTGTGAGTAAAAGTATAGTAGCGATTACACTATCCTGAATTCAAGAAGCCTAAATACTATAGAAAACTAGTAAGGATATCTGAAAAAATATACGAATCATAACTTTCCTAAGTCCGATTACACTTTCCTTTATATCCTAATTAGGACTCCTGAATCCAGAATAGTGTAATCGCTACTTTATGGCCTAACCTTCCCGAGGTATGGGAAGAGCGTATGAGGTATAGACCCGTGCTCCAGCACGGGTAGCATGAGGCGTAGACAAAGCTGTTTGTCGCGCCAAACGCGAGAAAACAGCTCAGCTGTCTCTTTCATTAGCTTAGCGTTAGAACGGAACAAATGCTTTTAAAACTTGCGTCGCGCGCGAGATTTGTCGCCATGCTACTAGGGCAGAATCGTACTGAGCGGTACTCTATGGGGGAGGTCTACGTTCGGCCGTAGAGATATTATCTATTCCATCCTTCCATATGTTAGAGGACGATGATTGAGGTTGTTTTTTAGAGTTCCGTACCCAAAGGCCAAGTATTACAGTAAAATTACAGTACTAACAATAAGCCTCCGCTGTCCGTCCGTCGGTCCGTCCGTCTGTCAGCGGGCTGTATCTTATGAACTGTAATAGGTAGACAGTTGAAATTTTCACAGAGTGTGTACTTCTGTTGCCGCGATGACAACAAATAATAAAAATAAACTAAAATTAAACGGGGTCCCCATACAAGAGTGTTTTTGGAGTTTCTTGTACGATAGAATGGTACCCTTCATGCGCGAGTCCGACTCGCACTTGGCCGGTTTTCATTTGAAATAAGTACCTTTTTTATCCACAGTAGGTAAGCCGTTGGCATTATCTCACCTGATGATGAAGAGATGATGATAAGAGATGATGATGCCAAAGGTGGAAACAACCTTATTACCAAGATTCCCCAACGACAGGAAATTATTTTTATTCATTTCAAAAACTTTTTTCATAGATTCCGCGAAGATTTTGACGACTTCAAATGCAAAATGAAGATATTTGGCGAGTCCCTGAATCTATGCAAGTGCATTGCGAGCGATTTCAAAGGAAAACTGACGTGGATGGAACGCAGGTTACAGAATTTGGAGAAGAGACAAAAACTTATCCGAGTTAGTATACATTCTACCAGCTATTTCGTATCACAAATTTATTTTGTAACACAGAGGTAACATATAAATAAATCTTTTTTCACCATGAAACGAAAGTTAACGTTTTTAAAAACTTTTGAAAAATGACAGTTTGTGGTCGAAAATGTTGCTACATAAAAAGTCCTTCCCCCAAAATTCATAAAAATATTGTAATATGAATACGTTACTATTGTGGTACCTACCTACTTATCTTTTAACTCGTAACTGTAAGAGTTATTCTCCTATATTTCTCTTTATGCATAATACTTGGCGGTGTTTCATCATGTCATACAAAAATCCTTCATTTAAAAAAAAACTTTTATTTCTCAATTCTTTTGCGCTATAGAAAAAACTGCGCTTAAATTCAGTGACGCCATCTAGTGTTAATCAAGAGAAGAAATGGAAAAACACTTATTGCATGAATGTATGTATCTCAAAAGAATAATCACTGTGTTGTGTTATGTATGAAACACATGGTAATAATAAGAAATAATAACGTTTCTAAATGGGCGAAAACGTTTTAACAACAGGTAAAACAATTTTTAAATGTTTTTTCCTCACATACTGTCACAATAACATATTTTTGTGGTGGTAAGATGATGCCAAAAGATGAAACGGGCTTTATTCATAGGAAGTTTCCAACGCAACGAGTAACGAACTATCTTACTTGCATGCCGGCACATATCAATGATTAATATTAACATTAATGTTTGGCGGCAAGAATTAGATAAAATTAAAATTATAGTAACTATCCAGGTGGGTTCATCGCTTCATTGTAAAGGTTAAAAGCAATAAAATAACAGATCACTAACTAACACATAAAAAATAGTTAACGTGCAATAATTATTTAGAAATATTATCTAATGAATGCAAATAAATACTTATGAACGTACTTCACAGCCACATCGGAAAATAACCAGATACCCACTTATCTAATAATTTTAAAGTAGACAAAGACAATATAAAGTATTTAAATAAATATTAACACAATGATTAACAATACTTACCTATGTGAATATCAAAAGCGACAACGAAACAATTTGACATAATAACAACAATAAATTGATTGGTTATTAATGTTCATTTTCTTGTTAAAAAAGTAGATGCTTTACACATTCTTTTAAATCGTTTATTTTTCACTTTCTTTTACCTAGTACAAAGTCGCTACCACGCGGAACTTGTACACTCAATGTTTCGGGAAGTGTTTGTGAAGCGAGAAGAAACGTCGAGTCCAAAAGAAACTCGCTTCAACGCATTTTCTTTTAAACTTAAATTCTATTACAATTCATGTCAACAGTAAAATTATGAGCTGGAGTATCTATACATGTCCATATATCATAGTCATTTTTTTATTCATTCAGGCAGCACAGACCCATAAGTACAATAAACAATAAATAAAATAAAATTACACTCAAAATCCACTTAATTTTTAAATTAATATTGTTTAGAATGTAATTCACTTTATAATATTTTCTTACAATACTTTATTATATTTCTATAAGATTAATGTATTGGCGTAAATCAGTGTTTTTCAACCTTTTTTAATACCCGACCCCTTTACAAGTTAAACATACAAAATATGTCTGATTTGAAAGACTACGTTTATAGTTTTCTTTAGTTAGAAAATTAAAGACTCTAAAGTTAAAACGGCATAGAATCAAATGAAATATAAATAAATGTACGGATAATAGTTACAGGGTATATTATAATCGCTCCTCAATCGCTATAAAGTTTAGAGCGATTGAGGAGCGATTATAATATTTGTCATGCACGGAATCAAAATGGAACATACGATTTTCCTTTGATATTTTTTTATCCATCGAGGAGGCCTTTGTCCAGCAGTGGACGTCTTTCGGCTGATGATGATGATATGATTTTCATTTTATTTATTTGCAATAATCTATTTATTTTACGAAACTGTAGTTTATTATAATTTAATTATACAGGGTGTAAGGGACAGGTTTCCGAAAACTTTAAGGGCTTGCTCAGTAGACGAAACTGAACAACTTTTCTCAAAAAAAAATTTTAAGGAAACGAAAAAAAATCGGCTTCTCCTTACAAAATAATATACTTGATTGGACAGTTTTTATGGAGAAGCCAATTCTTTTCTCGTTTCCTGAAAAAAATTCTTGTGGAATATTGTTCACTTTCGTCTACAGAGCAAGCCCTTAAAGTTTTCGGAAACCTGTCCCTTACACCCTGTATTATAGTATTGTTCTTATTCTTCATTCTTTCGCAATTATTAATCAATTTTTTTTTTTGCTCTTGTTCCAGGGTGAAAGCAGAAGTAACTATCCAGCAATAATTAAGAAGAATAAAGAACTGTCCAAGAAGACAATAGCAGATGCTGCTGTAAGTCTTTTACTAAAGTTATATATAATATCTTAAATTGTTTTTCAACTTTTAATGAGGGCTTTTAGTAATGCAATTTAGAACATATTTATAGTTCATTCGCACAAGTATTGAATTCACTTATTTTTGTATATTTATTTATTTATGTATTATTTATGTATTGAAATTCATTTATTTTTTCAAACAAATCAAGTTAAATTATTGTCTTAATTGTATTACTAAATAAAGTACATGTATATTAATGTTAAAAAAAGGTACCTACAGTTTATTTCTTTAGAGAAAATAAAAGGAAAAGTATCATGTATCTGTAGGCGAGCAATACATATAAAAAATATATATTATTTTTGCGTACTTACTAGGTTCTATTTTTGATAGTTTTTTAGATTTATGAGTAGAAGCCCCTATTCACAGACTAATCTCAGAGATAAGTCCTTATTTATTTGTGACTAGTGCATAGTGTAGGTAGTAACTTGTAGACTTTATGCGTGTGGAAACCACGAACTCCAAATTGATTTAAACTCTCACCGTAGATGTTTGTATCAGCCTGAAATTGCGTTTTAAACCATAATTTAACAAATATGTATACGCTTAATTACTGTCATTATAATAGGTATGAGCTATGATAAATACATTTAATAATTTATTGAATTTTGTTGAGTTTCTTCACCTATGATTCATTCACTACCTACTTCAATTGTAAAATTCAAGTCACTGTTCTTATGACAAGGTAGTAACGTACCTATTTATTTATATTTTGTTTCGTCTACTAAAACATTTTAATGAATGAAATTTCGTCACTTAATTCGTACCTGCTACGACTAATTAATCTTTCTCTATCTGCTAATCCTCATGAAATTATAGTTGATTGCATCAAAAATAAATTATCACCAAATAGGTAGCCTATTTATTGGATTCGCAGAATAACTTATAGGCTTTAATTTTTAAATTAGATAGGTATAATTTTTTATTTGTAAAAAGTTAATTTGCTGATTCCATAAAGAGAGCTATAATTGTAAATATATTAATTTATGAGGTCATAGCTCTCTTTATCAAATATTTTTAAAATTTAAAGGTAGGTATTATAGATTTTGTTTTAAGTATGTCGTATGTCTGATTCAAGATCCGGAATGTATATCTCTCATAAATAAGTAGGTACTGTTTCATTCTTCGTGAGAAAATAACAGCAGTAAGATATTATGTGGTGTATAATATAAAATATGTATTATTAATTCATAATGTAAGTACTATATAATCAGTAAGAAGTATTGATGAAATAAGTCAATCTTGTTACTAGGCAATACAGATCAGTGCAAAATCTAACTGTGTCTAACGGCGCGTGTGCACCGGGCGATAAAATAAGAGCCGACAGCCAAGCCACGCCCACCTGTCGGTCCTCTTAAAAACTATAGGATGTACGCGAGTGCACTGGTCCGATAAAATAAGAGCCGAAATAATCATTCCACTACTTGAGCCATATAGTCAGCGTCGTCGTCGCGTCGTTGTTTCTGAATAGTGTTGTGCGCAGTACTATAGAAAATGTGCCCGGATTTTAGCCAACGCCAATCATTGGCGTTATTGTTATAAATACAGCGTAAAGTAAAAGCATAGGTAGGTAACCAAGAGTTTTAATATATCTAAAATGGCAGTTACTTCATAAAACCTACCATATTAAAAATACCATATCATGATTTGAAGTTGCATACTTATTCTAAAAGTGTATATCTGTAGGTACAACAAATAAAAACGAACGTTGTATTATTATTAAAAACGCATTAAATTAATTAAAGCACTTGGGTGGTTACAGTACACAACCTAAATATGTAAATATTACTGAAAATCAAAGTATTTTTTATCTACATAGATGCTTTATTTACACATTTTCTTAAATCATATTTTTATCCAATTAATACAAAATATCATAATGTATCTACACATACAGGGTGTTAAAAAAAGTGCGTTTGAAATTTTAAAGGGTTACTCAGAATCAAGTATAGAACCCTGAAAAAATATTTAAAAAATCCGCTCTTCAAATTTATTTTTCAGATTCTCATACTAGATCTGAATAGTGAATCAAGAATTTGTATGAAAAACTGAAAAAAATAATTGAAGAGGGGGTTTTTTCAATATTTTTCCTGGATTCTATACTTGATTCTGAATAACCCCTTAAAATTTCAAACGCACTTTTTTTAACATCCTGTATACCTATGCATTTGAATATTCTATAAATGTATATTGATTTCTGTAGGTACCTATAAAACATTATCATATTAATATACCATGTAAATCGATAACTAAACTATACATATGTCGATAAATGATGCACAACACTTCGTTTCGTCCGGTAAGAATGTTAGTGTCGGATGAGTGCACTCGCGCCCATACAAAATTACAGCGACTGGATCGGACTGTGACTGTCGGTTCTTACCATATCGTCTCAGTGCACTCGCAGCGTAACAGATAACCACGCCCCACTCACCAGTCAATTATCTGATTTTCGCTGATAAATAAAATTGTTAATACATAAACCTAATCATTATCAAAATCACCTGCTTTTAATATCGTACGCTTTGTAATGACGTTTCACCAGCCGTCAAACAATAACTGAGTTGTTTTTGACAAGCAAGACGTTTATTCACTTCTCGTGTATTTTCGCTGAAAATCGTGCAAAAACGTATATTCTGTCCTTTTTGCACTCGCAGAATGCCAATCACGCCACCTTATCGAATATTTGACGTCACACACACATAGGCAGACATCTGGAACTGAGTAAGCAGCAGGCAGGTCTGTACCCTTAGCACGAACTTCTATCGAATTCGTCTCGTTATCGTAATCGTATCGTTATCGAGAAAAATTGTATGAGAATTTTGACAGCGCCACCGTGGGCGTTAAGGGAACTAAAAAATGGAAGCACGAAAGTTTTGACGGCCGTCGCGTAAAGTCGCGTTACGTTTTCGTATCGTCATCGAACGTTTACTCGAAAAATCCGTAAAACAATAGCACGAACACGTGAGTATCGTAACGTTATCGTCTAACTCGAAGGCTGGCTATCGAATTCTTCTCACTGGCCATTTCTGCAGTGAGAGAACTTTCGAAAGCACTTCAGAGGCCAAAAAAGGATGATTAATGGATTATAAAGGAACAGAATACTTGAAAATACTTATTTTTGACATCAATATTCACAGTGAAGTGATAAGTTGCACTTTAAATGCGATAGTTTTTTTTCTATAGTCTCACAAACAAAAGGTATAAATTTTAATGAAACCAAAGAATTTATTAAGTTTTTCTTTTATTTATCTTTATTAACATGTATATTTGGTAATCTAAATTAAAAATGTGATGATCATTTACTTTAATTTTAAATTTTGCATTTAATTTTGTGAATTACAATTTTGCATTGAAGTGAAGTGGTGGTGTTCTCTTTAATTACCTGTAAATACATTATAATAAATGTAATTAGTTACCACTTTGTTAAACTTGTATTTAAGCTAATTTTTTGTGAAAACTAAAACTTACTTTTTAGCTATTTCGCCTTCCGTATCCATAATTTACTATCTGTATCAACAAATGGGATTATGGGACTTCACTTCACTTGAAGTTATTTTACTTTAATAATATTATTATAATTTACTTTAAAGTAACATTTTGCTAAAACACAGCAACAACTTGATTTAACAACAATATTTCTTCGTTAAAATAAATTATTGTACGTTTCTTCAATCCAAAGAACAAACACTTAAAAGAACCTACTAAATAACTCTTTCAATGAATTGTTGTGTTCTATTAATAGAAGACATGCGTTCAAAATATACTATACTCAACGATAAGGATATCGATCTAAAAAAATGTAAATATCGTAAAACTGAAATAATCCAGATATATAAACAATAGATAAGTTCATGTAATGTATGTTTTTCGCTATTAAGCTTTTCACAAAAAGTTTTTACTCTATAAAATTTCATATTTTACATCGCTGTTCAAACCGTCATCATATTCTTTGAACGCAGATAGCGAGTCGCTGTAGAGTCGCTGTCGAAACGCTATCGAGTAAACGTTAGTAGTCGCCAAACGCTTCGTGCTACAGTTTTGATCCGTATTCGAATCGAAAGCGTAATCGAATAGTATGCTCGATACGATGACGAGACGATTACGATAAAAGTTCGTGCTAAGGGTACTGGTCTGTCTGTCAGTCAGTTCAGTATGTATTTTTAGCCTGACGAGTGAATACGTGTGTTATGCGCTCAAGGATCGCTGCAATTTGTAATTGAATTAAATATTGTAAAATATAAAGTTGATAAATACATTGGAAGATATTTAATAACAATGTCTAAGGTAATGATTATTTTTTAGGTCAAGAAGTTCCATTGGAAAGTATAGTTTCATTTTGTGATATGAACATGTTATATTCTCGGTGCACATCGAACCATTGGGTGACGTATTAGACTCCGAGATAAGTAATGGAAATATAGAAGGAATTAAATACTTATTAGTGGTAAAATAAAGTCATAAATAATTAGTGTAATAATTATTCAAGCACTGCGCAAAAACAAGTCGCATTGCTAGTGAAAAATGTGAAAATGTGTTTAGTCAAAACAATAACAAGTGTAGCTTTATGCTGCGTAAATTGCAAACAAAAACAAACATATTCAAACCAAATATTTATTATTCAGATTTTGAATGGCATTAACTTGTTTTTAAATATTCATTATTCATAAATTCATTTAAATGTCTATTTTTATACCAAACTATTTTTTTTCGAACTTTAAATAATAATAATAATAATAATAGTTTAGTATTATAGATTTAACTTACAACAAGCACAAATATGTTAAAAACACAAACTAAAACACACTAAAACATCACCGGTGCATGCTTTTACGTGTGTGGGGAAAATGATGATATCAGTTGGCAACATTTTCAGTGTCAAATCAATAACTTTTGTCGGTGCGTGACTGACTTTTCCGAAAAAAAAAACAATGTCAAAAGTGAAATTCTCGAATTGTGTAGTGTTGTGTGATTTTTCTGTTGAAATCGGATTTAAATGTCCTTTTCAATAAAAAACGCATTGAAAACAGCTAAATACTGTTACAGAGTAATAAAAAACATGAACAAGAACGATTGTTTGGTACGTCTTACAATTTTTTTATGGGAAAATCGAGAAGTTTCATAAGGTGTAGAGCACTTCATATTTGAAACATTTATTAACTTGTGAATTACATGAAATGTCGCCGGTGTATTGATCGGCAAGGTCTCGCGATGCCCTCGGAAGTAATCTCCGATAGTAAATTGTGATATAGACAGTATTTTTCCTTTAAAAATGCCTTAAATATTTCTGGTGTTCGCGCCAGCTTTTTATCAAGATTCTTGGGTACTTGTGATATCAAAACCTTTGGCCTTGGGGCCTTCGTGATATTAAATATATGTATATTCTTCCATATCCTGAATAATTTCGTTTATCCATTCAAGTTTCCTTGTTTCTCTTAGTAATTTCGTGATAAAAGTGTTTTTAGCGCGGGTGGGGGTATTTGTCAACAATTGATGACTAATCAAGGATGAATCATTATCATTTATCATAACATGTTTGGATATTGTACTCATCATCTTTTCTTTTAATAATGAATGAAATTATGAAGAAATTAATTTGAGTGGCCGTTTTTAGCACTCTTGCTATCTGTAATTAACATTTATCCTAGAAAATATGTAATACTCCCTAAAAATTACTCAGGGGTACATTAATGTTTCATTCAACCACTTTTTTTTAAATTCTGTCTGTGAAAACAGCAATTAAGTAAACACTGGTGGTGGCGCTAGTTAGCCCCTTAATTCTTTTTTGAGTTTAAACTTTTTGTGAGTGATAAAACTTTGCTTGATGTCTTTTTTTAATTATTTTTATATCCTTATATCCTTTGTACTTATCATAATTCCTTGCTGTCCAAACATATATCTCATTTCTGCATATTTAGCAATACAGTTTATTTTAGGCCTTGGCAGAAGTTTGGTTCCACAGATAAATCAAACTAATTTATCAAATGCTGAACTTCAGAACGTTCAGACCAACACGAAATTATTTATACACTAATGCAGTTTATGAACTCCACTTCTGCGTATTATACAGGGAGTTAAAAAAGTGCGTTTGAGATTTTAAGGAGTTACGCAGAATCAAGTATAGTATACAGAAGAAATATTGCAAAAATTCACTCTTCAAATTTTTCAGATTCCCATCAAAACAAAAATTTGTATGGAAAACTGAAAAAAAGTTGTAGATTTTCAATATTTTTCCTGTATTCTATACTTGATTCTGATTAACTCCTTAAAATCTCAAATGCACTTTTTTAACATAGATATTAAGTACAAATTGTTACTAACACACTAATATTCTATGGATTCCTTTGGTCCGAAATAAAGAGTTTATTATTATTATTATTTAACACCCTGTATAAAAATGAACAAAATCAGATAAAATTATTTAAAATGGGAGCGTCTGCTCATGGAACTGAAAAACTTTCTCAATGAAAGAGCTGAATGTTCATTTGAGCAGTAGTAATAGTAATATGAACAGAGCAATATAGCCTACATATCTGCAAACTGTTTATAAACAAACACACGTGTTTTCATCATTAATTAAACTTTAAGAAAAATTTACGTATGAAACAGAACAATATTGTAATCAATTTGCAAACAATAAATATTTTTTTGGTTTCCCTTTAATACAAGTAAAACTGAGGCTAATGCCAGCTTATCTTGGATGTCACCTAAAGTGGTGACAATGGACCAGTTGTGTCATGTTAATAATAATATAATAATCTCCCCCTCCTCTTCGGGACAAATCACACACGGTCATCTGGTCCCAAACTAGGATTCCCTGTGCTATGGGAACCAGAGACTAATATACATACACATTTACATTTAATGTATGACAATATTTTATATAAAGTAGGTAGCAGGTATAGGCCTATACCCATGAAAGGGTCCTTAACCTAGAAAATAAAGAAACAAAAACTAACCAAAGTAACAAGTAACACAATTTTTTTGTTAAACTTTAACTAACAAAACTAATCAAATTCTTTACTTTTTCATTGTTTATAAGTTGAGGAAATAAAGAGGCTTAAATAAATAAATAAATAAGGTAGCAGGTACTTTAACACGTTGAGCGCCATGTGTATCCAATTGTATACACAAAGTACCAACTTCTGAGGCCACGTGTATCTTTTTAAATACACGGTGAATGTTTCGATGTATACAATTGGATACACATGGCGCTCAACGTGTTAAGAAAATCATTCTTTTGTCTACTTAATACTAGGTTCCTACCACTCTGAACTCGTATACCTGCCTGTAACGGTTGGAGAGCTGGTACATGTTATTGAGGCATGGAATACAAAATATTCCGGCAAAAACATCTATTATAAAAACAAGCAAACTGAAGAAGTGACCATGTCCAATTAAAGGGAAAAGTTGGTAAAAAAGTATACTGCCATTTCGGAAAGTGTTTAGGAGGGAGAAGAAACGATGAGTCGAATGAAACTCCCTCCAACATATAAAAAAAAAAAAATGTGCTATTAAATCTTCATTATAGGTCAAGATAAGGTAGCCCTCTTAAGTACATTTTTGTTATGCTTATTAAATGCTTAACAAGAGTATTGCAGAACATTTTTGCATCATATAAATACTTGTAAATACCTTTTTGCAACATGTAAATACTTTTTACAGCTTAAGCTTTTTACTGTGACAAACAGACAGACGGACGTTTTCTTTTTATAGTTTTTATATTTGATTCTGTTACTATTCTTTACCAAATACAATTATTTTGCTTTATTTCCGTGTTTCGCTCCCTTGAAGCTGAATTTCTTATCTTATACAGTCCACTTCTCCCCATCGGCTTCAAAGAGTGTTTAAATTAAATTATACCTTGACCATACGTTAAGCCAGGGTTCGTAATTATCAAGCTAATTATTTTCTTTGATAATTATCATGATAATTATCTGATATTTATCCAATTATTATCTGATATTTATCCAATAATTATCTGATATTTATCCAATAATTATCCGTGCTTATTCATAATTTTATGACTTTAATTTTTGACTTAAAGATTATAATTTTATTTCATCATAATAGTAATAAAACTGAACACAAATACAAATTTTAATAAGTATTGTGTGTGTTGAACACAATTTTTGTGATTGATTTCTGTTTTTTTTTAAATTTGATATACAAGTAAAGCGACATAATAGCTTAACCATCAAGGTATATTTATCAAGGTATATTTATCAGTGATAATTATCACTTAGAACCCTGCGTAAAGTCAATAACAAGTTTAAATAAACAAAACTAAAGACACTGTATGTTACAACTACATTTTAAAAGGAAAACGCAAAGATATTGTGATGCCATAGTAGGCATAAAAAATACCAAAAATGTTATCTGTGTTGCCAACTTATCTACATTATTTATGAGTGTTGCCATCTGAGATTATTTGTGTTTATAAGAGTAATTAAACTATTGAAACTGTCACATTTTATGTAAATATGATGTTTTATCTTTTATCTACATATTGATATCATAAATGAAAATATTTATTGTAGATATAATAAATTCAGATAGTATTCAAATGCACTTGGGGCTAGTAGTATTTATATTATAGTATATTACTGAAAGAAAAGAAAATTGAGGTAGAAATCTGCTTTCCATATTAATCTCTCTTTCACTTTGTCCAATATTCTATTGTATACAGATTGACTTAAAAAATACATAAATGGTCAGTTTACATAAATTGCTTAAAAATAAAAATATTTATGGGATATGTTGATTAGAAATGAGGAGTTACGAAGGAGAACCAAAGTCACCCACATAGCTCACAGAATCGCTAAACTGAAGTGGCAGTGGGCGGGCACATAGCTCGTAGAACAGATGGCCGTTGGGGCAGTAAAGTTCTCGAGTGGCGACCGCGCACCGGAAAACGCAGTGTATGCAGGCCTCCCACTCGGATGACCTGGTAAAGGTTGCGGGAAGCCGCTGGATGCGGGCAGCGCAGGACCGGTCGGTGTGGGGAAGGCCTTTGTCCAGCAGTGGACGTCCTTCGGCTGATGATGATGTTGATTTCTTAAAAATTAAAACTGTAATATCCTTATTCTGCATGCTATGTCGATTACCTAAAACTATTATATCTTTATTCTATGGGCTATATCGAATATCAGTTACTTATAAGACTTTATTGTATTGTATTGTATTAATGCTTTATTGCACACAAGGAATTTACATAACATATAAAATATTGGATTACGTGTACAAAGGCGGTCTTATCGCTAGAAGCGATCTCTTCCAGACAACCCTTGGCAGAGGATAAAAGATTACATGAAGTACTGGTAGCGATAGTGCATGAATTATAAGCTATATTCTTCATTATAAGCTTCGACATTAATCATAATCGTTTTACACCTCATTTTACAATTTGAGTACATCTAAATGTCAAAATTATCATAAGAAATAAAATAAAAAATACAATGAAATAGTTAAAAAATGTCACAATAAATTAACATAATGTTGAAAATGAAATAAAATACAATCTTCTTCTTATCGAGTCGATAACAATCCTAACTAAATCGTGCTGGCCCAGAATTTAGTTACGAGTGTAAAATACAATAATAAAAATAAATACACATTAGTTTAATTTTAAAAACTCTTGTAAATTATAAAACGTGTGCTCTTTAAGCCAGCGTTTGAGTTTCGTCTTGAAGCTCGTTAAGGAGGGAGCTTGATATTAAGCTTTTGCCTAATTACTTGTAGAAACTGAAGTTGTGCGGGACTGAGGAAGAGATGCGCGAGATTGCGGCGCGCATCTGCCGGAACTACCTGTACGGGGCCTGGAAGACTGTCGACGCCAAAGATCTGGAGTTCAGCAAAATTGTGTAAGCGATTGTTTTAAAGTTGATTGTTCATTTTATTTATTTATTTACTAGTTTTTAGCAGCGGCTTCGACCGCCTACGCCTGCGTTTTGTTTTCATGTCTGTCATTTCGTTTTGTTTCAGTTTTAGTTTTGTTTTACTGTTTGCAAGCGCCCCTAGGGCAAAGGTAGCGCGACCGAAAAATCCCTTTTTCGACGCGATTTTCGGGGAAACCTTTTATTCCGGAAAACTTAAGGGTTCCCGGAGGAATGCTTAAAAACTCAGTGTTTCCACTTCGTCACTAGATGGCGCCACCTTAACATTTTCTTTCTCTCTGGAGTCTGGACTGAAGTCCACGCCGACGAAGTCGCGCGCGGAAGCTAGTAGTTTATAAAAAAAGATTTGATTTTTTCCTTCCTTTTGTTATGCGTTGCGCAATAAAGTATTTTTATTCATATATTAATTAATTCGATTTCTGGATCAAATCTCGCTTTGTTTTAAAAATTCCATAACGCTTAAAGAAATCTTATCATTTGCTTTGGTCGGCTAAGAATGTGAGAATAGGTTAATTCGGTGTGAACAATGTACGATTTTCCTTCATACGTTTAGTCATAAAAACATAATCGCATTGGTTTTGTTCATGTTGTTATAATCAGATTTTCCGCTTCTATCCTCAATGGTGTTTAACTTTTGTGTTATACAGGGTGTAAGGGACAGGTTTCCGAAAACATTAAGGGCTTGCTCCGTAGACGAAACTGAACAATTTTCCACAAGAATTTTTTTTAGGAAACGAAAAAAAATCGGCTTCTCCATACAAACTTAGAAACTTGACTGGACAGTTTGTATGGAGAAGCCGATTTTTTTTTTCATTATACAGGTTGTAAGGGACAAGTTTTCGGAAACCTGTATAATCTGGATATACAGTAGACCTACAAATGCAACATAATGTGTCAATTTTTAAATTAAAAACCCATATCGTCCTTTACACGCATACATTCTTACTTTCTGCCTCGCACAACCAAACTGTGGAATGAATTGTCGCCTGCGGTATATACGGACCGATACGACATTCAAACCTTCAAGAAAAGAGCGTACTCTCATATCAAAGGCCGGCAACGCACTTGTGACTCCTCTGGTGTTGCGGGTGTCTATGGGCGGCGGTAATCGCTTACCATCAGGTGATCCGTCTGCTCGTTTGCCACCTCTGCCATAAAAAAAAAAACATAGATATAATATAATACACTCTACTTAAACAAAATATTTTTTCTTTTTTGATACAAAGTGAACAAATGTGCTCATCACAAAAATGTTTTTCCCTGGATGGGAATTGGGCCTATCAACCTCGTATCAGGTAGGGAAATGCTAACGACTGAGCCATCGAGTGGAGTGCCTTGCACGTAACCGCGGATGATGCTAAATGCAACACTAGGCAGCCGCGTTCTGTACCTCGTGATAATCGTGAATATCAAGAGACTCGGTGGCTCAGCGGTTAGTGCTCCTGACTACTGATCCGAGAGTCGTGGGTTCGATCCCCACCCAGCGAATATATCTGTGATGAGCAGATTGGTTTGCTCTGTGTCTGGATGTATTATGTCTATATATGTATGTATTTAAACGTACATATATGTGTATGTATATCAGTCTCTGGTTCCCATAATACAGGGAATCCTAGTTTGGGGCCAGATGATCGTGTGTGATTTGTCCCGGATATTTATTTCTTTTAATTACCATGCGATAACAAAGACGCCTTTCTCCCTAGAGAAGACCGAAATATTTCCGCTCCTATCGTTTAGAAGTCAAATCGATATGGATCGATAATTAGGTAATCACGCAGGCCGCGGCCCTATTATCAAAAGCCGATCATGTCAAGTAGTTAACCAGATATTTCCAGTTCGGCTAATTAGTGTTACTTTGGTTATCTATTCGTATGTTGCGCTTGAGTTGAAACTAATAAATTGATTGGCTTCCCATTTGGTGCGTTTTGACATCTTTAATAATAACCTAGCTATTTTCAACCGACTTCAAAAAAAGGAGGAGGTTCTCAATTCGTCGGAATCTTTTTTATTATTTTTTATTTTATGTATGTTCACCGATTACTCGAAGACGCCTGAACCGATTTCGAAAATTCTTTTTTTGTTTGAAAGGGTATACTTCACAGGTGGTCCCATATAAATTTTATCGAAATCGATTCAGCGGTTTTTGAGAAAATCAACAAAAACATAGCAAAATTGGAGTTGTTGCGATTGAAGTCGGTTGTTTTTAACGTATTCAGCGTGGTCAATTATAACAAAAAATAATACTTGACTGCTTGACACCTCTTACAAGAAATCGTCTCCCATTCCGTTCAGATGTGGTAGCTGACCAGAAGTTCTTCTGCAAGAGCATTGATATCACCTAATAAAGAAGGTGATCAAGTATGATGCACCCTACGCTACAGACATTTCCGTCGTCGCCTGGCATGCGACGGGTCTCTGAGGTATTCGCGGACTGCTACCTCGGATCCCCTTTGTAGCCTACCAGGTACTCATCCCTGGCTCAGTGGACCACCCCTACTAGAAACAGTTTCTCATACAAAATTGAAAACGAACAGACCGACTACATCAAAATATATGTATATTTGTGTCAATCTGAGGATTTAGAAGATTCAAATATTAATTGGCTCCTGATTGACAAATGGGCTGATGTATGTAGCCAGGCTTGCGGGAAGCCGCTGGATGCTTGTGGCTATTAACACGTTCACAGTCTCACGGTCACAGTATTTTTTTGTGTGTAAAAAGGATAAAATCTTGTATGGTAAATCTCAACTTCATTTTCGAACGGGCCTTAGCTATCGTGTATTTATTTATATGGACTTAAGTTGGATTATGAGCCATTAAAGTACTTTAAAGCAGTGTTTTTCAACCTTTTTTATTACCCGACTCTTGTATAAGTTGCAACATTGTTGCGACCCCCCCTAGAGCCATAAACATGCAAAATTTTAGTGATTTGAAAGACTACGTTTATATTGGCGCATAATTTTCTTCAATTAGAAAATGATTTAGTTATTATATTAATGTCCTCGGGGGGTCGCGACCCCCAGGTTGAAAAACACTGCTTTAAAGTATAAGGGGGAAGACCTGTGTTCAGCAGTTGACGTCTCCCCTGATATATGTCCAGCTCATGATCCAACTTAAGTCCATATAAATCTTATTGCCAATCCTTCTACACCAGCAGCCTGTGGGTCGACTGCACGCAGAAGTCGCTCAATGTCCTACGAGTCCAGTATAACAATGGTTTCAGGATGCTGTTGGGGCTGCCTCGCTACTGTAGTGCTTCCGGAATGTTTGCGCAAGCAAGTGTCGATGGCTTCCATGCCATACTGCGGAAGCGGGCAGCCTCACTGTTGAACAGACTGCGGGCTAGCCAGAACAGCATCCTGAGATATATGACTCTCCGCTGTTTTCTCATTTCATGCGTGTGCTGGTCAGGCAGGGGCCTTATGCCTCCTGCAACTAGGGCATGCATGGAAGGTGAAAGCTGGACTTTATGTATTTATATTTTATGTGAAGTCTGTTACTAACATTAGTTTTAGAATTTTTACTAACACCACTGGACCCTGTAGTCTGATTAAATAAAGATTATTAATAAATATCGCTAAGGCCCGTTCAAAAATGAAGTTGAGATTTACCAGACAAGATTTTATCTTTTTCACGCACAAAAAAATAGGCAATCTTGCTGTCAGGGTAAAAATTACTCTCGCCAAATGTTCTGGAACGCATTCTTAGTCGGCTATCTAATCTCAAAAACAGTAATATATCGTCCGCCATTTTCTTCTGTCTGTAATTCCTTCAATGGTTGTTGAACCTATTATTGGTTCGCTATCGTGCCTGCTTGTTTTCGCACTTATCACCGCGCATGAGATAGGACGCATTGTTAAGTTGTAATGCCGTCGTAATCTGGGCAATATAATGTGGCTTAAAAATACGTGATACGGCTTTATTGCCTTTTGTACCTCTTGTATTTGTATTTTGTATTGATAAGCTATAGATAGGAATGGTTCTCGAGTAACGACCGTGGAACGAAACGTAGTCCATAAATCTACACTGTGGACTAAAAAATCTACTCAAGATTTGTTGCTCGACTTTTGAAAAAATAACTCAGTCTACAAAACTGCTAAACACTAAGAACAAAAAACTAGAAAACCACCAAACTAAAATCATAAACAGTAAACAGACAGTTTTTGAACTTTTGGTTTAGTTCTTTTTGCTAGATTGAGTTAATTTTCCAAAAGTCGAGCAACAAACCTTGAGTCGATATTTTTGTCCATGAGTTTATTTCTTTTTTGGTAACTGACCAACTTTCCCCGAGGAACCTATACTCAATTCTCAAAAATTTTTTAGACCCGTATCAATTGATCAACAGATCCGCCAATTTCATATGGAAAGTCCAAAAATTTTTTTGCGAATTTTGAAAGTTGTTCAGTTTCATGAGTAGGAGTTACTGGTCATTTATTTTAGACTCTATATCTTTGATGCATACAGAGTTAAGTATATTTGCATTTTACGAGTTGATACCGCTGTCTGTCGCGTGCTTTGCAAAACAGATTCGTTCCACACGAAATAATAAGTATTCCTAAGACTCACGCTCATAACAAAATTTGCACCAGTAAAAACATGTCAACAAATAAGGAAAAAATAAATACAATATAAAAAAGAACGTACTACATTTCCAAGCAAAAAGATTGATTTAAAATTTGCGACAGAAAAGATTAAACTCTGTAGGTTTATTAGTTTTTTTTTTTTTTTTACTAAAGAATACAAAGAAGTCAAAATGAGATTTCGCACAATGTTAAGGTTTTTATCGTAATTCCTCCTTTGTGTGGTAAACTTTTAATTTTATATTGAGCGTTTCTTGTTGGGCGTTTGGGTCAAGTTAGAAGTTGAAGCTATTTTTAGTTTTTTTTTATGACATATCTGGCAAACGAGCAGACTGATCGCCTGATGGTAAGCGATTACCGCCGCCCATAGCCACACCGACACTAGCAACACCAGAAGAGTTACAAGCTTACTTTCGGCATAATACCAATGATACCGAAGGCTTGTACCCATTGTGGATAATAATAATCTATCAAGATGTTTACTGTTGAGCTATAATAGTGTTGTCAACATTTCATATAATAGGGTTGCCAACATTTCAGTCCATATCCTCTGCGTCTGTGACAGACGATTCACAACAGTGTTTTGGCGCAGCGCTTTTGATGATTTGCCAGACATCATGGTTGATTAAAGTGTCAACATAACAAAATTTATTATTTTATTCTTCCGCATCTTCCATTCCTATGATGGACGGTTCTCTTTTCACATATAGACTCTATCTGCTTATGAATTGGCCCACCATCGTCCACAAACAGATTCGCGTGTTCAAGGCCGAACCACAAAGCAGAATTATCGGTAGGTATTTTACTGTTTATTTACATTTCTTGCGTCTGTATGTTCGTTTATCGGCTGGGAGTGGTACTGTGAACGTGACAGTTTAGATATTATTATTTTTTTTGCCTCAATAAGGTGGTTGACTGCTAGTACTACTATTGTTTAAAAAAAAAGAATGGCGGTTTCAGTCATTGGAGTCACTTTTTATCAAATGTCAGAAATGACATTTTGTTGTAAAGATGTTTTTTTTTTTTGTTTGGTTCTTTCCTGCTTTTGCAAGGAAAAGGCAAAGGCTTCTCTGGCCATACAGCCTATTCTTACGTAGTTTGCTCTTCTCTAAATATTTTTCTATTTCATTTGAGTTCTCATTTATCAATTTCTATCGTCTTTAACTTTTTCTCTCTATTCTTCATCAAAATGATAGCACTTTTGATGAAGATTTCATGGACTTCTTGAGAGCACTCGAAACACAGTCTACACACTTTTATTTCATTATCCTATATATTAGACACTTAAATGGCACTTTATTGAACAATACGCTATCAATATTATACATTAAAAACCACGATATCTATTTTTTCGGATAATAAAACAAAAATGACAAACTCTTGCCGCGAGTTCCCGCCAAAAAGTCCTGTAAAGATGTTTGAAATAGGAATCTATGACATCATATCTTTGTATATTAAGTCGTTTCCACATTAGCTAGCTAACCTAACCATGAAAAAGTCTGTCAAATATACAATATCCACTCTGTTATTTCTGTATCTTATTTTGATAATATAAACGTTTGTTTACAAGTTTTTGCAAAAAAAAATAGTCATCATTATCGTCTTTAACGCAGTGTAGGCAGGCCTCCCAAAAAAGAGCGTACTCCCATTTCAAAGGCCGGCAACGCAGTTGTAACTCCTCTGGTGTTGCGGGTGTCTATGGGCGGCGGTAATCGCTTACCATCAGGTGATCCGTCTGCTCGTTTGCCTCCTGTCCCATAAAAAAAAAGTTTTTTTTTTTAATTGAGCTCATTTTTGTTTTGATTTTTTTGTTTATTTTTTTTATCTTAATCTTTGTTCATTCTTTTATCTACGTTGTTTTGTAATTTCAGTGTGCTTGCTGCAAATAAATAATTAGTTATTTTTTCTTAGAAAATACTAGTCTTGATGAGACGTAATTCCCGGGAGGCACTTATCTTTTACTCTTTCAGTAAATACTGATAAACAGTAGGTATTGGTGTGATAAGTGATAAGATAGCCTTGCAATTACTAGGTATAAGTAACGCATATAAATATTCCGTCATTCTGGTTTTTTCACCCTCAATTGGTAAGCCCTTGGCATCATCTCACCTAATTATAAGTGATGATGATGCCGATGATGGAAGCGGGCTTACCAAGTATCCCCAACGCAATGAAGAACTGGCTATCTTATCTCAATGCCATAACACATCAGTGCTGAAAACATTGATGTTTGGCGGCAAGAGTTAGATAAGATAGTGGTAGCTAGCCAAGAAGGCTCAGTAAATGCCCTACCACCAACCAAACCGAGTCCTACAAAGTTTGACCCCTACGGGAATGGAACCCGCGACCTCCTATTGTGATGCGAGCAGACTAGCCACCAGGCCACGGAGGCGGTTACAACCTGGAGAGGTTTTGACTGTTTGTGGCATTTATCTCGACCATTTCCGTGCTTCGCAAGGCATGTTAACCCGTTGGTTTCGGCTGCTTTCACTAATTGCAGTCGTGAAACCATGTAATAATGTAATAATAATAATAAATAAATAATAAAATATTTATTTCCTTTAACATTGGTTGCTTAATAACTAACATTACTAGGGCTTCCTGTTAAGCTTATTTGCCTGTGGTAGGAACCGCGCTCTTCCATAGAAAAGACCAAACATGAGCAACTTAAATTAACAAACAGTTGTTATGGGGTACTTATATCCTATTTTAATCAAAGTAACAAAATACATAATTAACAAAGATTAAACAACATGCAGTTTTTTTTATATATATATAAGTACAAAATGATATAAACAAAAGTATATTTTTTTAAGCTAACAGTTTCTATGTGTATGCGTGTGTGTATGTGTGTGTGCGCGCGCGGTGTGTGTGTCGGAGGTCGGAGGATACTCGCCCCACAACCTTCACCAATCCGGACTTGGCCCCCGTATGGAGTATAGCTTAACCTTCCCGAGGTATGGGAAGAGACTCGCGCCCCTGCACTCAAAATTCAAAATCATTTATTTCTTTACGTAGGTACATATCATTTTTCTGGAGGATTATTCCAAATGTCATTATCATTAAAATAATCTACAGTCTTATAGTATCCTCTTGAACAAATACAGCGTTTTATATGTTTCTTAAATTTACATTCTGGTGGTTCACACAAGTCATTCGGACAATATGGTTTTTGACAAGATTTTGTTAGACCTTATATTTATAACTATACAAACACTCTAAAAACTACACTACTTAAAACAGATAACCTTTTTAGTGGCGTATTTTTGCAAATATCGCACTCTTAATAAAACAACGACCGAATTCAAAATTTTGGCAAAATGAGTTTTGATAAAAAACCGACCTAAAAGAGCAAGCCACACAGTCTCTGTAAAAAAACCACCACATATTTCTTAAGCAATAAGTTAACAAAATATAATATTAGGTGCTTACCTATGAAATTGACGTTTAGTTAAAAAAGTTCAAAGACAAAATTAATATAAAATAATATAGTTTTAAAACAACTAATTATTTTCAAAGTACCATTGGACATTTAGAAATAAAATAATGCTTGCTAACTGCACGTTGTCTGAATATTTTGAGAGCACGGTGGTGTAGAAACTGTGAAAATGGATTTTTTCGTCACTGAAAATCGCCATTTTTTCGTTAAATTATTTTTTATTTTTAACGAAACTTTATTTTTATTTTTGAAGGCTACACTTATCCCAGCGTGTTGTTCGTTACCATATGTATTTTTGAACATATTGCGCATAATATTTCACGATTTTCAGATAATTTCGATTTTTTTTTGGTAAAAAAAAATGACCCAATTGACCTCTAAGAAAACTCCAATACAGTATTTAATGGAACCCTATTCAGTCAGTTTTTACATAAGAGACATGACATCACTAATTCATGAAAGACCTTGAATGTAGCTAGAAAATGATATATAATTTAATGGAAGTAAATTCATTTTTGGGGTAATATTATTCTGTTGAACTTTCAAAACTGAAACGCCAAATTACATAGGTAAGGACTTAATATTTGCGTCTATTCGTCCCCCTGCACACGCGAGTGTCTCTCTTTTAAGCCGGTTTTTTTATCAAAACTCCTTTTTCCAAATTTCGAATTCGATCGTTGTTTTAAGAGTGCGATATGATGGAATATATCATAAAGGTTATACCATCGGACATCGGTATAAAATACCTAAATCTTCCTGCAGTTTACACCGAGTTTTCCTTGTTAAAGCTTTAAGGTCGCAATACCTTTAACGATATTGTACGTGACGTCGGTAAAAGCGAATCGCCTTCTTTACAGACGGAACTGGTTTACTGAGCCGTGGAAGTCTCTAGACACAAAATATTAATGTAGATAGATAATAACTAATGACATTAATTCCTTATCTTTCTGTAAGTAAATTGTCATTTGATCGAGTTGAATTGAGTGTGGGTTCATTAGGAAAAGTTGCTTGGATTTCGAGATAGTGAAATTGTGTTCGGATATTTCAGAAGTGCATTTGAGAAGTTGCAAAAAAAATGTGGACTCTATACAAAATTGGTCAAACTTCTGATCAGTTTGTTTGTATACAGGGTGTAAGGGACAGGTTTCCGAAAACTTTGAGGGCTTGCTCAGTAGACGAAACTGAACAACTTTCGACAAGATTTTTTTCAGGAAACGAAAAAAAATCATCTTTCCATACAAAATTATAAACGTGATTGGACAGTTTGCATGGAGAAGTCGATTATATTTTTCGTTTCCTACAAAAATTTCTTGTGTAAAGTTGTTCAGTTTCGACTACTGAGCAAGCCCTTAAAGTTTTCGGAAACCTGTCCCTTACAATGTAATTCACTGGTAATTCACCTGCTCGACAAAAGATGGCGGCATTAGTGAAATACATTAGCATTACATTAGTATGTATGTACAAAAAATTACGTAGGTACTATCAAAATAAATTCATCTTATTTCTAGAATTAGTTTAGGTTGAGACTCTCTCAGATTTATTGTAGATCTAAAACAACTAACCATAGATCGATAGAATTATTATTGTTAGAATTGTTTTCGACAAAGATATAAAAAAAAAAACAAATGTATTTCACAGTAAATTCGAAACATCGTTGATGTCTTTTATATGAAAACTTGTTAATGCAGCTCGCGTTGAAATCTTTTATATGACACGTATAATTTTATTGTAATTTGCGTTCATGTATATAAATTACTGCAAACTTCAATAGATCCGAGTCAGAGTCTTTGAATAAAGTACCTAGAAGCTCAGTCACTGCATTTCAAACTTTACTTGGTTCAAATCAAAACTATAAAAATTCACACAATAAACTTTTTGATTTTATCTGTCCAATCTAAAAGTTAAAACTTATGTTTTCTGTAATTTCCTTCAAAAAAAAATGAAATATCATAAATACATAACAGCGCCACCTTTAGTAAATAACAGTTAATATTATACAATTCAACTTCTTTGATAGTTTTGTTTAGCCGTGGATTTTCATTCAAAATTACGATTGTCTCGTTTGACAAAATGTAAGTACGTTGTACCAGCTATGGTAACTACGCGATACAACCTGTAAATATTATTAAAACCCTACCTCTTTCTTCCGTGATTAAAACCTTAAAATGTAGAATGGTAGAATAAATAAATCCTATGTACGCCATAAGTAAAATTACTGAATAAAACTTACACTATTTTCGACACACTTCGTATCCCGCGTGCATGGTATTTTTTTTATCGCTCTTAAGTCTTTTTATTTACATAATAATAAAAAAATTAAAATTATCCAACAAAAAGACAAAAAATCAATGAAGTCTCGTGGGATTCGAACCCAGACCTACATAAAAGAAAGCTAATACTGAACCGTTTCGCCAGATCGCGCTTGAATATAGTGTTAAAAATAAGCATCATATGCGTTCTGCTTTTATGTAATTTCGCTCATATCTCCCTTAAATGAAATTTTTCGAAGATAATTCCCCAATAGATCGATTTCTGGTGATTTTTAACTCCTAATCCTAGATTTTCAAAAGTCAAAAGGTTTCAAGCCGTTTTCGAAATCGTCGGGACACTTAACTCGTTTAATAGTATAGGACTTAACTCGTTTAATAGTATAGGATAATCTACAGTCTTGGCATCCTCTCGAACTTATACATAACTTTTTTACATTCTGGTAGTTGATACATACGAACGTAATCTGTTTGGATTAATATTATCTATATATTGATATCAGTGGAAAATACACTACGAAATATACGTCACTCCAAATATTACATATAAATAATAAAATATAGGCCATCGGAAAATTACTACTGCACACGAGCGAGATAAAAGACAGTACATTTCATTGATGATTTGATAAAGTGGTATTATGCAATACAATGTTTATCTGTTTTTTTACGTCTTAATTTTGTAGGCGAGAAATTGAATACACGCCTTTTCCCTAGACATTTACATAGATTTACCTAAAAGAGATTTAGTATCTAAAATTTATTGTTTACGGATGTGTGCAACGCGACCTTAATACGCATCTGGTGATTAGATGTGCAGGTTTCCTCGCGATGTTTTTTCCTTTACCGTTAAAGCAATCGGTAATAAAATGTAGGTATGTTTCGAGAAAATAAATAGTATGTTGGCCAGGATTGGAACCCGAGACCTCTGGTTAGGAGGTTGCTCCTGTAGAGCCATCGACACTATCATCAAAAGTCATCAAAAGCGTTGTTTAAAACACTGCAGGGAGTTAGGGAAATCACTGCATCTAATAAAATAAATTATGAAATATTGTTCACTACTATTGTTCAAAATAGCTCTTTTATTGAAATGGCCGAAAAAAATACTCACTTTGATTTTCATGACAATCATGTATTTTTTTTAAATCAAAAACCAAAAATAAAATTATTTTCATTGAGTTTTTTTTATTTTAGTTATCTGTTTATTTCAGGCACAAGGCCCATAGAAATAAACAAAATACAATACATTTAAAAATATACAAATACTATACAACATAACAATATAAAATTAATATCAGCAACTAAGTAGGGGGATAGTTTTCTTCAGTTTCGCCTCCCTGAAGCGTCGGAATACAACGCCCTCTGGGCAAAAATCGGGGCTCATGAATACTTTCTGGTGTTTGACCGGAATCTGAAGTTTGAACGAATTTAAGGGGGGAAAGTGCACTCAATCTGAGAAGGTCGATGCATGATAATATAATATCGACCGTAACGCCACTCATTTTAAGTTCAGATCAGTGCGAGTACCATCGCGGCGGTTACGTCAAGGCCGAACGCAAAATTTTCGAGATTTCGATGTTTTTATTACTTTTCTTGGATTTCAAATAAGTTAAAAAAATTCCGTTCAAGTTAAACTGAAGATATTAAAATGACCGATTTTTAGGTGTTGGTTTAAACATAAACAAAAATTTTGTTTCCGAGCGAATTTGCAATTAATACAAAAAACAGGGTTTACAGGATTTTTTTTACATCATAGTTTTTGTGATTTTTATGATTCTGTTCAAGACAATTTGTTTTATATTGTTTCAAGTATGTTATATATTTTTTCCATGGTGATAGCTTTAACCATTATTTCAAGAATTTGAATTGAATTTGAATTGAATAATATTGAATATATTGATTTGGCTATACTTAGCGCCTTAAGTAGATGCTTTGCACATTCTTTTAAATCGTCATTTCATTATTTTTTCCTCGCAGTGGGTGTACCATATGAGTTGTTAACGACTAATAAGTGTGTATGTTTGTTTGTCCACAGTGGAGGCCTGTCCAACTTCTTGTATTACGTGGCGTTGCCAGATGACACGTCCAAGCTGAGTTTCGTGAGGCGAGATGACGATGATAAGTCTAACTCGTTCGCCATGGAAGAACCCAAGAAGGTAACTCTTTTCTTGTTTTGCTCTATGGTCCTCGAAGAAAAGTTCTAGATTTTCGCTGCAGACTTTTGTTTTGGAACGTGTTAAGGCGTGGTTGCGTCCTTAAAAGGGAAAGCGTGGGATCCTTAAATAATAATGATACATAGCGCCACCTACCTGCAGCCATTAGTATTAATTAATAAATATCGATACGTATCAAAAAAGTAAAAGAGATAGCGGGGTTTCACGTGCTCTTGAATATGTAATTTTGATATATAGGGCCACCCACCGGCGGCCATAAGTATTAATAAGTAAATATCGATACTTATTAGGTAAAAGTATATTTTATAAAGACTTCGTATGCTCGGTGCGGTTGCGTTTACAAAAAAGTTTAAGAGATGTCGCTACTACACAGTACAGCTTCGAAAAGGTAGATGGCACTAGTAAACAAAGCTAATACAACTGTTGTGGAGACCATATCTTAACAAATATATTTCATTTGTTTAGGTATTTAAAAAAACGTAAACCATCTTGATATGTCTTTTTATTTATACCTGCGTGTCAAACGAGTAGAATGTATTACGAGTTTAATAGAAATGCAAAAGAAACTTAGTACCTACGTTTGCATGAAATATCAAAATTTAAACATGCACATGTGAATAAAAAGACATATCAAGATTGTTTACGTTTTTTTAAGTACCTAAATAAATGAAGTATATCATCATTATCATATAAGGTGCTACTTTATTAGTGCCCGATATTTTAGTCAGTGCTTCTACTCCTGATTCTGATCAACTTTCCCCAGGGAACCCATAGTCAAATCGCAAAAAAATTTTTGGACTCTTCATACTAATTTGGCCGCTCGGCTGATCGATTTGTAAAGAAGTAAAGTGCGTATATGGAGATTCCTTATACTTTGCGGCTTTCTTTCACTCAAAATATCTCTATTCGAAGTAGGTAGCCCGATACGACATTCAAACCTTCAAGAAAAGAGCGTACTCCCATATCAAAGGCCGGCAACGGACTTGTGACTCCTCTGGTGTTGCGGGTGTCTATGGGCGGCGGTAATCGCTTACCATCAGGTGATCCGTCTGCTCGTTTGCCACCTCTGCCATAAAAAAGGTAGTAATGTACACTTTTTGCAGGTCTTTTTTAATCTACCTAATACGAAATTCCAACCACTCGGAACTCGTGTACCCATATACTCGTAGAACTCTCTTATGAGGGCAGTACAAGTGGCCAGTACAGGGTTTGCAAGTTTGAATTTTTCTAAGTGGATGTAAAAATAACCATGCAAACACCTCGATAGTCGGATGCACCATTTTTGTTATTTCGCGTTTGGCTGAACCGATTTTGATGCGGTTTTCACTAATGTATTTGTTACATTTAGGAGAAGGTTTTGGTATTTTAACCGACTTCAAAAAAAGGAGGTAGGTAATACTCCAGAGGTGGTCCCATATAAATTTTATCTATATTGTAGCTGTTGCGATTGAAGTCGGTTTTTAACGTGTTTAGCGTCGTCGATTATATTGTTTATGTTTTCCTGTTTTATGTTGTGCAATTAAGCGTTTTTATCATTCATTATTAATTATACAGGATGTTAATCATTCATTATTAATTAAACAGGATGTTAAAGAAGTGCGTTTAAAATTTAAAGGTGTTACTCAGAATCAAGTATAGAATACAGGAAAAATATTTAAAAAAGTCGATCTACAACTTTCATTCAGTTTCCCATACAAATTGATTCAATATTGAGATTTATTCGTCTGTATTATTATAGGTTCTGCTCAGGATATACGGCCAGGTACACGGCGAGCGAGCAATGGACGCCATTGTGACCGAATCTGTCATATTCACGCTGCTGTCGGAGAGGCGGCTGGGACCAAAGCTGTATGGGGTCTTCTCCGGCGGTAGGATTGAAGAATATATACCGGTGAGATTGTTACTCACTCACTTGTTTACTAGCTTACTAAATCACTCTCCGAGAGGCGGCTGGGGCCGAAGCTGTATGGGGTCAATCACTCACAGACTCACTCACTTGTTTACTCGCTTACTGAATCACTGTCCAAAAGGTGGCTGGAACCCAAGCTTTACGGGATCTTCTCCGGCGGCAGGATCGAAGAGTATATACCGGTGAGATTGTTACTCACTCACTCACAGACTCACTCACTTGTTTACTCGCTTACTAAATCACTCTCCGAGAGGTAGCTCGGACCCAAGCTGTATGGGGTCTTCTCCGGCGGCAGGATCGAAGAGTATATACCGGTGAGTTTGCTACTCACTGACTCACAGACTCACTCACTTTTTTAATAGCTTACTGAATCACTCTCCGAGAGGCGGCTGGGGCCCAAGCTGAATGGGGTCTTATCCGGCGGCAGGATCGAAGAGTATATACCGGTGAAATTGTTGCTTACTCACTCACTCACTCACTTGTCTACTCGCTTACTAAATCACTCCGAGAGGTAGCTCGGACCCAAGCTATATGGGGTCTTCTCCGGCGGCAGGATCGAAGATACCAGTGAGATTGTTACTTACTTAGTCACGTAGGTACTCACTCACTCACTTGCTCACTCCCACTCATTCACTTGCTCACTCACTCACTTGTTAAAGCAATCGATATGAAATACGTAAGTTTCGAAAACATTTATCGGTAATATGGTACATTGGCCAGGATGTGAACTAGAGAGTCCCTAACCACCGACGCTTTTTAAATAGATCTCTAGACAGGGCTGTTTTTCCTTCCCTTTAAGTACGGTTTCTACGATACTGTACAACTTATTCCCTAGGTAACAAGTAGCAAAAAAAATTTGGCCTCTTCATACAAAATACAAATTCATCCACAAAATCACAGTTAACGGGAGCGAAACGAGTAACATTTCACCCTATCCTCCTAAGACCCAAAGGCCTACTTGAAGGGCGAAATATTCAGACCCAAGGTCGTTTTTAAAAATTATTTTCATTGGTATGCACGGCCCAGCGTCCTACTAGTAGGCCCATAATCCGCTATTAAATGAAAGTCCTATTGGCAGGACCTTGGGTGTTAATGGCTAGAAAACCAAAAAAATCTTGGACCTTAGGGGCCGTCCATTAATCACGTGATGTTTTTTAGAAATTTTGAGACCCCCCCTCCCCCCTGGTGATACGTGGTGAGGTTTTAGACTACCAAGAAATCACGTGTATTTTTTTGGTACAAAATATTATCTTTAAATACAGGTATAATGTAATTTAATTCTGGAAAATTAAGCACCGTGATAAAAATTTCCAGACATTAAGGTTGCAGTTTGTTTCTGACCTTGGGAAGAGTTAAAAACAACATAACAACAACAGTCCAACGTTTGGAAATTACTCTAGAAATCGCGCGTTCAACGAAAAAATAAATACACGTGATATCTCAGTAGACCCCCCTCCCCTCTTGTGATATTTCGTGATTTTATCTGAACCAAATCCCACCCCCCCTTTTGAGCCTCACGTGATTAATGAACGACCAATTACGAGGCTATATCATTTATAGGCGCGAGCGCTTCTAACAAAGGAACTGGCTGACCCGGCCCTCTCCATGAAGATAGCTGAGAAAATGGCCGCCATCCACTCTATGGACATACCACTGTCGAAGGAGCCCAACTGGATCTGGAAGACCATGGGGAAGTGGCTGAAGACTGTTAATGAGGAGAGGCTTGGCGTCACCACGAAGGGGAAGGTTGGTTAATTAGGATCTGTAGATCTGTAGACTGACTCGGTGGCTAAGTGGTTAGCGATCCTGACCTCTGATCCGAGAGTCGTGGGTTCGATCCCCACACAGGGCAAACTCTTCTGTGATGAGCAGAATTGTTTGCTCTGAGTCTGGGTGTATTATATCTATATGTATGTATTTAAAAGTATATGTGTATGTATATCAGTCTCTGGTTCCCAAGATACAGGGAATCCTAGTTTGGGGCCAGATGACCGTGTGAGATTTGTCCCAGATATTATTATTATTATTATACAATAGCATTTTTTATTTGCTTATGCTTTAAGCATCGTGATGAAACCTGCACATCTGACTGCTAGATGTGTATGGTGGTCGCGTTGCACACGTCCGTAGGTGTAAATCTAAATGCCCTACACGTGACCGCGGGTGATGCTAAGTGCAACACTAGACAACCGCCGCGCCGTCTATACCTTGTGGATAGAACGGTTAAATGTGACACACGATAAGATGGTTTTTTTAAAAAAACAAGGTTTAGTCAAAAGTTTTTAAAATAAGTATCATATTTAGATTCACGTGTTAAGCTATATTGTGTGATGTGATAGCATGCAAATATTTGGCCGTAGTTATACCATAACAATCCAACTGACTTTAAAGTAGGTAATTGATAATGTACTGTAACTGCGGCCAGTTATCTATTATGGAAGCGATCGTGGCTCAGTGCGGCTTGTGTGGTCGCATCGAGCAGGTTAACTGACTACAGACACGGTCACAAACTGGATGGGTTAGTAGCATTTATCGAGATAATACGATGTTTCCGTGCTTCGCGAGGCACGTTAAGCCGTTGCTGCCGGCTGCTATCGCTAGATGGCAGTCGTTAAGCCATGTCGGAGGCCTTATAGGCGGCTTGAAAACTTCTGACACTGGTGTTGGTCACTAGCCCCACAACCTCCACCAATCCGGACTTGGCTGTGTGTGTGGATTATGGCGTAACCTTCCCGAAGCATGGAAAGAGAGACCCGTGCCCCTGCAGTGGGGAAAATATGGGTTGTTAACAGAATCTGACAGAGATAATACCATGTATTGACAAATTGTTACATTATGTACCTAACTAGAATATCTATTTTCTTTAATGTACAATGATGTAATATGGGTTTATTGCCTGAAATAAACAATTTTTAATTTAATATGACTCGCTTTTTTCTTTCCAGAACGAAATAGAGCAACAAATTATAAGGCGGCTTAAGCTGGTGGATTTCGACAAGGAGATCGAGTGGCTGAAGAAACTCGTCGCGACTGTAGACTCTCCCGTCGTCTTCTGCCACAACGATATGCAGGAGGGTACGTCGCCATCTTGGTTTTTTTATTTCGAAATTGTCATGTCAGTTATTTTTTCGATAATTGTCAAGATAATTATCATGTTGGTGTATCATGTCATGCATGATTAAGAAATTATCACTTCAAACCTTGGAATTGAACATGCTCGCTAACATCCCAATTGAGTGATTGAAGAAACTTGTCGCGACGGTAGACTCTCCCGTCGTCTTCTGCCACAACGATATGCAGGAGGGTACAAACAAAGACATTTCATAAATTATTATTATACATGCAGACAGGTGTTACATTTATATTATTATACAGCAAAAAGCCTTAGTCTATAAGCCCCCCCCCCCCCGACTAGTACCAGGCTCAAAACTACCGCGCTGTATTTGGTGCTGGACCCGTTAACTGGAGATTCTACTCATCGTACTGAACAACTTTTGTTCTACGACTTTGCTCAAATCGCAAAAAAATTGTTGGTCTCCAACTCTCCATACAAAAATGGCAAAACAGATGATCAATTTGTATGAAATGTCCAAATTTTCTTGTGTGTTTTGAGCAAAGCCGTGGAACAAAAGTTATAGCTGATGGGGAGTAGTGGACTGTATTATTCAGTAAGATATTGAGCTCCGAGGCAGCTAAACACAGAAATAAGGCAAAATACGTGTATTCAGAGTGAGAATCAGTGGACAACAACCACATATAAAGACAAAACTATAAAAGTAAAATGACTGTCTGTCTGTTTGTCAGTAAAAAAGATAAGTCTATAAAAAAGTATTTACATGTTGCAATAGGTTCTGCAACAAAAGTTATTCAGTACGATGAGTAGAATCCCCAGTTAACGGGTCCTACACCAGTTTTTTTACACCCTGTACGTGACAGAGTGTTTGCGGTATAGTTGTGTCTAGTATAAAGTTCCATTAAATGATGTCCATTCATTTTCAAGAAATTAGCGACGAGTTGCGTTACGTTCTTTTAATTAGCGCAATCTCAGATGGCAGTTAGGATAAACGCGCGTCTAATGTATCTCAGTTAACACTCGTTAGTAGGGTCATCTCGTAAATTTAGATTTCACCACAAAACACATAGATACAGAAGGTCCGCTCAATACGATCACTAAAATCCTAAGCATATACATGCTTATAGACGTATACGGTCGTTGTTGGCAAGATCACGTACTGTGCGATCGTGACCTTGCCTCGAACGACCGTATATTTCTATAAGCATGTATATGCTTACGATTTTAGTGGTTTGTATTGAGCGGACCTTCTGTGTCTATTTTGTGATTGCACTGTATTATTTATTAATTGTACATACCTATGGGAAAATCGCTAAACTAAAGTGGCAGTGGGTGGGCACATAACTTGTAGAACAGATGGCCGTTGGGGCAGTAAAGTCTCGAGTGGCGACCGCGAACCGGAAGACGTAGTGTGGGCAGGCCTCCGACTCGGTGGACCGATGACCTGGTGAAGGTCGCGGGAAGCCGCTGGATGCGGGCAGCGCGGGACCGGTCAGTGTGGAAATCCTTGGGGGAGGCTTTTGTGCAGCAGTGGACTTCTTTTCAACCGACTTCAAAAAACGGAGGAGGTTCTCAATTCGTCGGAATCTTTTTTTTTTTTTTTTATGTATATTCACCGATTACTCGAAGACGCCTGAACCGATTTCGAAAATTCTTTTTTTGTTTGAAAGGGTATACTTCACAGGTGGTCCCATATAAATTTTATCGAAATCGATTCAGCGGTTTTTGAGAAAATCAACAAAACATAGCAAAATTGGAGTTGTTGCGATTGAAGTCGGTTGTTTTTAACGTATTCAGCGTGGTCAATTATGATAGATGATGAGCGTAGGCAGGCGTAGCTCGTAGTTGTCATCAGAAATATCATTGTTACAGTTCCAACAAAATTCGCTTTCAAGACTTTGACAAACTGCAAGTGGGTAGAATAACTAAAAGCTGTATTTTTCCTTACAGGCAACATTCTCCTCCTAGAAGACCACGTACAGAACACAAACGACGATTACGACTCGTCCTACGATCCCACACTCATAGACAAGCACATAGAGGAGCAGTCCAAAATGTCCATAGACGACAAAGGAGGTCCCAACTCGAGCATGCTCTTCATGGAGTCTTTAACACAATACGATGATGCCAACACTTCGGATAGTCACATCTCTGATAATGGAGAACCGAAGCTCTATATAATAGATTTTGAGTACTGCGCCTATAACTACAGAGGATTCGATATTGCCAATCATTTCCAAGAATGGAGTTATGACTATACGAATAAGCAGCATCCGTACTACTATGAGCTACAAGACAATATGCCCACGCTGGAGCAAAAGGTTGGTTATGTTTTTGAAGTTATTTGTTCCTAGTGTGAGTGAAAGATTGCATGTTTTTTGCTTGTTTTTGGGTTAAGAAATTTTCGATTTGTTAGGGAGAATTTGTGGTAAAAATGTTTTTTACAAAAAATTGTGTCCCAATATATTGGTACAAGTCTTTTTTGCTATATATCTTTACAGTTAAGCATTTTGAAATTTGCGATAACTGTTTTCAGTTTAGTCATATTATAATATTGGATTCTTTTGAAATACCTGATCATATTTTAGGTGGCTTAGATTCATGAAACTGAACAACTTAAGGGCGTCACACACTAGCGCTATACTGTGCTATAAAATCCGCCACACTCATGGACGGAGTGGGGTGACCGCGAAGTCAGAAGCCTCATGCTAGAACTGCCGTCCATGAGTGTGGCTGATTTTATAGCACAGTATAGCGCTAGTGTGTGACGCGCTTTATTCCAAGGAACTTATACAAAAATTGTGTAACAAACTTGGATTTCCATACAAATATGGCGACTTGATCATACAGTATGAAAACTCTGATTCTTTGAGAAATTGTTTAGTAGCAAAAGTTTTAACCACCGTTTTTCGCAGATATTTCAAAAGAACTCTGCATTTAATTGAAAACAGTTTTGCAAATTTGGAAAATCTTATTTTAATCATTTATCATAGGTAGTTGGTAAGTTTAACACTTCGTCCACAAAATTCAAATTATTAATTAATATTGGTGTCGGCAACTGTTTAAAATGGCGCTAGCGTAGCTTGTTCCCAAGGCAAAGCAAAAGCTGCTTTGTTATTGTACATTCTGTAAAGAGTTTCTATATCAATGGGCAAATGAAAACTCTACCGGTAGAAACTTTTTATTGGCTTTGTTAGGTTTAAGTACAAGGAGATTTTATTCAAAGGTATTCAAGTTATTATTCGATCAGATTTTTTTTGTTATTTGAGAAAGTGGTCATTTTAGTGTAAGGCCGTCGTTTTGGGAAAGCAGACTATATTTTTGAATTTTAAACGGCTAGTGAGACTCTGTCCATTTTGACTCACGTAAAGCTACTTGGATAGAAAGAGATTAAACTTATGTGATTGAAGTGGGCCGATTTGTCCTTTCTAAGCATTCTATCCTTTGGGTCCCAAGTCCATAATTGGGGGTAGTCCATAATTGGGGGTTGTCCATAACTGGGTGTAGTCAATGGTTTAGCTCTCTTAAATTAATTTGCAGAGCTAATGCTAGCGCCATCTATGTTTACACTTGCACCTACATTGCTTTTAATGCAAAAAATGGCTTCATTTAAGGTACTCAGCTCTTTTATGGATAAGCAAAATATCGTACATCGTTACCGGTATCTTACGAGTAATTTTGTGATTTTTACAAATTTTATTTTAAAGATATTGTATAGGGTCTGAGCAAAGGTAACTGACACATTCAAACTGTGAATTATACTAAGGGAAACTACTTTTTACACTCAATTGTCGAAAATTGAATTAGGCCTTTATTTGTAAAAAGCAAATTTATCTTCTTCTTTTATTTCTTTATCTTCTTCTTATTTTGTTCGTTTTCTTTAGGTTTCTAAAACCGTTTCGCTAAAGTGTGTTGATATAATAATAATAATATCTGGGACAAATCACACACGGTCATCTGGCCCCAAACTAGGATTCCCTGTATCTTGGGAACCAGAGACTCATATACATACACATATACTTTTAAATACTTCTATATAGATATAATACACCCAGACTCAGAGCAAACAATTCTGCTCATCACATCACAGAAAAGTTTACCCTGTGTGGGGATCGAACCCACGACTCTCGGATCAGAGGTCAGGATCGCTAACCACTTAGCCACCGAGTCAGATCATTAAATCGAACAGTTGACTAATTTCCATACATATCGATGTGTATAGGAAGTTATTTTTTTTACTATTTGCTTAAATGGTCTTAAAGAAAATTGTTGAGTTTCATGAAAGTTTGAAATGGTGTAAGTATTTTTTGTTAAGATCCTATGCGTTCTTTTTTAAAAATGATTTTTATATTCAATACATTTTTCTGAGTTATTTCTTTACTATCCGAAATTGCTCGTAAGTCTTTGCTTTGATCATTTTTTTAAAGTTGCAGAGTGTTGGAATATGAACCGTATGGTCCATAACCATAAGGCTCTCAATGTCATAAGGTTTGTAATATCATACATATCCATCGAACTAAAACATTTTTCTAAGATTTTGAAACACTTTTGATTTGAAAAAATAAACACCTTTCATATTATTTCAAAGAGGTTTTTTTAAATATCTTTGAGGTATTTTTAGTACCGGAAAAATAGCCATTGCATTTTTTTCTCGAACATTTAGTGTTATATGGGCATATGAGGTAATGACACTGGTTAGTTAGTGAAAGTTTATTTGGTTAAAATATCAACACGGTTTAACATTCGGCAGCATACTTTGTATTTTACCTGCACGGGTAGCATGAAGCGTAGACAAAGCTGTTTGTCGCGCCAAACGCGAGAAAACAGCTCAGCTGTCTCTTTCATTAGCTTAGCGTTAGAACGGAACAAATGCTTTTAAAACTCGCGTCGCGCGCGAGGTATGTCGCCATGCTACCGGTGCTGGTTTAAATATTGTATGTTCTTTTGCCAACACCACCTTCATAGTGGTGATAATGATAACAATATACATGAGAGATATATTTTTTTTTATTTCTGAGTCACAAAACACCGAAAATCGCCCGATGGGGCTGACAAAGTATGAAAACTTGATAAAAGTTGTATGTATTTTATTATTATGTTCACATATGAAAGGGTATTTTTTCAAATTGGTGTTTCTTTAAAAACCTTTTTAGTAAATTTGACAAGATTTTCTGAATTAAAAAAATATATAAATTATTTTGCTTGTGTCAGTACAAGTATACCTAAATATACCTTTTTGGAAGTATTTTTCAAACCACGCAGGAGTGTTGATATTGTAAGGTTTTTGTACACAAAATTGAGAGTTCAGTAAGTCCCGGTAATGTTTCCTAGATAAATACACATGCTATGATATTTTTTATGTTATTTTCATCGAAGTTAGGGAGTCAACAAATGGTAGGGGGTCCAGATTAGGTAGGTTTACCCTTTTTTTAATTTTAAATTACAAACCAAATTTTGCCATTTTCAAGTATAAAATGTTCTTCTTCTTCTATTTAAGAGCAATGCTCTTGTCGGTGGAGTAATCTCCAACTGTTCCTGTCCTCTGCTATCGTCTTGACCTCCCGATACGACCGTACAGCAACCTTCTCCTTTATCTGTTCTATATAATTTCGTCTTGGTCTTCCTCTTCCTCTTCTCCCCTCTACCTTTCCTTCTATTATGGTTTTAAGGAAGCTATCGTGTCTTATCAGGTGTCCTATCATATTTCCTCGTCTATTCTGAATTGTTTCCAACATGTTTCTTTTTTCTTCAATCATCTCAAGTACTTCTTGATCTCATGTACTTCTTGATTTGATTTCTTTTCTGTCCAACTGATCCTTTCCATCCTTTATAATATTTTTGTTAAATATGTATATTATTATTTATTATTTGAAATTACGTGCTATCGTTTTAGGTCAAAATCTTTGTAATAAATCATGGTCAACATCATGTAAGGTCCTTTTCTATCATTAGACATTATCATTCATCTGTTTCGTCAAGTGCTGGCACAATCAAAGCTAACCTTTATCAGAATATAGGGTTCTTCTGAAATATAAAAAAATATAGGGTGACTTTAAACTAGTTCTTGATACGAAATGCTATGCATGTGCTCATGATAACAAACAACTTTCCCTAAGGAACCCATAGTCAAATCGCAAAAAATAAAATTTGGACTCTCCATACAAATCAATCAACTGACCGGTCAAATTAGAATGAAGAGTCCAAATTTTTTTTTGCGATTTGCCTATGGGTTCCTTAGGGAAAGTTGTTTGTTATCATGAGTACATGCATAGCCTTTCGTATCAAGAACTAATTTAAAGTCACCCTATATTTACATGGGCTTTCACTCGTGAAACTGAATACGTTTCTCTAAGGAACCTATACTTAATAAACAATAAAATGGATTCCTCATACAATTTTAAGGAATTAGCACAAGACCGTGCTAAATGGCGATTGCTCCACAGACAAGAGCCCTGCTCTTAAATTTGAAAAAGATACAATTTTGACGCATCAGTTAATCAATCAGTATGAGAAGACTTTTTTGTGTATGTTTTTTGGGTATGTTGGGTATGTTCCTTGGGGAAAGTGGTTCAGTTTCATACGTAGAAGCCACAGTTTTTTTTTAGTAATTTCATAAAGACCCCATACAAAAAACCGAAAAAAACTAACAAAACAGTAACATCGGAGTTCGGATTTTACCATAAGTCTGCCACTACGCAGCTTTTGTTGTTTATGCTTGGTTTTTAGCCGGCGCGGCGACCATAGACCACACTAGGGGTATACACTGGTCGGGCCTCTGGTCTCCGGGATGGATTTGTCTATGGCGGGCCACGTGCAAACATGGCGGCGATCGAGAAAAAGTACAAGAATTAATGAGAGTCACATTTTTTTAAATAGATTATTGTGTTTTTAATAATCGCTTGTTTACAAAGTAAACATAATAAGTTCAATACCTTAATTTTTTTTGTATCTAACGATGGCGCGGTGGTTTACGCCGAGGGAAGTGGGTTCGATCCCCGCCTAGAGTCATATTTGCGTGGTGAACTGATTAGCAGTTTTTTGCCCCGTGTCTGGGTATTTTTATATTATTTTTATTTATTAAATGGCCTAAATACAAGACAATAAAAAAAATTACATATCTCTTGACATAAGCATCTTGACATATCATTTACATTTAAGTTATATTTTGAAAAGACTTATGCAAATTACACAGTGTGCATAAATTTGCTTCTCTCCATTTCTATCAAATATTTTTAATAGTAAATGTATTTAAAATATTATAGTTATCTATATCAGTCTCCAATTCAAGTTATCTCAGAAAATAAGTATAAATGAATACTATCATCAGTATTGCAGCATCAGTAACCTCTGTTTAAGTATGAAAATAAAATACATATCCTTTAACATTACACTTCTTCTTATCGTGTGGCACATTTAACCGTTATATCCCCTATAACATTACACTATAAAATTGTTTTTTACATAACCTAAATCTACAACAATCAAATTATTTTCATTTACTCATTTATTGGCTTTAAGCAGCTCTAATAACTATATTTTTATCCAACATTGTCCAAACACTGCAGTTAGAGTATCTCGTAAAAAAGAAGACACTAATACTTTAGACATCATACACCAAAACTTTAAAGACGAGTTTCTAACAAACCAGTACAACTTACTTAGGTAGGTTCATAAACTTTCATCCCTCTCACGTAACCCTTCTGCGTTCCAGGAGATATTCATCAAGGAGTATTTGAAGCATTACCAGGCATTCCTCTCTGATGAGAAGGACCCTCAGCCATCCATAGAGGCGGTCAACAAACTCCTGGCTGAAGTGGATGCATTTGCGCTGGTCAGCCACCTCTTCTGGGGTCTCTGGTCTATAGTCAACGCGTCCAAGAGTCAAATCACCTTCGGTTACTGGGTGAGTTGTGGAATGGAAATGTTTGGTGATGCTGGATTTTTTTCTGGAGATTGATAGATGCTTTAAAAGATTCTAGAACCTTTTGGGGATTCTAGAAAGTTTCAGAGATTCTAGATATTTTTGAAGATCTGATTCTAGAAACTTCACGTTTCTTAAAAATTCTGGATGATTATGGTAACTGTTCGATTTTTCTAGAAGTTTTCGGGAATGGCCAATGTTTGTACAATAATATCGAATATGTCTTGAGGAAACTTACGCATCTGTATACTAGATGTGTATAAAGGTTACTTTGATAGCACGGCTCCAGCTCCCTCAAGGAGAGTCATAAAAACGATATGCCCACTGACAAACTTCGTATAAGTTCAGCAACGCACTTGTGACTCCTCTGGTGTTGCGGGTGTCTATGGGCGGCGGTAATCGCTTACCATCCGTGATCCGTCTGCTCGTTTGCCGCCTCTGCCATTAAAAAAATTGACTAAAAATAACCTTCGAAAAGTGTACAATGCTACCTTTTCTATCCGCGATTAGTAAGCCCTTGGCATCATCTCACCTGATGGTAAGTGATGATGATGCCGAAGATAGAAGTTATCTACAGATTATCTACTTTGACTAAACATGATTTGAATTGGATTCTTCGGGCGAAAGCTGGTTAGAATTTATTATTTAAAAAAAAAACCATCGTGACTCACCAAATATTCCTATTCTCAGGAGTACGCGTTATCAAGAATGGAATCCTACCTCCGGCTCAAACAGGAATACGTGAAAGGCAACAACGGACGAAACGGACAGAAACGAAAAATATGCGAGGTGGACATATGAGTGGGGTGCTCCACACTCACTGTGTAGGCCAGAGCGGGACGGCGGTATACGCGGGACGGAGATGGAAGATGTGGGGTCCACGGAGCACGGATTAAAAAAAAAACTCGTGAAAAACAATAAGAACTTTTTGGCAACCAAATTGATGTGTATATAGTAGGAGTTGGCGTAGTTTAGGAATCAAGACGGTAGAGTTTTTAAGTTTATAAGTGCAGTACATTAGAAATTAGAATACTTACTATAGTCATAGCGCCGCCAATGTTGGACACGAGTTTCTAACCATATATCGGGAAGGTTAGGCCTTATATTCCACATACGGGCGCGAAGTTCGAAATGGTCGTCGTGATGAAAGCAAAACAAACGCTTCCAGTTATTGACGCTTTGGTAAAGAAAGGCGATGTATGTAAACATTTCTTTTGGCAGTGTTAAGATAATTTTAGTACCTATAGCTCAAAGTTTTCTTCTTTAATCTTTGTGTAAAATACGAAAAATGCTATTTAAAATTTTTAAAAAATCATTCCATGCTTTTAATTTCTGTTGTCGATAAATGGATTAGGCAAAGAGTCTAAATCAGGTACATTTACCCTACGTATAGTTTTAAAAGTATAACCTTAATTTTTTAAATTAAAATTAGTGCCAAAGAGACAGAGTAATATATCTTCTCTTTTACACTTGCATAAATCAGTGAGTGATGTTTATCTTGTAGACAGATTGTAGAATTAGCCGTTTTATAGCCGTTTTACAAACGGCCTAGCCACTTTGTAAACTACTTTAAAAACTACGAATAAAATTGTGTCGGTCGGGTTACATTAGGTGGTGCCAACGTAAAAAGGAGTAATACAGTTTTTCACAAAGCAGCTAGCCCTTTTGTAAAACGGCTGATTACAATTACAATCTGGCTAAGATAATTTCATGGTGATGTAGATGTAATTACATTTTAAAATACCAAAATAATATTACCATTTTGATTTTTCTTCTTCAAATTCTCAGTATGTTTAAGAACGTTATTGGATAATGTCTATAAAAAAAAATGCACTAAATAGTCTGGTAGATAGGTTTGTAATTGGTACAGGGCTATATGAAGACCTCGGAATTTTCGTAACTTGAACAAAATTAGCATAGATATGTATTTGACAAGATTTAAATGTTTTTGCAACCAATTTTGATGTTTTACGCTTATGCAGCGAATATGAAACCCTATTTTTTCTTTTTTATGATTTGATATTTCTCGTGATAATGTCATTTTTCTTCGTCAAATCTTTGAAGGCTGTATAGGATATGCCTGAAGTCAAGTTCACAACTTTTTTTCAGTTGTTACCCAGTTTGTATCTAGGCATCTTACTATAAAGAAAATAACATTGTCTCGAGAAATATGTGATTACGATATTAAAAAAAAATATACAGGGTGTAAGGGACAGGTTTCCGAAAACTTTAAGGGCTTGCTCAGTAGACGAAACTGAACAACTTTCCACAAGAAATTTTTTCAGGAAACGAAAAAAAAATCGGCTTCTCCATACAAACTGTCCAATCAAATTTATAATTTTGTATGGAGAAGCCGATTTTTTTTTCGTTTCCTGAAAAAAATTCTTGTGGGAAGTTGTTCAGTTTCGTCTACTGAGCAAGCCCTTAAAGTTTTCGGAAACCTGTCCCTTACACCCTGTATATATGGGCGTTTTAATAAAATTTTCTGGTAAAAAAATGATATGTTTTTAGAAATAAGAAGTCATATTTTATCGACTTTTTTTATTATTATCGATAATAAGCAAATCCCTATTAACATCTTGTTTGAGCTACGAGAATTCCGTTGTCAGGTGATATGTGTTGGAGACGATAGAACAATATTTTATCGTGTTTTTTTTTATAGCTAGGCTAGGCTATAAAAATGGGCTCGAAGTGCGTCACACACTTGCGCTATACTGTGCTATAAAATCCACCACACTCATGGACGGCAATTCTAGGATGAGGCTTCTAACTTCACGGTCACCCCCGACTCGACTCGACTCGCCATCCGTACACATGAATGTGGCGGATTTTATAGCAAAGTATAGCGCTAGTGTGTAACGCCCTTGAGACTGGAGTACTTTGTGACGATCTTAAGTTTTTTTGACTTTTGCACATTGCATTGTCTTAATTTTGTGTTATTTTGATCTGAGATTTTAAAATCGAGATTACTTAATTTTGTTTTTTTTTCTAGGATTTAATATAAAAGTACTAACAATAAATGAAAGATGAGGTCCGGTAGATAGAAGGCTGTTTATAAAAGTGTGACCATATTTAGTTTGATATAACTACCAGATTTTTTGTCTTATGTATATCATAGTACAATACGTTCGTAAAAAAACAATGCAATATAGAATGATTAATTAGAAGACACTTCAAAGGGTTCTATAAAAATAATTATATAAAATAATATCCGGGACAAATCACACACGGTCATCTGGCCCTAAACTAGGATTCCCTTTGCTATGGGAACCAGAGACTGATATACACACACATAAATACGTTTAAATACTTACATAATATCGATATGAATACACCCAGACACAGCAAACAAATCTGCTCATCACATAAATGTTTGTCCTGTGTGGGAATCGAACCTGTGAATTTTTATGACTAGCTATCGAGAAGTAATGTCAACAAAAAAAAAACAAGTTTTAGTTATTTTTTGACAAATAATTGTGTATGATTTAAGTACAGACTATGATTGGTACAAAGATAAATGTATGGCAACTTTTGTACTTTTTTAAAAATAAAAGCACTCTTAAAATATTAAAAGGCACATGAAATATTTTGCTTATGTAAAAAGCAATATTTAAACAAGTAACGTGCCTTTGAAATAGGTTCTTGATGAGTGTAATAAAAAAAGAATGAATAAAAATGATAGGCTCTATTGCATTTGCTAGCAAAGCTTTTGCATATGAGCGCGAGTTTTTAAAAATGTACTTTTAAAGCAAAGGAGTTTGAGCATTTCAGTAAGGAAGGTGGCCTTTATCCGCCATGTTGATAATTTCCAAAATGAATTAAGTGTTTCTCTTTAACCAGCGATATCATGATAAAATTAGCTATTCTATGTATCCTCCATCGTCATAAGTAAGTTTCTAATTGCGACACCACACTTTTGAAAAGTCAAGATGGTGGCCAGATAACGGGCCAGTCTTCAAACCTCTTTTAATCGATGCTAATGTATGATTCGAGCCCTGAGTTTTACTCGAATAATCAATCCTACCAATCAATTGGGACATAATACTATAACTCCACTCTTCATACAGGTCGGAAGATATATCTGAAATATGTTCATCTCTTTCTAACACATAGGAGGGAGCGAGATAGCCGCCAGTGACGATTGTATTGTATCACAGAGTCGCGGGGACAATATTTTGGCGAGGGAATTAGCTAACATCATTATTATAAATCTTTGCGAAAATGTAAAACAAATAATTTTCTGGAATTGCTAAATTACTTACAAATAAATGTGTGTACGCCTGAGAAGGTAGAAATTGGTAGATATGTTTTATAATTCATTAGATCAGCAGTTGTAACTTGAAACACAATATATAATTTTATTTCAAATAGTTTTTAACGCCATCAGCTGTAGTTCTGTTTTGACATTCCTTGTTAGACTTTTAAATTTTAAAAAAGTTTGATGCATTCAGCATAGAAGAAATTAAACTGTTCGTGTGTGAATGTACTTATTATTATAAATAATTATTGAGTTGTGATTAATAGCTATTTTAAATTATGTGACATAATTTTTAAGGCACCTATTATGATTATTATTATCTAATTTAAGAAATTTCTATGTATATCCGTTTGTATTATAGATATTGATTGAGAAGAATATTTAAATAAATGCTGTTTCGAAATATAATTATATTTTTATTGTTTTGGCTCTGTGACTAAATGCTCCATCGACAAGAACCTTGCTCTTAAGATAAAGAAGAAGAACACTAAATATTTAATAAACTGGGCGTTTAGGTTTCAGTTTTATGGGACTTAGTATGGTCTATTTTAATTAAAAGGTTTTATTTTATAACAAAAGCATCCTTGAGTAAGTACATATATTTTAATTATTTTTTAGTTTGACAGATGAATAAATGTAAGGTTGTCTGCATACAAACGCACTTCTGGTTCTTGGTCTCTGAAGAATATTGCTTGTCCAATGACCGCTTGGGCTTAGTCCCTTAATTACGTTTTGTTTTTGCATTGGTCGTAACACGTTTTGGTTCGTCAATTAAATATCTAAATATAGCTTAAAAAATACAACAATATATAATATATAGGCATCTAAAGAAAGATACATGGGATAAGTAAAGGATAAGTAGTACATAAAACGCAGTTCATGCTGTTGCAAAAATGTGTCTGCATTTAATTTAAAAATATTTATATTTGTAAGGAAGGATTGGAATAGTCACTTAAATCAGAGATAATGCTGAAATGATTCGCGTTGCTTATTTTAAAGTTCGTTTTATGTACAAATATACAAAATAAAACAGATACCTTAAAATACACATTTACACTGTGAACAAAACGCATTTTGACAGTTGTTTGACATATGACAGATGACATTGACATATGACCTGAGGGGTGAGGAGTGAATTTCGTGAAAAAACTTTGTCCCTCTTGTATTTCTGTGAATTTTTCAAGTGATTTTCGATATAAATGTTCCTTCATTTCACATATTTCAATTCCTGAAAGTTTTTCCCGCTACTGACTAACAAATTTTCGAGATTTTTCAAATATTCTTGTGACATTTTTAGAAAGTTGTAAAAGGACTTTGAAAGTGGTTTCGTATATCGCATTTATTAGTACTTAGTGTTTGATAAAGTGCTGTTTAGATGTCCTAATTAGGGTTCAATAGCACCCGGTAACTTCTTCGCCGGTAAGTTAATGAATTATTTAAGAATAACATCAATAATCGCATAACTAAAGTCACCAATACCAACGTATTGTAATAGGTGAATGATCCATTGTTTTAGGTGCAAACGCGCCTGGCGCGAGGCCTTCATTGTTGTGTGTTGATTATGTGACTTGTTTTGACACTTATTTGTTTGGCTACTTACCCTACCCTACACACAATCATGCATCTTCTGGCAACTTCTACCTATTGCTAGAAAAGAACAGACAATAACAGAAACAAAATGCTTGGAATTGTTAAATGTAAAAACCTAAACAGCACAGACTGCCAGATTCTTCTTAGAGCTTGTAGCCCTGATTGTATTCTTCGTTGGGGAAAGTTGTTCAGTTTCATGAGTAGAAGCCGTAGCTAACATGAGCAAAATGAAGTTTCATGAGTAGAAGCCGCAGCTAACACGAGCCAAATGAAGTTTCGTGAGTAGAAGTCGCAGCTGACATGAGCAAAATCAATAATATTTACCCTTATACATAGCATATAATCCGCGCACCTGAAAACGAAGTGTAGGCAGACCTCCCACTTGGTGGACCAATGACCTGGTAAAGGTTGCAGAAAGCCGCTGGATGCGGGCAGCGCAGGACCTGACTATATATTATAGAAATCCTTGGGGGAGGCCTTTGTCCAGCAGTGGATGTCTTTTGGCTTCTGATGATAATCCAGTGTATATTTCAACAATAATAAAGCTTTTTTATTTCCATACTGAAATAAGAAATCATATACATTTCAAATGTATAATTTTTGTTAATTTTGTTAGTATTATCTTAACCTCTAATCCGGGAGTTGACTGCATGAAAAATGAATTACGAAATATTATTGACTAAATAGCTCTTTAATTGAAATAATTGATCACTTTAATTTTCACTTATTATTT